>OY856410.1:1278377303-1279577303 GCA_963693085.1 Alisma plantago-aquatica | reverse complement strand
GGGCTTGGTACGTGTCTTTTGTTAATTTTTGATAGATAAGTGTGTATTCTACACAACGTCTGAAGAAATCTTCATTGATTGGTTCGAGCGACATTGAGTTAAAATAATTTATATGCCAAAATAATCTTCAATTTTGGAATGTTAATAATTTTTAATTTTACTACCCTTTATAAGTATGCTGGCACTTTATAAGTCCAACTTAAGTAGATTTTGTCATGTTAAGAATCTTGAGTGACCCCTCTTTACGTAATTTGGTTGGCTCTACCCTGTTCCGTATGTAGCAGAAGGCGGTTGATCAATCTAAGCTGCAAAAGCCAGCTCTTTGCCTTGTGTACATCTTTGGAGATGCTTTCATAAGAACACTACTTCTGTAGGTGATCAGGTCAAGGAACATATTTTAAATTATTGTTTAATTACATATTTTAATGAAAGCTGCTAGACTTTCTGTCCCAGTTGTGTGAATGACTTAGACTGTTTTTGTTCTGCTGGTTGCAAACACGTACTTGACTTTTTTCGTAAAGAAAAGCTATTGAACTTCTGATCCCTACCTCCCTCAAACAGGAACACCCAGTATAAATACGAGGATTCATTAGACGCTGGCTTGGACTTTGTTAATGCCGTTGGCGTCGGTCCGGACGAACTCAGTGAAGGGTGTTACTGCCGTGGCAGCACTGACACTGGTTCCCTGCAGCACGCCCACGGTACAAGTCGCTCTCGACGCGCCACAGACTGCATCGGTACTGGGACATGGTTGAGGCTTATAGTTAGCGCAGTTCAGGCAGTGGGCACAACACCGGTCGTGAGATCCGGCAGCCGCCGCCAAAGTCGTCCCCGACGCCCCCTGCTCTGCCGCAGTCGCCTCCGAGGTAGCCGCCTGCAAAAACACCAGTGCGCAAGCAATATGATGAACAGAAAACCAAGCATACGGCTCAGTCATGCAGTATACTGTGGAAGAAGAAAAAAAAGTGCAGTGGGAGCTAGGATGCAGCATTGACGTGCCATGTACGACGCCAAACTACTTGTGTAAGCCAAGGCCGAGACGGAGAGACGATAGAGCGAGTCCAGCCGTCGTTTCCATTTCTTGATAGTCCCCGTGGTACCGGTATTTTCTTTCTTACCCATTGGCCAGCCGTCGCGCGCGTGTTGTGTTCGATTATGGAGGAGACCAGGGTGTTCGTAGCGGCTATAAATAGCGAAAATGAGCTAGCCTGCCGCTCTTTCTTGTCTGTCCCTTAATTCTTGCTGTGTAGTGCACGTCGTTTGTGTGGATGGCTGGCGATGGATCAAATCCCGCCGGGGTTGGCTGGCCTTGACGATCGATGAGCATGGAGCGTGGAAAAAGCCGAGAAGTGCAGGTTTCCAGAAGGAACACCTGGTAGCATCGATGGCATGAGCACAGATTCAGGATGGGTTGAGGTCAGAGACGGAGAGCGGTAGAATAATTAATGGAAGAGGGAATTCGTGGAGTAGGCGAACAATGGGAGGAGGCAGTTTTCTTTGTTCTTTGGTTTCGTTGGTCTTAATTACAATATAAATTGTTGACTAAACAGAGAATAAATGCTTGATTTTTATCCCAGGAGAACCATTCATTGTCAGGGTATCCCTAGTTGAGACGTTTGCTAGACACAAAATCAAGTCTTTTAGTTCCACTTACGATATATAATCGGTGACGCCCTAATGGCCAACGTGAGATATATTTAGCGTATTGGAACTTAAACTGAAATCATAAGTGAGAATACGTACGCAGAAATTATGTGTTCAGACGAAGGTTGTGCTTCTGGAATGAAAGGCCCGGTACATTAATGGGCTTTTTTTTTGTTGTAAGAAAGGGTTAATCATAGAAGCTGAATGAATGTTAATGGTAACAATCTAGAATCGCTGCATGTGGTTAAGATAATCAATTATATTATTGAGCTTATTAAATATAAGAAATTGTTGCAAAATTTTACGAGATATATATTTAAGGTAGTTAACTAATCAAATCTTGTGATGCATAATATGTTAAGTGAAGATTAAAAGGATGGAACATTCCATTTATCACTTTCTTCTTCTCTTATATAACTATCTAATGATTAGGGAACAATCTACTGAAATCCTAATAGGAACCAAGAGCTAGCAATATGAATAACATCAATGCAATTGATGTTGGATCTATAAGGGGTTGGGGGGGAGGTGAATAACGTTAAAACCACTTGAATAAAATCATTGGACCTTTAAGATATTATTATGGTAATATTGTAAGTATGAAAAATGTGTGTGTGTGTGTGTGAGAGAGAGAGAGAGAACATTCACCAAATAACACAAGTATTAGTGGTTCCAACCTCTAAACTTAGAGATATACTCCACTACCTAGAGAGATCAACCTCTAGAATTTTCAACAATCCTAAAATCTTGACATAGATAAAGAATTGTAGTTTTACATGATCTAAAAACCTTAACTTCAAAACTGCAAGCCTTAATTTAACCCAATATTCATTTTTCGCGTCAGATTGACATGATAAACCCTAAATTTCCCTAAGTCAACTGAAAATATTTTAAATATGACATGGGGTTCTCATTTGTTCTAATAAACTTTTTATTAATGGAGTTATGTAGAAAATCTCATTCCATCAAGGTTAGAATAATAATTGGGTTGATGTGATTTATTTGCACAAATCGTAGTCCTAAGTGACAAATAAGTGACATCTGCAACATTGGGAATGGAATTGACCTAATTAGTGTGCATAAGTTAGCCTAAGAAATTTTACTAGAGTTTTCTATGATAATAGTTAGCTTTTCCAAATTTTGAGCATCTAATTATTTCTAAGTGATCCTAGATAATTAATGCATGCTTATCCTAAAAAGGAAAATCAAGACAATTGTCATTGCCAAACCAAGAAACTAACTAGATTTTGGACTCCTCACATTCAATTTAGGTAATCCCAATTTGGATGGATCTAGATAGTCTCGGTTATTCCAATTTGGATTAGAAATAATATCATTAAATAAACTAGACTAGGATAATCCTGATCATAACAGATTTAGGCTTTTAATTACTTTTAACAATAGTCCAATATCACCTGGGTCCCTTTTTTTCTCCTTATCATGACTCACTTTGGGCTGATCAATCTGAATCTAAGGGCCTTTCCATCATCTCCTATCTCCCACAATATTTTGTGTCGAGAGGAACATGAGTCCCAGTCACTATCCTCTCCTCAACCTATGATCTCTCTCTCTCTACGTGCGATCCCAGTCACAACAAAACCCACATGTGACAACCTGTTTCACTAAATGAGATTACTCAAAATACAAAACACAATCGATCACTAATAAATCACATATCCAAAATTGAGGATAAATTAAAATAGATTTCAACTTTCCAACATTCTTTGAAACATTACACAAAATCCAAACACCTTGATTGTATTCATATTATACCAAGAATCTTTTACAATTTGTTCCATGGCCTCAGCCACAACACATATACATATACACATGAAATATGATCCATATATGTCACATGGACACGTGTCAAAATGCTACTGAAAACATGATTTGATTGAAATGTCATTTAAAAACTCTTCAACCCTGACCTGAGAGTACAGGGATGATTTCTAGGACACACTAGACATCTAACAACGTTCTCAAAGGTCCATCACCATAGTTCCTTCTCGTTGCTACAGGTCCGCTACCACTGCTATTGGTCACCTAAAAAGATGTGGTGACCCACAAGTGAGACCCATGTCCCAACAAGAGATATAACCTCCAACAATGTTTGTTGATTACAATAATTAAGTATTTAAACAATTTAAGCAGATTAAGCATTTATAATAGATAATCTTTAGTAGCAATGATGTTTAACAAAGTACATGAAGGAACTGATAACAACTATCATCAATAGCCTAATTATTAACATATGTAATGTTAACAATATAATCAGTCTAGTGGTATAACATGTCTATTATCATGAATAAGTTTAGAAACATAAGGATAAATATCAGCATTAGCATATCTATCAGGTTGAACAGATCTACATCATAAGTAGAGCTAATCATCAAACAAATAACTATCTATATATGCAAGATTAGAAATTTAAGAATCTCTAATAACAGAGGAAGGGCTTAACAACATAAGCATAACTATCAGAATAATCTTAACTATCATATATTGACAACATAAGCATGTCTACTACATGAACATGTTTACGCCATTGGCTCATCTACCATCTTTTATTGTACTATACATCATCTCGGCATAAAGAGAACAAACAAGGGTTATCATTCAATGTGAAACATTTTGTATAACCCTAAATAGATATGCTATGTCGTTATATTATATCTTTTATTAAGCCTTAGGGAGTTTGAATCATACCATCCAAAGTCCAACCGACCCCTGTGAAGGGCTATTCGGTTCCGTACAAGATCTAGGAGTGTCGATATCCTAAGATCTATTCCCCTCGGTCAGTATGAGTGAACTTTTGTGACATACCACTCAAACTGCCAACAACAACATATAGTCAAGTTGATAACAACTAGTCCTCCCTTGATACAAGTTGCAACACTAGAGAACCGACTCATGCATGGCCGTTCTATACTAGGCACTCTATAGTTATACTACTACCTTTCACAGATCACAATATCACAATATTCGAGGCATGACTGCATCCATCCTCCACAACCTACAATTGTGGACGCAAAGAGATACTCGATTTGCACCCCTTCATATTCAATAAAATGCACTCTGAGTTTCCTTAAGAATACTCATTTCACCATCCAACAATTCTGACATTAAAGATGGTTCTACGGCCTAGGGCACTACATGATTAGGGTTTCACTTGATTATTTATGCCAATTGGTTGAATTAAGGCTACATCAAACAAGTGGACATACAAACCCTAATTCATCTCTAGAAGGCATTAACATATAACAACTTTAGAAGATATAAAATGTATGAAACTTATTGTTCCTCATCTCATAATTACATAGTACTATTCATTTCCATTCATGATACTACACTTGTCATAATACTATCACAGGATATAAATCATTATCACAATATCACAAGGTATAAACCTTTGCCAACATAAGAGGATTGCACATAATTCAGGGATCAACCATGCCCAAAGGTCATTAAGACCATTATATCATTCCGTATAAGGTCATCATTATCTTTCCAAGCCATATAACAAGGCTCAACAAACATCACTATACCGGTGATACACATGTTCAACATAATATTGTATTAAAAAACTAAAAGATGTTCGTAGTATAACATTGTAGGGAAATCTTAGCATTAAGTACATTCCTTTATTATATCAACATATAAGGAAGTTGTATGATTGGACATCATCACAGTGATAGTGTACAAGCTCAACATAAGAAACCATAAATTATGAATTTATGATGACTACTAGTTAACACATTAGAGTTGTAATCAATCATTAGGAATGATATTCCATCATTATATTAATCATTCAAGGAAGGATCACATGACAAACCACCATCATCTATTTGTATTAGGGTTAGATTTAGCAAGATAGATTATATTGAAGTTATATTTCAACACACTTCCACAAACCCTAACTCATGGCATCCCCATCGGTTCATGGATGCATAAGGTGGAACATCACCATCACATTCCACACTATCCTCAAGTATGAATCCACACATAACTAAAGATGTACCATCAGGTTATAGAACACTAAGTTTTCAATTACAAAAAGAGATTACTCCACTATTTTATTAGCTATTCTAGGGGGCTATTCATAATCAATCACCATCACTTAGGCACTAAGATTAGGTGAAATAAGTTATGCATCATTAGGGTTGTATATCAACTCATCATGGGTTTATCAATTATATTCATTCGAGGAAAAATGTAAGACTATAAGTTTAAGGGAATAGAACCATCAAATTCTCATCATTAGAACCCAAACATTATACTATAGGATTCACCCCAAACCATTGGATGTTTAAGCATCAAATCCAAATCCTTGGATCATGTGCTCTATTCAAAACCCTAGGTTGAAGCATAAGTTCAAACCTTAAATCAATTTAATAAGGAACCATCAGTTTAAGGTTTTAAAAGAATGAGTATATGGGAACTAGGTTCACCATCAGTTGTGGTACTAGGTATCACCATCGATTGGTAAGGTCAACATCACCATCAGTTTAGCACCATTGGTTGATACTATGAGAAGAGTATTGAACCATCGGTTGATGAGCTTATAAAAGAGTGAATAACTGACCTGTGGTGTGACCATTGGTTGAAACCATTCATTGTCACCATTGATCATCACCATCGGTTGCCACAAAGGCATCACCATCGGTTCTAACCAAGAAGCAACAATCAATTCCTATATGAAGGTGGAAATTAGCATAAAACACTAAAAATAACCATCAGTTGGACCATCTCTTAGGCCACTAAAACCATCAATTGTGCTTCATACACAAAGGTCTAAAACATCACTAAGTTTGACCATTGGTTGGCACACTTAAGCCAAACCAAAACAGCAAGTAAAGCAACCATCGGGTTAGGGTTTAGAAGAGCTAAAACAACACTAAAATCTCATATATAGCCCATAGTTTAAGGATCTCCATGGGTCATATTTGGCATATCAACAAGGTCTAGATATTTTTTATATATTAGGAAAATCATACCCAAGATCACATATTGGTTTACGGTTGTAAACTATTCAAGAATAGTACTTAAAATTTAAAACCTAAACAAGGATAGTTTTCTTCAAGCTTAGAGCATCATTTACTAGGTTTAGGGTAACCATCAACCATAGGAGACTAAAATAGCATAAAAATCAATTCTATAGTTGAATAAAGTCATCAAGATAGCAAAAAGGTAGCAACCATCAGTCGTGCATATTATCAACCATCAGTTACAAAGGAATAGAAGGAAAACTAGTTCATTAGTATATAGAAGGAACCACCATTTATCCCTACTTAATCATCATCGGATAAGGCCATCACTAGGCACTTAAGACCATTGCTTTAAGGAAAAAAAGGAAGGTTAGAAAAGAATCAGAGCACTGACCATAAGTTGTCATACTAGTGTCAAACTAAACAGCACAAGGACTAAACCATCAGATTTCCATAAAAGGAGGAAAACAACTCCAAAACCCTAATCATGGCCATATATATTGTACCAAAAACCATTGTTTTTTCACATGAAAGCATGATATAGGGCTTATCCTATCAAGAAGGGTATGTACACAAGGTTCAAGATCCATTAATGAAGAAAAACTACTTAAGGATCATCATATAACTTGAAACCCTAGGTAAGATAACTTCTTTTAGCATAGGAGTTCATTTTTAGAGTAAAAACATGAACTTGCATGGTAGTAGTATACAATAAATGTGGAGAAACTTATATAACTTGCCTCTAGGAAGAAGATGCAACTTTGAAAAGCAAGTAAACACGAGAAAAGAGGGTAGGAAACCCTATTTTCAGATCAAAACTCAACCAACAAAGCTTCTTCTTCAAGAAAGGGGGTAAACTCTATGTGAAGAGAGCAAGAAAGGTGAGTTTTTCAAGCTTTAGGACAAGTTTTACCATGAAAAACCATGGTTACGTACAAGAAGAAGGAAGGAGGAAGAATAAAAACTAAATAAACAAAAGAGAGAAGGATAAACTTACTGCTTAGGTTAGAAATAGCAAAGGATGCTTTACAAACCCTAAAAGAGGGTAGATCCGAGCTCTAGCCATACATGCAAGAAGTTCGACCATCATCTTCTTTCTTAGGAACCACCTTCACTACCCTAGAAGGGATAAAGAATATCTAATAGAAGGGGAAAGATAAGGGTATAAAATATTTCGTTTTTGTGCAAAAAGAAGGGTATATAAAGCTCATGGATAAAGGGAGATAGGAAGCTTGAGGTGCCCATCTAGGTTGCCATGTGTCAAAGACTATTTTGCATGTAACACAGCAGGTACATCAGTCCCCTTTCTATCTAATTATCAACCATTGATGCTAGGAGGACTATAGGTCGTCCAACACAAGCCAACCATCAGTATCCACCCATCACATATAACCACAAAAGGGTATAAGGGTACATTCTGCCCCATCATCGGTTGAGGGCCTCCATCTACCTCAACCATTGGTTGTAAAAATTATAGGGTGAACCTTAGACCTCCCTATATCAAGGGAAACAATCGGTTGGCACCCCCAATTGGCAAAACCTTCGTTCTCCTTGGTTGAACACTTAGCAAGTTCATCATCCATGAAGGGGTAAAACCTTAATTCACCATAGAAGTGAATCACCAACAAACCAAGGTTCAAGCAAGTGAACCATGGCTCAAAAAGATAAAAAATGATAATACAACATAAAAATAACATAATGTAGGTGACAAATTGCAAGTAAAACCTCTCATTCGGGTAAATTTCATACACGTCCAAAATGTGCACACAATTGCATAACTTGCACAAACAATGTCAAACTGGACTAAACGTGAAACTTCAGCTTGTCACATGATATCAAAACACCTCAAAAGGTATAATTATGGTTTAAAGCACAAAATTATGACAATTAAGCATGTTTAACAAAAAATCAAGGTTCAAGGTTTCACAACCATAAACCCCTAACATGGACTTTGCCCCCAAAATCCAAGGTAGACTAAGATGGGTACTTCCCATGTACCTTGTCCACCACCCTTCACATGGTTATTCCCATCTCATGATGATGTCACATCATTCTCATATGAGTCATATTCTTCTCCCTTAACTCCTACATGTTAGAAACTGAGTTGGCATAGGAAATTCCACATAAGAAACATACTTATCTAACTCCACCTCTATTGTCCCTATCACTTGTCCCATACCAGGGTGACACTTCCCCAGAAATGGATCATAGGAACTGTTGTGCAACTTGTGCAACTCAAGTAGTACCTCCATCTTGGAACTCTAGCTTTCATCATGAATTGTTTCCATCTGTTACTGAATCATCATGTCTCTTACTATAGTCTATTATATCAACACATCACTCACAAGCCATACTTGGATACCCTAGAACATTCTTCATCCTATGATACATCACATGTTCAAAGATAAATTACCTCATGTGCTAAGTCACATATACTATGAACATCTAGTACCATTGTATACTTAAGTGATCATACAATATTTTTTCCTTGTATATGTTTACACAACATCCTTCGAAGATGTATTGTTACCCTAAGAAAACACTTTAGGTAATCTCAAAATCACTCTTACTGAACTTGTCACACATAAGTATTATTTCTTCAACATGCCTAAGGTTCAAAAAAGGTGTTGACCATGAAACTGACCATCTTTAAAGTACATTGAGATGTCATCATTCAAAGCTTACTTATAAGACGTGACCAGAGCACTCTATTCCTCCTATTCATAAATTCTACTAATACGTTGGTTAGTCTAAATGACATAACTCTAAATTCATAATGGTCATGTAACTTATGTCATCCACTCTATTCTTATCCATTGATATTTTGATCCTAGGTTTATCTTAAAGGGATACTATAGCACATGCCTACTAATAAACAAACCATCTATCCTTGTTAGTGGTCTTGCCCAGCTGTCAGCAACCCATACGTGGCATCATGGAATCACTCCTCTTTCTTCCAAACAACACTTGGAAAGTCAACATAAAATTTCTCTCTCTCTGAGGAGGGGAACTTTGGGAAAGTTTATCTAATAAACATCTCCAACCTCACATTCCTCCCATACTACTGGTACATCTTGGATTTTATGACTCATCACCTTGGTATCCATTTTTTTCTATAATGAAATGACGTCCCTATCTCATCCACTTTCATCAACATAACTAATATTAAAACATAAAAGAGGAGTCTTTCTAACTCTTACAAGGTTCAAAAAGCATACATATCACAAACTTTAAGAGGAACCATAGTCCAAACTACCACATGCTATATCAAGATATCCACCTCCAAGATTACAACGAATCCACAAGAACTAAGTGGTTTAAGATCCACTTGAACGTTGCACCTCATAAAGATAGAACATAAAGGGAAACATTTCCCAAAACACAACAACAATGTTTAGGGGTTATCAACATGGAAGTTAACCGATTATATCTTCATCATGCATATTACTTCTTTTATGTGACAATTTATCAATTTTAGCTTTGGTTCCTTTCCATAAGAATAGGAATGATCAAGATTATCATATCTCATTATTATTTTATCGTTAAATGTTTGTCATTATAGTGTATGTTATCTCACTTTATTATGTTTTTCAACCACCTATCAAGGGGTAACTCATCATATTTTACATTTTCCTCAATGATTTTCTTTACATGTAACAATAGTTTTACTTTAATACTTTCTTACACACATGAGTTGGTTTGAGTTTTACTCAGGTTCTACTTTATTCCTATGTTATTGTTCTTATTCACCTCCTCATATCACATTTATTTTAGGAGTTCTCTTCTCGTCACACAGATTCATACCTTGAATCATTCTATTATCATAGGTTCCTCTATCTTTATAAGGTAAGATTGAGATATTTTCACCATCATTTTTTATTCCTTATTCTCTTTAGATTGTTTCAAAATGACTACTTGATCGGAGTAAATAGAATGATAAAAATATAAGAGTTCCATACTTAACTTCTCTTCAATAATTGAATACATGGCCTGGGCATCCAAGTAATGAGATTATGCAATATGCACCACATTTTCATGTGATGTTCCTTCCTATTCCTATTTCCTAGTGTCCCTATAGAGCTAGTGAACCTAAATCTCTAATACCAACTTATGAGAACCCATTTCACTAAACGATATTGCTCAAAACACAAAAGACAATCGATCACTAATTAATCACATATCCAATAATGAGGATAAATTAAAACCAATTTCAACATCCCAACATACTCTAAAACATTACAAAAAAGTTGAACATCTTTCTTATATTCATATTATACTAAGAATATTTTGCAATTTATTCCAAGGTCTCAGCCACAACAATATACATATACACAGGAAACATTATCCAATATGTGTCACATGTACAAGCATCTGAATGCTACTAAAAACACGATTTGATTGAAACACCATTTACAAGTTTTTCCACCCAGACCTGAGAGTACAAGGACAACTTCTAGGACACACTAGACATCTAACAACCTATTCAAAGGTTGATCACCATAGTTCCTTCTCATTTCCCTAGGTCTTCTACCACTGCTACTAGTCACCTAAAAAGATGTGGTGACCCACAAGTGAAACCCATGTCCTAGCAAGAGATATGACCTCCAACAACATTTATTGATCAAAATAGTTAAGTAATTAAACAATTTAATTAGATTAAGCATGTATAATAGATAAGATTTAGCAGCAATGATGTTTAAAAAATTACACAAAGGAACTAATAAAAACTATCATTATTAGCCTGATTATTAACATATGCATTGCTAACAGTATAAGTAGTCTAGTGGAATAACATCTCTATTATCATGAATAAGTCTAGCAACATAAGCATATCTGACAACATTAGCACACAACTATCTATATAAGCTGATTAGAAGTTTAAGCATCTCTAATAACAGAGGTATGGCTTAACAATGTAAGCATAACTATCAACATAATCTTAACTATAATATACTGACAACATAAGCATGTCTAATATATGAACATCTTTGCAACATAGGCATATCTACCATCTTTTGTTGTACTATACAACATCTCAACATAATTAGAACAAACAAGGGTTATCATCTAATGTGAAGCATTGTATATAACCCTAAACAGATATGCTACATGGCTGTATTATATCTTTTATCAAACTCTGGGGAGTTTGAATCGTACCATCTAAAGACCAATCGACCCTTGTGAAGGGCTATTTGATTCTGTTCAAGATCTAGGAGTGTCAGTATCCTAAGATGACTTCCCCTCGTTCAGCACAAGTAAATGACAGTGACATATCAATCAAACTACCAACAACTACATATATTCAAGATGATAACAACTAGTCTGCCCTTGGTACAGGTCATGAAACTAGAGAACAAGCTCATGCATGGCCATTCTGTATGAGGCACTTTGTAGTTATAATACTTCCTTTCACAAATCACAATATCACAATATCTAAGGCATGTCTACAACCATCCTCCACAACCTACAATTGTGTATGTAAGGAGGTACTCAACTTGTGCCCCCACATATTCAACAATATGTGCTCCGAGTTTCCCTTAGGAATACTTATTTCACCATCTAGCAAGTTCTAACACTGAAGATGGTTCTACGACATATGGAATTACATGATTAGGGTTTCACTTGATTATTTATGCCAATTGGGTGAATTAAGGCTACATGAAACAAGTGTACATACAAATTGTAATTCATCTCTAGTAGGCATTACCATATAACAACTTTAGAAGATATAAAAAATATGAAACTTATTGTTCCTTATCTCATCGTTAGATAGTACTATTCATTGCCATTCATGAGAGTACACTTGTCTCATACTATCACTAAAATATAAATCATTATCACAATATCACATGGTATCAACCCTTGTCAACATAAGAGGATCACACCTCATTCAGAGCTCAACCATGCCCAAAGGTCATTAAGACCATTATATCATTCCCTACAAGCTCATCATTATGTTTCCATGTCGTATAACAAGTCTCAACAAACATCATTATACATGTGATACATAAGTTCAACATGATATTGTATTAAAGAGCTAAAAGATGTTTACAGTATAATATTGTAGGGTTAGCTTAGCATTAAGAGCATTCCTTACTGATATTAACATATAAGGAAGCTATATCATTGGCCATCATCACAGTTATAGTGTACAAGCTCATCATAAGAAAACATAAATCATGAAGCTATGATTATCACTATCTAACACATTAGAATTGCAACCAATCATCAACACTATTACAAAAATGATATATAACGTCACATTTGATGGAATTGGTTAAACATAAAAAACAGACGCCATAAACTAATGACGTCGGCTAAATACTAAAGCAGTCACCAATATGTGAAGTCTAACCAATTTACAAAAGATAAGGGTACCGCTTTTACTGTAACGTCGGTTTATTAGACAAAAAACCGATGTCTAAAATTAACTGTGAACTACAATTTCCCAGGAAAAAATTTTGCCACCAAAATTTTCAATATGGCGTTGGTTGTACAGAAACCGATGAAACAAGTTTCATGCCATGGCCCCACAGAAAATTTTATCCCTTATTAGTTGCTGGTTCTTTTTCAAAACTGACAACTAATCACCCTTCATGAGACACAATTTATTCCCTCATTAGTCGTCAGTTTTTGACAAAGAACCGACGAATAGGTGTTTTTGCGCGTTGTCCCCACAAAAATATTTTCCCCCCAATTTGCTTCTTTGGCGTCGGTTTTTGTTAGGTAATCGAAAATTGTGGCAACAAAATTTTTTGTTGAGATATGTGAATAGACATTAGTTGTATACCTTGAAGCCGGTGACTAAAACCCTAATTGGGTATTAGGCGTGTGACCAATGCCTGTTGGTATTAGGCGTCAATTTTGGCAAACAACCGACGACCAAGGTAACTTAATACCACCCGCGTGAAACATACTCTTCCTCTTCTCTGTTTTAGTGTGATTTCATTAGGGTGATTCTACTGTCGACAATCATCTTCCTCCTCCACACCGTTGGCTTGTCGATTCCTCACCGCCGCTGCGCCGTTGTCTTGCCACCATTGAGGACCTACTGTGGAGCTGCTGCTACTGAGGTGCCACCAGTGAGGATCTGTACTGGGAGGATTCCACCTCCATTGAGCTGGTCTACTGGGAGGATGCCACCGCGGGGAAGAGTTCTACGCCGCCGCAGGGTGAGCCGCTCTACTGGGAGGACGCCACCGTCGGTGAGGAGCTCTACGCTCATTGCCACCAGAGCTTGAGCTTGACCTAAGGATGCTGGAGCTCACTGACCTCTTGAGCTTCTTCTTCCCCTTGTTCTAGGTAGGTCTGATATCCCCAAACAACTCCCCTTGTATTGCAATAAATATTTATACATGTAGTTTGAGCCATGAATCGAATTTGACAAATATTTGAACTATATCTTAACTTGATAACAATGAAATGTGACCTAATGTGCATGTTTCTATATTTGAGACCTAATCTTATACACATTTCACCCTAATCTTGTATTAAATATATTGCTCAAATCTTGTAATCAATCTATCTAAGATATTAAAGCCCTAATGTTTGATCTCTAATTTTGTAGTGATGTGTCACCCTAATATGTACATGAATCCATATTGTATGATGTATATTGATGATTATAATGCATGATCTAGTTTGATATGAATCTCTCCCACCCTAAGTCATGACTAATTTCTGTGTAATGATTATCTTGATGATGAACATGCATGGACATTGGAGATGTTGAAATCAATGTTATAGAATACGGTACCTAGATTAAATGATGTTACATGGAACCTAGGATATGAAAAATGAAACTAGGATTGTAGGTATAGGAATGACAACATACATGTATTTTGTTGGCCTACAAACTCGTCTGAGATTTACTCTGTAGGAGTAAATCTTGGATAGTCCCCAGTTTGGGACTATTCTTGAACACTTAATCTCACTTAGGATGAAAGTGTGTAATGTATATTTGTTTTTCATAATGTTTTGTCTGCACTTGCCCATTTTTTCTCTAAGTACATATGTTGGTGGGCATTTGCCCATGTACACCGGTGTACTTGGAGAACTACGGGGAAATGTTGCTGAAATTTTCTTGAAAACCAAATACACATTATAAACTTACTAGTGAGATTAGGTGTTCAAGAATGGGATAGGTGGTACACAATTATTATATAGAATTCCCTAATATTTTAACCCTAAACCCTAATATTTTAACGTGAAACCCTAATATATACTTGTTTTCTCTTTGATCATAGAATGGATAGATCATGGATGTCCATTCTAAATCGCTGCACCCGGAGTTTATTGCTGGTCTTTATTAGTTTATTAGATTTGTGGAGGATCATAGGAAACAACCTAAAGATAGGTTCTATTGTCCATGCAGGCATTGCGGTAACAACTTGAAAGTCAGCACTGGTGACAAAATCAAAAGTCATGTCATGTGCAATGGGATTGTACAAGGCTATACGGAATGGAACTAGCATGGAGAGATTTTAAACCTGAAATCAGTAGATGTCGATAGAAGTGCTTGTATAGAAGAAGAAATTTCTTTCGATGATGTAGATGTGAACGAACCAATTCTAATAGACATCATTGATGAGAAGTTGGATAGTTGTGGGATAGAGTAAGTTGATCCACCTCCCATGTTTAGGAACATTGTGCATGATGTTGAGAGACCATTATACACAGGTTGTACTAAGTTTACGAAGCTTAACGTTGTGTTGGGATTATATAAGGTGAAGGCTAACAATAGATGGAGTGACAAAAGATTCACACTGTTTCTCTCTTTGTTTAAAATAAATTCTTCCTGAAGGAAACGAGCTTCCAATCTCAACATACAAGTTAAAGAAATTATTGTGGCCAATGGGAATGGAGGCTAAGAAGATACACGCATGCCCGAATGATTGTGTATTATTTACCCTTATCTTAGGGTTTCTCATTTCTTAGATGCTTAACATATTGATTACCCTTCTCTTAGGGTTTCTCATTTCTCATGCACATAGAAGAATTCTCATATGTTCAAACAAATATCATGTCTAATGATATAAACATTTACATTCAACATTTCTGGTATTCATGAATGGCATAAACAACATCGCTATCTAGGGAATTTCCTTTTCTATTTTCTTAAATTACCATAAAAACTTATGCATTTCATTTCAGTTAACTCAACTAGAGATTTTTGCATCACAAATCAAAAGGTGTATGCATATAAAATGATATTCAGCTAGAATTTCGAATGATCACACAACTCATTTCAATCAGTCATGCATATGAAACCCTAGAATGAATTTAACTAGGGTTTCCAAGATATTCATTAAAATATCATGCATCAAGAATAACCTTAAATAAATGAATTTATAATTATAAAAGAATCACATCAGTTGAATTCATGAATCTATTCACAAACTTCCAACTTTCCATTCATTTAGGGTTTCACCCTCTTTACTGATATATCAAGCAAACATTGATATCATCAAATGAAATACAAGATATTATCTGACATATATGTACTACTCATTTAGATAAAACAATCACTTGTAACCAAGGAGATTCAACTAGACAAACCTCTTTATTCAATTATACAACAATTTTAGTCATAACCAAAAACCCTAGATTTTGCTATTTTCATATAAACTCTACAATTACTTTAGCAATTCTCATTTAAATAATTTGTATGAATTTCTAGTATGATTTATAAACTATAATACATCACAATAGAGAAATAATCTTATTTCATATCATCTTGCAAAAGCTAGGACAAAAGGGCAGTTTAGGGTTTGTAGTCGCATACAAAACAAGTAAAGATTATTGATCATTTAACTCATTTTTGTGCAATCTACTTTTTAAAGGAAGTACCCACTCAGCCTAAGGTATGAAAACACCTTAAAAATGTAGCTCATATATGAAAATGTCGAATCCATATCAAAACCCTAGCAAATCACCAAATTCTTCTTCCATTCAACCTACGAACCCTAGAAATGGGGGATTATGAAGAAAGACTGAGAAAAAGGGGAAATTTGATACCATTTCAAATAAAATCAGAGGAGGGAAAAAATCTTCATATGTGAGAGAAGATTCACCATGAAAGTCTATGAAAAGAAGCTAAACTTACTTGATTTCATCATATCTCAGATGGAGAAACCCTAGATCAACAATTTCACCACTTTCTTCTCTCAAACCCTAACTCTCCCTCTCTCTCTAGGATTTTCTTTCTCTAGAATGCATCACAAGATATGAGAGCTACTTGGGTGCTAGATTTATCATATATAGAAATTTAGGTGCTTGGGTAATTTACACATTAACCCCTCACTATGCTTTTTCTTATTTCAGTAGATTTTTCTATTATAAAAAAGTCAGTATAATTTATTTATTTCTGAGCTCAACGTCCTCCAAATATTATGAAAACTTATCATGATTTCTAAAATGTAATGGAATAGCTCCAGTATAAATTTCATATCATTTGGTGTTACTAATAAATAATTAAAAATCAAACACTACACTGCTAAACAACACTTTATCAACATTTCAGTTGAAGTATAGTGATGAGTGCATACTCATCATGATTTTCAATTACCTTTTTGGAACAATTTAATATCTATTCCACATCTTTTCACCCTAATATGAATCATAATGCACAAAACTACTCAGTGATTCAATAATCAAGGTTTTAACTAAATACCTTTCATTTTATGCAGGTGTAGCAGGCAACTCCATGAAAACGGTCTCAAGACCGTTTGGATCCATGCGGTCTCAAGACCGTTTGCTGGAATACACAAAGAACAAGACGAAACCAGTTGCCCAAGAAGTCCACGCAGTCTCAAGACTGTTTGGTCCCATGCGGTCCCAAGACCGTTTGGTCCCATGCGGTCCCAAGACCGTTTGATCCCATGCGGTCCCAAGACCGTTTGGTCCCATGCGGTCCCAAGACCATTTGGTCCCATGCGGTCCCAAGATCGTTTGGTCCCATGCGGTCTCAAGACCGTTTGGTCCCATGCGGTCTCAAGACCGTTTGGTCCCATGCGGTCTCAAGACCGTTTGGTCCCATGCGGTCCCAAGGCCGTTTGGTCCCAAACGGTCCCAAGACCGTTTGGTCCCGCGCGGTCCCAAGACCGTTCGATGCAAGCGCAAGGATCGATTGAAGAACTAAAGCCGCGCGACCACGCCAAAGCCAGGACCGATCAAAGCAAGACCGTTTGGTGCCCAAGCGGTCTCAAGACCGTTTGGCGCCCAAACGGTCTCAAGACCGTTTGGTGCCCAAACGGTCTCAAGACCGTTTGGCGCCCAAACGGTCTCCAAACCGTTTAGAGAAGATATTTCCAGCAACTTATCCAAACCGTTTGGGATCAGATCTGAAACTATAAATAGACCCCCAGGGTCCCCATTTCGAGGCATCGGTTCCGGACGCCGAAAGGCTGCCAGAGCACCACACCGATCAAGTTCCACTACATCCACCACTGGTGTTGCGTCCAAGGAGGCCAAGAAGAGGAAGAAGACGGAGCAAGGAGCGCATCTTCTTCACCGGGCTGCGTCCACCCTCTGCACCGAGCTCATGGCGGATCTATCTTTCTCTCTTATCCTTCTTGTATCTCGCATCATGAGCGAGTAGTCCTCTTTCGCTGGGGTGCGGGGACTAGCCCCGCTGCCCATGCAAACCATGTTCTTTTGTTAAACTTTCCAAGGCAATGTATATAACTCTTCATTTTGTCGTTTATCGTTAAGCTTGTAGGTTGGTTATGTGCGTGTTTTCATCTTTGTGCTCCCTGTGTTGCGATAACTTAAATACATGGGTTCCTATGTTGCGATAACTTCAAGACATGGGTTGGAATGTCGTTTGGCATGTTTGACCCTTGACGATAACTTCCGATGGGTTCCTTGAGGTCGTAAGTGTATGATCCGCGAGGGGACGAGCCATCTAGCCTTCGGTGATGCTTCTGTGCGCCTGACGCCTGTATAGGGGGTTCACAACCTTAGTTGGATTTTGTATCATCTTGCTAAACGTCGATGTTTGCTCGCATATCACCTTCCTTCTTGTTTATCGGTTAACGCGGCTGACTCCCAAACTAGAAATAGGATGGGATTTCATCGAGGTCGTAAGTGTATGATCCGCGAGGGGATGAGCCATCTAACCTTCGGTGACACTTCTGTGCGCCTGACGCCCGTATGGGGGGTTCACAACTTCCGTGGATTTCTGTATCTTCAGAGCCGTAAGACGTATGATCCGGATGGCGATGAGAAATCGGCTGCCTATGGTGACGCTTACGCGGACCTGACGCCCGTATGGGGGGTTCCGCAGCAGCTCTACTTGGAGTGTTATATCGTGCCTGGTTTGTTTGCAATAGAGTATGTTTGTGTGTGTAGCGGTGGTCAAACCCGGTACCATCCCAGCGATTCCATACCATTGATCTAAACCCATCTTTTATTCCGTATTTACTTTCTTGCAATTAGTTTAATCAAACCCAAATCAACCTATCGTTCTAAATATTAGTCTGACTTGAGCTAGATCTAACTGACAAAGATTCTTAAAAACGTTGTCCTTTGGGTTCGATCCTTAACTATACTGCGATAAGATCCGTCCTCTTGCGGGTGGTATTGTTGCACTTGGTTTTGGTAAAAGCTCGGGGATATAAACTCCGAGTGAATTTGTAGTGCATTCAAAAAGCCACATCAAATTCTGGCGTCGTTGCCGGGGACAACGGAATTAGTCAGTCAAATCTAGTTCTTTTAAGACTAATCTAGGATTTTGTTTTCTTTTTGAAACTATAGCTCATCTTTTTGATCTTTATTCTACACCAAGGATCTCACTTTCAAACCTTTTCAAATTTCAGGTGCTCTTTGACGATTAGTGCATGCACCGTTCGGATAGTCTCGAACTGACTGTGAGCTTTGATCCCGAAAATGATAGAACCTTCCATCGTCAGATCCGAGAGAATCAAGCCAGAATGGTGCAAGAAGAAGAAGTAGCCCATAGGGTGGCTCAAGCCATCAATGCGCAGAGAGAAAGGTTCATGCAAGAAGCTAGAGCTACGGTTCAACAGGAGATCTTAGCAGCACAGGCAGCAGCGCAGGCAGTGGAACTTCAGAAGGATCTTAGAGAGTTCTCTATCCCAAAGGCCGCGAATGTCTATCATCCGGTGCAGCCTCCTCCCATCGAAGCTGCCAACTTTGAGATTAGAGCACATTGGATAACCTTGCTTCAAAACAACCCATTTTACGGTAAACAAGCTGAAGACAACCAAGGTCATCTTCTCAGATTCATTGACCTATGTGCTATGACGAAGCAAAATGGAGTCTCTGATGATGCTATTCGACTCCGTCTCTTCAAGTACTCTCTGGCTGATAGGGCCATTAGTCGGTACAATTCACTACAGAGTGATGTACCCATCACCACTTGGGAACAGCTCCAAAACGCCTTTCTGGAAAAGTTCTACCCCCCGTCTCTTACATATGAAATCAGGGGACGAATCACAAATTTCACTCAAGTCCCAGGAGAAACTCTTTCCGAAGCTTGGGATAGATACAAGGAGCTCCTACGCAAATGCCCACACCATGGAATTCCTAAGAATCAGCTGATAGAAATATTCTACAGGGGTGTGGAGGATGATGTTAAGATGTTCCTTGACTCCTCGTCTGGAGGGAACTTCATGCGGCAAAGTTACGACAGCGCATGGAGAGTAGTCACCCTGGGAGCAGAAAATCAAGCCAACTGGGGCAGATCTGTTGGTAAAGGAGTCTTAAAGGTAGCTATGGTTGATGCTATCCCAGAATACAAATCTATAGCTGAAACTTTGAAAGTCTTGGTTGCAAAGCAAGATCACATAGAATCATCCCTTGCTGCGATTGGAAGAGGACATTCTCCAACTAGGCAACCAGAACAAGTCAAGTCCACTTCTTTGTTTTGCGAAGCATGCAAAGGCACTGACCATTCCACACTATCATGCAATGTTCTCTATGATGTTGTTTTAAGCAATGCCTGTGGACAAGGAAATAATTGCCAGATGGAAAATCTAAATGCTATTAACACCAACCCTGGGTAGAACTATTACAATCCGAATCAAAATAGGAATCACCCAGGCTTCCAGTACGGAAATCCTTCAGGAGCTGTGAACTCGCATCAATTTGTTCCGAATAATCAACCAAGAGGCCCACCTGGGTATCAGTTTAACCAGCAACAGAACTTTGGGAATCAAGGAAACTTCAAGGTAAACTTTCAGAACAGAAACTATCAGAATAACTCTCAGTATCAAAGCTTGAACCAACAACAGGGCCAAACATGATCCATCCCTTCTGATGACAAGCTATCTACCATTGAAAAGTTATTGCAGACACAACAAACGATGATAGCCAATCAACAAGCCCAACAGAAGGCTATTGAAACTCAACTAGCTCAACTTGCTGCTAGTATTAAGCCACAAGCTGGAGTCTTCGCCGGACAACCTGAGAACAATCCGAAACATCTGGAGCAGCTGAAGGTTATCGCCACAAGATCAGGGAAAAGTTATTCGGATCCACCAGCGAAAACAACTATGGATATCCCTGAGGAGAATGAACCTTTGACTAACCAAAACTTGACAACACCAGAATCGCAACCGAAGGAAAGGAATACTGATAAGGGAAGTTCTGAGAAATCTACCAATGAAGAAGTAGAGATACCGGAGCCGGATATTCCTGTATATAAGCCTCGTGTTCCTTTCCCATCCCGTCTGAGGGAAACCAAGCTTGATACTAGATTCGTCAAATTCAAAGAGGCTATGAAAAAGCTCCATGTTGATATACCATTCCTAGATGCTCTTAATGAGATACCAGCCTGGACCAAGTATCTAAAGTCGCTTCTCACCAAGAAGTACATCACTGAAGAGTATGAAACTGTAAAACTGGCGGCAACCACATCTGATATCATACTCAGCAAGATGCCAAAGAAACAAAAAGATCCAGGATCCTTTGGAATCTCTTGTCACATTGGTGACTCATCGTGCAAAAAGGGATTGGCAGATCTTGGTGCAAGTATTTCTATTATGCCACTCAGTCTATGCAAGAGACTAGGGTTTGAAGAATTGCTTCCAACTGCTATGACAATGCAACTTGCGGATAATTCGGTAAAAAAGCCGTTAGGAATTCTTGAAGACATCCCGGTCAAGGTAGGCAAGGATGCATATGTCCCATGTGATTTTGTCATCATGGACATAAAAGAAGACACCAAATACCCTATTATCTTCGTTCGTCCATTCCTCGCCACTGCTAGAGCCCTTATCGATGTTGAAGCCGGAACCTTACTGCTCAGGTTAGGTAAAGAAACTCTAGAGTTCAAAGTTTTTGAAAGCATGAGAAGACCGAGTATACAGGAGGAAGTCTATCTGATAGATTGTGTTGAGCAGATGTCACAACTTACTCAAGAATATCACGAGTCATGCGATCCCTTGGAAATTTCTCTATATGACCTTTTTAATGATGAACCTACTGACCAACAAGATAAGGATTGCACCGAACCTCCCGACTCTGCTAAAGGAAATCCTGAAGCTACCTATGAAGAATTAAAGGTTACCGAAACCCTAGAAGAAATCAGTGAAAAACCAGAACCTCCTGAAATGAAGCACCTACCTGAAGGGCTGAAGTATATGTTTTTAGACGATCTCAAAGTTTGTCCTGTCATTATTAACTCTGGTTTAACGACCAAACAAGAAGAGCAACTTCTGGAGGTATTAAAGGAGAGCAAGAAAACCATAGGCTACAAAATGAGTGACCTCACAGGGGTCAGTCAAGCCTTCTGCATGCACAGAATCCCCATGATGGAAGACCATAAGCCAACGATCGAGCATCAACGAAAGTTGAACCCGAATATGAAGGAAGTGGTCCGTCATGAGATCATCAAACTCCTTACAGCTGGAATAATATACCCGATATCGGACTCACCATGGGTGAGCCCAGTTCATGTTGTACCCAAGAAAGGAGGTACTAATGTCACAAGAAATGAAAACAATGAGCTCATCCCCACCCGAACAGTGACTGGGTGGAGGATGTGTATTGATTATAGAAAATTAAACAAGGCCACTCGGAAGGATCATTTTCCTATGCCCTTCCTCGATCAAGTTTTGGAAAGATTGGCCCATCAAGAATATTTCTATTACCTGGACGGTTACTCTGGATTCTATCAGATCCCCATACATCCAGATGATCAAGAAAAAACAACTTTCACCTATCCCTTCGGGACATATGCTTTTAAAAGAATGCCTTTTGGTCTGTGTAATGCCCCTGCAACTTTTCAACGTTGCATGACTGCCATTTTTGTAGGGCTTACTGAAACAGTTATGGAGGTTTTCATGGACGATTTTTCCATATATGGTGACTCCTTTGATTCTTGTCTTAAGCATCTCTCCATGGTCCTCAAACGTTGTGAAGAAGCACATCTGGTGCTAAATTGGGAGAAATGCCACTTTATGGTAAAGGAAGGCATCGTCTTGGGCCACAAGGTTAGTAATAAAGGAATTGAAGTTGATAAGGCCAAGATAGAAGTCATCTCTAAACTGGCAATCCCCACAAATGTAAAAGAAGTTCGCGCATTCCTTGGTCACGCTGGATTCTATAGAAGGTTTATACGTGATTTTTCCAAGATAACTAAGCCGATGACTAATCTACTTTTAAAGGATGTTGATTTCAATTTCAATGAAGAATGCGTCAAAAGTTTTGATATGCTGAAGAAAGCCCTTACAACTACTCCCATCATTAGAGCTCCCGATTGGGACCACCCCTTTGAAATTATGTGTGATGCCAGTGATTACGCGGTGGGTGCTGTCTTAGGACAATGCATAGAGAAGAAACATTATGTGATCTATTATGCATCAAAGACCCTCGACGAAGCTCAAAGGAATTATGCTACTACTGAAAAGGAGCTTTTAGCAGTCATTTATGCCTTCGATAAATTCAGATCCTACCTTACTGGTTCGAAGGTAATCGTTTACACAGACCATGCTGCTATCCATTATCTTATGGCAAAGAAGGATGCTAAGCCAAGGCTGATCAGATGGATACTTCTTCTACAAGAATTTGACCTGGAAATAAGAGATAAAAAGGGGACGGAAAATGTTGTTGCTGATCACCTCAGTCGCATCCACACTCTGGATGCTGACGGGATCCTGATAAATGACTCCCTACCGGATGATCAACTCATGAGCGTCTCGGAAGCAGTACCATGGTATTCTGACTATGTAAACTACCTTGCTGCGGGAGTCATCCATCCCCAGTACACCGGGAACACTCTGAAGAAGTTTATGCACGATGTGAAGCATTACCATTGGGATGAACCATATCTTTTTAAACTTTGCGCTGATGGTCTGTATAGACGTTGTGTCGCCGAAGAAGAAGCCCATTCTATTTTGGAACAATGCCACTCAGGACCCGTGGGTGGGCATATGAGCTCTAAAAAGACTGCCTTAAAAGTTTTGCAATGTGGATTTTTCTGGCCAACTTTATCCAAGGACTGTTATGATTTTGTCATATCATGTGATAAGTGTCAAAGAGCTGGCAATATAACCAAGAGAGACGAAATGCCACTGAATCTATGGCAAGAAGTCGAGATATTTGACGTCTGGGGAGTGGACTATATGGGGCCATTCCCATCTTCTAATGGATTCTCTTACATCCTTGTGGCGGTGGACTACGTCTCCAAATGGGTTGAAGCTATACCAACCGTCACTTGTGATTCAAAACCAGTCATCAAACTATTCAAAGATATTATCTTCCCACGGTTCGGAGTGCCGAGAACCGTGATATCTGACGGAGGATCCCACTTCATTGAAAGAAGCCTTGAAGCTCTTCTACGAAAATATGGCGTCTCACACAAGATAGCTTCGCCTTATCATCCACAAACCAGTGGACAGGTAGAGGTCTCCAACCGACAACTTAAGGCTATCCTTGAGAAAACCGTTGGACGTAATCGAAAAGATTGGGCGACAAAAATCAACGACGCCTTATGGGCTTATCGCACTGCTTATAAGACTCCCCTTGGGACTACCCCTTTTCGATTGATATATGGAAAGAGTTGCCACCTACCAGTCGAACTTGAACATAAGGCATGGTGGGCAATTAAACAAATAAACTTTGATATGAAACAAGCGGGTCAAGCCAGAATTCTGCAACTCCATGAGCTGGATGAACTCAGAATGACAGCCTATGAGAATGCACGAATCTACAAAGAACGTACAAAACTCTGGCATGATGGACATCTGAAACAAAAATACATACGAGTGGGAGACCAAGTTCTAGTTTTCAACTCCAGATTAAAATTGTTCCAAGGAAAACTCCGCTCACGTTGGTGTGGACCTTACATCGTCAAAAGCATCTCTCCCCATGGTGCTTTCTCTTTATGGAGCGACGGGTCTGGCAAATTTATAGCAAATGGTCACCGCTTGAAAAGATACTTCTCACCAGCTGACAAAGGCACCGAAATAATGTTGGAATTCAGCAATCCAAAGGACCCACCATAATTTCGAAGAACTCTGTCGAGCCATCGACATAAAACAAAGGCGTTTGTCGGGAGGCAACCCGACCAATAAATCTATTTTACTTCTCCTTTTCAAATTTTGTTCCTTATAGTTAAATTTTCCTTAAATAAAATTTGCCTTATGAGAGAGTTTTTCTTTCAGGACATGAGACCAGATTGGTGCTGATCAGAACGAATTCATTCTCGGCAGTCATACCTGGTGTTTCCTTTCCCCTCCATCTTGAATTTAGGGTTTGCTCGAGGACGAGCAAATCTCTAAGTTCGGGGTGGAGGGTGGGTGGTACGTATTCCACTTCCACATACACACCCTCTTTTCATATTCAATATGTCTCTATCATAAAATTTTTCAAAATTTTGAACAGATACCTGATGAAATTTTGTCTTTTGTTGATAAAAATGTAACTAACTTTTTGCTATGCATCTTCTATCATAACATCCTCCTTATTCAAAGCAAATCCTCAATTGGACTGACTTTTGAAACTTGCCTAAAATCATCCTGTGAAACTTATGATTCCTAACATCATAATTCTTTTTACATAATGATAAGTATCTTTCAAACTGATAGGGATCAAACACGTCGCGCTTCCTAACTGACTAGTGGAACAATGGCTCAGAAACCCCACCGGATCCGCATCAAGTCATTATTTGAGCAGAGTATGACAAAGAGAATAACCCGGTTTTGAATTGTAAATCAAGTTGCATCCTGATCTGAACTCTCTTCTACACTTCTTCTATCATCTTCGTATCCCTCCATCCATAAATACCACCAAAATAGCCAAACTTGTGCCAAACCCTAAGTTCGGGGTGGCACGCCACTTTCCCCATATCCGCTTCTTCCATACCCCTTCCAATAAATAGGGGCGTACCACCAAAAATGCAATCTCGAGTCGAATAGAGGGGAGATCTGCAATAAAAAGATGCCAAAGTGCACACAAAATAAATGCAATCTCGAGTCGAATAGAGGAGAGATCTGCAACAAAAGATGCCATAGCGCACACAAAAAAATATGCAATAAATGAAATTGCAAAACAAATAAAAATCTCGAGTCGAATAGAGGAGAGATTTACTTCTTCTTTCCATACCACCTTTCACTCCTTTTTCTACCTAAGGGCACAATACATGCCCTACCATCCTGAACTACACCAGTGTCAGATCAAATGCATACTTGTCGATTCTACGGGTATCTCTGAACTCCTACAAAACTCTTCGACATGCTTGGTGTTGGAAAAGGCGGGGAGGAAGCGTTGTTGGGAAACGAACTCAGGAACGAAGCTATGGAAAGATGTGTTTCGTGGTCCCAGGAAGTTGAGGTACTCACTCATACTGAGCAAAAAGAAAACATTTGTGATGTGAAGATGAAGAAATCACACGGATCGAAAGTATTCCATCAGGCAACAGTTTCAAATTTTATGTTACTCGAGGACGAGCAACGATTTAAGTTCGGGGTGTTTTGATGAGTGCATACTCATCATGATTTTCAATTACCTTTTTGGAACAATTTAATATCTATTCCACATCTTTTCACCCTAATATGAATCATAATGCACAAAACTACTCAGTGATTCAATAATCAAGGTTTTAACTAAATACCTTTCATTTTATGCAGGTGTAGCAGGCAACTCCATGCAAACGGTCTCAAGACCGTTTGGATCCATGCGGTCTCAAGACCGTTTGCTGGAATACACAAAGAACAAGACGAAACCAGTTGCCCAAGAAGTCCACGCGGTCTCAAGACCGTTTGGTCCCATGCGGTCCCAAGACCGTTTGGTCCCATGCGGTCCCAAGACCGTTTGTTCCCATGCGGTCCCAAGACCGTTTGGTCCCATGCGGTCCCAAGACCGTTTGGTCCCATGCGGTCCCAAGACCATTTGGTCCCATGCGGTCCCAAGGCCGTTTGGTCCCAAACGGTCACAAGACCGTTTGGTCCCGCGCGGTCCCAAGACCGTTCGATGCAAGTGCAAGGATCGATTGAAGAACTAAAGCCACGCGACCACGCCAAAGCCAAGACCGATCAAAGCAAGACCGTTTGGCGCTCAAACGACCTCCAAAACATTTGATGCCCAAACGGTCTCAAGACCGTTTGGTGCCCAAGCGGTCTCAAGACCGTTTGGCGCCCAAACGGTCTCAAGACCGTTTGGCGCCCAAACGGTCTCCAAACCGTTTGGAGAAGATATTTCCAGCAACTTATCCAAACCGTTTGGGATCAGATCTGAAACTATAAATAGACCCCCAGGGTCCCCATTTCGAGGCATCGGTTCCGGACGCCGAAAGGCTGCCAGAGCACCACACCGATCAAGTTCCACTACATCCACCACTGATGTTGCGTCCAAGGAGGCCAAGAAGAGGAAGAAGACGGAGCAAGGAGCACATCTTCTTCACCGGGCTGCGTCCACCCTCTGCACCGAGCTCATGGCGGATCTATCTTTCTCTCTTATCCTTCTTGTATCTCGCATCATGAGCGAGTAGTCCTCTTTCGCTGGGGTGCGGGGACTAGCCCCGCTGCCCATGCAAACCATGTTCTTTTGTTAAACTTTCCAAGGCAATGTATATAACTCTTCATTTTGTCGTTTATCGTTAAGCTTGTAGGTTGGTTATGTGCGTGTTTTCATCTTTGTGCTCCCTGTGTTGCGATAACTTCAATACATGGGTTCCTATGTTGCGATAACTTCAAGACATGGGTTGGAATGTCGTTTGGCATGTTTGACCCTTGACGATAACTTCCGATGGGTTCCTTGATGTCGTAAGTGTATGATCCGCGAGGGGACGAGCCATCTAGCCTTCGGTGACGCTTCTGTGCGCCTGACGCCTGTATAGGGGGTTCACAACCATAGTTGGATTTTGTATCATCTTGCTAAACGTCGATGTTTGCTCGCATATCACCTTCCTTCTTGTTTATCGGTTAATGCGGCTGACTCCCAAACTAGAAATAGGATGGGATTTCATCGAGGTCGTAAGTGTATGATCCGCGAGGGGACGAGCCATCTAACCTTCGGTGACACTTCTGTGCACCTGACGCCCGTATGGGGGGTTCACAACTTCCGTGGATTTCTGTATCTTCAGAGCCGTAAGACGTATGATCCGGATGGCGATGAGAAATCGGCTGCCTATGGTGACGCTTACGCGGACCTGACGCCCGTATGGGGGGTTCCGCAGCAGCTCTACTTGGAGTGTTATATCATGCCTGGTTTGTTTGCAATAGAGTATGTTTGTGTGTGTAGCGGTGGTCAAACCCGGTACCATCCCAGCGATTCCATACCATTGATCTAAACCCATCTTTTATTCCGTATTTACTTTCTTGCAATTAGTTTAATCAAACCCAGATCAACCTATCGTTCTAAATATTAGTCTTACTTGAGCTAGATCTAACTGACAAAGATTCTTAAAAACGTTGTCCTTTGGGTTCGATCCTTAACTATACTGCGATAAGATCCGTCCGCTTGCGGGTGGTATTGTTGCACTTGGTTTTGGTAAAAGCTCGGGGATATAAACTCCGAGTGAATTTGTAGTGCATTCAAAAAGCCACATCATATAGTTCGACTGAGAACCACATTCAAAGAACTATTATCATTCAAATTTAAAGTGGAATTTGAAATAGTTTACAAAAGAATCTTAAACAAGTTCTCCATATCACATAGATACCCCTTGCCATAAAATAAAGAATCTCAAATATGAGTAATAATAGCCTTATTACACTTGCAATCTATTCTAAAACCATCTCTAACTCAAATTGTACCACTAATAATGTCACATCATATTGCTGGAACATGTCTGACTTTATGAAGCATCTACACCTTTCCCAAAGGAAACTTCAAGTCCACCCATCCTTCGCCTTTGACTTCTACCACATTTGAATCGCCCAAAGTCATGGACCGACCTTTAGAGGTCTGATAAGACACAAATAGGGACTTGTCAGTACACACATGTACATTAGCCCCAGTGTCTATAATCTAATATAGTGGATCAAAAATAGAAAGAACTTTAGGTTTTATAGATACATACCCATCATTGAGGTTCAGGGATGCAGTCATCATGTTGAGAAAAGCCTCCTCAGTTGCAGATGCGACAACTTTCTTGGCCTTCTTTGAAAGACAATCCTTGTTCCAGTGGGCAACCTATCCACAAGTCCAAAAAGGTTTGTTCTTCAGTTTCTTCTAGATCTTGGCCTTAGGCTTAAGTGAATTATTAGATTTCTTATCCTTATTCTTAGCAGTAGTAAAATTAACAGTCACATTAACATCAGTGGGTACTTTGATAGGCTTCACTTTCAGATGTTCTTCCTAAATATTGATGTCCATCATGAGATCGTTCATTGACATGTCTCCTTTGCGGTTCTTAAGAGTCATGCCAAATGACTCCCACAATTTTGGGAATTTCTCAATGATTGACATTGCAACAAAATTTTCAGGAAGTACCATGCCTACATCAGTGAGCTCTTACACCAAGAGTTGAAAATCATGTGTTTGATCGAAAAAGATTTGCCCTATGAAACTGAAGAAATTTTGAGACACAATCTTTTTTAGTTCCCTGATTCTTAGTATTGTAATTCTTTTCTAATGCTTTCCATAGAACCTTAGATATAGTAACAAGCAACTTTGAGTATGAGTCATAAAGTTTGTTGTTTAATGCAAACAAAATCAACCCTCGACATGTCTTATCACCCTTCTTCCAGGTTGCAATTATATTAGCATTATTAGGAACAATTGCATCAGTTTTGGGTTCATCTTCTTCTAAATACTAATCATACCATATCATGTTGAGCTAGATTTTCATACTACTTTGCCAACATGCAAAATAAGTTCCAATAATTTTTTTAGTAAAATAACCTTGAGCCATAGTTAACTAACAATAGGTAATGATTTCTTTAAGATTGTTGTTAATTTTGAATTTATATCGTTACATGCAAAAATGCCAGGTGTAATTATGTTAACAGTTCAGGCTGCTCTTTGATAAGAAAATGTAGAATAAAGCAATGTAGGAGTATAAAAGTAAATAAGGTTAGGAACCAAACCAAGTCATTTGTTGAAAAACCAACGTGATATACTTAAAGAAATCAATGCCTTGCCACCCTTCTAAATATTCTCCGTTCTCCTAGTTGACCTAGTCACAAACTTGAAGGAGAAATGTCTAGCTGGTTTTGATGACAAACGTTGCAGACGAATGACTTGCACCAGCAGTGCAACCCAGTGACTGTAGGAACCAACACCTGACATGTCGCGTCTCAGAAGGGAAATGATGGATGAACTTGCTACGTCTAAGATAAGATCTACATAGCAAAACAAAGGCGATGGTTAGAGAAGACACTGGAGGTTATGGTTCACAAGCACACACTCGAACGTTGATGGTTGTATGTTTGAAAAGATGTGTTTAACCCTAATGACCAGAGGCATATTTATAGCCTTACACACCCTGTAATATTATTTCCATTAAGACGCGACCACTCGGTCACTCTTGTACACATTATGGAAAAATATACAAAGAGACACTTTCTAGTTTGGATTAATAAATTCAATTAGGAAAGAAACAATTAATTAAATTAATAATTACTTACATAGTTGTATCCTAGTGAAAAAAGAAGACAAAATACATTCTCCATAATGCACAATCCACAATCCACAAGCCACAAGCCCAAGCCCAGGCCCAGCCCACCCAGGCGACGTGAGGCATGGCATAGTGTGTGTGTGTGTTTGTTGTGGTCACCATACCCACTAAGTAGGTGAGCATACCCTCTCCTAGGACCCTTGGACACATGATTCACATGAGATCCTATATAAGGGCCACAAAAGTTCAAGGAGTGAGCAATGTGGGATAAAACTTCTTTCCCATTTGCGCTAGAGACAAAACTACTTTTATCCCATGTACTAGCTGCACTACATTGGGCTTAACCCATACTATATACATTGTTCTAGAAGCCATATATAATATAATAGAGGTAAAGTCCTATAAGAATCATAAAAGGTATCACAGAGCACGTTGCATTGTGTACTATATTGCACACCACTTCGAGGAGATAGTTTGTGAGTTTTCCGACCTATATGGAAACCTTTAACATTTTATCCTACATCAACCTGAGATATATCAACAATATTTATCATATTTCTCACCTGAACACTCCATTGTGCACGTCTCTCTGACACCAATCATATTAAATCTGATTTTTGACAACATGAGAACAAAATTACTACTTATCTTTAAAAATTACAAAATTCGAGAGGCAACCGTATATCCACAACTATATCAAGATCATCATCAAGAACAATACACATCCATCATCATCCTCACTTGCATATCTAAACCCACACCTCCCTCAGACAAATGGGAGAACAACATGGTATGTCATCATATCATCCTTGATCATAGATCATTCTAATACATATGTATCCCCAAAGCATGGAGGTACCTTGAATGTGACTATGAACCCATATGGATCATTCTACATTTGGGATACAATGTATACAAGGTACTCTATCATGAAGATCACCATGGCGGTCTTCATTCACTCCAAGGATGGTATGAGGTGATGATAACTCTAGATATCTACCAAGGATGGAACGTTTCCATTTGACCTAGATCTCATTGGGCTATCACCATGTGCCTCTAATATTTCAACAACATGATTCTAGTGCATATCCTCTAACGCTTTCATGACTGAGAGGTAGACTAATCAAGCTTGATGGAGGACATGATGAAACAACTGCAATGTAGTACTCCACAATATGAAGATGAACCAAACCACACTCTCAAATCCAACGATGAAGACTCTCAAACAACTTTAATGGAGGAGACATCTTTAGGTGACACAACCACATCCTCGACTTTCACACACCCTTTGGGGTTTGTGGAGCTACCAAGGAGATTCCAGTATCTTTTTATGTTCACTAGACAACCATCTTGGGTTTCATATCCATGTCCTCTAAATCTACCAAACAAGGTATGAACTATAGATAAGATTACTCTTGATCATTTTAGCTTCCCATCGTTGCACCCTAACCTAGCTATAGATCAAGTTTTTACTAAACATATGATTGATGGTTAATGGTTAGCAAGTTGTGAAACACAAACATAGTCACTGTTACATTTATCATCAATACTCTAGATTCCATGTGTTACAACCTCAATTTTACATGTGTTTTCATAATTGAAATGTAATAATTTTATGAACATGGACTTGAATTGAGAAGGTTGTATGCTTTGCTTCAAAGAATGGGTTTCTTTGTAAATCTCCCCATTGATATGAATTTCATGATTTCTATTGTTCTGTTAATCCAATAACGGATATAAAATAGAGGAAAAGAAGAAAAGTCCAAACAATAGAGAAAAATAAAAGATAAAAAATATTGAGCAATGCATTTGTGAGAAATGTATGGAAAACTCTAAAAAGTGGAATTGATGGCCACAATTGATTAGACTTCATTTACAATAACCCTATTTGGTTGCTTAGTGAGTTTTATTGGCTATTGAGCCCAATAACAAGAAAAAGAAAATAAAAGAAAAAGGCATTTAGTTAATAAAAGGAATAAGTAAGGAAAGGAGAAAAGATAGAGGCAGAAGCCTCTAGAAGGCTAAGAGGTAGCCTCCAAAGGTAAAATTCGTGCCTGTAGGATTCCTTGAGGTTCAAGGAATCCAAGATGATAAGATAATGGCAAAATAAAGAGGAAATATCAATTAATTTGGTTTTATTAATAAATAACTTGCATATTAAGGAAACACCCTTTTCATTTGGAATTTGGGTTTTAAATTTAATACAAGAGTAGATAACGCCAAGATATAGTTTCCTCTAAAATTTTGATGAAAAAGGATAAACGAGGAGAGAGTTATGGTTTTTGCAAGTTTTCCTAAATTGAAAGGATAACCATTTAATTGTATTAAATGTGGCATATAATTTCCTTTTCTAAAACGAATAGGAAATGGCACACACAATGACATCCATTAGATCCAAGATCCAACGCTGCATGTACGTCTCCTAGATCATATAGAACAAGGAAAGGAAGAGGAGAAATGAGATTTTTGATCTCAATTTTCTCAAAAACCTGAGCATGTGCAAGGATGGAAAGGGCATAGATGGCTTCGGGAGAAGATTATGAGCAAGCCCATCCTAGGTTTTAGGTGGTTTCAAGGACTCTAGAAGAAATGCCCAAAATGGTAGAGAACTCCATCGGCGGTGAGGGTTGGAAATCCTAATCTAGATGCCCAAACCTATAAATAGGATCACCCTTAGCCTCACCCAGATCCTGCGAACTCGAACAACCCATTTCTAGCCCCAAACTCCCTCTCTCTCTCGATCATCCTCTTTCTGGCGAGCTTCCTCCACGACACCACTGTAGATTCTATGTGTCAAAAAGAGGAAGAAGAAGAGAGGAGAACCATCTGATTGGGGTCCACGATAGGCTCACGAGGAGTATCCATGGCCCAGGCTGATTCACGCCTCAAGATCAGAGTTAGTGGGTGCGAGCAGCCACATCCATGGGATCAGGTCAACCGCAGATCGCAGAGATGATCCAACAGCTCTCGTTTTTCCAAAAGAAAAGGTGTTACGACCCCACCTTCCGGTAACCCCCCAATTAAGGGAGACGGAGAGGTCGAAGTTGCACCCATAATTTCCGGATCAAAGATTCGACATTTAACCAAGAACAATTATTAAATTTTAACAGACTATACTGGAAAGCTATAAGAAAATAAACTTTTGCATACCTTTTGAAAATTTGGATCTCTAAACTTCTATCAACATATGAATTTCTACTCTACTAATCCTCCTTGTATTTCAATTCATGTATTTCTAAATATGACGATTTACTATTTGTCCTTTTGGCTTTGTACCTAAAACACCGACAAACAAAACGTCAGTCAGCCGAAGCTGGTATGTGGGGGAACATTAATCATGCAATTATTCATAACAATGTATTGCATCCAATTACCATTTAACAAACAATTTCACATTTTAAATATAATTGTGTGATCCATGAATTCCCCATTAAACCCCTCATGGTCCCACCTATAGGTGAACCAGTTTCTAGGGTTGAGTCACATGGCACTACCCATAAGTAGCCCACTCCTTAACTCATGGCATGCTAAAGGGTCTCATGGCACAACACTTGGTAGCCCAATTTCAAACCCACGATAACCTAGACCTTACTCTAGGTTACCCCTTTTTAGCCTTTACAAGCCATAGAGGTGGATTTGGATCTAAGCCAGTTATATATATATATATTCATGGTGATAATCATAGTCACTTTATAGTTGCATGAAATAAAAGCCATCCAACAATTATTTTCAAGCAACTGATAAATACGTTTGGAAATACCGTGAAACGAAAGTGATTATTCATAAGCGTAACCACATACCTATTCAGTATATTTCTCAAGCTAATATCAATTCCAATTAAGAAAGCCATCCAAGCAAGTAGTTCAACCACACAATTAAGAATCCTGAAAAACACATGTACTCTATTTACTACACACTTTATCAAGATTCTTTCTATTCAACTTGAAATCGCTTCCTAAGGTTTCCGTATCCATTTTAGGGTTTCTTTTGCAATTAGGGTTTACTATTTAAGCCCTAATTCTATACGATTACTTACAAACCCTAATTTTGGATTAAAGGCACACTTAAACATTAATTAAGCTCATTATGCCTCTTTTATGTTAAAAGTACCATTTTTATCCTTTTAATCCATGACAAGATCATTATGCTCATTTATTATCAATTCATAGTTCATTATGATTTAATTCACATATGAACTCGATATATCATTAATTCTACCTTTTATTCATGAGAAAACCCTAATTACTACCTTTAGGGTACTTATCCATAATTAGGCACTTTTGCATTCAAAATATCTTAGAAACATCATATCTGAGATTTATACATAATTTTGAATAATTAAAATCATTAAGAGTCACATAAACTAATATTAGGGTTTTAAGGCCCATTAACGCATAATTATGCACATGAAACTCTAAATTCGGCCAATTAAACACAAAGATCATATTTTTAGATTTTAATCTCTCTTTTACCAATAATAGGTTATTATCAACTTAACTTGTTTATTGAACTTCACTAAATCTCATGTTTTTCCCATATTAGAGTTTTTATCCCATTAAAGCATGTGCATGATCACAAAAACCCCAAAAAGCAACATATTAATCATCCTTTTATGATTTTACCCTTTTCTTTACTCTTAACATGTTAACATTGATCAAAAACAAAATCAAGATTCATCTTGATTGCTTTGATCTCTTTTTAGGGTTTTTCCATTATTTAATGCATTAAAAGATGCAAAACCCTATACTTCTTGAATAGAATTTACAATTATGCTCTAATATCATTTTTATCATGTTCTAAGCATTTTTCTAATAAAAAAGCACTACTTATTTGTATTTTTCAACCAAAGGAATGATTTATAGTGAATTAAACAAGATCACACCTTTTTCCTTGAATTTTCGACTTACATGGATTTTGTGGATAATCCTTGGCCTTTGGATTTATGGTTGCCTTTGACCCACCTCGATCCAACGCTCCTCCTTACGTACGCCCACTTAGAGCTTGCCAAGAACTCGATCTCCCTCAGTCGTCGATCTATGCCCTGGGTCTACGGTGGACCTTGATCAAAGGGCAAATACCCTTCGTCCCCCACGTGACCCAACCACAGACCCTGCGGTGGCGCCGCATGGAGAGCTCACCGGAGCAAGTGGAATCCTTTGACTTCGAGCATGATGGAGCGAGAGAGGGTGCCGTCCAGGTCCGTGAAGGCAAAAGGAGTTGAGAGGGAATAGAATATATATGATTGGGGTTGATTCCTAGGGTTCCTTGCCCTCTTCGCCAACTGCCCTTGAGGTGAAAAATAGGTGTTTCTTTTATACGCCACGGAAGCACAAGCAAGTAGGGGTTAGAAGGTTCGGAATCCTTCCCCGAATCTAACTGGGGCCTTTCCAAGTTCTCACATGAACTGGATCGTGAGAAAAGGGGAGAGGAAAATCCCCATGTCCAATGTCACCTGTCCTTTACGGACTCAAGCTAGGAGACACAGAGTTGACGTCGAATCTTGATCCGACGGCTGGCGTCATCCCAAGATATTTCATTTAATTCGATAATTGTGTGACATTGATGATAATCACACCACTTTAGGGAAATTGTAAAAGCCATAACTCCCAAACCGAGGGTCCAAATAATCCAAACTTTTGAGGGAAAGTTAATAATAACTTTATATACCTCTCTACCAAAATTGGGCTCATTATCTAAAAGAAAACGTGCCTTTTCTTTAGGTGCAAGATATCACTTAATTATATATTTTTCTCCCCTATTTTCTCTTTCCCTTGCTATTAAATTATTATTCTGAGTTCCTTGACCCTCAAGGAACCTTAATGGATCGAAATCCCATCTTTTGGATATACCTTAGCCTTTTACCTGTCTTTCATCCATTATTTCCCATTATCTCATTTATTTCTTATCAAAATATCCCTTTTTGAGAATTTCTCTTTATCTTTCTTTTTATTTTCCTCATTGGTATTCCTTTTAACATTTGAAAACCTTAGGATAAGAAAATCCACCAAGGGTAACTCAATTATACCTCTTTTCATTTATTTCCCACATTTTATCATTGTTTTCAATTTCTTTCTTAATAAAGAAATACTTAATTCATCTTTTCTTTTCTTATTGCCTTTTCTTTTCAACTTTGGACTCCTTGGAACCCAAGGAACCCAAGAGGCACGAAATCCATCTTTGGATTACATTATTTTTCATTCTAGAGGTTTCTATTTCATTCTTTTCCCAAAAACTCAATTATTCATTTATTAATTGAATTTTCTTGTTATTTGGGCCCAATAGCGACTTAAACACCACAACACAATCATCAAGACTATTGTAAATGAAATCCATTTATTCCAAACAAATTATATCATTATTTGTTCAAAAATATTTAATATGAGAAATTACATTTCTCACCAAATGAACCCAAAAATTGGGGTTGTAACAAAAGGTAAATAGCCTCTCTGGCTAGAAAATCTAGAAAATGCTTTTTCTTGCAAAAATTGTAGTAATTGCTAGGAAGCTCTGATGACTAAACTTAATATATGAAATTTGATCAGAAAAATATGAGGAACGTGATAAAAAGAGTTAGTGAACCTGATTTTTTTTCTATTTGCAAAAGTATGTTAAGTTGTTGGAAAATGTATTAAAATTTGGTTAGAAACCCTAATTGAGGTTAATGAATGAATCTATAAGGCATAATAAGGTAATTCGAGTAGAATTAACTTGTTGAATGATAATGGTATATTCTAATCTGATTTTGATGAAAAATTACATGAGTTATGATTATAAACCAAGAATGTAAGATAATGGATCTAGAAACCCTAATTTAGGGTAAAAGAAGAGAAAACTATGTTTAATTCCAAATATATGGAAAAGGTTGATAAATGTTGTTCCTAAGCCTACTAGGAGAGATAGGATGTGAAACTTAGGGTTTATATGTAGTTTTGTCTAATTAGGGTTTGTGGTACTAAAAGTAAAGGCAAAACCCTAATTGCAAGTGAAACCCTAAAAAGGACTAGAAATCCTGAGGAGCAAGTTGGTTTGGATAGATCTTGATAAAAGGAAATTGTATGTTTATTTAAAGATTCTTGTACTTGCTTATTTGGTTGGATTTCCCAACTTGGTTGATTCTATCTCAAAAATCAGTTGTACAAGTATGTGGTTATTTATGAGTAACCGATTTAGTTTCACGGAGTTTTCTCGAATGATCGATCAAATTGGATGCAAACAAACTGTTGGATGTTCATTTATGCAAAAATTTAAAGTCACTATGATTATCGCAATTAATTATAAATGTGCATTATCACACCTACATGCCACCCTGATGTATGATGCATGACCAAGCCCTAGAGGGAAAGTCAATTAGGTCAAGCCCAAGAGGGAAGATCATTGGGCGCTATGAGAGGTGACCCCAGGCACCAAGCTCAGGATGGAGAAGGTGGCCTTATGTTTCTTGCATGACTATTGGGCACCATGAGAGGTGACCCCTAGAACCAAGCTCAGGATGGAGAAGGTGGCCTTATGTCTAGTGCAAAGGAAAAACCCTAGAGAGGGTATTCCAGGGTTAGGGAAAAAGTGGTGGAGAATGTCACATTGAAAATGTAATTTGGATTCTTAAATAACTTAATTGTGATATTTATGTTTTTAGCAATATTTGTGAAATTTTGGTTGTCCCCACATACCAGCATATTCATTTATGCTGATCGACATTTTGTTTGTCAGTTTTAGGTACAATATGAAAAGGACAAACAGTTAAGTGACACATTGTGAATATATGAATTAAATTACAAGAAGGATTAGTTAGAATAGACTCCAGTTGTGGATAGGTGTTTAGAAATCCAAGTTTTTAAAGAGGTATGCAAAGTTTTATTTTATTCTAGCTTTTCAGTTTAGTTTTAGTAGAATTTGATAATTATTATTGATTAAATGTCGAACCATTGATTCGGAAAATTGGGATAACGACTCTGACCTTTTGGTCTCCCTTAGTTGGGGGTTATCGGGAGGCAGGGTCGTTACATTTGGTATCAGAGCATTAGTTCCTCATTTAATCCTTAATAATTATTAAATTGTACAAACTATGTAGAACTATGGTAATTATTAATGGATTTTCTGATGACGGAGGTGTCTAGAAAAGGATCACGGTATGGGGGCTGGCAATATTTTCCTCTGCCCCACTAGTCAGTCACGAGGACTCCCGGATGCAGTGTGACTGCCTGGCCAATGTTTGAGGTTCTGACTTGAAATAAGATACCTTTAGGACTCTCTCATCTATTTTTGTCCCTTCTCAACCCTAATTCAATGAAGATGATAAGGTTTAGGGTTTTTCTCTCTCTTCCTCACCCTCTTGTGGTCAGGGTACATATGATAAGATTAAGGAATCCTCCAAAAAATTAATGAAAATCATGTAAACAAGATGTCATGGACAAAAGATAATAGTTTATGCGTAAACTAATGATAGTTACATGCGTAGTTTGCATGACATGTGTTTTCGTGCCCTCAGGAGAGATGTGGTCGCCTCATGCATGATCCTTGGAGACTTGTGGTATCTTGGTTGCCTTTAGAGGAACCAAATTTTAGAAAAGGAAAGAGACTTCTTGAACCGATCTATGGAAGTTGTTGGTGCCTACCTTACCTTCTAGGGATAGGAAGAAGAGTTGCTTAGACCCTGAGGGGGGTATAGTATCAAGTTGTGAGGCCTTGCACCTAATTGGTTGTCCTGGCGTAGGATTCTCAGGTGTTGCTCACATAGATGAATAGTAGGAAGTGCATGCTATACCTTCTACCTATTTGGTTTGTGGTTGGACAGCTGATGCATAATAGTGAACCTAGGGTTCCTAGATATAAGAGGGGAAGTAGTAGTTCCTGGTACACCTGATGCTCACGTGATGCTTGAGTTCCTACACATGGGAGCATGGAAACCCTCATGTTTAGAGGAAAAGGAAACCCCTTAGACTAAGGTATATTTTTGATGAACCCCTCACATATAGGTTGGTAACATGGGCATGTATGTTGATGGTCCAATGTTAAGGAATATAAATAAGTATGACCTACCATGGAGACCTAGCATGGTTTAGTTGATGGTCTGGTTGTTAGCTATGTGCCTTAGTAGCTTGCTAGGGCTAAGCATGCTCATGTGGATTTAATCCCTAGATGTAGGGATGTTTGTGACCTTTGTTGCTATTGAGAGATAGTTTTCTCCCATCCTGGGGAGGGACCTTTCTGTAGGGTATGTACCAACTTTTGTTGGGTTTGAGGTAACTTAAAGAGGTCTCATAGGACCTTGAGAAGCTAATTGGAGAGTAAATAGTATGAGAATGAACCTATAGACCCATATATAACCATCTCTAAGGGCATGTGGATGTGTTACCTTGGAGGTAACCAGTATGGGGCCTGACTGAGGTAGGTAGGTCACCATGATCCCTATGAGAGGATGTAAGTCTGACCATGGATGTAGAGAGAGATGATGGAGTTTTTGGTAAAGATTCAAGAATGATATGTGCTGTGATGGAATCCTAAGTTAATACTAAGGTCATGAAGGGATAAGACCGATGGAAGTAGGATTTGTATGTTCCCTGGATGCACGAGACCATAGGGTCGGGAGGTAACAACTACCTTTTCCCAAGGACCATGTGTTAGGAGGTTGGCCACCTTCATGAGCTAATGGGGCCTAAGGGGTAAAGGTGATAGGCATTCCCTAGATGCATAAGGGTCAGATCACTCCAAAAGTGCTGGCACCCTAGAGACCTTGAGGTAACGACTAAGGATTGCACATAAAAGAGATATGTTAATATACATAGGTGATGTGAAAAGTCTTCCCATGGGTGTAGACCCATAATGGAGATGTTCATGTTGTGGAGACATGTGATGTATGTTTCAACTTGGATTGGAAAAGTGTACTGGAAATATGTGATGCAGCATCTCTACTCTTGGAACGGGATGAAATTTGTATTTGGACTGCAGCCAAATGTTTATTTCCTCTCGTTATGGGGGTGAGAGATAGGGCAATACACATGCCATACACTAAGGATAAAGATGATGTGAGTTGAAACATTGCTATGATGTTTGAGGATTGAGGAAGTATCATGCCTTTTTATAAATGGGTTGCAAACACGAAGAGAGCTAAGGTAGTCATCATATGAGGACGTTCCTATCAAGAGTGATATGGAATTTAGGAGTTATATAAGTTTGAGTTTGATAACCAAGATGATGAGCTCAGAGTTTTCTTGACTTGGTTAGACCTAAATCCGAGATGAGGATGATAAGTAGAATACATGAAGGTTTATGTCTTCACCATTACCTAGCACATAAGGATGTAGGGTGGTAATGGATGCTCTTTGTCGAGACACAACTGTCTAGTTTATCCAGTAGAGAGGCTAGAAGAGGTGGTTAGGTGAACCCTAAGTTTGTGAGATATGTTTGGATAACACTTAGATACAATGAGATCTGTTGGTCGAGTTAGTGGTGGTTGCTTGGTTAGACAGCCTAGGGTTGATGCAATAAGAGAATGGTTGAAGAAACTCATATACATTTCTCAGGAAAAGAAGGTGATGGAACCCATGAATAGAGTGTTCTAGGGTTTCCGAGGAGTTAACCTTGAGGAATAATGAAAAGCAGGAGCTTGTGATGAGAAGTACACCCTGCATCTGGTACTATTAAGATGATTAAAGTTTGTAGTAATGCTTTGCATGCCTAAGATGAAGAAGTACATAGAGTTGCATGTGGCTTGTCACCATGCATGCCAGGAGGTGAAGGTCGAACACCAGTACCCAGTGAGTTACTATAGATAATGAAGAGTCCCTGAAAGGGAATGGGAGTATATCACCATAGACGTTGTGGTGGGTCTCCCCTAGACCAAGAGAGGTCATGATGCAATATGGGTATGGTATGTTGCCTTACCAAGTTAACCTAATCCCTTGCCTAAGAAAGAGAGCACTGGAAGTGTGACAGATCTAGTTGAACTATATATGAGGAAGAGATAGTTCATCTACACTGTGGTCAAGTTCAATATTTGGAGCCTGACCTCAAGATCACTTCCATGTGGTGGAAGTAGGTACATGAAGAACTCGATGCCAGCTTGAAGTTTAGCACAGCTTATCACCCCTAACTAATAGACAGTCAACAGAGTATGATCCAGACTAGAGGGTCTAATGAGAGTGTGTGTGCTCGTTTGGGTGATACATGGGAGCAGTCCCTGCCCTAAGAGAGTTTGCTTGTGATGATAGCCACCATAGCTAGTATGGAGGTGTAAGAAGCTATGTAAGGGAGGTTGTTTCGGTCACCACTTCATTTAGATGATGTCGATGAAAGGACCTTGTAAGGTTAGAGAGACCACAGTGTGTGCATATGAAGTCGCTTTGATCATGCGATGGCTGAGAAAGCCCAGGAGCAACATGAGTCGTGAGCTGATGCAAAGCAGACTGACATGCAATTCACTGTGGGAGAATATGTGTTATGAGAACCCGACCCCTCTAAGCTATATCTAAAGCTGAGTCCCCAATACATAGGTCCATTTGAAATTGATTGGTGGAGTTTCTTATGTTTAGCCTTACCCCTCAGGATAATATTATATATGATGTGTTCCATGAGTCTGATCTAGAGCACTATGTGATGTACCCGAGCCATGTGCTGAGCCATGAACCTATTGAGCTTCTAGGAAGGCTAAAATATCTTGATTCACTATGAGGGTACGTGGAACCAAGACGAGAAAGAACTCAGATGTAAGAATATAAGACAATAAAGGTTCTTTGGAAGCATCATGGAGAGGATGAAGCCACATGGGAGTCGATGATGGATATGAGAAAGTCTTATCCTGCTTGCTTGTTTGTTTGGTGGAATTTTGGGGGCAAAATTCCTATAGGAGGGGAAGGATGTTACAACCTCAATTTTACATGTGTTTTCATAATTAAAATGTAATAATTTTACGAACATGGACTTGAATTGATAAGGTTGTATGTGTTGCTTCAAAGAATGGGTTTCTTTGCAAATCTCCCCTTTAATATGAATTTTGTGATTTCTATTGTTCTGTTAATCAAATAATGGATATAAAAGAGAGGAAAAGAAGAAAAGTCCAAACAATAGAGAAAAATAAAAGATAATAAATATTGATCAATGCATTTATGAGAAATGTATGCAAATATCTAGAAAGTGGCATTGATGGACACAATTGATTAGATTTCATTTACAATAACTTTGTTTGGTTGGTTAGTGGGTTTTATTGGCTATTGAGCCCAATAACAAGAAAAAGAAAATAAAAGAAAAAAGAATTTAGTTAATAAAAGGAATAATTAAGGTATGGAGAAAAGATAGAGGTAGAAGCCTCTAGAAGGATAAGAGGTAGCCTCCAAAGGTAAAATTCGTTCCTTTAGGATTCCTTGAGGTCCAAGGAATCCAAGATGATAAGATAATGGTAAAAGAAAGAGGAAATATCAATTAATTTGGTTTTATTAATGAATAACTTGCATATGAAGGAAACACCCTTTTCCTTTGGAATTTGGGTTTCAAATTTAATACTCAAGTAGATAATGCCAAGACAGAGTTTCCTCTAAAATTTGGATGAAAAAGGATAAATGAGGAGAGAGTTATGGTTTTTGCAAGTTTTCCTAAATTGAAAGGATAACCATTTAATTGTATTAAATATCACATATAATTTCCTTTTCTAAAAGGAATAGTAAATGGCACACACATTGGAAGCCATTGGATCCAAGATCCAATGGTGCATGTGCGTCGCATAGATAGGATAGAACAAGGAAAGGAAGAGGAGAAATGAGATTTCTGATCTCAGTTTTCTCGCAAACCCGAGCATGTGCAAGGATGGAAAGGGCATAGATGTCTTGGGGAGAAGATTCTGAGCAAGCCCATCCTATATTTTAGGTGGTTTTGAGGACTCTGGAAGAAATGCCCAAAATGGTAGAGAACCCTGTCGGCGGTGAGGGTTGGAAACCCTAATCTAGATGTCCAAATCTATAAATAGGATCACCCCTAGCCTCACCCAGATCCCGTGAACTCGAACATCCCCTTTCTAGTCCAAACTCCCTCTCTCTCTCTCAATCATCCTCTTTCTTGTGAGCTTCCTCCGCGGCACTGTCGTGGGTTCTATGTGTAGAAAAGAGGAAGAAGAAGAGAGGAGAACCATCCGATCGGGGGCCACGATAGGCTCGCAAGGGGCATCCATGGCCCAGGCTGATTCACACCTCAAGATCAGAGTTTGGGGGTGAGAGCATCCATAGCCATGGGATCGGGTCAACCGTAGACCACATCAATGATCTGAAAGCTCTCATTTTTCCAAAAGAAAAGGTAAATAGCCTATCTAGCTAGAAAATCCAGAAAATGCTTTTTCTTGCAAAAATTGTAGTAATTGCTAGGAAGCTCTGATGACTAAACTTAATATATGAAGTTTGATTAGAAAAATATGAGGAATATGATAAAAATAGTCTGAGAACATCATTTCGTTTCTATTTGGAAACGTATGTTAAGTTGATGGAAAATGTATTAAAATTTGGTTTGAAACCCTAATTGAGGTTAATGAATGAATCTGTAAGGCATTATAAGTTAATTCGAGTAGTATTAACTTGTAGAATGATAATGGTATATTTTAATATGATTTTGATGAGAAATTGCATGTGTTAGGATTATAAACTAGGAATGTAAAATAATGGATCTAGAAACCCTAATTTAGGGTAAAAGAAGAGAAAACTACGTTTAATTCCAAATATATGGAAAAGGTTGATAAATGTTGTTCCTAAGCCTACTAGGAGAGATAAGATGTGATACTTAGGGTTTATATGTAGTTTTGTCTAATTAGGGTTTGTGGTACTAAAAGTAAAGGAAAAACCCTAATTGCAAGTGGAACCCTAAAAAGGGGTAGAAATCCTAAAAAGGACTAGAAATCCTAAGGAGCAAGTTAGTTTGGATAGATCTTGATAAAAGGAAATTGTATGTTTATTTTAGGATTCTTGTACTTGCTTGCTTAATTAGATTTCCCTACTTGGTTGGTTCTATCTCAAAAATTAGCAGTACATGTATCTGGTTATTTATGAGTAACCGGTTTAGTTTCACGGAGTTTTCTCGAATGATCGATCGAATTGGATGCAACCTAACTGTTCGATGTTCATTTATGCAAATCTTCGAAGTCACTATGATTATCACAATTAATTATAAATGTGCATTCTCACACCTACATGCCACCCTGATGTATGATGTGTGACCAAGCCCTGGAGGGAAGGTCAATTACGGCAAGCCCAAGAGGGAAGACCATTGGGCACTATGAGAGGTGACCCCAGGCACCAAGCTCAGGATCGAGAAGGTGGTCGTATGTTTCTTGCATGACTATTGGGCACCATGAGAGGCGACCCCTAGCACCGAGCTCGGGATGGAGAATGTAATGACCCTGCCTCCCGGTAACCCCCAATTAAGGGAGGCCGAAAGGTCAGAGCCATCATCCAATAACCTGAATCAAAGGTTCAACAAATAATCAATAACAATTATTAAATTCTACCAACTATACTGATATATGGTAAAAAAATAAAAACTTTACATACCTTTTAAAAACTTGGATTTCTAAACTTCTATCCATGCACATACTAATCTAACTATTCCTCCTGTGCATGTTAATTCTCATTTAATTCCACATGTGCCACTTTACTATTTGTTCTTTTCATTTGTACCTAAAATGCCGACAAACAAAACGTCGGTCAGCATATCGAAATATACTGGTATGTGGGGACAACCAAAAGTTTGTGCATATGGATAACAATCTAATTATCACATTCAAGTTAATTAACAAGCCAATTTATGCTTTTCAGTATGAAATTCTCCACCACTTTTCCCCTAACCATGGGATACCCACATTAGGGTTTCTTTTGCCAATGACTTAAGGCCACCTTCTCAATCCCGTGCTTGGTGCCTGGGGTCACCCTTCATAGTGTCTGCTAGTCATTCAATATCATAGGCCACCTTCTCATTCCCGAGCTTGGTGCCTGGGGTCACCACTCATGGTGCCCATTGGTCTACCCACCTGGGCCTGACCTTTGGCATCATCCATCAGGGTGGCATGTAGGTGCGAGAATACATACTTCTATTATTACTATGATAATCATGGTGACTTTATGATTTGTGAGTATGAACATCCAACTAAAAATTTGTATTCAATGTGATTAACCATCCGAAAAATCCTTGGGAAACTAAGGCGGTTATTCATAATTAACCACATACCTGATCCAGAGCAACTTGATTGTCCAACCAATAAGGATAAAGAACAAGCAACAAGCAATCAACAATAACCTAAAATTAATGCGTGGGATCTAAGTGTTATAGTTTATCCAGAACATTCTAAAGCTAGACTTGGATTCAACCTTAGGCTTTCTAGACCACTTTAGGGTTTTATTAGGGTTTTTGCCTCCCTAATGCTTTTATCATATTTAATGCTCTCTTAGTTCATAAATCCTAATTTCAACATCATAAGCCCAATTAAAGTCGATTATTTCTCTTTTATACCAAGACTACCATTTTTTATCCTTTTATTCCATGTCAAGATCATTATGTTCATTTATCATCAATTCGTAGTTCATTATCCTCTAATACTCATATGAACGTTATTTATCATTAATTCTACCTTGATTCAATCAAAAACCCTAATTTCTATATTAAGGTTATTTATTCACAAATTAGGAACTTTTAATTCTTGAAATAGCTTATAACCATGAAAACTCAGTTATATATATGAAATCAAATAATTAAAGCCATTAGTAGTCCTAATTACCAACATTAGGGTTTCAAGGCCCATTAAAGCCTATTTATGCACATAAACTCTAAATTAAACTAATTACATGCAAAGTTCATATTTTTTGACCTTAATGTTCCTTTTCATCATTAACAGGTTAATATCAACTATAAACACTCATTTAACCCATTCTAATTCATTTAATCATCAAAGGTTAGGGTTTTTCATTGATTAAACTATTAAAGATAGCATCTTTATATACTTTTTAAATTGCAATTAGAATCAGGCTTCAATTTAATTTTTATTTGATTCCCCTCGTTTTTCTGAGAAATTTTCATATGTTGCATGTTATCATCAGAGATACCAATATTTAGATACAAGTTTTGTAATAAATCACTTACTCTAGCCAATCGGAGAGTGATACGTCACCAGGTTCCCATGCAACGTTGCTTGGTTAGGAAATATAATGCAAATTTGATTTTACCCCTAGTAAGTTAGGTGGGTCTTCAGCCTGCGGAGGGGCAAACTCGTCCAACCGGCCCTCATCATCTTCAACCTTGTGCCAGCTGCGTGCTGCCACCCTAGAGGCTGAGGGAGCGGCTCTCCCTCCTCTTTCCTGACCTCTTCGACCACCAGGGAGGCCTCCCTCGCCTCCGGCACCCTCCCCCACGCCCGCCCATGCCTTGGTTGGTGATCTGGATGGCTGGGTGTAGGAGCACTGGCATGCGACCCGCAGCTGCGCTACAGGTCTGCTGCAGATACCGTGAGAGTTTGTGTGTCTGGAGATGAGGGATCAAACATTCAGGGTTGTCGTGGAGGTATCTCGCATCCATTAAAACCGTTTAACAACTCCTCATGGCACCAGGGTCGTGCTTCCCTTCTTGATTAGGGTTGATGGTCAAAAAAAAAGGAAAGAGAGAGAGAGAGGAGTGTGTGGGTCTCTTATGATCTCGGCCAAGGGCATTACCCCTTATATAGGGGTGGGCAACCATGCCTCAAAACATTCTCTCAAGGGAAAACAAGTCCCTTCCCCACTAGAAAAAAAAATTCCATCATTTAGAAACAAGTTTCTCTCTCTTAAAAGTCCTCCTTATCCTTTTGATATTTTTCTATTCTTTAAATATTAAGATTTCAAAAATTACTTCCTTTATATTCTTTGTACTTGCCCTTTTAATTTATTGGCACGAAACTCTATCTTCTTTTAGTAGGAAAATACCACTTTTAAGCAACACCACAAAATCCATTAATAATGTATTCACATTATCTTCCTATTTTCTCTTATAGGTATTTTCTCTTTCCTCCTTCTTCATTGGGACTCCTTAGATCCCAAGAAACTCTATTATTTTGAAATCCTTTTTATTGGATACTCATTATCCTTCTAGATGCATCTAAATGCATTATTCTTCATTATTTCCCATTATCTTGTTTATTTCTTATTAAAATAGCTCTTTTTGAGGATTTCTCTTTGTTTCTCTTTTATTTCCTCATTGGTATTCCTTTTATCATTAGGAATCCTTGGGATATGAAATTCCACTAAGGATTACTCAATTATACCTCTTTTCACTTGTTCTCCACATTTTACCATTGTTTTCAATTTCTTTCTAAATAAAGAAATACTTAATTGATCTTTTCTTTTCTTATTGCTTTCTTTTTGCAACTTTGGACTTCTTGGAACCCAAGGAACCCATGTGGCACGAAATCCACTTTTCGATTAAGTTCTTTTGCCTTCTAGAGGTTTCAACACCTTTCTTTTCTCAAGCACTCCATTATTCAGTTACTAATTGAAATTCTTTGTTATTGGGTCCAATAGCCAATAAAGCCCACAACATAATTATCAAGGCTATTGTAAACGAAATTCATTTATTCAAAACAAATTATATCATTATTTGTTCTAATATCTTTAATATGAGAAACTACATTTCTCACCAAAGGAACCCAAAAATTGGGGTTGTAACATCCTTCCCCTCTTATAAGAATTTTGTCCTCAAAATTCCATCAAGCAAGCAATCAAACAGGATAAGCCTTTCATATGTCCATCATGGCTCCCATGTGGCCTCACCCTTTCCATGGTGCTTCCCAAGAACCTTCATGATCTCACATTCTTCCATCTGAGTTCTTTCTTACCTTGGTATATCGTACCCTCATAGGTGACTCGGGACATTTCAACCTCTCAAAATCTGAATAGGTTCATGATTCAGCACATGGCTTGGGAACCTCACATAGTGTTGTAGATCGGACTTATGTAACACATTACACATCATGTTATCCTGAGGGGCAAGGCTAAACACAACCATCTCCACCAATCCATCTCAAATGGACCCATATATCGGGGACTCAGCTTTCTCAGCCGTAGCTTTGAGGGGTCGGATTTTCACATCACATATTCTCCCACAGTGAACTGCATGTCAGTCTGCTTTGCATCAGCTCGTGACTCATGTCACCACTGGGCTCTCTCTTAGCCATTGCACGATCAAAGCAACTTCATCTGCACACACTGTGGTTCTTTTCTGACCTTCGTGAGGCCTCCTTCACCAACATCATCATAATGAAGTGGTGACCGACACAACCTCCTTATAGAACTTCTTGCATCCTGATAAAGGCTATGGTGGTTAACATCACATATTAAGAACTGTCTCTTTGTATCACCCTGAACAAGCACACTTGCTCTCATCAGACCCTCTAGTCTGGATCATACTAACCATTAGTTAGGGGTGATAAGCGGTATTGACACTGAGTTCTTCATGTACCTACTTCCACCTTATGGAAGTGAACCTTTAGGTCATACTCAAGAACTTTTAAACTCGCAACATGGTGTAGTTGAACCATCTCTCTTATGTGTAGTTCAACCCGACCTATCCCTTGACAATACTCCTTCCCTTCTCCTGTCATATAGGCAGGGCGATCTACCATAACCCATATTGCATCTTGACCTTCTATGGTCTAAGTAAGATTTACCACCACATCCATATTGGTGCACTCCCCTTCCTTCTTGAGGATTCTTTAACCTTAAAGTCAAAGCACCGGGTTACTGGTATTCGTCCTTCACCCCTAGCTTGCATGGTCACCTATCACATGCAACTTCATATCAAGCAACCAAAGTGATACTATCACTTATTATCTTTGTGGTATCACGATGTTTGGTGATCTTAAAATCATGATATCCTATATGTCATGATTCCTCAGGCTTGAAACCTCAGAAACCCTAAACCACTCTCATCATGGTTTCATCATTTTCCTTTCCAAAGAAGTACATCTGAGGTTCTACCACCATCCTTTCATTGTATCAAAGACTAGGCTGGCTAATCAATCAACCATTAACTTGATCAATCATTATCGTTACATCTGTGTGTTAGACAAACTTTCCTCCTTTCTAAACTTAGGGTTAGCCTAACAACCTCTTCTAGCCTCTAGCCAAACTAGGCAGCTACATCTCAACCAGAGCATCTATTACCACTTCACATCCTTAGGTACTAGGTAGTATTGAAGACATGCACCTCTATGTATTCCACTTATTATCTCATCTCAGCTCTAAGTCTATCTTCATCGAGAAAAATCTGAGCTCATCCTCTTGGTTTTTGAATTCAACCTTGTATGACTCATAGCTCATGATAAAAGCATCCTTATAAGATGACTACCTTATTCCTTTTATTGTTTGCAAACCATCCATGTATCATTCAATCCACCAAGGTATGTTATCATCTCTATCCTCATACCTCGTAGCAACATTTCAACTCACATCATCTTTTATCCTTGGTGTATGGCATGCATATTGTCCCATCTTTCCCTCTCATAACAAGAGGAAATAAGCATTTGGCAGCCGTCCAAACACAAAGTTCTTCCTGTTCCAAGAGTAGAGAGGATGCATCCCACATCACCAGTACACCTTCAATTCTAAGTCAAAACGTGCAACTTATGTCTCTACATCACAAACATCATGATATCAAAGTTCCTTTCATGGAAAATTGGTCTCGAACCTACTTGGGTCACCACACAATCCTTGGTCATCTCCTCTAGGTCTATAGGGTGCCGACACTTTTGGGGTCATCCCTTTTCCTTTATGCATCCAGAGAGTGCCCTACTCATCTACCCTTTGGGTCCCATGAGTTCATGAAGGTGATCAATCTCCTAACCCATGGCCCTCAGACAATGATAGCTGTTACCTCCTGACCCTATGGTCATGTGCAACTAGGGAATTAGTCAACTCCTTCTTCCATCGGTCTTATCCCTACCTGACCCTAAGATAGACTTAGGATTCTATTATAGTACATGTTCGACTTAGAACCTTACCCAAGCCTTCATCATCTCTCTCTCTGCATTTTTGGGCTGTCGTTCATCCTTTCATAGGGTTCATGGTGACCTGCCTACCTTGGTCAGGCCCCATATCGATTACCTTCATGGTAACACATCCACATGCAGGTAGAGATGGTAATCTATGGGTCTGCAGGTTCATTCTTGTGCCATGTACTTTTCAATTAGCTTCTCAAGATCCTATGAAACCTCTTTAGGTTACCTCAAAACCAACAAAACTGGTAAACACCCTACCAGAGGGTCCCTCTCCCAAGATGGGAGGAAACTACATCTTGATAACAAAGGTCACAAGCATCCTTAGGGTTTACATTCACATGAGCATGCCTAACCCAACAACTACTAAGGAACAAGCAGACCACGTTTTAAACCATGCTAGGTCATACTTGTTCTCTTTCCTCAACATTAGACCAACTTAGTGTGAGGGGTTCATCAATCATACCTTTAACTTAAGGGGTTTCCTTTTTCCTCTACACATGAGGAGGACCATGCTTGAATCTATAGAGACTTAAATCTCATCATGAGCATCAGGTACACTACTTCCCCTCTTAGGCCTAGGAACCCTAGGTTCACTTTCTTGATGTCCCATTGTCTGCTCAACCTCTTAACCACAAATCAAACATGTCCAAGGTATGTCATGTACTTCCATGATCCTTCTACACAAGTAACACTTCGGAGTTGAGTCCTCTTCCAGGACAACCAACTAGGTATAAAGCCTCACAACTGGTTACTCAAACCTCCTCAGGGTCTAAAGCACTCTTTATCTCATTCAGCATGTAATCACTTATACCATAGGTACATAGGTACTAGAAGCATCATCCTTCTTCTAGGGTTTGGTTCCTCTAAAGGAAACTAAGATATCATCAGCGTCCAGGGATCATGCATGAGGCAACCGTTATCATCCACTTAGGTCACATCATCCTCGACTCCCCACTATTCCTCATACTCGGGGTGTTGGGCTTCCAACCTTCTTGCCAGGGTCCTGCTCTCTCTCTCTATTGCTAACCTTACCACCATCCTCACTATCAGAGGTCCTCTCTCCATGAAGGATCGAGCTCACAGGCATACCTCTACGCGGGTGAAGCCTATGCTCAACTTATGTTTGCTCATGATTATCCATAGCCCCTTATGATTTTCCCATAAGCCATCCATCCTGATCCCTTGTCTAGGGTTTCATCCTACTGTCAGCACTACTGACATACTCTGGGTGCAAGCTATATCCTACTTGCAACATCCCATAAGGTTTCTATAGGCTCTTCTTTAACCTCCTCCATGAAGGATCTATCCTTCGCTCAAACATGCACGACCCTCTCTAGGGTTGGGTTGCCAAAGATACTAGGCCATCTAACCTCTCATGGCTTATATGACATCCAAGGCATGTCTATCCAAACATATGGTCTACCAAGACAACTAACTCATCATGTCATCTCTCCCTCTAACCTTCACTTAGGGTTAGGGTTACCATCATCCTCAAAGGATGTGCTAGGTCTCTACTTTTAATGGAGGTCTCTACCTCCGAGACTAACTCTCTCTACTCATCCTCCTTCCAAGGAGGTCTATCATCAGGTCTCCCCTGAGGGCAATGACAACTCGTGTCATATGACCTAAGCATGTATCTATTCCTTTACGCTTACTCTATTAAGCTTATGTCCATGACATCTTATTTACATGCTTTTTATTAATTTGGTGAAGGATTCCTTAATCCTTATCAACCTTACCCATACCTCAAGAGGATGAGGAAAAGAGAGAAAATCCTAATCCTTAAGGTCCCTCACAGAATTTGAGTTGAGGAAGGATGCATAAGATGAGAAAGTTCTAAAGGTTTCTTATTTCGATTCATACCCTAAGACTTTGGCCAGGCAGTCACACAGATCCAGGAGTCCTCGTATTCCGACTAGCGATGTGGAGGACAATATTGCCAGCCCCCGGTTGTGATCCTTTTCTAGACACCTCTGTCTTTCGGATAATCTTCTAATAACTCTCTTGGGTTCTATATAATTTGTAAAATTTAATAATTATTAAGGATTAAGTGAGGAACCTTCGCTCTGATACCAATTGTAATGACCCCGCCTCCCGGTAACCCCCAATTAAGGGAGACCAAAAGGTCAGAGCCATTATCCAATAACCTAGATCAAAGGTTCGACAAATAATCAATAACAATTATTAAATTCTACCAACTATACTGAAATATGGTAAAAAAATAAAAACTTTGCATACCTTTTAAAAACTGGGATTTCTAAACTTCTATCCATGCACATACTAATCTAACTATTCCTCATGTGCACGTTAATTCTCATTTAATTCCACATGTGCCACTTTACTGTTTGTTCTTTTCATTTGTACCTAAAACGCCGACAAACAAAACGTCAGTCAGCATATCGAAATATACTGGTATGTGGGGACAACCAAAAGTTTGCACATATGGATAACAATCTAATTATCACAATCAAGTTAATTAACAAGCCAATTTATGCTTTTCAGTATGACTTTCTCCACCGCTTTTTCCCTAACTCTGGCATACCCACCTTAGGGTTTCTTTTGCCAATGACTTAAGGCCACCTTCTCAATCCCGAGCTTGGTTCCTGGGGTCACCCTTCATAGTGCCCATTAGTCATTCAATATCATAGGCCACCTTTTCATTCCCGAGCTTGGTGCCTGGGGTCATCACTCATGATGCCTATTGGTCTACCCATCTGGGCCAGACCTTTGGCATCATCCATCAGGGTGGCATGTAGGTGCGACAATACATACTTCTATTATTACTGTGATAATCATAGTGACTTTATGATTTGCGAGTATGAACATCCAACTGATAATTTGCATTCAATGTGATTAACCATCCGAAAAATCCTCGGGAAACTAAGGAGGTTATTCATAATCAACCACATACCTAATCCAAAGCAACTTGATTGTCCAAGCAATAAGGATAAAGAAAGCGCAACAAGAAATCAACAATATCCTGAAATTAATGCATGGGATCCAAGTGTTATAGTTTATCCAGAACATTCTAAATCTAGACTTGAATTCCACCAAAGGCTTTCTAGACCACTTTAGGGTTTTATTAGGGTTTTTGCCTCCCTGATGCTTTTATCATATTTAATGCTCTCTTAGTTCATAAACCATAATTTCAACATCATAAGCCCAATTAAAGTCGATTATTTCTCTTTTATACCAAGACTACCATTTTTTATCCTTTTATTCCATGACAAGATCATTATGTTCATTTATCATCAATTCGTAGTTCATTATGCTCTGATACTCATATGAACGTTATTTATCATTAATTCTAACTTGATTCAATCAAAAACCCTAATTTCTATATTAAGGTTATGGCAGATTGGGGTACCATATGTGATGAAGATGTCTTGATGGGTACCCCTGATATCAGATCAATGTCACCTTTATCTGGAACCAGATCGAAGATGTAAGGGTTCCATTGGCTTTGCCTGGTGACATTAGATAGTTCTTTTTCTTTTGTCAGCACCGCTAGGGTTTGTCTGAAAGGTCTCCTCTGCGGGCGTTGAATAGATGAAAAGAGATAATGAGGGACGTCGTCTGCCGCCATAGTAGGGTCATTAAAAAAGGTCTGTCGCAAATAAGCTCCATGGCGTAACGTCCTCGTAGGGAGTGGAAATCTTCATTAATTAGTTCAGTGAAAGGGACCTGCTGGTTTAGCGCTAGGATGTGCCTTATGACGTAGAAAGCGATGTCCCAAGAACCTTCTGTGGCTTGGACTTGTGGGTTAATTATTCTAAACCTGGGGGAGCTCCAGTCCTGGCGGAGAGAAGGGCATGCGGCCCATATGAGCTTTAGCAGCCGGAAAGGGATGCATCTTGCCTCCCCGGCTTCAATTCCAACAAAATTGATTATTCCGGCCTTTAAGTCACCGGCACAGAAATTGTACACTTTGGCATCGCGGGCGACAGTGTCCACAATCAGGAGTAGCCAGTGGTTACAGACTTGGAAAGGCACGGTTATGTATCTCGCTTTTCTTGCGATCCCCCTGTGCAACCTTGTAATGGATTTGTGCTGTAACTCTTTGTACAGTAAGAACAATCCTAGTGTGGGTGAGGCGTTAAGAACCGGTTGCTGTCGCCGAGAGCTTTTGTAGATCTCGATAGAATTGGCAAGTAGGGTACGGAACATTGCCATCTTCACCGGTGACTGGGATCGAAGAAGGGATCGGAAATCTTCACGCGTCAGATTGCGTTTTGTCATCGTGTTTTTGTATATTACATCCTCCCCAACTTTGGCATCATCTACTATAGTGTTTAAGGTAAAGATATCTTGTGCATCTAGGGTAGAGATGGCCGCCATGTCTAACTCTTTCATTTTGTTAGGTAGAGGTGGCGGCGGAGGTAGCTTTTGCGGTGTGGGGGTAGAAGTTTGTTCTATGATGTCCATGTACTGCTGCAGATCGTAGTCTTTATCGGAATCAGAAGGGGTGTCTAAATCGTCATCAGTGTCTAGGCATACTCTTTCTGATTCTTCAAGTTCAGGCACTGACGGTTCGGGTGCAGAGATTTGCTGGGCTGTTGTGGCTGGTGTAGTGCTGCTGGTTCCTTGAATGCATTTTTCAAACTCAGTAAAAGCCACTTCTTTGGCAGCCTCCCCCAGAGATCCCGCAGAAAAGTTGAGAAATTGATCCCCGAAGTATATGTTGACATTCTCTGTATGAGCAGGGGATTTGTGATCTTTATCACCAGTTTGGTGATCTTGCTATTGTTTTGGTTCTGCTCCTTGGCTGGGGCCTGCCCCAGCATCATCTGGCTTGTCGGAGTCATCAGCTGAGGAGGAACTATTGTTTGAGTCAGCGGAGGAGTCAGAATCTTCCTCGTCATCAGCATCATCTTCATCGTCGTTAGTTGTCTTCTTTTGTGCTTTCTTCTTGCACAGACGATGGATGGATTGGAGTTCATCATATGCCACTTGCACGTGCTCGTGAGTTTCGAGCAGTGCTTCGTGGGATTCTTTTAGGTCAGAATAACGTTGTTCAGCCGAGAGGAGTCATGTTGTGAGATCGGTTGCTTGAGCTCTTAGCTGGATAAGCTCATTATTTGACGACTCCTCCTGGCGATTATGTAGTTGCGTCAGGGTGGTGGTGATGTCGTCCAGGTGCATGCTGAAAGCTTGTTGTTGCTGCTGCAGCTCGCGGAGGGTTTCTGGCAGAGGTAGAGTCTGTGTAGAAATCCTATCGACTTGCTTTGCCAATACTTCATGCTGGCGTTGTACTCCACGGATCAACTCGGGCAAGTTGTTGCAGTGGCTGTCGATGTGGTCGACTTGCTTGGCCACTGAATCTTGACGTTGTTGGATTCCTTGGAGGATGCCTGGCATGGCGCGGTTCTGCTCGCCAATCTGGGCAACCTGTTGTGTTAGACCCTGCACACATGAAAAAATAGAATTTAAAATGTTAGATGGGTCGGTGAGGAGGTTTTGGATGGTGTCGAATTGACGTCCGAATTCCGCACCGACGTTAGTATAAGGGACCCAAGTAAATGAAGAGTGAGGCGGCTGGGGTAGGGGTGGAATGGTAGTGTCATGCGGAAAAGACACTGTTGATGGACCCGCGAATTGCGTGGTGACTGTAGATGGGGTCACCAGCGATGTCGGGGTGGTGGTGGGTTGGTAGATATTGGGGTGGTGGAAGGTGGAGAGGTGGTGGCGAGCTCAACATTTAGACTCATTATAAAAGAGTCTAGTGATGAGGATGTAATATGATCTTCTGGGAGGGGGGGGTTCAGATTCGGGGTTAGGCTTTGATGTAGGTGTCCCCGACAGCTCATGTGCTTTTACGAGCCTTCTGGAAGGTCGTTTGACTAGAAGTTTTGCTGTTTTAGCTGACGGGGCAGTTATACTGAGTTCTGCTTGCCCTGCCTTTGCTTTCTTTTCTTTGGCCTTGACCGAGGCTATGATTTTGGCGATCTCGTCCTCGGTGAATAGGAGCTTGTCCTTGTCATAGTCAGCAAGCTCTGGAAGTGGGAGCAGGGTTCTAGTAGATTTTGTGGGGCAGAACACGTAGTGCAGCCTTCCATCCTTATCTTTTAAGATATGGGAGTTCTTTAGTGTCTGTTCGTTGGTAAGGATGTCGCCCTTGATTGGGTTGCATTTGGGTAGAAGTCTATCCATCTTAAGATATTTGATGATAGATGTGATATGACCTCCCATGCAAATTTATTTTCCGAGGGCAAAGGCTGATAGCTTGAGCAGCATATGTCGTCCAATGTTAATGGGCATTCCTTTTAGGACCGACCAGAGGACAAAAAGGTCGGATATAAGAACATTTCCTCCTTCGGGTCTGGGGAAGAGTGCGTCGATGATGATTTTGTGGAGCGTGCGCACTAGGCCAGAATGAATGTTGGAGGCCTTGCTTGTCCTTGCATCGAAGGTTGGTAACCCCATTAGTGATTTCTAGAAGGTATGTTTGTTGAACCCGGGGTGTTCTGTGCCAGCTGCCTTAGCTTTCTTCAGCTAGTCTTGATTGTCAACAAAGATTTCATTCAGAAGATTTTCGGTGATGACCACCTCGCTTTTAAAGATTCTGGTGGTTATTCTGCGGTCACCACCGTCCCTTTCTCTATGCATGATGTCCACCACTTCTTTGTTGAAGTAGGTGAAGAATTCTGTTGTGGGCTCAGTGTAGGAAAGTTCAGATACAAAGCAGAGCCGGGAAAGGTTTGAATTGTCAAGGAGAGTGAGGATTCTGTGGTAGATCCCCATCTTCATAAGTATGCTGGGGCAGACATACTTGGTTGGTTTAAGGAGTTGGCTGATGGAGGGGATGTTATGGAGATGAAGGTTTTCGGGTGGTGGTGCTGTGGTGGTGATGGGAGGAAAAATAGGAATAGTTATTCTGGCAGGGGTGGTAGTGGTGTTGGTGGATGGTGGGATGTACCCTGCCAGGATTTGTTCCCTTGCAGAGGCTGGGTGAACCTACTTCCAGGCTCTCTTCTTAGGTGCAGGCTCAGCTGTGGATTCTTGAGCCATTCTCTTCCCCTTAGATTTTGTAGCGGGTGATTCTTTCTCAGGGGAGGGCTGGTATTCCGAGGCTTCGTCAGATGAACTCTCTTCTACCTCCTCTTCAGAAGATTCTTCATTTAAGCAGTGGTTGATTCGCTTTATGTCTTTCATGACTTCAATCAGGTTCACTTGTGCTGGGACCTGTCCAGTCTTTTTGTACTGGTCAACTATGTTTTGGAGATTTGTTCGTTCAGCTAGTAATTTCTCCTTTGTCCAGAAAGGGGCATCTGTTGATCCTTGCTTCACAGGTGAAGTCATTCTAAAATGATTGACAATAAAACAAAAGTTAGAAATCATAAATTGTGGAATTATAACAAAGTAAAATTATTTTGAGTTTGAGTTTTAGTAGTTAGATTGAGTTCAAACGGTCCGGAGACTGTTTGGTCTCAAACGGTCTTGAGACCATTTGGGCTCACACGGTCTTGAGACCGCGAAGATCCAAATGGTCTTGAGACCGCGAGGATCCAAATGGTCTTGAGACCGCGAGGATCCAAACGGTCTTGAGACCGCGAGGATCCAAACGGTCTTGAGACCGCGAGGATCCAAACGGTCTTGAGACCGTGAGGATCCAAACGGTGTTGAGACCGCGAGGATCCAAACAGTCTTGAGACCGCGAGGGAGACGAACCGCGCGGGAGACGAACCGCGTGGTCGTTCGTCGGCAAAGAACCATAAAAACGACGACGGCGACTAGGTCGGAGAGGAGATCGAACGCAAAAAATTATTTAGTGGTGGTGTGGAGCGGTGAATCGCCGGGTTGTCGACCTGTTGGTGTGGACGGCGAGGAGGCGAGGAGCTAGGTGTTGCGAGCTACAGAGCGGACGTGCAACGAAGCGCGAGGGCGACAACGAGCCGGGAACGACGGCGGTGAAACCGAGTCATTGGCGAAGCGCTTGAGACAGCGGCGGAGACGGCGTGCACGGAGTGCGGGAGTGCAGAGATGAAGCTCGGAGCGGAATGAAACAAGAGAGTTCGAGAATTCGGGAATCAAGAAGAGAGAGTCATGGACGAGGGGGGTATATTTATAGGTTTTAGGTGAGGTCATCCTATCAAACAATCTTGAGACCACGAGGAACCTCACGGTCTTGAGACCGCGAGGGACCTCTCGATCTGGAGACCGTGAGGGACCTCTCGGTCTGGAGACCGCGAGGGCCCAAACGGTCTTGAGACCGAGGGGGTCCAAACGGTCTTGAGACCGCAAGGGCCCAAATGGTCTTGAGATCGAGACCGCGAGGGCCCAAACGGTCTTGAGACTGAGAGGGTCCAAACGGTCTTGAGACCGTGAGGATCCAAATGGTCCTGAGACCGCGAGGGCCCAAACGGTCTGGAGACCGCGAAGGCCCAAACGGTCTTGAGACCGTTTGACCTTAAGATCATGTGGGTTTTTATGTATTTTTAGATTTAAAGAAGAAAGAAAAACAAAAAACGAAGAAAGCAACAAAAACAAAATAAAAGGCTAGAAAACTCAGGTCTTGGGTTGCCTCCCAAGAAGCGCTTTGGTTTAACGTCGCTGGCTCAACAAGATTTTGCTCTGGTTATGCTCACTTTATAGGATCATGGATCTCTATGGTTTGCCTTGATAATTTGTCTGCTGGAGTGTGGTATTTCTTCAATCTGTGACCATTTACGGTCCTTTCTCCTCCATTATCATCGAGAATAATAACAGCTCCTGTCGGATATATGTGTTTGATTGTGAACGGCCCCGACCATTTAGTACGCAATTTTCCAGGAAACATTTTTAATCTAGAGTTGAATAGGAGGACTTTGTCTCCGACGGTTATATCCTTTCTTTTTATGTGGCCATCGTGCCACATCTTAGTTTGTTCTTTGTAAATTCTTGCGTTGTGGTAGGCTGTCATTCGTAATTCTTCTAGTTCTTGGAGTTGCAGTTGTCTGAATTCACCAACGCCTTTGAGATCAAAGTTTAGTTGCTTAATGGCCCACCAAGCCTTATGCTCTAATTCAACTAGCAAATGGCAGGACTTCCCATACACTAATCGAAATGGTGTTGTTCCGATTGGTGTTTTGAAAGTTGTACGGTAAGCCCATAGAGCGTCAGATAGTTTGGTGGACCAATCGGTGCGGTGCCGATTGACAGTCTTTTCTAGTATAGCTTTAATTTGCCTATTGGAGACTTCAACCTGTCCACATGTCTGTGGATGATACGGTGTAGAAACTTTGTGGTTGACTCCGTATTTTCTTAATAAGGCTTCAAAGCTCCGTTCCAAGAAATGTGATCCGCCGTCAGATATTATCGTTCTTGGGACGCAGAATCTGGGGAATATTATCTCTTTAAACATCTTGATTACCGGTTTTGAATCACAAGAGATGGTCGGTAGAGCTTCTACCCATTTTGACACATAATCCACAGCAACTACGATGTACATGTATCCGTAGGATGAGGGGAAAGGGCCCATGTAATCAATTCCCCATACATCGAAGAGTTCGATTTCTTGCCATATGTTCAATGGCATTTCATTTCTTCTGGTAATTCCCCCAGATAGTTGGCACTTGTCGCATGATCGCACGTATTCATGTGCGTCTTTTGCGATGGTAGGCCAATAAAAGCCGGATTGTAGGACTTTAAGAGCTGTCTTTTTAGAACTCATGTGGCCCCCAACGGGGCCTGAGTGACAGTGCTCAATAACCGAAGTGATTTCCGTCTCTGGAATGCATCTACGAAAGAGTCCATCTGCGCATAAGCGAAAAAGATAGGGCTCGTCCCAGAAATATTTCTTAGCGTCGTGAATGAACTTCTTTTTGTCGTGATAGGATGCGGATGGGTGAATGATTCCTGTTGCCAAATAATTAACAATGTCGGCATACCAGGGGAATCCATTAGCGACTTTCATTAATTGGTCGTCCGGGAGTGAGTCTCGGATAGGTACTTTGTCTTCATCCTCGACTTTAATACGGCTGAGATGGTCAGCGACGACATTTTCCACCCCGCTTTTGTCTTTGATTTCCAAATCGAATTCTTGAAGCATTAATACCCAGTGAATAAGTCTAGGTTTTGCATCTTGCTTCTGAATTAGATACCATATAGCGGAGTGGTCAGTGTAGACGATGACTTTAGCTCCAATCAGGTATGAGCGGAATTTCTCGAATGCGTAGATGACAGCTAAGAATTCCTTTTCTGTAGTGGTGTAATTTTTCTGTGCTTCATCCAGCGTTTTAGATGCGTAGTATATGACATAGGGTTTCTTGTCGATTCTTTGCCCTAATACGGCCCCTATGGCATAATCGCTCGCGTCACACATGATTTCGAATGGTTGTGACCAATCTGGAGCTCTTAGAATGGGTGCGGAAATCAAGGCATTTTTCAGAGTTGTGAAACTTTGCAAACATTCTTGGTTAAAGTTAAATTCTGTGTCCTTGGTCAGCAGTTGTGTCATGGGTTTTGCTATTTTTGAGAAGTCTTTGATAAATCTTCTATAAAACCCAGCATGACCTAAGAAAGCACGTACCCCTTTTACATCTTTTGGTGGCATCAATTTCGAGATGACATCAATTTTTGCTTGATCCACCTCGATCCCTCTGTCGCTCACTCTGTGTCCGAGGACAACACCTTTCGTTACCATAAAATGGCATTTTTCCCAATTTAAGATGAGGTTTGTGTCCTCACATCTTTGTAAAACTTGAACCAGGTTGAGCAGACAGTTGTCAAAAGAGTTTCCATAAACTGAGAAATCATCCATGAATATTTCCATTATAGATTCTGTTAGTCCTGCAAAGATAGCAGACATGCATCTCTGAAAAGTGGCTGGCGCGTTACAAAGCCCGAATGGCATTCTTCTGAAAGCATATGTCCCAAAAGGGCAGGTGAAAGTAGTTTTCTCTTGATCTTCCGGGTGTATAGGGATTTGGTAAAACCCGGAATAACCATCGAGGTAACAGAAGAATTTCTGATGAGCTAAGCGCTCGAGGACCTCATCTAGGAAAGGCAGGGGGTAGTGATCTTTTCGCGTGGATTTATTAAGTTTTCTATAGTCAACGCACATTCTCCACCCAGTCACGGTTCTAGTGGGTACTAGTTCGTTTTAATCATTAAGGACAACAGTGGTCCCACCTTTTTTTGGGACCACCTGTACTGGGCTAACCCACTGAGAATCCGAAATGGGGTAGATGATACCTGCCTTTAGAAGTTTGAGGACCTCAACGCGAACCACCTCCTTGAGGTTGGGGTTTAACTTTCTCTGGTGTTCTCTTGATGGTTTAAACTCTTCAACCATGGGCAGTTTGTGCATGCATAAAGTGGGACTTATACCCGTCAAATCAGTCATTTTATACCCAATGACTTTCTTATGCCTCTTTAATTCATCGAGGAGCCTATTTTCTTGGTCTTTCTCCAGAGTGGAGCTGATGATTACTGGACAGAGCTTCTCTTCATCAAGAAAAACATGTTTGAGTCCCTCAGGTAGGGCTTTCATTTCCGGAGCCTTAGGTGGCTCGGTAGCTTCTATAATTGTGACGGCCTTAAGTTCTTCGAATGTGGCAGTCGGGGCTTCTTCAGCCTTTTCCAAGTATTGAAGGCATTGTTGCACTAATTCACTTGCAGAGAATTCCACTTCCGGATTTGTAAGGGTATTTTCCAATTCATCGGAGGGTTCAGACATTTCTAACTGGGACATTTGATATATGGCATCCAGGAGAAAAACTTCTTCTTGAATGCTTGGTCCTTTCATGCTGTTAAGAACTCTGAACTGGAAAGCTTCCTTCCCAAGTCTCAAAATAATAGTGTCTGCTTCAACATCGATAAGTGCTCGGGCAGTAGCTAGGAAAGGTCTGCCAAAGATTATCAGGTATCTCAGGTCTTCTTGGATGTCCATAATAATGAAATCGCACGGGACATAGGAATTTGCTCCTATTCTGACAGGAATATCCTCGATAATTCCAAGAGGGGCAGTTATGGTAGAGTCGGCTAACTGAATTGTCATTGTTGTAGGTAACAAATCAGTGAAGCCTAATCTTTTACACATGGAATAGGGCATAATAGATATACTTGCTCCTAAGTCTGCCAATCCTTTCTTGCTGGAACCATTTCCAATGGAACACTGGATACCGAAGGAACCAGGATCCTTCTTTTTCTTTGGCATCTTGTTCAGTAGAATGTCTGAAGTGGTCTGAGGAAGTTTCACCATTTCATGCTCTTCTGTCATATACTTTCTTGACAAGAGGGTTTTCAGGTATTTGGCCCAAGCGGGCACCTCGGAAAGAGCATCGAGGAAAGGAATATCAATGTATAATTTTTTCATAGCTTCTTTAAATTTTTGGAACCTAGTATCCATTTTGGTCCCTTTTAGCCTGTCTGGATAAGGAATTCTGGGTGGTACCTCTGGCATTGGTTCCTTTTCCTTTTCTTTCTCAGTAGAATTTTCTGTTTCTATGCCTGAATTTCCTGTTGGGGAAAGAATGGCTATATCATCATCATCATGTATGATTCTGGTGACATCAGGCAGGACACGACCAGACCGTGTGGTGACGGCATTCAGTTGTTCTGGTCTGTTTTGGTTATGTCTCGGGTTTGCTTCTGGTTGCCCAGCAAAAGTGCCGGCTTGTGGCTTCAATTGAGCGGCAATCTGTGCCAGTTGGGATTCTATGACCTTTTGTTGAGCTTGCTGGTTTGCAAGCATAGTCTGTTGAGATTGAAGCATTTGTCTAATCAAGGATATTTCATCATATGATTGGGGAGGAGCACCCCTCTGTTGATACTAAGTGACTTGCTGTCCTTGTGGTTGTTGTAGAGGTGCAGTTAACTATGGTTGTTGGGGCTGCTGCAACTGAGGTTGTTGTAGCTGCGGGTGCAGACTTGGATGGCCATATTGGTAAGAAGGGTTCCTGGGATAGTTAGATCTTTGGAAACCCTGTCTATAATTCCCTTGACTGAAGTTATTTTGAAATCCTGGTGGTTGTCTATTAAAAGATCCACCTTGAGTCTGTTGTTGTGGGTTGGCGGTCCCTACAGGATTCCCGTATTGGAAACCAGGATGGTTCCTTGGTTTATCTGGATTGTAGTACACCTGGCCAGGTATTGAATGGATGGAGTTGACTTGCTCTGGCATTTGGTCCTCGGGATGCTCAATAATGGGTTCATATTGCGGCATAGGTGGTTGTAAATCCATCATGACATTGTACAACAAACCACATGACAATGTGGGATGATCAGATGCATGACAGGCTTCACAAGTTCCAGTAGCTGCTTTTACTTGTTGAACCTGAGAGCTTTTCTTCTTGTCATATTCCCCGAAAGAAGTTTTGAGGGCTTGTTGCTTGCTAGCAATAGTCTTCAGGGCCTCGACAATGGCCTTGAGTTCCATTGATTCTTCAGCTTTGTATACCTTAAGAACCCCCTTGGGTTGGTTAGACGACCTTCCCCAATTGGATTGGTTCTCGGCCCCTAGCGTAACTATATTCCAGGCATCTTCATAGTTCTTTCTCATAAAATTTCCTCCAGATGAGGAATCTAGAAATTGCTTGATATCATCACTTACTCCTCTATAGAATGTTTCTATCAGTTGATTTTGAGATATGCCATGGTGAGGACACTTTCTCAGGAGTTCTTTGAATCTTTCCCAAGCTTCAGCAAGTGTTTTTCCAGGTAGTTGGGAAAAGTGATTAATCTGTCCCCTAATCTCATAGGTTAGCGAAGGTGGGAAGAATTTCTCAAGAAACTTTTCTTCTAAAGGAGTCCAAGTAGTGATGATGGGGTGTCTATCCAAAGCGTTGTACCAGCTTAGTGCTCTTCCAGATAAGGTGAAGTGGAAAAGGTGTAACATTATTTCTTCCAAGGCGATTCCTGCTTGGGGTACAAGTCGGCAGAGTGACTTGAATCTCTTAAGGTGATCCATGCAATCGTCTCCGGGTGCTCCAGAGAAAGAGATGCCTTGCATGATCTGGATCCATTACGTCCGGATTTCAAAGTGTGGTATGTTAATAATCGGTGGTCGGACTGGATGATCATCTTCATAATTCTTCGGGACTACGTAGTCCCGAAGTTGCTTGTTTCTTAACGCAAGTGGAGCAGCAGCATGCTCTGCTTGGATGTGGGCTTGTTCCTCAACTCGAATCTCAGCTTGCACCTGAGCACGAGTGTCTGCAATAAGTTGTGCTCGTTGTGCTGCTATGGCGGTGTTAACTCTTTCTGCAACAAGGCGTTGCTCTTCAGCCATCTGTCTGGCTCTTTGGCGGTTAAGTCTAATCCTTCGGTGGAAACTTCTTTCTACCTCAGAGTCGTATTCTGGTTCAGGGGAGAATCCTATGCTATACGGGGGTTGCATACACGTGTTCTACCTGAGTAGAAAGAAAATCACACGTTAGGATAAAGGAAGGAAATGAAGAAATCAAGAAGATTTGGAGTAGTTATCAAGAAAAAAGTGTAAAATCCTAATCAACCAAGAAGTTGTTAAGTAAAAAAAAACTAAAACGTTCCGTTGTCCCCGCCAACGGCGCCAATTTTTTGATGGAGTTTTGCAACGCCACTAAAAATCCTAGAGATGATGAATCCCTAAGTTTAGCCTTGCTAGTACTATGGTAATAACTCCACCCACGTATGCTAAGACACGCGGAAGTCTTATCATAGTATAGTTAAGGGTCGAATCCTCGGGACAACGGTCTTGATGAAATCAAGATGGAAAACGTTTTTAGTTGAACTTAACTACTTAACAGTTGATATTTAGATCGAAAGTTTGATTTGGTTTTTAAACTAAATGCAAGGAAAGTAAAGCAAGAAAGTAGAGATTTAAGGTTGTAAACAATGATTAGAAGTCACTAAGATGTTATCGGGTTTCACGCCACTACACATGGATCAAGACATGCGACATAATAAAACAACCTGCAAAGAGAGTCAAAGCAGTTAGTATCTTTTAGTCCTAGCTTCCTTTCAGAAAACTAGCTACGAGAAGTGTGGAGTATTGCAACGCCAGCCATACCATAATGAATGGTCACATGCTTTGCATTACTCCTTCATGAAATGTGTTCCTCGACCTTACCAAGATTGCACTTCCATACGTCAACTGATTCCATTTCATAGTATGAAAGTGCAATGATGGGGGTGAGTTTACTCCACTCATGAAAGCACTCCTAGATACCGAAACAGACATATGGTGAATACATACATCTAAGACCAACATTCAATCGATATTCAGATCTAAGGGTATAAACATAGACAATTCATACCAAAAGATAATAAGTAACACAAGTTGATGATCAGGCAACTAGCATTCATTTAAACGATTGATGTTGAACTGAAAAGAAGAGTATCTCTATTACAAATTATCGAATTACATTGCATGAAATGAAAACATGGGTAGCGGGGCTACTCCCCGCACCCTAGTGAATGAAACTACTCGCTCATGTCAAGGACAAAGAAGGAGGCGAGAAGAGAGAGAAAGAACGTCATCTCCACGGAGGAGGGAAAGTTGAACCCTTGGTGAAGAGAGCAACGATCTTCGCACTTCGTGGTTGACTTGATGAAGGATCTTCTCTTCCCACCTTCTTTGCTGTTGAGAGGAGAGAGAGAAGAAGCTTGGTGATGGAACGCAGATCTCAAATTGGAAGCCTTGGGGCAGTGTATGGAAGACAAAAGTGTTCTGGAGTTAGAGAGGCAGCCTCTGGACGTCTGAGAATCGATCCCTTTGAAGTGGCCCTTGAGGTCCTATTTATAGGCTCAAGTTGAGCCCAAACGGTCTAGAGACCGTTTGGCCTCTCGCGGTCTTGGGACCGTGAGACCTTCTCGTGGTCTTGGGACCGCGAGGCCTTATCGCGGTCTTGGGACCGTGAGGTCTTCTCGCGGTCTTGGGACCGTGAGGCCTTCTCGCGGTCTTGGGACCGTGAGGTCTCCTCGCGGTCTTGGGACCGTGAGGTCTCCTCGCGGTCTTGGGACTGTGAGGCCTTCTCGCGGTCTTGGGACCGTGAGGTCTCCTCGCGGTCTTGGGACCCTGAGGTCTCCTCGCGGTCTTGGGACCGTGAGGCCTCCTCGCGGTCTTGGGACCGTGAGGTCTCCTCGCGGTCTTGGGACCGTGAGGTCTCCTCGCGGTCTTGGGACCGTGAGGCCTCCTCGCGGTCTTGGGACCGTGAGGGGTCTTTGTAATTGTTTTTGTGTTTTCTGAAATGAAAAAAAGAATAAGAAAGGTTAGTTTATTGGTGTATCTGCAATAAAGTAAAAACGTTTAATGATTCTATCTAGTTTATCTAAGAAAGAGTATGGAAAATTAAAGATAACTAATAAAATAACGTCACAAAATGGGTGGTTATCAACAAGCTCACAACTTCAATATGCCAGACAGAACATCACCTGTGGAATCATCAATCTATAGGGTCATGCTTTTTGTATCCTACACAAGCTCACAACTTTGATATGCTAGACGGAACATCACCTATGGAATGACATCATTATTGAAAAATACTACACCAAGAATAACCCATGGGACAAAATTCCATATAGGTGTGCCTCTCCTCTATGATTTTCTCTCCTAAACCATATTCATTATCAAAATATCATTCACACCCCATCAGACCATAGGCTCAAGTTTAGTTTTTGTCTTAACCCATGGTGGAAAGGTATGGCCCCCAACAACAACTTCACAAACCCTATCATAATCCCAACAAACATGGAATACACCTCAATACATAAAGATCTAACATTTCTTGGATCACGTAGACATAATCACTCTGAGAACTCTATCTGTAATACCTTCTCCACCTCTCACCTAGAGAACATGATGACTCAATTAGAAATTGACACAAGTTCGACCATTTCATTGAAAATGGGACACAAATACACTACCAAAGATGCATACCCATTATACACCTATAGGGGTTACATTATACCACACAAGAAAAAATGGAATGTATGTTCCCATCTAAGGTTCACACAATTTTATGGCTCCTATGGAATGAAAAGAACCCTATTGATGCATATTTTAGAAGAATAGGATTTTAGGGTCCATGGATTTGCTTGATGTGTTGAGCTCATGAAGAATCAAATCAACATAATTTTTTCACATGTCACATGGTTAGATACATCTGGTCAAACTTCACTACTACCACCACCATTAATGAATGCACTAGACTCAGTATGGAATAGGTTTTTAGATGACATTAGCCATCCTAGGGGTGCATATAACAACCATTCTATATATGTTGTGATCTTTGGGTTATATGGGCCAAGTGGAACAAATGTTTTCATGAAAATATCTTCTGAACAATTTATAAGGATGACACAATCTATATACGATGATCATCTTCATTGTAGATGATGTGGGCATTGGACGTCTTCTGGCCATTAAGAGCACCCCAGATGTAGGAGGCAACAACAATGGACAGAGGAGGGACAAAATCTTGATATGTGAGAGAAGATTCACCATGAAAGGCTATGCAAAGAAGCTAAACTTACTAGATTTCATCATATCTCAGATGGAGAAACCCTAGATCAACAAATCCTCCACTTTCTTCTCTCAAACCCTAATTCTCCCTCTCTCTCTAGGATTTTATTTCTCTAGAATAAATCACAAAATATGAGAGCTACTTGGGTGCTCGATTTATCATATATAGCAATTTATGTGCGTGGGTAATTTACACATTAACCCCTCACTATACTTTTTCTTATTTCAGCAGATTTTTCTATTATAAAAAAGTCACTATAATTTATTTATTTCTGAGCTCAACGTCCTCCAAATAGTATGAAAATTTATCATAATGTCTGAAATGTAATGTAATAGCTCCAATATAAATTTCATATAATTTTGTGTTACTGATAAATAATTAAAAATCAAACACTACACTGCTAAACAACACTCAATCAACATTTCGGTTGAAGTATAGTTCGACTGCGAACCACATTCAAATACCTATTATCTTTCAAATTTTAAATGGAATTTGAAATAGTTTATAAAAGAATCTTAAACAAGTTCTCCATATCACATAGATACCGCTTGCCACAAAATAAAGAATCTCGAATGTGAGTAATAATAGCCTTATTACACTTGCAATCTATTCTAAAACCATCTCTAACTAAAATTGCACCACTAATAATGTCACATCGTATTACTGGAACATGTCTGACTTTATGAAGCATCTACACCTTTCCCAAAGGAAACTTCAAGTCCACCCATCCTTCGCCTTTGACTTCTACCTCATTTGAATCACCCAAAGTCATGGACCGACCTTTAGAGGTCTGATAAGACACAAATAGGGACTTGTCAGTACACACATTTGCATTAGCCCCAATGTCTATAATCTAATATAGTGGATCAAAAATAGAAAGAACTTTAGATTTTATAGATACATACCCATCATTGAGGTTCAGGGATGTAGTCATCATGTTGAGAAAATCCGCCTCAGTTGCTGATGTGACAACTTTCTTGGCCTTCTTTGAAAGACAATCCTTGTTCTAGTGGCCAACCTATCCACAAGTCTAAAAAGGTTTGTTCTTCAGTTTCTTCTAGATCTTGGCCTTAGGCTTAAGTGAATTATTAGATTTCTTATCCTTGTTCTTAGCAGTAGTAAAATTAACAGTCACATTAACATCAGTGGGTACTTTGATAGGCTTCTCTTTCAGATGTTCTTCCTAAATATTGATGTCCATCATGAGATCGTTCATTGACATGTCTCCTTTACGGTTCTTAAGAGTCATGCCAAATGACTCCTAAGATTTTGGGAATTTCTCAATGATTGACATTGCAACAAATTTTTCAGGAAGTACCATGCTTGCATCAGCGAGCTCTTACACCAAGAGTTGAAAATCATGTGTTTGATCAGAAAAAGATTTGCCCTATGAAACTTAAGAAATTTTGAGACACAATATTTTTTAGTTCCCTGATTCTTAGTATTGTAATTCTTTTCTAATGCTTTCCATAGAACCTTAGATATAGTAATGGGAAACTTTGAGTATGAGTCATAAAGTTTGTTGTTTAATGCAAACAAAATCAACCCTCGACACGTCTTATCACCCTTCTTCCAGGTTGCAATTATATTAGCATTATTAGGAACAATTGCATCCGTTTTGGGTTCATCTTCTTCTAAATACTGATCATACCATATCATGTTAAGCTAGATTTGCATACTACTTTGCCAACATGAAAAATAAGTTCCAATAAATTTTTTAGTAAAATAACCTTGAGCCATAGTTAACTAACTATAGGTAATGATTTATTTAAGATTTGTTAATTTTGAATGTATGTCGTTACATGCAACAATGCCAGGTGTAATTATGTTAACAATTCAGGATGATCTTTGATAAGAAAATGTAGAATAAAGCAATGTAGGAGAATAAAAGTAAATAAGGTTAGGAACCAAACCAGGTCATTTGTTGAAAAACCAACATGATATACTTAAAGAAATCAATGCCTTGCAACCCTTCTAGATAGGCACTGTTCTCCTAGTCGACCTAGTCACAAACCTGAAGGAGAAACGTCTAGCTGGTTTTGATGACGAACATTGCAGACGAACGACTTGCACCATCAGTGCAACCCAGTGACTGTAGGAACCAACACCTAACATGTCGCGTCTTAGAAGGTAAATGATGGATGAACTTACTATGTCTAAGATAAGATCCACATAGCAAAACAAAGGTGATGGTTACAGAAGACATCGGAGGTTAGGGTTCACAAGCACACACTCGAACACTGACGGTTGTATGTTCCAAAAGATGTATTTAACCCTAATGACCAGAGGCATATTTATAGCCTTACACACCCTGTAATCTTATTCCCATTAAGACACAACCACTCGGTCGCTCTTGTACACATTGTGGAAAAATATACAAAGAGACACTTTCCAGTTTGGATTAATAAATTCAATTAGGAAAGCAGCAATTAATTAAATTAATAATTACTTACATAGTTATATCCTAGTGAAAAAAGAAGACAGAAGACATTCTCCACCATGCACAATCCACAATCCACAAGCCACAAGCCCAAGCCTGGGCCCAACCCTCCCAGGCGACGTGAGGCATGGCATAGTGTGTGTGTGTGTGTGTGCGTGTTTGTTGTGGTCACAATACCCACCAAGGAGGTGAGCATACCCTCTCCTAGCACCCTTGGACACATGATTCACATGAGATCCTATATAAGGGCCACAAAAGTTCACGGAGTGAGCAATGTGGGATAAAACTTCTTTCCCATTTGTGCTAGAGACAAAACTACTTTTATCCCATGTACTAGTTGTACTACATTGGGCTTAACCCATACTATATACATGGTTCTAGCAGACATATATAATATAAGAGAGGTAAAGTCCTATAAGAATCATAAAAGGTATCACAGAGCACGTTGCATTGTTGACTATTTTGCACACCACTTTGAGGAGATAGTTTGTGAGTTTGCCGACCTATATGGAAACCTTTAATATTTTCTCCTACAACAACCTGAGATAGATCAACATTATTTATCACATTTCTCACCTGAACACTCCTTTGTGTACGTCTCTCTAACACCAATCATATTACATCTGATTTTTGACAACATGAGAACAAAATGACTACTTATCTTTAAAAAGTACAAAATTCGAGAGGAAACCGTATATCCACAACTATATCAGGATCATCATCAAGAACAATACACATTCATTATCATCCTCACTTTCATATCTGAACCCACACCTCCCTCAGACAAATGGGAGAACAACATGGTATGTCATCATATCATCCTTGATCATAGATCATTCAGATACATCTGTATCCCCAAAGCATGGAGGTACCTTGAATGTGACTATGAGCCCATATGGATCACTCTACATTTGGGATACAATGTCAGCAAGGTCCTCTTTCACGAAGATCACCATGGTGGTCTTCGTTCCCTCCAAGAATGGTATGAGGTGATGATAACTCTAGATATCTACCAAGGATGGAACGTTTCCATTCGGCCTAGATCTCATCAGGCTATCACCATGTGCCTCTAATATTTCAACAACATGATTCTAGTGCATATCCTCTAACGCTTTCATAACTGAGAGGTAAACTAATCAAGCTTGATGGAGGACATGTTGAAACAACTGCAATGTAGTACTCCACAATATGAACATGAACCAAACCACACTCTCACATCCAACGATGAAGACTCTCAAACAACTTTAATGGAGGAGACATCTTTAGGTGACACAACCACATCCTCGACTTTCACACACCCTTTGGGGTTTGTGGAGCTACCAAGGAGATTCAAGTATCATTTTATGTTCACTAGACAACCATCTTGGGATTCATATCCATGTCCTCTAAATCTACCAAACAAGGTATGCACTATATATAAGATTACTCTTGATCATTTTAGCTTCCCATTGTTGCACCCTAACCTAGCTATGGATCAAGTTTTTACTAAACATATGATTGATGGTTAATGGTTAGCAAGTTGTGAAACACAAACATAGTCATTGTTACATTTATCATCAATAATCTAGATTCCATGTGTTACAACCTCAATTTTACATGTGTTTTCATAATTGAAATGTAATAATTTTATGAACATGGACTTGAATTGAGAAGGTTGTATGCTTTGCTTCAAAGAATTGGTTTCTTTGCAAGTCTCCCCATTGATATGAATTTCGTGATTTCTATTATTCTATTAATCCAATAACAGATATAAAATAGAGGAAAATAAGAAAAGTCCAAACAATAGAGAATAATAAAAGATAAGAAATATTAAGCAATGCATTTGTGAGAAATGTATGGAAATCTCTATAAAGTGGCATTGATGGCCACAATTGATTAGACTTAGTTTACAATAACCTTGTTTGGTTTCTTAGTGGGTATTATTGCCAATTGAGCCCAATAACAAGAAAAAGAAAATAAAAGAAAAAGGCATTTAGTTAATAAAAGGAATAAGTAAGGAAAGGAGAAAAGATAGAGGTAGAAGCCTCTAGAAGGCTAAGAGGTAGCCTCCAAAGGTAAAATTCATGCCTTTAGGATTCCTTGAGGTCCAAGGAATCCAAGATGATAAGATAATGGCAAAATAAAGAGGAAATATCAATTAATTTGGTTTTATTAATGAACAACTTGAATATTAAGGAAAAACCCTTTTCCTTTGGAATTTGGGTTTCAAATTTAATATCGAGTAGATAATGCCAAGACAAAGTTTCCTCTAAAATTTGGATGAAAAAGGATAAACGAGGAGAGAGTTATGGTTTTTGCAAGTTTTCCTAAATTGAAAGGATAACCATTTAATTGTATTAAATGTGGCATATAATTTCCTTTTCTAAAAAGAATAGGAAATGGCATGCGCAACGGAATCCATTGGATCCAAGAACCAACGACACATGTACGTCTCCTAGATCAGATAGAACAAGGAAAGGAAGAGGAGAAATGAGATTTTCGATCTCAATTTTCTCACGAACCCGAGCATGTGCAAGGATGGAAAGGGTATAGATGGCTTCAAGAGAAGATTCCGAGCAAGCCCATCCTAGGTTTTAGGTGGTTTCACGGACTCTGGAAGAAACACCCTAAATGGTAGAGAACTTCATCGGTGGTGTGGGTTGGAAACCCTAATCTAGATGCCCAAACCTATAAATAGGATCACTGTTAGCCTCGTCCAGATCCTGCAAACTCGAACAACCCATTTCTATCCCCAAACTCCCTCTCTCTCGATCATCCTCTTTCTGACGAGCTTCCTCCGTGGCAGCACCGTAGATTCTATGTGTAGAAAAGAGGAAGAAGAAGAGAGGAGAACCATCTGATCGTGGTCACAATAGGCTCGCGAGGGGTATCCACGGCCCAAGCTGATTCGCACCTCAAGATCAGAGTTAGTGGGTGTGAGCAGACACAACCTTGGGATCGGGTCAACTGCTGACCGCAGTGATGATCCAACAACTCTCATTTTTCCAAAAGAAAAGGTAAATAGCCTCTCTGGCAAGAAAATCCAGAAAATGCTTTTTTTTTGCAAAAATTGTAGTAATTGCTAGGAAGCTTTGATGACTAAACATAATATCTGAAATTTGATCAGAAAAATATGAGGAACATAATAAAAATAGTTAGTGAAATTGATTTTTTTTCTATTTGCAAAAGTATGTTAAGTTGTTGGAAAATGTATTAAAATTTGGTTAGAAACCCTAATTGAGGTTAATGAATGAATCTATGAGGCATAATAAGGTAATTCGAGTAGAATTAAATTTTTGAATGATAATGATATATTCTAATCTAATTTTGATGAGAAATTACATGAGTTAGGATTATAAACCAAGAATGTAAGATAATGGATCTAGAAACCCTAATTTAGGGTAAAAGAAGAGAAAACTATGTTTAATTCCAAATATATGGAAAAGGTTGATAAATGTTGTTCTTAAGCCTACTAGGAGAGATAAGATGTGAAACTTAGGGTTTATTTGTAGTTTTTCTAATTAGGGTTTGTGGTACTAAAAGTAAAGGCAAAACCCTAATTGCAAGTGAAACCCTAAAAGGGGTAGAAATACCAAAAAGGACTTGAAATCATGAGGAGCAAGTTGGTTTGGATAGATCTTGATAAAAGGAAATTGTATGTTTATTTTAGGATTCTTGTACTTGCTTGCTTGATTGGATTTCCCTACTTGGTTGATTCTATCTCAAAAATCAATAGTACAAGTATGTGGTTATTTATGAGTAACCGATTTCGTTTCATAGAGTCTTGAATGATCGATCGAATTGGATGCAACCTAACTGTTGGATGTTCATTTATGCAAATCTTTAAAGTCACTATGATTATCACAATTAATTATAAATGTTCATTCTTTCACCTACATGCCACCCTGATGTATGATGCATGACCAAGCCCTGGAGGGAAAGTCAATTAGGTCAAGCCCAAGAGGGAAGACCATTGGGCACTATGAGAGGTGACCCTAGGCACCAAGCTCAGGATGGAGAAGATGGCCTTATGTTTCTTGCATGACTATTGGGCACCATGAGAGGTGATCCCTAGAACCAAGCTCAGGATGGAGAAGGTGTCCTTATGTCTAGTGCAAAGGAAAAACCCTAGAGAGGGTATTCCAGGGTTAGGGCAAAAGCGGCGGAGAATGTCACATTTAAAATGTAATTTGGATTGTTAAATAACTTAATTGTGATATTTTGGTTGTTAGCAATATTTTTGAAATTTTGGTTGTCCTCACAATGCAGTATATTCATTTATGCTGACCGACATTTTGCTTGTCGGTGTTTTAGGTATAATATGAAAAGGACAAATAGTAAATTGACACATTGTGAATATATGAATTAAAGTACAAGGAGGATTAGTTAGAATAGACTCCAGTTGTGGATATGTGTTTAGAAATCCAAGTTTTTAGAGAGGTATGCAAAGTTTTATTTTATTCTAGCTTTTCAGTTTAGTTTTAGTAAAATTTGATAATTATTATTGATTAAATGTTGAACCATTGATTCAGAAAGTTGGGATAACAGCTCTGACCTTTTGGTCTCCCTTAGTTGGGGGTTATCAGGAGGTAGGGTCATTACAATTGGTATCAGAGCATTGGTTCCTCATTTAATCCTTAATAATTATTAAATTTTACAAACTCTGTAGAACTGTGGGAATTATTAGAGGATTTTCCGATGACGGAGGTGTCTAAAAAAGGATCACGATCTGGGGGCTGGCGATATTTTCTTCCACCCCGCTAGTCAGTCACGAGGACTCTCAGATGTAGTGTGACTGCCTGGCCAAGGTCTGAGGTTCTGACTCGAAATAAGATACCTTTAGGACTCTCTCATCTATTTTCATCCCTTCTCAACCCTAATTCAATGAATATTCTAAGGTTTAGGGTTTTCTCTCTCTTCCTCACCCTCTTGTGGTCAGGGTACATATGATAAGATTAAGGAATCCTCAACCAAATTAATGAAAATCATGTAAACAAGATGTCATGGACATAAGATAATAGTTTATGTGTAAACTAATGATAGTTACATGCTTAGTTTGCATGACATGTGTTTTCATGCCCTTAGGAGAGACTTGAGGTTAGACCTTCTTAACAGGAGGATTAGTAGAGCCTTGGAGGTAGAGGTCTCCAGAAAGAGGTAGAGACCTGGCACATCCACTTAGGATGATGCTAACCCTAAACCCTAAGTGGTTATTAGAGAGAGATGGCATAATGAGTAAGATATCATGGTCGACCATATGTGTGGGTTGTCATGCTTGTGGTTTTGAATACCTATGAGATTTATGAGTTATGTGAGGTTGGTTGACCTAGTTCCTTTTGGGTGACCCAACCTGGGAAAGGTCGTGCATGTTAGGGTGAAGGATAACTCCTTCATTGATGAGGATAGTGATGACCATATAGAAACCCTTATGGGCATATGTGAGCATAGATGAGCATGCCCCTATGTTGGAGAGCATGTCATTAGTGCTGGTAGTTGGTTGAAACCTTGGCCAGAAGGGCATGTTGGATAGCTTATGAGATAAGCATGAAGAGTTATGGCTAATCTTTAGCGAACATAGGTTTGATCATACGTTTCGCCCATGAAGGTGTATGCATGTGAGCTTGATCCACCTTCTTAGAGAGAGAACCTCTAGTGGTAAGGTCATTTGTAGGGTTATCTCTAGAGAGAGAGAATAAAAAGAAGGTTGGAAGCTTAGATTCCGAGATATGATGAACCATAAGGAGTTGGGTATTTTTTAACCTAGAATGGATGACCTAAGTTGATGGTGGTGGTTGCCTCATGCATGATCCTTGGAGACTTGTGGTATCTTGGTTGCCTTTAGAGGAACCAAATTCTAAAAAAGTAAAGAGACTTCTTGAATCGATCTATGGAAGTTGTAGGTGCCTACCTTACCTTCTAGGGATAGGAAGAAGAGTTCCTTAGACCCTGAGGGGGGTATAGTATCAAGTTGTGAGGCCTTGCACCTAATTGGTTGTCCTAGTGTATGACTCTCAGGTGTTTCTCATGTGAAAGAATAGTAGGAAGTGCATGTTATACCTTCTACCTGTTTGGTTTGTGGTTGGACGACTGATGCAAAAAAGTGAACCTAGGGTTCCTAGATATAAGAGGGAAAGTAGTAGTACCTGGTACACCTGATGCTCACGTGATGCTTGAGTTCCTACACATGGGAGCATGGAAACCCTCATGTTTATAGGAAAAGGAAACCCCTTAGACTAAGGTATATTTTTGATGAACCCCTCACATATAGGTTGGTGACATGGGCATGTATGTTGATGGTCTAATGTTAAGGAATAGAAATAAGTATGACCTACCATGGAGACCTAGCATGGTTTAGTCGGTGGTCTGCTTGTTAGTTAGGTGCCTTAGTAGCTTGCTAGGGCTAAACATGCTAATTTGGATGTAAAACCTAGATGTAGGGATGTTTGTGACCTTTGTTGCTATCGAGAGATAGCTTTCTCCCATCCTAGGGAGGGACCCTTCTGTAGGGTATGTACCAGCATTTGTTGGGTTTGAGGTAACCTAAAGAGGTCTCATAGGACCTTGAGAAGCTAAGTGGAGAGTACATAGTATGAGAACGAACCTATAGACCCATAGATAACCATCTTTAAGGGCATGTGGATGTGTCACCTTGGAGGTAACCAGTATGGGGCTTGACTGAGGTAGGTAGGTCGCCATGATCCCTATGAGAGGATGTAAGTCTGACCATGGATGGCGAGAGAGATGATGGAGTTTTGGGTAAAGATTCAAGAAGGAGATGTGCTATGATGAATCCTAAGTCAATACTAAGGTCATGAAGGGATAAGACCGATGGAAGTAGGATTTGTCTATTCCCTGGATGCACGAGACCATAGGGTCAGGAGGTAACAACTACCTTTGCCCAAGGACCATGGGTTAGGAGGTTGGCCACCTTCATGAGCTCATGGGGCCTAAGGGGTAAAGGTGATAGGCACACCCTAGATGCATAAGGGTCATATCACTCCAAACGTGCCGGCACCCTAGAGACCTTGAGGTAATGACTAAGGATTGCACATAAAAGAGATATGTTAAGATACATAGGTGATGTGAAAAGTCCTCCCATGGGTGTAGACCCATAATCAGGATGTTCATGTTGTGGAGACATGTCATGTACGTTTCAACTTGGATTGGAAAAGTGTACTGGAAATATGTGATGCACCATCTCTACTCTTGGAACGGGATGAAATTTGTATTTGGACTGCAGCTAAATGCTTATTTCCTCTCATTATGGGGGTGAGAGATAGGGCAATACACATGTGATACACTAAGGATAAAGATGATGTGAGTTGAAACATTGTTATGATGTTTGAGGATTGAGGAAGTATCATGCCTTTTTATAAATGGGTTTCAAACACGAAGAGAACTAAGGTAGTCATCATATGAGGACGTTCCTATCAATAGAGATATGGAATTTAGGAGTTATATAAGTTTGAGTTTGATAACCAAGATGATGAGCTCAGAGTTTTCTTGACTTGGTTAGACCTAAATCCGAGATGAGGATGATAAGTGGAATATATGAAGGTTTATGTCTTCACCATTACCTAGCACATAAGGATGTAGGGTGGTAATGGATGCTCTTTGTCGAGATACAGCAGTCTAGTTCAGCTAGTAGAGAGGCTAGAAGAGGTGGTTAGGTGAACCCTAAGTTTGTGAGATATGTTTGGATAACACTTAGATATAATGAGATCCGTTGGTCAAGTTAGTGATGGTTGCTTGGTTAGCCAACCTAGGGCTTGATGAAATAAGATAATGGTTGAAGAACCTCATATACATTTCTCAAGAAAAGAAGGTGATGGAACCCATGAATAGAGTGTTCTAGGGTTTCTGAGCAGTCAACCTTGAGGAATCATGAAAAGCAAGAGCTTGTGATGATAAGTACACCCTGCATCTGGTACTATTAAGATGAATAAAGTTTGCAGTAATGCTTTGGATGCCTAAGATAAAGAAGTACACAGAGTTGCATGTGGCTTGTCACCATGCATGCCAGGAGGTGAAGGTCGAACACCAGTACCCAGTGACTTACTATAGATAATGAAGATTCCCCGAAAGGGAATGGGAGTATATCACCATAGACATTGTGGTGGGTCTCCCCTGGACCAAGAGAGGTCATGATGCAATATGGGTATGGTAGGTTGCCTTACCAAGTTGACATAATCCCTTGCCTAAGAAAGAGAGCACTAGCAGTGTGACAGATCTGGTTGAACTATATATGAGGAAGAGATAGTTCATCTACACCGTGGTTGAGTTCAATATCTGGAGCATGACCTCAAGATCACTTCCATGCAATGGAAGTAGGTACATGAAGAACTCGATGTCATCTTGAAGTTTAGCACAACTTATCACCCCTGACTAAAAGATAGTCAAGAAAGTATCATCCAGACTAGAGGGTCTGATGAGAGTGTGTGTGCTCGTTCGTGTGATACATGGGAGCAGTTCCTGCCCTAAGAGAGTTTGCTTGTGATGATAGCCACCATAGCTAGTATGGAGGTGTAAGAAGCTATGTAAGGGAGGTTATTTCGGTCACCACTTCATTCAGATGATGTCGATGAAAGGACCTCGTAAGGTCAGAGAGACCACAGTGTGTTGGTGTGGTTCCGCTAGTGGTGCTAACACACTACTCGATTGAATAGATGTGCCCCACAAGGTCGGAATACACGATGAGATTGTGCTTTCGATATTTATAAACCTAAACTAGCTACCTACATCTACTAAAACACTACACCCGCAAGCGCACGGGGTCGTGTCGTAGTATAGGAAGGTGGCAAGTAAAGGGTCGATCCACAGGGAAAAGAGGGGGCACTAGAGCTAGGTTAGTTTTGCTAGGTTCCTACTGCGGAGACTAGGGTTATGGGTTTAAAGGTTGATTTGATTGTTCACTAAGGATGAAAAAGCAAGCAATTAAAGGAAAGAATGAAAACTAAGTTAACCCTAGACTAGATTAAGGCTAAACATGCAAGAAAAGACTAAGCTAGGTATGAAAATGCAAGTTATACTAAGGCAAGCAAGAGAGAAGCAAAAGAGCAATTAAAGAGCTAAGCTAGCATGAACAAGGCAAGAGCAAGGAAAGAAGCTAACTAAGCAAGAAAAGAACTAATTAAGCTAAGCAAGCACAAAACTAGGGTTTCAAGCAGTAAAGAGATGTGTGGGCTGTTTAGGGGTATGAACTTACCACTTAAGTTGGGGGGTGACATATGAACATTATGATTCCATTAAGATTATCCAAACCAAACAACAAGTTAGAGTCTAATGAATTAACCTAAGCTACAAACTGGCCATGGATATGCTAGGTTGTGTATAGGGGAACTAGTCCCTAACACCCCCTACTACCCTTACGAGGCTCAATTGGGTTAGGGATTAGGTTCAATCCAATTAGAGTCTAATCAAGTCTAGGTTTCTATATTAGACAGTCCTAGGGAAATTAGGGGCCGAGGGTAGTAATGGGGAGGTGAAATTAGGGTTTTGGACCCCAATTCCCCCACATTCTAGCCTTGAGAAGGCTCCATGCTAATTGCACTAGAATTATCCAATCTAGATACTTAGATCTCTCACTTAGGTTTAGGGAGATTGATTAGGATGTAGGAAGATGGGAGGCAACCTAGGGATCCAAGAATTGGACCTAGGGGCAAATCCCAAAATTCACACATATAAGCAATTTGCCTAAATTCCTAGGTGATTTCACACACAAACCAACAAGCAATCTATGGAGAAAGAGATGCAAATAGAACATAATCATTAACAAATGGAATTACAAAGTTTACATGTCATTTTCCCCCAACATGGTATCGAAGTAACATAATTTCCCCCAAACAGCCCACCCACAAGGGCCTAGCTACTCGTAACAAAACAAAATACAAAAAGAAAGGAGATAGAAGAAGAAGTATCCATGGAGCTCTGTGTAGATGAGGAATCTCCTCCCTCCAGCTGCTGCAAGGACGTCCTCCTTCTTCTCCTTGGATGGAATGGAGTGGGATGATGGTGGAAAGTGGATGGAAGGCTTAGATATGGGGGGTTATGTGGTAGAAATGGTGAAATGGAGTGGATTTGAGGTGGAGGTGAAGGGGAATGGAGTGGAGGTGAAAGGGGGCGAAAATGAGGAAAGCAGTGAAAACGTGGCTGAATTTTGTGAGTAGCACGGCCGTGGTGGGGTACCACGGCCGTGGTGGGCAGGGTAGGCCACAGCCGTGGTGGCTGGGGCACGGTCGTGGGAATTAAATTGCACAATGTCAGGTTGGTGGTCAAAATGGCCACAGACGTGGTGGGTCAACATGGTCGTGGTGGTGGTAGTGTGTCACGGCCGTGGTGTGTGGCACGGCCGTGGTGGGCTTGGCGGAGGTGGTCGTGGTGCTGTTGCACGACCGTTTTGCTCTGCTGTGCCACGACCGTTTTGTGGAGCACGGCCGTGGTGTCTGCCCATTGCACGGCCATGGTGCTGTGCACGGCCGTGGTGTTCTCTGCTTCACTTGGATGTTGAGCCTGTTAATTTCTAAGTCATCTAGCACGGCCGTTCTGTGGTACCACAACCGTGCTGGGTCCTGGGGCAGCACCTTGACTTGGATCTTTGGATTTTCTTTGACATCTTTGCTTCAAATGATCTTTGGCCACTAAGGGAAGGTTGAGGGAGCCTTGGACTTCACTTTGGGTCTCTCCAAGGGCAGAGGAACCCTAGGATCACTCCTTCTCTCTCTCTCTTCCATCAAGTGTGGTCCAAATGCCTGAAAAACACGCAAATGATGTCCATAAGTGCATTTTATACAAATAAGCATATTAGGGGGAATGACATGCAATCTAACAAGTATAGATGTGATTGAAGAGCAAAATAACACAAGATGAAGCCCTAAAATAGGGCTGCATCACCACCCCAAACTTGAAACATACTTGTCCTCAAGTATGCTCCAACTCAATCTCTCTACAAACTTTCACAAAAAGAAATGAAAAATGCAATATAAAAGACGATTGTTGCTGAATGGGATCAAAGATGACTAAGTACATGCATTTCACTTCTCTCCTCTCCTTCTTTCACAATCCAGTCGTGAAAAGAGCACAAAGCATATGAACTTCAAATATAGCGCATAGAATACACAAGTTATCCATATTTCTTCCATTAAGTTCCGGGTAAACCGTTTCATGGTGGCGTTAATAAAAAATGACTAGGAGTGTTGTTTCACATTCATGCATTCAATCTTATATCTCAAATCACACCAAATGACCCACGTGGCTGCGGAAAAGGGTAAAATGAGCTAAGTTTGATGTTTCCTAGCTCAATGGGTATGAAAGTGGAAGAAATGGTTGCGGTAAGATTTTTGGAGTGTTTTTACACACTCATCTTTTCTTTATTTGAATGCTCGTAAACAGGAGCATCCTTTTATTTTATTTTGCTTTTCTATTTCTTTTCTTTTCTTTTTCTTGCCCTTGGTGTAGATAGGGCATATGGTGGGTAGAGTGAAGCGGGGAGATAAAGGTATGGCCACCCCAAACTTTTAGAGGTGGCCAAGGCTGATTATGTGCACTAGGGCATCTTTTTATGAGGCGGAGGGGTATGAAGATGATGGAAGAAGAATCGGGTCAAAGAGGGGTCATTGGTATGATTTTCCACATAAGACATCCTGCATGAGAATTAATCCAACACTTCATCCAAGATATCACACCACATGAATGAACAAAATGAAATTGATATATCAAACAAGTAATTCCACAAACACTAAGCGTTCAAAGCTTGCTCTATTTCACAATTCAACCAATTCAATCACAATCCTAAGAGAGGTGATGCACATGTAAAAAGTCAAACATTGATACCACTTAGCAACAAACAATGGTGATTCACTTGCATTTGTCAAAGGTGAACATTTTAGTTCAAAACAGTAGAGATTGGGTCAAAACACAATTTTTAGACAAGAAGTTCCAAATTTGGGCAAAATTGGCCAAAATGGTGCCAAGTTGCTTTCAATCACATCTAAGCCTAAATACCATATGCAATGCATGGCAAAAGAGCAAAATTTATGAAAATTACACAAAAAATGACAATAAGGTAAACTACATGGAATGCAGGTATGCAAAGTAGTAAAATTCTAGACTAGATAGCAGGACAAGCAAAAGAAATGAAAAACAACAAACAAAAAGTAAAATAGCAGATGAGATGCAAAAATGAGTGAAAGAAGAATAAGGGCATACCGCCCTACCACCCCAAACTTTTGAACCATGATGTCCTCAGCATGACACTAAAGTCTAGGGTGATAGGGTAGATGATCACTGCGGAGGTGGTGGAGGTGCTCCTCCCTGTCTGTAGTAGGCGCCCCAGTAGTCTGACTGTGGAGGCGGATAGTTGTCCTAAAAAGTTGATAAAGAACTCCACCAGTATTCACCCCACTGTGGGTTCCTCTGGGCCTGGGCATTGTGAAACTGATAAAGGTGGTTGACCTGGTAATGCATATGCTGGTGGTCCAACCACATGGCATCATGTGTCCTCTGAAAGCCCTCCTGTGCCTGTAGAATTCTGTCCTGCGTCGCCTGAATGCCCTCCAGCTGTGCATGGATGGTACTCATATCATATGCATTCACTGAAGGCTGCTGTGGCTCTGACGCTCCCATTCTTTCTTCTCTGTGCCTCACCCGTCTTGCCGCTCTCTCCTCTGCCGTCCGCCTCTGCTCTGCCACCTGTGAAGGCTCTCCTGGACTCCTTGCAAACCTCACCTCAGGGATTGCCTCTCCCCTGGGGTTCTCCTCCTCGTACCTCCTCAACTTTTCCAGAAAATCTGGCGATATTCCAAACTGTGCCATGAGGGGATGAGTATGGTAAGGCAACTCCAATGTGACTCCTGGGTAGGGTGCGTTGATTTGGTACACGATCTTCTGATCGTGCTGGGTCCTGGGGCAGCACCTTGACTCCAATGTAACTCCAATGTGCCTCTTTTCCCCGGCAACGGCGCCAGAAAGCTTGGTGTGGTTCCGCTAGTGGTGCTAACACACTACTCGATTGAATAGATGTGCCCCACGAGGTCGGAATACACGGTGAGATTGTGCTTTCGATATTTATAAACCTAATCTAGCTACCTACATCTACTAAAACACTACACCTGCAAGCACACGGGGTCGTGTCGTAGTATAGGAAGGTGGCAGGTAAAGGGTCGATCCACAGGGAAAAGAGGGGGCGCTAGAGCTAGGTTAGTTTTGCTAGGTTCCTACTGCGGAGACTAGGGTTATGGGTTTAAAGGTTGATTTGATTATTAACTAAGGATGAACAAGCAATTAAAGAAAAGAATGAAAACTAAGTTAACCCTAGACTAGATTAAGGCTAAACAGGCAAGAAAAGACTAAGCTAGGTATGAAAATGCAAGTTACACTAAGGCAAGCAAGAGAGAAGCAAAAGAGCAATTAAATAGCTAAGCTAGCATGAACAAGGCAAGAGCAAGGAAAGAAGCTAACTAAGCAAGAAAAGAACTAATTAAGCTAAGCAAGCACAAAACTAGGGTTTCAAGCAGTAAAGAGATGTGTGGGATGTTTAGGGGTATGAACTTACCACTTAAGTTGGGGGTGACATATGAACATTATGATTCCATTAAGATTATCCAAACCAAACAACAAGTTAGAGTCTAATGAATTAACCTAAGCTACTAACTGGCCATGGATATGCTAGGTTGTGTATAGGGGAACTAGTCCCTAACACCCCCTACTACCCTTACGAGGCTCAATTGGGTTAGGGATTAGGATCAATCCAATTAGAGTCTAATCAAGTCTAGGTTTCTAGATTAGACATTCCTAGGGCAATTAGGGGCCGAGGGTAGTAATGGGGAGGTGAAATTAGGGTTTTGGACCCCAATTCCCCCACATTCTAGCCTTGAGAAGGCTCTATGCTAATTGCACTAGAATTATCCAATCTAGCTACTTAGATCTCTCACTTAGGTTTAGGGAGATTGATTAGGATGTAGGAAGATGGGAGGCAACCTAGGGATCCAAGAATTGGACCTAGGGGCAAATCCCAAAATTCACACATATAAGCAATTTGCCTAAATTCCTAGGTGATTTCACACACAAACCAACAAGAAATCCATGGAGAAAGAGATGCAAATAGAACATAATCATTAACAAATGGAATTACAAAGTTTACATGTCATTTTCCCCCAACATGGTATCAAAGTAACATAATTTCCCCCAAACAGCCCACCCACAAGGGCCTAGCTACTCATACCAAAACAAAATACAAAAAGAAAGGAGATAGAAGAAGAAGTAGCCATGGAGATCGGTGTAGATGAGGAATCTCCTCCCTCCACCTGCTGCAAGGACGTCCTCCTTCTTCTCCTTGGATGGAATGGAGTGGGATGATGGTGGGAAGTGGATGGAAGGCTTAGATAAGGGGGGTTATGTGGTGGAAATGGTGAAATGGAGTGGATTTGAGGTGGAGGTGAAGGGGAATGGAGTGGAGGTGACAAGGGGGCGAAAATGAGGAAAGTAGTGAAAAAGTGGCTGAATTTTGTGAGTAGCACGGCCGTGGTGGGGTACCACGGCCGTGGTGGGCAGGGTAGGCCACGACCGTGGTGGCTGGGGCACGGTCGTGGGAATTAAATTGCACAATTTCAGGTTGGTGGTCAAAACAGCCACGGCCATGGTGGGTCAACACGGCCGTGGTGGTGGTAGTGTGCCACGGCCGTGGTGTATGGCACGGCCGTGGTGGGCTTGGCGAAGGTGGTCGTGGTGCTGCTGCATGGCCGTTTTTCTCTGCTGTGCCACAGCCGTTTTGTGGAGCACGACCGTGGTGTCTGCCCATTGCATGGCCATGGTGTTGTGCACGGCCGTGGTGTTCTCTGCTTCACTTGGATGTTGAGCTTGTTAATTTCTAAGTCATCTAGCACGGCCGTTCTGTGGTACCACGGCCGTGCTGGGTCCTGGGGCAGCACCTTGACTTGGATCTTTGGATTTTCTTGGACATCTTTGCTTCAAATGATCTTTGGCCACTAAGGGTAGGTTGAGGGAGCCTTGGACTTCACTTTGGGTCTCTCCAAGGGAAGAGGAACCCTAGGATCACTCCTTCTCTCTCTCTTCCATCAAGTGTGGTCCAAATGCCTGAAAAACACGCAAATGATGTCCATAAGTGCATTTATACAAATAAGCATATTAGGGGGAATGACATGCAATCTAACCAGTATAGATGTGATTTAAGAGCAAAATAACACAATATGAAGCCCTAAAATAGGGTTGCATCATGTGTGCAGATGAAGTCACTTTGATCATGTGATGGCTTAGGAAGCCCAGGGGCAACATGAGTCGTGAGATGATGTAAAGCAGACTGACATGCAATTCACTATGGGGGAATATGTGTTATGAAAACCCAACCTCTCTGTGCTATAGCTAAAGTTGAGTCCCCGATACATAGGTCCATTTGAAATGGATTTGTGGAGTTTCTTATGTTTAGCCTTACCCCTCAGGATAATATTATGTATGGTGTGTTCCATGAGTCTGATCTAGATCACTATGTGATGTACCCGAGCCATGTGCTGACCCATAAACCTATTGAGCTTCTAGGGAGGCTAAAATATCCTGAGTCACCTATGAGGGTGTGTGGTACCAAGGTGAGAAAGAACTCACATGTAAGAATATAAGACAATAAAGGTTCTTTGGAAGCATCATGGAGAGGATGAAGCCACATGGGAGCCGATGATAGTTTTGAGAAAGTCTTATACTACTTGCTTGTTGGTTTGGTGGAAGTTTGAGGGAAAAATACCTATAATAGGGGAAGGATGTTACAACCTCAATTTTACATGTGTTTTCATAATTGAAATATAATAATTTTATGAACATGGACTTGAATTGATAAGGTTGTATGCTTTGCTTCAAAGAATGGGTTTCTTTGCGAATCTCCCCTTTGATATGAATTTTGTGATTTCTATTGTTCTGTTAATCCAATAATGGATATAAAAGAGAGGAAAAGAAGAAAAGTCCAAACAATAGAGAAAAATAAAAGATAATAAATATTGAGCAATGCATTTATGAGAAATGTATGGAAATCTCTAGAAAGTGGCATTGATGGACACAATTGATTAGATTTCATTTACAATAACCTTGTTTGGTTGGTTAGTGGGTTTTATTGGCTATTGAGCCCAATAACAAGAAAAAGAAAATAAAAGAAAAAGGAATTTAGTTAATAGAAGGAATAAGTAAGGAAAGGAGAAAAGATAGAGGTAGAAGCCTCTAGAAGGCTAAGAGGTAGCCTCCAAAGGTAAAATTCGTGCATTTAGGATTCCTTGAGTTCCAAGAAATCCAAGATGATAAGATAATGACAAAAGAAAGAGGAAATATCAATTAATTTGGTTTTATTAATAAATAACTTGCATATGAAGGAAACACCCCTTTCCTTTGGAATTTGGGTTTCAAATTTAATACACGAGTAGATAATGCCAAGACAGAGTCTCTTCTAAAATTTGGGTGAAAAAGTATAAACGAGGAGAGAGTTATGGTTTTTGCAAGTTTTCCTGAATTGAAAGGATAACCATTTAATTGTATTAAATATCGCATATAATTTCCTTTTCTAAAAAGAATAGGAAATGGCATACACATTGGCATCCATTAGATCCAAGATCCAACGGTGCATGTGCATCACCTAGATAGGATAGAACAAGGAAAGGAAGAGGAGAAACGAGATTTTCGATCTCAGTTTTCTCGCAAACACGAGCATGTTCAAGGATGGAAAGGGCATAGATGTCTTCGGGAGAAGATTCTGAGAAAGCCCATCCTAGGTTTTAGGTGGTTTTGAGGACTCTGGAAGAAATTCCCAAAATGGTAGAGAACCCCGTCAGCGGTGAGGGTTGGAAACCCTAATCTAGATGTCCAAACCTATAAATAGGATCACCCCTAGCCTCACCCAGATCCCGTGAACTCAAACAACCCCTTTCCAGCCCCAAACTCCCTCTCTCTCTCGATCATCCTCTTTCCGATGAGCTTCCTCTGTGGCACTATCGCAGGTTCTATGTGTAGAAAAGAGGAAGAAGAAGAGAGGAGAACCATCCGATCGTGGTCCACGATAGGCTCACGAGGGGTATCCACGACCCAAGCTGATTCACGCCTCAAGATCATAATTTGGGGGTGCGAGCAGCCACATCCATGGGATCGGGTCAACCACTGACCGCATCAATGATCTGAAAGCTCTCATTTTCCCAAAAGAAAAGGTAAATAACCAATCTAGCTAGAAAATCCAGAAAATGCTTTTTCTTGCAAAAATTGTAGTAATTGCTAGGAAGCTCTGATAACTAAAATTAATATATGAAATTTGATTAGAAAAATACGAGGAACACGATAAAAATAGTCTGAGAACATGATCATTTCTTTTTGCAAAAGTATGTTAAGTTTATGGAAAATGTATTAAAATTTGGTTAGAAACCCTAATTGAGGTTAATGAATGAATCTATGAGGCATTATAAATTAATTCTAGTAGTATTAACTTGATGAATGAAAATGGTATTTCTAATCTGATTTTGATGAGAAATTGCATGAGTTAGTATTATAAACCAAGAATGTAAGATAATGGATCTAGAAACCCTAATTTAGGGTAAAAGAAGAGAAAACTACGTTTAATTCCAAATATATGGAAAAGGTTGATAAATGTTGTTCCTAAGACTACTAGGAGAGATAGGATGTGAAACTTAAGGTTTATATGTAGTTTTGTATAATTAGGGTTTGTGGTACTAAAAGTAAAGGCAAAACCCTAATTGCAAGTGAAACCCTAAAAAGGGGTAGAAATCCTAAAAAGGACTAGAAATCCTAAGGAGCAAGTTGGTTTGGATAGATCTTGATAAAAGGAAATTGTATGTTTATTTCAAGATTCTTGTACTTTCTTGCTTGATTGTATTTCCCTACTTGGTTGATTCTATCTCAAAAATCAGCAATACAGGTATGTGGTTATTTATGAGTAATCGATTTAGTTTCACGGAGTTTTCTCGAATGATCGATTGAATTGGATGCAACCTAACTGTTTGATGTTCATTTCTGCAAATCTTCGTAGTCACTATGATTATCACAATTAATTATAAATGTTCATTCTCACACCTACATGCCACCCTGATGTATGATGTGTGACCAAGACCTGGAGGGAAGGTCAATTAGGTAAAGCCCAAGAGGGAAGACCATTGGGCACTATGAGAGGTGACCCCAGGCACCAAGCTTAGGATGGAGAAGGTGGCCTTATGTTTCTTGCATGACTATTGGGCACCATGAGAGGTGACCCCTAGCACCAAGCTCAGGATGGAGAAGGTGGCCTTATGTCTAGTGCAAAGGAAAAACCCTAGAGAGGGTATTCTAGGGTTAGGGAAAAAGTGGTGGAATATGTCACATTGAAAATGTAATTTAGATTGTTATATAACTTCATTGTGATATTTAGGTTGTTAGAAATATTTGTGAAATTTTGGTTGTCCCCATATACCGGCATATTCAATTTATGTTGACCGACGTTTTGTTTGTCGGCATTTTAGGTACAATATGAAAAGGACAAATAGTAAAGTGACACATTGTGAATATATGAATTAAAGTACAAGGAGGATTAGTTAGAATAGACTCTAGTTGTGGATAGGAGTTTATAAATCCAAGTTTTTAAAGAGGTATGAAAAGTTTTATTTTATTCCAGCTTTTCAATTTAGGTTTAGTTGAATTTGATAATTATTATTGATTAAATGTCAAACCATTGATCCAGAAAATTGGGATAACGGCTCTGACCTTTTGGTCTCCCTTAATTGGGGGTTACTGGGAGGCAGGGTCATTACACCATGAGTATGGTCACAGACATACACAGTGGAAAAATTACAATGTTATGTTTGTCTTTCTAGGGTTATGGAAACATCTCTTACATATGCCCTTTTAACAACACATGAGGAAAGCCACATTCCAACAAACCACCTCTTTTAAACCCTCTACACCTTGCGCACACCCCCACAAACCACTACCATTTTGAGCCTATACCAAACCTTACCCTGCAACACGCCACACATGAGGACCAATACCAATAGGAAGCCTTGCATATTTGAAAGATATCCATGCCTCTCTAGGAACACAATCACACTGAACCAAAAATTTCAAACCCAACTATCCCTGACCTTCAAACACCACTCCTTGTGATATAACATTCCCCAACATATACCTTAAAATTTTATGTGCTATTTCTTCTAATGAACGTATATGACACAAATATGCATCACTCTTTTAAATCTCTCCTTGCCATATCAATCATGGAAAGCTCAAATGTGTTACCTACCCCTCACCAAGAAACTCAACCCAATCCACCCTTTCAGATCGGAAGCCTAGAACATGAACCTGGCTTATCTTACACCATTGAATGCCCTATTGACATCCCTACTTATTGCATGAGAATGTTGAAGGTCCTTACCACTCGCAATATCATTCTCAATATCATCAACAACATGAACAACCAGGACATTGAATGTATTTATGTCAGTAGTGATTTATGTATTCTCCTTCCTGGCTGCACCATATTGAATCCTAAAATATGATCCCCATGCCATATGCTCTACTCCCTTCCTACCAACACTTAGTTTGAGTTGATCATTGCTCAAATCATAACCTTCCCATGCAGTTAAGGATTTCTCAAGCATATGTTAGTCAATGGGTGATTGAAGTTGGAGTTACCCTTATTGGATATGGAGGATCTAGATCGGTATCCATCATAGACTTAACTCATCACCTCTAGGATGATGATACTTGTAAATATATTGCCAAAATTGTTGGTTCCACCCTTTTATTTATCTTCCCTGACACCTTGCACCCTATACACTTCAAGAAAGCTTTTTGCATCTTCTCTATCAATAAAGAAAACATTTTACCCAACTGCCTTTACCTTCATTGTGGAGTGATGGTGTAAAATATCAAGATCTTGATGAACAACCAGTAACAAGATCACTCCAAGCACACTGCCTCCTAGTTCTATCAACCTAGACCAATGAACACCACCCAACTAACCAATTTCAAATTTTAGGAAAGAACAAAGTCTAGATTTGTAATCAAACCCACCCAGTAACTTGCACCAAACACTGGGCCTCTCCATCAACTAAATCTATGAGGCTCAAGAACTATAACACTACCACTACCATCCATCCCTAGCCACTACAGTTGTAGTGTCCATTTGACAACACCTAACACTACATGGAACCCCCATATATCGACTGTGACACTATGAACAAGATGAAACAAGTAGTAATTGATGATCTCCATGTGAAACAAAACTCAAGCATGCCTATAATGACACACATCTCACCAGGAGGTAAATTATTTTTTTTCTTTAATATGCACTCCTAAAGACAAAAGAAGTGAAACTTCGTTGCCATGGACAAACTTGGTAAGGACACTTCTACCTCCTCATCATTTTCTATTGATTCTGATTCTCTTAGTCTTACGATACATGAGATGATGACCTAGCATAGAATAACTGGGATAACATTAATAAGCTTGCAACATGGAACATCGTTGATGATTTAACTACATTCTTCAATAGATTGGGAATACCATTCAATAAGATGGACAATGCAGAAACTTTTTCTTCATAATCTAGAATGATATCTTGGATGGAAAAACACCCATCTACCACTCTCCACTTTGGAAAATAGTTCTACATTTTCACTATGAATATCCTCTTTTCATGTATATCTTTATTTCTCTTCATCTTGTGCTTATTTAGTAACTACATTTTCTAGGTGTTTTATTATCTTTTTCTATGCATGTTTTATATTTAAATGTTTGCAGGGTGTCGAGAACTAGTAGATGATGAAAGATCAGAAAATATATATACAATAACAAAATTGACCTCATCACAATTCAAGAGACCAAAACACATCTTGATGAATACTAGTTCAAAACTATAGAGGACTCCTTATCAACATATGGGTTCAACTGCCCCAAGTGGGTTTCTATAGTGGAGTTTTTATGGGATGGAGCAACCAGTGTATAAACATTGCAGATGTTCAAGTTAAACGTGTAGAAGCAAAACATCACCATCACCATACAAAATCCAGATGATCACTTTTGTCGACTCTTCACTAGAGTATGGTGATGAGATACCATATAAGTTTTCCTACATGTAGGAGCTACATGACTTAGCCAGACAACATAGTTCCTCCCATGGTGATTGGGAGAGAAATCAACCTCACCAACTGTTCAGATGAGCAAAACAACCTAGACACCACTAACACATATCATAGACACAATGTCTTATTTAGAAGTTTCATAGATTGATGTAAACTTTGTGATATACCTACCACTAATAGTAAATGTATGTGGAGATGCGATGCGCATAATGATAGAATGGACCTATTCATATTCACACATAATTAGAACAACCCACACCCACTTCTAGCACTATGATTAGTGCATCAAGCCTTTCATATCACTTGCGTATGATGATTCACATCATCTTCGATAAATGGGGACATAAACCCTTGTATTTTGAACATTTTCTAACCAAACACCCATCGTTCCCCTCTATTATTTAGGAAAACGGGCCCACTGCACAAAGAAACATAAATTATGGTTCTAATATCTACAACACACTTAAACAGTTGAGGAAAACCGTACATTTATGGAACAAAAACACCTTTGGGAACCTAAAGAAAGACATCAAGACCAAGCACGACTACGTTTCACATGCCTTACATGAAAATGTTGAATATATATATATATAAGACCTTGATGGATGATATCATATTTTTGTTGGACTTAGAGGAAACCCTTTTGATGTAGAGATCTAAAAGAAGCTGGTGTAGCATAGTCAACAAAAACACAATTTATTGTTCTTGTTGCAACAACAAAAAAGGATATCCACTATTCACAACCTAGACAACATAGACACAAAATCCCATAGCCGATAGATGATTATCTCACATACTGTCCATTTCTAAAAATAGCTATTCAATAATGGTTACATATTGACATGATAAACACATATTGATTGGGACATCATATGTCAAAGAAAGATCCCACTGAATAAAAACCTCCTTTACCTCTTCACGCCCTAAGAAACTAAATCTTCATGACTATCCTTGCATTAACAAATCACCAAAACCTGACGGCTTTAACATGACTTTTCATAGAAGCACATGGGAGCACATTATAGAAGGCTTTCACAGCCTCTTTGGCAATATATATAGATAATATCACATAGCACAATGTATTAAAATTCTTAACGAAATTCATATTTCTTGATTAAGAAAAAGGAATATCCCACATCCATTCATGATTTCAGGCCTATAAGCCTAATTAATTCTTCATATAAAATCATAGCAATACATCTTAGTGTGAGGATGTCACCATACCTGTAACACATCATTCAATAATCTCAAAGTACTTTTCTCCCTAATATATGCATTCATGATGTATATATTGTGGTTACTTGGGACTATCCACAAATATCAATCACAAAACACCACCTTCTCACCCTCAAACTAGATTTTGAGAAAGCCTTCGACAACAGTAACTAGTCCTTCCTTCTCCAGTCCTACATGTGTATGGATACCCCAACAAATGTAATGAATGGATGCACTCCTACATCAACACTATCACCCTCTCAATTATCATCCATGGTGTTTCTTTCAACTATTTCAAAAGAACTAATGGCCTTTTACAAGGAGACCCACTTTCATCACATCCATTCTTGATCGATTCATACAAATGGGAACAAACAATTGTCTGTTGATAAACCTAAGGGATGTATAAATAACATTATTCAGTATGCAAATTATTCCACCATATTCATCAAACCTGAGGATTGATAGTTTATCAACATAATATACATTTAGGCATTATCTCACCTTTCTGGGCTCAAGATTAACTTCTACATATCTATCATTATTGGTTCTTGTGTGACATCTATTGACATGGCCAAATACCAAACCCTACTGGGATGTAGCATTGAAGAATACCCTATCTAATACCTTGAATTGCCACTCTCATGATGGCACATTCTTTTGTAAAAATGGGACCCTATTATTGAGATGTATCACAAATGCCTCTGCTCATGGTAGAATGACTATCTCACTCTTGCTGGTAGGTTACAACACTGAATCCTATAATCATGTACCACCTCAGTTTTATCCCTAAGAGTTGTTATTAAACATTTAGAAAAAAATAGGAGGAATTTCCTTTGGGATTTCAACAAGAGGAGCACACATCTTGTCAATTGGGAAAGCATATGAAGCCAAAAACAATTTGGGGGATGGGGAATCATCAATTGATAGCGTCATTCTTTTTGTATCCTACACAAGCTCACAACTTCAATATGTCATACGGAACATCACCTATGGAATCATCAATCTATAGGGTCATGCTTTTTGTATCGTACACAAGCTCACAACTTTGATATGCTATATGGAACATCACCTATGGAATGACATCCTTATTTACAAATACTACACCGAGAATAACCCATGGGACAAAATTCGATATAGGGGTGCCTCACCTCTATGATTTTCTCTCCTAAACCATATACAATCACACCCCATCAAACCATAGGCTCAAGTTTAGTTTTTGTCTTAACCCATGGTGGAAAGGTATTTTCCCCAACAACAACTTCACAAACCCTATCATAATCCCAACAAACTTGGAATACACCTCAATACATAAAGATCTAACATTTCTTGGATCACGTAGACACAATCACTATGAGAACTCTATCAGTAATATCTTCTCCACCTCTGACCTAGAGAACATGATGACTCAATTAGAAATTGACACAAGTTCGACCATTTCATTGAAAATGGGACACAAATACACTACCAAAGATGCATACCCATTATACACCTATAGGGGTTACGTAATATCGCACAAGAAAAAATGGAATGTATGTTCCCATCTAAGGTTCACACTATTTTATGGCTCCTATGGAATGACAAAAACCCTATTGATGCACATTTTAGAAGAATAGGATTTTAGGGTCCATGGATTTGCTTGATGTGTTTAGCTCATGAAGAATCAAATCAACATAATTTTTTCACATGTCACATGGTTAGATACATCTGGTCAAACTTCACTACTGCCACCACCATTAAGGAATGCACTAGACTCAGTATGGAATAGGTTTTTAGATGACATTAGCCATCCTAGGGGTGCATATAACAACCGTTCTATATATGTTGCAATCTTTGGGTTATATGGGCCAAGAGGAACAAACATTTTCATGAAAACATCTCGTGAACAATTTATAAGGATGACACAATCTATATACGATGATCATCTTCATTGTAGATGATGTGGACATTGGATGTCTTCTGGCCATTAAGACCACCCCAGATATAGAAGGCAACAACAATGGACAACATATCACTGCAATAAAGCAAATCTTGGATGAAATAGATAGAGTTAGGAGACTTATGCTTTTAGACCACTTATCATTAGTTATGTTCTAAAGGGTCCCCCACCCTATAATAGACTTATGTTATCATTATGTTTCAGTTTCATCATGCTATGTTGGTGTCACACCTATGTGATTTCTAGCAACAAATACAGAACATGTCTATGTACTTTCACCTCTATGTGGTTGCATATGGGGTTATTTTTATAACTATATCAACAATTACTATCAGATAAGAGTCTATACTTTTTTACTAAACATGTCCTCCTGGTACTCTAATTGAATATCATAACCACAACTTGCAACTAACAAACCAACCAACTTTTCTCTCTTCTCGGCCAATATAATTCCTAAATAAATTCTAAAAGGACTTGCAAAAATCCTAGATATTACTGGAATTGTCGAACTAATGAAAATTTAGATGTCATTTTAATCAAGAGGAGGATATTGAAACTACTAAGGACTTATATTTGAATATATTTGTAAATTGATTCTTAAGAAGTAACGAGTTATGCTCTTAGATGTTGAAGAAATGATGATAAATGACACACTTATGAGATGGAATGTCACACATCTCATCATAAAACTTGTTAATAGTTTTTACATGAATGAGACTTCTAATCTTATACATTTTTCCATATTAATTGAAACTGTGAAGAAGAGAGTCGAGGGCAGATGTGTCTTTTACTTGGGAGTCATCGTCCTTCTCCTGCCTGTTCCATTGCATGAGCAGCAGTCAACCCACTGACTGCTCTCGTCATTAGAGCCTGGGAGCAGCAAGAAAAGGTGGGGCGACCTCTGCGAAGGCCAGTTGGACTTGACAATGGTCTTCAATTGCCTGATGAAGGCATCCAAATATGGTTTGAGGAGGTTGTTCCCTCACCAGAGATGGTGGTGTCACCTGGGTTGTAGGAGGGGACTCATGACAAAATTGGAAAATGGCAACGAGTCGTGCAATCAAGTAGGTACTCGGGGATGGGTGGACAAGTTCACAGAGGGTTCATTGGCCCCCCTTATATAGATGGTCATGGTGGTGGAGTTGTTTGTAGGATCAGATTTGGGCAAACCCTCGATTACCCTCTAAAGTGGTTAGAACCTAGGATGGTTTGGTTTGGTTTCTTGCCACAAACTTTTTGGGTAAGTTTCCAAATTCACACATCCACTAGGTGAGAAGATATCTGATAGGGAAAAGCTAGAATCTTGTTCCCTATTTTCCTTTCCAACTCGGGGTAGGTGATAGCACAACCACTGTTGGATCTTAGATCCAACGGCTGTCATGCCACATGCTAAAATGAAAGGTATAAAATACCATAAATTCATTTGGAAAATAAACATGACATTTAAGGATATTCCTTTCACTTTATTGATTTTTCAAAAATTCATATCTCCTAAACCACACATCCTTTAATTCCCAAATTTTAAGGGAAACTCCTTGATGAATTAATTTACTAGTGTTAAAAGTTTGGAACCAAAACTCAAAAATAAAAGATTCTTTTCCTCATATGCAATTCATCAACTCAAAAGGCATATTTTATGAAATTAAAATTCACATTTTCTCTTTCTTTCTCTTTTATTTTCTTTACTTTTATTTCTTTCCTCATTACAACCAAAAGGAAATGAAACCTAGCCAATAGTGGTCATACATACTACTTTCTAGAGAATTCTTCATAATTCTCATCATATGCACACAATTATCCCTTTGTTTCTTTTTCCTTTTGTTTATTATGGGATTTCTTTTATCTCTTTTCTCTTTTATCATTATTGGACTTAACCAATCAGTATGAATCACAAAATCATCCATCCAAAGGGAAAAATTGCATAAGATTTCATTCTTTGAAAACTAATCACACAATTTTTTATTCAAATCCTTTTTATTTGAAAAATAGCATCCCAATTTATATAAGCAAAAATGAGGTTATAACACACATAGACTTGTCTTTTTGCAAAGTCAAATAGTTGTGCCATCATGTATGGCAAATTGTTGCTTTTAGGTTGGCCTTGATCTAGATTTTGTCAGTTTGTGTTCTTGTATTGCCCTTGACTTTGCCCTTGGCTTTGGAAATTATTTTTGTTTTGTTCATAATTCATAGTCTTGGTAAACTGAGCATGTCCATTTCTACTTCCGAATCCTGGTGGTGGATTAGATGCTCCATTTATCCGGTGAGAGTTTTCCACATCATCTTTGTTTCCATAATTGAAATCAAGGTTATCTAGCCTCTTGAAGTATACATAAGAGACATTCTACGTCTCTTCTTATTCTTCTTCTTCATGTTCCTCTTAGGTTGAGTATAGATACAATTGTTGATTCCATGGCCCCCCTCACCACATGTAACACATTTCATTACTTTCTCTATAGGTTTCTTGCCCTTTCCTCCAGAGTCCTTGAATTGTTTAACATATGTAGCAATCTTCTGAATTTGGGTGGTGATAGTTTCTAAGGCCTTAGATTCAAGAGAAGTTCCTTTAGATGTAATCTTCTTTACTGAATCCATGTCTACTATGTTGAAATCTATGCAAAAATCCTAAAAAGACTATAAAAAGTATTGACAATATGGTTGCTTGCAGAGCAGCCATGTTGTCAATACTTTTTATATCCTTTTTAGGATTTTTGTCTAGGAATTCACTTCTTGTGGTGGCATTCAGTGAAGTTCGCTTAGAAGAAGTAAGGCCATTATATAAAGTGGTGACCAGGTGGTCCTTGTCATAGTTGTGATATAGACAGTCTCTTCAATACTCCTAGAATCGTTCCCATGCCTAATATAAGTTCTCACCGGGTTTCTACATGAATTCATTCATCTTCCATTAGTTTTTAAGAGTCTTTTCAACTAGGTAGAACTTGGGTACAAAGGCATCAGTTAGTGGTCCCTAACCACTAATATTTTTGGTGGGGAGAGAAAGGTACCATGACATAGGTTTATCCATTAAGGAGAACTTTTATCCCTTACAGTATACCACTTCTTAGAGGACTCCTCTTATCTTGACAGTATTGTATATTTTCTTGTAGGCATCGAGATGATGGTAGGGATTCTCATCTCTATAACTCCCACCAAACGACTTATTTTGAATCACGATGATGATGGTTGGCTTCAGTTTGAAGTTTGGAGCATCAAATTCTTAGAATAACAACATGGCATCTTGATTCAATTGGTCTTTTGGTAGATAGATCTCATAGAGAAGGGCCTTCTTCATCATCATCTTCATTTTTGTGATTATTTTTTTCGTGCTTGTGATGGTTCTTTCTATTCTGTCTTTCTAAATGGTGACAGTGTTTGTCACGGCACCTTTATCCGTGCTCCTCATCTTCTCATCACTCCTCACATTATTCTTCATGACATTCTTCACGTTCATCTTTGCATCGTTCTTCACATTCATATTCATCTTGAGGTATGTAGTGAGGAATCGGCATGTGCTCTTACTCAATTCTATTAGAGATTTTATCAATATGCTCAAATTCAGTTTCAAGTGGAGATTGAACATTCTCCACCCATGTATTCTATCCACTTCTAGAATGTCCTTTCTTGTGAGGTGGCATGCTTCCTTTAGAGTGAGGTAAGGTGATGTTCTTAACCTACTTATCTCCAAGCTACCTAAATAGCTTGCTCAATCAGGTTAGAAAACTGGACATGTTAAAATGAAGTATTCAATTTTAAGAACATTATAGTAGGTTAAAAGTGGTAAAGTTGAGTCTATCGCTAGGCTCGGGGAACTAGTGTGTGGTAAGTAGGCTCCAGTTCTTAATAATTTTGTTGCCTTGTCCCTGGCAATGACGCCAGAAAGTTGATTGGGCTAAATCACACGTCCAAAATGGAGCAGATCAAGAGTAGTCAGACTCTTAAATTTATAATCTGACACTCATGCCCCCAAAACTATTATACAGGGTCCAACGTAGTTTATTGGAGTCGAACCATAGGGATAAGGAAAGGTAAGTGTTAAGAACTTGGAAGCTTCACTCAGATACACCAAACAAAAGGGTAGGTTAAAATGGTGTTCCTAATGGAACGATATTACTCTAAACAAACAAAACAAGTAAAAGAAAAATAGAGAAAGAAAACAAGAGAATAAAGATGAAAAAGAACGCGATAACAAAATATGGATGGGAAATTGGATTGGGTTTCACCTACTAAGATCTATCACCAACATGCAATACTCACACCCTTTGTATACCCTTATCAGGATTACAAGCAATCATAATATATGTCTATTCTCTCCTCTCTCGAGCTTAGGATAGATCTAGATTATAAGGTTTGCTCTCTCTCGAGATGACAAACAAACAATCACAGAACAACCATATGATCATTATATTAAGAATTCAAACACTCTCATGCATTCCTGCAACTCCAAAACACTTAGATGAGGTTAGTGTTACTCTTTCAAGGCACTAACGATCAAACATCACAAGATGGTAGCAATTCATACAAGTGAAGCATTTAGACCAAGAGAAAGGAGATGATCTTTTCTAATAGCATATGTATTCAAATAGATGAAAAAATATACATGTTGGGAGAGCCTTAGTGGATAGTCCCAACCCAAGCTATGAGTTTAGACACTCATGTTAGTGAGTAGCATAACATGTTTATAGAAGTGAAGATACATCAAGATAGACGAAGATGTTGGATGAATCAGTGTAAGAGGGATGATTGATCTAAGGGAGGTGAAAGGTGATACACCAACAGTAATCCTTTAGAGGTAGAAGATCCGAGGAAGTGGATGTAGGTGACTCTAGAATGTGGCAGCACTTCATCATATCTCTGATGATCCAACCCTTGGCATGGATGATGTCGGTACCTATTTATAGGCATCGACCACCGACTTAAAGGTTGTAGTGGTTGCTACAAATATTGTGGTCGCAATCAGCAATTAACCTCTCAGATCATAAGATAGAGACAGTAGCGACTGCAACGACTCGATAAGTCTTTGATCATAAGAGTTGGTGGCTTGTAGCGACCATGACAGTGGCTTCTCCTTCAGTCGCAAGGGTAAGTGGCATCCTCAAGGGACTGAGAAGTCATCGGTCGCTAGAGCAGATATGGTTGTAGTGACCCTAAGGAATGTTGACTCCCCTGATTCAATCGGTCTCTAGAGCTAGTAGTCTGTAGTGATCACAACAATTTCTTCCCTCTTTGATCGCTATGCCTAGTGACTTGTGGCGACTGTAAGGGTTTTGGCTTTGCTTCACAGAATGTTTAGTTGTCTCCAAGTGTAGCAACCGATTAAAAATTTTGTATAAAGCATGAAGGGTTGTGAGTTTAGGTAATTGCATTAGGTCTTATAAAAAACAATAAGAATATGTTAGATAAGTATAAAAAGGGATTACAATATGAATATAAAATAATCACACAAATGTCCACAAAATTGGATGGTCCATATCAAATACATGGGAAAAAATCATCAACCTTAGATTAAGGGTTGATTTAGACATTAATATTTGCCTCAAGATTAGTGCACGTCATCATTAACCAGAGTCACTTGAGTATAGTCCAAGTTCATTTGAGGGTTTTTGAGTCATAAACATCGTGGTTAAGTTATTAGATAAATTACATAATTTTAAAATTGTATGTTTGAGAATATAAATGGAATAGAAAAAGAATCTTCCTTTATATCAATTTAATAGGGTTCTCATGATTTTAAGATCAACCTCGGTTTTTAGTTCATATTATTTGGAGATCATATGTAGTTTTTATGGTTTATACAAATTTAGGGTATTTTCTTACAATTTAGAAGAGGGGGTACAAATTACCTTGATCAGGGAGACCTAGGCCATCAATTGGCTTGATCAACAATTAACCAACATAGGGATTACACGGTCTTTGGTTGTCTCCTTTCTTGACCAACCCACACACAACCAAGAAGAGGTGTGGTGGCGTGTTGCTGATGAAAGAGGGGAAAGAAAGAGAGATGGAGAGCGAGAGTGTGTCTTCAATGTCTGAGGATGTGAGACTAAGTTGATAGGGTATTATTTATAGGAGTGGGAAGCAAGTGTTTGGGTTGTGAGTGGCTAGGGTTAGCAAACGGCAACACCTTGTTTTCTTGTTGTCCAAGGCATGCTTACAAGCTAAAAGGGAGGGGAAACAATCTAGTTTGGTGAGAGTGAGACAAAGGGAAAGTAATCAGGGTTTCGAGATGGAGATTTAGCCTAGATATTGGCTAGGATTAGTAGGATGTTGTCCATGTATTCCCTTCTCCTACGTTAGGTAGAACACAACTGAAGAGTTATTGGATCACAATCTAGTGTTTGTTGGCTCAGGAGGAGAGGTTGAGAACTCGGATCCAAGGCCTATGTTGTCGGTTTAAATCAATTCTTGGAAATAATTCTAAGCTTCATAAGGGGAGTGGTCAGGTCAGGCACTCAGGTAGATTTAGAGGGTAAATGAGTAGGGACGAATAGGTTAAGAGTCAATTTTAGGGTAAAGTTTGTGTAAAATATAAGGAAAAATGGGAAACCATAAAGACTCAAAATAACTTCAAATTTGAACTACAGGCTCATATTAGAGTGGATAACATGCATGATAAGTTTCAAATAAATAAGAAAAGTTTGATTAGGCTAATAATCAAAAGATTCAAGAGCCTATTCAATCTAAGGTTTTATGAAAATTAGGTGAATACAATTGTTTTAACACATGAAATTGCACTTTACATATCTTCATAGGGTCATTAATCATGAAAATTATTAAGAGGTAGAAAATCAAGCTCTTTGATGTGCAAAAGAGAAATCAGGTTAACAATGTGCAAAAGAATGTACTACCTCACATCCTTCCCTCCTTAAAAGCAATTTTGTCCCCATAATTATAATATCAAAAAACTTATATGAATATCTTCTTATTCATCCCGCTCTCCTCCTGTAGGCGAAATCAAAGGATTAAACATACATGTGTCTGAATGCAAATTAAACATGGTAGTACTACTACCATTACATTGGTCGCTCCCCAACTAGTTTTGGATAGACTCAGGTGGCCTGGTGTAGTGATATGTCTCCTTTTTGTTTCTAATATGGTACTTAGCGAGCCCATCCACAACTTTATTGTCGGTTCTCTGGATATAAGAAAGGGTCCAATTTACTTTCTTGACCAAATATTGTTGACACCCATAGATAATATGTGCATGCCTTGGGTATTCGACAGAGTTGTAAATTACCGCATTGATTGTCTGTTTACAGTCAGATGTATATATATGAATATCATATATATATATATATATATATATATATATATATATATGTATGTATATATATGTATATGTATGTATATATTTATATATTTATATATATATATACATATATATATATCCAAATATCAACACTCTGTTAGTATCATCACTGGGTGACATATACATTCATCATATAGTTGACTACCCGAGTTATCAATTGAGATGATAATTCAATAGATACTAGAATTTAATTTGAAACTAAGAAGATTCCATGGTTAGAAATAGATTTATAGAGCCTAACATAAAAGGAAAATCACATATTAAAACATATGATAGTTTCAAGATCACAAAATGTGAAATATATGTATACTTTGTTTATGGTTTGCATTTTTCTCCTCATGTTTGTTATAAAGCTTGACATTGGTTGCCCATGGTGAAGGAGGGTAGGGACATCAGTTCTTGAAATATACTTCCTCCTTGTAGTAGTCAAATCATGAATTCTAGTTCCATTAAGTGTACTTCCTCCTAGCATCAGTAACATAGTGAATTCTAATGCCAGCAAGGTCTGGGGTGCCACATTCCATAATTGATTCACATGTCTGGTTTTGGTCTCAGGTTGTTCTGAACAAGTCCATTTGGGGCTTGACCTTGTGCCATTACCATAATTATCTCCATCTATAAGGTGTTGTCAAAGGGATTTTGGAATGTGGCAGGTTTAGAAGAGGCAACCAGAGTTTGTAGAGCCACATGGAACCCCTCAATGAAATGGTCCTACATATCCTCACTATTCAAGATCTTGGCATGACTCTCCATGAGGTGAAATTGTCAGATGTATTCAGATACAAAGGAGTCAGCTTGAGTAAGGGATACAAATTGTTTATTATTTTCCTTCAAATTAGAGATAGACATGAAGGGGCAGTAAAAATAGCCTTGAAAGCTTCCCAATTCATTGGAATTATCTAGTGTGACTCTGTCTAGTTCTCTTATCATAGTTTGGTTGCACCCTTCAGTTGGTCAGTGGAACCCCAATATTATAAATGCATTCTTAATGGGAACTAACCACACATCTATCTTTCCAAAACAACTTCCTTATCTTCACCAAAGAAGAATTCAGAGTTTAACTTTAGAAAATTAATAACAATGGTAGCTTTGTGATTTTTATAGATTCCTCTAGGAGCTAATGATGATGTGTCGTTTGCCAAGATGATCATTGCACCCATGAGTATTTTTTATGCACCTTCCATACATCACCTTTAAGGGCTTTGCATGGTTCTTCATCATCATCCCCTTTAGCCCCACTACCTCCATTTGGTCCTTTTCCCTAATCCTTTCTTTTCCCCTTTTTAATTTCCTTAGTTTTCTTAGCTTCTTTCTCTTTTCAACTTCTTTTTCATTCTTAATTTCCTTTTCTTTCTCAACTTCCTTATCCTACTCAACATTAATTTCCTTCCTAGATTCTATTTCCTTCTTAAATTTTGTCCTTTTCTCAGTTCCTTATTCTTATTTTCCTCTTGCTTCTGGTCAACCTTCTCCTTGCCAACCTTCTTAGTTTCAGAAGGTCCTTCTCCTTTATAGTGGGTTTTTAGAGCCACCTGCTAGATACTTTGTGGTATTAGTCCTCATAGCAGATTGGTTGAGTCAAGAGTATATCAGATCATAGTATTACATTCATCCATGTTTTACAAATTTAATTTCACATTTTAGTTATTTCCCATTCTACCCAAAATTTTGAGAGTATACATCAAGTGAATATACTTAGAAAGAGAAAGAAAAGATGAGGAGTCATCCTACTTCAATACAATGGGCAACTTTAGGGTTTTTTTAGAGAAACTATGAGATGATGGAAGACTCTCCATGGTTTTCAAAGGAGATCCTTTAGGTCCACTTCTAGATACCTACTAGGGCCAAATAGAGTGGGGGACCTCAACCACCATTGAGATATTTATAGGAGGTGATTACAACTCCAAACCATGTGTGCTCCTACTTAGTCACCCCAAGTTTCACCATTGTGAATGTTAGGATTTCCTAGGTTCAATATAGATCTAAAGTTGTAAATGATCATCATTTAGAGGTTGTGTGTCTAGATTTAATACCAACTCTCACAGATCCACTCTTACCTCAATACCGATAGCACTATCCATATAGACATTGTTAAAAGCATTGAGGCACCCACATCCTAGTCTCTGGCTTGATTCATAAAATGTCTGAGCATCCAAAAAAATCACACATTCAACAAACATGATAATTCAACAAAACTTTCCTATGTGTATTGAATGAACTTTATAAGGTTTTTAAAATGGTTTCAAGGAAAACATGGAAAAGATATAAGAACAAACTATTATCACAAAACTATGCAAAGCTCTTTAAGATGATCACATATGATTTGGTTGAACTTTTCTATTTCTTCATCATCAGAGAAGTTGTGTGAAAGTAGATGTAGTCGAACCTTTAGGAATTGTCCTTTCAACCAAATAGGGGAAAGGCAACACATGGTAGTGCAAAGGAACAAGTACACTATTGGTAAAACATATGAAATTGTATAATAATATAAACTTTTTGAATTTTTTTAATAAACAAGACAACAAAACTTGAAATCAATTTATATCCATCACATAAACATTATGTGTTTTATCTCATAAAAACGATAAGGAAACATTACATTAATTTTTAATCTTTCATGAAAACACAATGTATTCTATCATATTTTTTATTATACAATTCATTGTCATCATTTCCCCTGGTATCTAGGTTTGAGGTTATTGAAGGTATTGAACCTTGTCTACTCGCTTAGGTGAGGGTCTTTTTACCTTCAGAATGGGTCCATTTACTGCACCCATATGTGGATATTTTTGTATTTAATGTAAATCGGGCTCTTTCATCACCCCTAGGTGAGGTCTTGTTTGTACCCATGCATTAAATCCTAGCTACATCCAATAGTGAGGATTATTTTTATTGGGGAGAAGCCAAGAGGTTGTATATTCATTGTGTCCTCCTCTTGCATGCAAGTTCATAAAAATTCAATAACTACAAAGAATTAAACCTAGTAGTACTACTAACATTACAGAGTTCACATGAGAAGAGGTTGTGTAAGGAGCGGGTCCCAGTGATGGGATCACTTCTTACTTAATTTTGAAATAAAAAATACAACCCAAAAAATATATTCATCATAACAAAAGGGAGGGGGTGCATAGTATTATTCAAAACATATGGAATACAAAGCAATATAAAGTGTTTGCAGTGGATGAAAACTTAAGCTATTACAAATAGAAAAATTTCCTAACATAATGGTCCATGATGGATAAAAGAAAATTTCATATCAACTAGATATAGTGGGGGTATAGGGACACCTAGGCATCTCAAGATTATGTTATTCTAAATTTGGTCATTCTGAGTTTCAGTCCTCAACTTCTTACACCAAAAATTTAGGTCACCTAGTTGTTCACACTCAAGGTGGAGGGAAGAGCACCCAAACTGGGAAAAGGAAACAAATGTATGTGACAATAATAGGGAGTATGTGCTTGATAAACATAATTGACAATTATTAGATATATAAGAGAAAAAGGGGTTCTCCCAATAAAGTAGGGTTTTATATCATGTGGATAAGTTCAATAAGGTATCGTTCAAAAGAGTGAGGTAATATAAATTATGAGAACAACATAATCATTTCAAAGATCTAGCTCGAATAAAATAATAATTAAATATGCATGTATATGAGATTAAGTGAGTTTATTGTAAGGCCATGACATAATAGGATCTCAAGATAGGGAAAAAGGGGGAGTAAAACCTCGATCCTTCAAGGATAAGGGGGAGAAAAATCCCAATATTGCAAGGTCGACAAGGAGTAAAGCCCTGACACCTAGTATATATAAAAATATATGATTGTAAAAAAGTATCATTACTCTAGATTACTATTCTAATAACAAGCTAGAAAGTAGTGTTGCGAGATGAAATGATTCCATAATCAATATATTCAACTCTGACATGATGGTAAAAGGGTTAATAAACCCAACATACAAGGATAGTTACACATTTAGTAGTGACAAATGAAGTATACTTCATGATCTTTAGATATTGATTCAAGAAGGAGAAATGTTAAAATGGTTTTATAATCAGTATAATGCTCAAATGTAATTAGGGATTGCACATACCAATTGACCAATGTCCAATTATCCAAAATATTCCTAAGGTTCAGGGTTAAGGTTCCCAATACCTAATTTCAGTTCGATAAGTATAATGATTTTACACATGTATCCCAATGTATTAAACTTTAAATGAACTCACTGCTAACTTTATAAGTTGACTTTGAAAATAACACCAGTGACACGGATTTTCCTCATGTTGAAAACTTATAATTTTGTATTACTTTGAGTTGCATATTATTTATTATGATTGCTTCAATTTAAAGCATTTTTTATTATATAAAATGAATAAAAAAAAAATTAACCATGCAGGGAGTGACGCTATTACACCCATGACTAGGGTGGCATGGTCATTTTAATTGATTAAACTCTTGTGCAGTTTTTTTATTATTGAATTATCTAAATTTTGACATTGCCCTTGCAATATAGATAATGCAATTTCAGAGAGGTGGGAACCTAGGTCATTTGATGACATGGATTCATCTTCTTCCTTTAATGAGGTACAATCAGTGTCAAGTAGAGATGAAGGAGCTTGACTTTTTGTGAGTTTACCATCAATCCTCGACTCGAGATGATTCCAGATGTATTTGGCATGAGAAATCATATTGGAAGGTTCCTTAGGGAGCCAAGAAGTATAATAAAACATCTCGTCCATTTGGACCATGCCCAAGGAACGTCCAGAGAATGAAATTCTATAATCTAGGGAAAAACAAAGGGAGAAATACAAAGAATGGATGTAGAAAACCATGGAGAAAGTGAAGGATTCGTTACCATAGAGCCAATTGGGCTGGATATCATAATGGAATTAACCCCCAGATGGACTTGGCATGAGAGAAAGTTCAGAGTCATCAAGGGAATCCATGAGGCCTTGGTTGAAGTTGATAGGGGAAGGGAGAATGGGTGACTACAAGGGTCGTTTCTGACTAAGACGTGGTGTGAGTTGTAATCCATTGTGGTGTATTTATAGGAAAGCAAGGTACTACAGAAGTGAGATGTTTAGAGCTTAGTTGGGAGTTTCTAATACTAATACTTAAAGCTTGTAGGTTATAGCTTGATGGAAACATATGGTTAAACCAAATATAATGAGAGAAGAATCATTCAAATGTTTAAGCAATTGAGAAGAAATTGCTAATAAAAAATAATAGTAGCATGAACATTAATGTTTTTGTGGTTTTGGGAAGATGAGTGCAAGTCATTTCATAAACATGTGCTTAATAATCTTGATCGACAAATTGCACTTATGTGTTTTTCTTACATGATAAGAAATTTTTAAGGAAACATTGGTCTAATAAACCACATTACACATGAAATTGAATTATATTTACTTTATTTTCTCTTTCTTTAGTCAATTAAAGGGTGCATTTGACCTCCTCTTAACCCTAAACTAGGTAGGTTAGCTAGCTGGACTATGAGAAATATAATTTTGAGATTTATTTTAGGCTTTGGAAATGTTTGAGGTTTCAATATATTGAGTATCAGTTTAGTGTATAAACTCTCCCAATGATTACGTTTTTATTGCAATTAATGTATTAGCCATTTATCCTCCTCAACTCACTCATAAGAATATTCTAGAGAGTTATATTTTAGAGTGGAGTATTTATTAACAATATCCTAACCTCATAATAGAGATTTTTCATACACGCCCCTTTAAATTTTAATAATATCTAAGTATCTTAATGTAAATATGAAGTTTCTCAAATTATGAGGAAGGAACTACATATTATTTTATTGGAAAAAGATATCAATGATATTAAGGAAAATACCTAAAATTGATTATGTTATAATATATCACCCCTTATAATGTTTTTGTCTGCTAAATATCAAGTGAAGAGGGGGGAGTGAATCCACAACATTTTATCTTTTTGGTCACAAGTCATTTGTTCTGGTCCATGATGATTCTAGAGGACCTTACCAAACTTGTTGTCTTTTTTCTTTAGCTTTTCACTTTGGAGTCTAAGATTTTAATTGTACATTCTTCATGAAAAAAATATTCTTGGCTATAGATAGTACATGTGAGTGATCATTCACATACTTTTTTAGAACAAATAGGTACAACACATTGTGAATCTTATCATAAGTGGGAGGAAGGGAAATCCAACAAGCACAAATCCTAATCTTATCTAAGATTTGAGATGGCCCAACATATCTAGGGCTTAACTTTCCTTACACCTTGGACCTTGTAATTTATTGGTTTGGTTTGATTTTTAAGAATGCATAGAGCCTACTAAGAAGCTCACATCCAATATTCTTTTATCAACGTGCATATAATGTCATTCATGAAACACCTTCATATTATTCTTGATCAAGCATACTTAACTAGTCAATAATTTCATGTCATCACTCTTTACCAGAGAACATTTTCCCACATCAACATTGTTCTATGAGAAATGGCAAGGTTGACCATAAATTGCCTCAAATAGTGTCATACTAATGTTGGCTTGGTGGCTTTTATTATAGGTGAATTTGGCCAATGGGATACACTTATACCAAGTACTTCCCTCATCCATCACATAAGCACATAATAGATCTTCTAGAATCTGCATAGTTTGATCTAACTAACCATCAATTTGTGGATGGTAAGCTGATCTAAAGAGTAGGTTAGAGATCATCTCGTCTTGTATCTGTTTCCATGTAAGAGATGAAAATTTCAGATCTTAGAAAAAATCAATCGCTTTAGGCACTCCATGTAGGGGAATGACCCAATCCACATATAATGGATCCATGTCAACAACTTTGTAAGTACGCTTAAAAGGTAGGAAATGGGTGAATTTAGTTAGATGTTCAATTAATACCCAAATTGCAGCACAACCACTTTTTGATCTTGGGAATCTAGTGAAAAAATCCATAATAATATTCTCTCACTTCCACTCTAGAATCTCATGTGGAGGGAGAAGACCACTAGGTCTTCATGTTCTATTTTCACTTGTTGAAAATTCACATTTTTCCATGAAGGTAAATATATCTCTTCATGTTCTTCCACCAGAATCCTCACTATAGTCTTTTTAAATTTTGGTAGTATCAGGATGGATTGTGTATTTAGACCCATGATCTTCAATTAGAACACCATCTATCTAAGATCATCAACATCAAGAATACACAGTCATTTTCAAAAGCATATAACCCATATACTCCTATAGAGACTTGATTGTGGTTTTTTGGTCAAGACTTACAATTCCTCAAGGTTAGTACTTTCATGTTGTGCAGAATTGTCCTCAGAAATCTAGGAAGGAGTTATAGATAGACTAGCCATGTGTACTCTCAACCTTTGTACTATACAATTGTCATCAACTTGTGATACTTTAGGTCTCCAACTCGAGACTTATTCAAGAATGTTTTGTACAAAACATTGAATGGAAGCACAAACAATGGGTTTCCTTCTATTCAAAGTGTCAGCCACAACATTGTACTTACTGGAATGGTAAGTAATGGTGAATTTACAATCCTTAAAGTATTACATCCATATTCATTGATGTATGTTCATATTCTTTTGAGTCATCAGATATCATAGACTTTTATGATCTAAAAACACTTCAAATTGGACCATGTATAGGTAATGAGGTCATATTTTTAAAGCATGAACTCTTGTAGTTTGCTCCAAATTATGGGTTGGCCAGTTTTCTTCATTTGGCCTCAATTGGCATGATGTATATGCAATCACTCATCCTCCTCGCATAAGGACACACACCTAACCTTATTTTGAGGCATTTGTGAAAATCACATAGGATTTACCCTTAATGGGTAGGGAAGGAACAATTTGTAAAATTTAAACATTTCTTCAATTATGAAACTTTTCTTGCTCTCAGGAGTACAAGTAGACTTTACATCTTTACAAGTCAACTTGGTCATAGGAAGAGCTAATTTAGAGAAATTATTCACAAATCACCTATAGTGTCTAGCAAGACCTAAAAAGTTATGAATCTTAGAAGGATTTTTTGTAGATTGCCACTTGGTTACTACTTCAATCTTCGATGGATCAACAACAGTGTGTCATACTGAGACGAAATGACCAAGTAACATAACTTCATGGATCCAAAATTCATAGTTTGAGAATTTTGCAAATAGTTGAAGTTGTATTATAGACTGGAGAAAAATTCATAGATGTTCACAATGTTGTTCCGTCAACTCATCATGAAAAAATATTTCATCGATGAATAAAACTAAGAAAATGTCAAGATATGGTCAGATTACTCAAATAATCATATTAGCAAACGTATTTGAGGCATTAGTCTACCCAAAAGGAATAACCAAAAAGTTAATAATGCCCAGAATGTGGATGAAAGTTGTCTCAGGTATATCCTCGTCTCTTACCCACATTTGATAGTAGCCACTTTAAAGATCCATCTTAGAGTAGACAGTGGATGACTTTAGTTGTTTGAATAAATCATCAATGCATGGTAGAGGATATCATTTCTAGACGGTCACTTGGTTCAAAATTCTATAATCCATGCACATTCACATCAAACCATCTTTCTTTTATACAAACAAGATTGGAGATACCTAGGGTGAAACACTAAGGCAGACAAACCCCATGTCTAGGAGCCCTTGTAATTGTCTCTTGAGATCAACTAATTTAGTCGGTGCCATAGAGTAAGGTGGTTTTGAGATGGGTGATGTTCCCTACACAAGGTTGATAAAACAAATTACACCACACAAGTGGGAGGGATTCTAGGAAATTAATCTAGAAACACATTGGGAAAATCCTGGACCACATTGATGTCTTCCAAGTTAGGCGGTACAGAGTTCATAACAATTGACACTAGGTAGTCTCTACAACCATGAGTATTGAACTTCAATGCTTTGATAGCTGGGACAATGAACTACCATTCATTTCTCTTTCTACCCTTTATACATAAGCATTCTTCATCAGGATGTAAAAGGTTGACTTTGTTTTTTACATAGAACAAACCACATCAAATTTCTTCGACCACTGCATATTGAGTATTACATCGAAGGTGTTCTTATTAAGGATGATAAAATCCATAACAAACATTTCATTGATATACATAAATAAGCAGGAGGGATTTTTTGGAAATAGGAACAGATCCTACCATAAGGGGTTTAAAAATATAATTTGAATTCCATGTACATAGGTTCTAGCTCTAGCATATTTACTAGTTTAGATGTTATAAAAGCATTTGATGATTCAAAGACAAATAAATCCTTGTTAGGTTGCTGATTTTAAATATAGCATGCCTTCAATAACTTCATTGTCATCATTGGTCTCCACTGGATAAATGGAAAAGACAAGCCCAACATGCCTCACAGTAGGTAGGCACCCTTTTAGATTGTCATTATGATTATTTTTGCTATAATTTGAGGAAGAGGAGGATGATGTAGGGGTTGTTGTTAGGGGGGACGTGGTTGAACTTGAGTTTGGCCATGTTGGAGTGGTAGACATTGGGTCATGATGTGTCCAACTTGGACACACTGATGATATCTGACATATTTGATATCTCTATAAGCTACATGACTTGTCATATGGCATCTACCTATAGTATGAGAGAATGAACAACGTTTACACTTAGGGTTTATATTATTATTTCTGGTATCCTTCCTTGTTTTGGGACTAACTGTTGAGGATTGGCATCAAGCATATTCTTAAATAACTAGGGCTTAATCTGCCATCTATTGAAAAGTTAGCAGTAGATGGGGTACTAGAGCACATCCAACTTGATATTGTAGGCCTTCCAAGAAAAGAGTGCACTGACAAGGTTCCTAAGGCTAGAAGAATAATGTTCCAACATTAGGAATTTTTGAACATATGATGAGACACTTAGACTTCCTTGTGTTGAACTATAAAATCTCCCTCTTCTTCCTTAAAGCAGTAGACAAAGTATACTTCTCTCAGAAAAGTATGAGGAATTCTTCCCAAGTCATAGTTGAAATATCACAAGTTTGTGTAACCCCATTCCACCAGACTCTAGAAGGTTCATATAGTAAATAAGTATAAAATCTAACTTTATTATGTGGAGGACATGCCATGCCAACGCCCTAGAGATAAGACCCAATCATTAGCTTTATCACATCTTTAATTCTCCTTCACCCTTGAAATAGGATCATGGCATCATGATGAATTTTATTAGGGAGTATTCTTTGCATCTATCAGAATTTTGGTTCATATTAATACTTCACTTCATAGTATTGATGAGCAAGTGATAGAGGGATGCTGTCTCTTTCTTAAGTGTAAATCCATGTTCCATTACGCAGATGCATTAGGGGTCACTATGACTACAAGTTGCACAAGAGTAACTGGTTCTATAGGAGTTATTTGTGATTTAGGTATCTAAAAAGGGGGATCCATGTGTGGCATCCCAAATAGTGTATTTGGAGGATTTGAGTACCAAAATCAGAATCCATATGCCCAAACAGATTTCCTTTCCTAAAAGATTGGAATAACTATGACACAACCTAATTTATCTTGATATATCTAGTTTCCATCTACTACGTCCTATTACCATACTATAAGGAGTGGATACTTGTGATGGAAGCGTTCCCTACTTCATTTTAAAATAAATAATACAACCCCAACAATATATTCATCATAAAATAAGAAAGGGGTGCATAGTATTATTGAAAATAGGTATGGAATACAAAGCAATGTAAAGATTTTGCAACTCAAGAAAAATTAAGCTATTTCAAATATGACAATTTTCTAACATAATAGTCCATGATGTCAAAAAGAAAATCTCATATCAACTAGATAAAGTGGGAGTGAAGGTACACCTAGGATTCTCATATCTCCTTCTATTCTTGATATAGATGTTCTATGTTCTGGTCCTCAACTTCTTACTATTCAAATTTCGGCTCTCCTATGGTTCAAAATTTGGGTGAAGGGAAGAGCACCCATATAAGAAAAGGAAACAAATATATGTGCCAATAATATGGAGTATGTGCTTGATAAACATAATAAATCATTATTACATGTATAAGAGAAAAAGGGGTGCTCCCAATAAAGTAGGGGTCGACATCATGTACGTATGTTCCAAAAGGTATTGTTCAAAAGAGTGATGCAATATAAACTATGAGAACAATACAATCACTTGAAAGATATTGCCCAAATAAAACACAACAATAATTACATGTTCATGTAGATGATAGTAAGTGAATCTATTTTAGGGCCAAGATACTATAGAATCTCAAGCCAGGGAGCAAGGGGGAGCACCACCTCCATCCTCTAAGGATAAGGGGGAGTATAACCTCAATACCCCAAGTGCAAGGGGGAATAAAACCATAATACTCAAAAGTTAAAAAGTAAATGGTTGTATAAAAGTACCGCTACTCTAGTTTACTGGACTAAAACATGAGTGCAAATAGTTTTCTGAGATAAAATGATTCTATAATAAATATATTCAGTAATATAAATATGACAAAAAGTGTAATAAATTCAACATCCAAGGATAGTTATACATTTTAGAAGTGATAAATGAAATGTAATTCATGAGGTTTATATATTTAGTCTTGAAGGAGAAATGTTTGAATATGACTCGCCATGGGAAAATGGATCTATAATCAATTTAGTGCTAAAATGTAAATAGTTATTGCATGTACCTTTTCGCTAATGTCTAATTCTCCATAATCTTCCTAGAGTTCAAGGTCTAGCTTCCCAATGCCTAATTCTTGCATAATAAGTATAATGTTTATTAGATATATATCAATGTGTCAAACTTTAAATGACCTTAATGATGACCTTAGATTTTGACCTTGAAAATACTAAGAATGTGTCACGGAACCATTCTTACCCCAATCCCAATCTCACTTCCTAGACAGTGGTAAAGGGATTGAAGCACCCATCCATGAGTGGCCCGATAGAATCTATCACACTGGAATATACAATAAGAAATAATAACTAAAAACTTGGATAATTAAATAACAAACTAACCCAATATGGATATTTTTCCAATATATCCTTTTCATCAGAGTATGTGGAGTGCGGAAGTGATCTTATTCAGTATTCCATTTGTACTGCCTAAAATCAAGAAAATCGAGACACAATCATGCAAATGCATGATACACTATCAAAATCAAGTAAAATAGTTTATAACAAAAGAGTATACTTGGCAGGACTTATATTCAAAAGAATAACAAAGGATTTCCAAAACCAAAATCATTTGACAAAATGTTTGTTGTTCAATGATTCAATTTTTATTACGAGTTCCCATTATACTGTAATCAAGTATGCTTATATATTTTGTGTGACTCTGTTACCCCAACCCGATGGGGAAGGTCACTAGGCTCCTTCTCACCATAGCAACAAAGGAGACCAATGTACAAGTCCCACCTCCAAATGAGGGGGTTGTTGCACTCAATATCAACATTATCAACATTATCAATATAATCATCATTATCAATATATGGGCAGTCATAATGGGCATGCAATTTATGTTTTCATGTTTTCCAAAATATAGTAGAGAAAAATGGAAGACTAATCATAGGGAACAGTAGCACATCCAAGTATGTAGCCAAGTATACAGTCAAGAGATACATAAAAGTATCATCAATACAATCAAAGAGGAGTTATATAATAGCATACCTTTCACCGAAGATTTTGAGTATAGATCCACTAGTAATAGGTTGACCCTTCGAGTTAGATCCTAAAACACAATGTTTGGATCAAGGGTCAAGATCAAGATATTTGGATATCATGTTTCAATATTTGATATTAGGGTTACACTTATCCTATGTCAACCTTAGGGTTGGGTCATTCACTTATAATCAATCGATATTTCAATATGTCTAACATTATTTCAAGTGTCAATTATTTTTGAGTGTGAATGACTTTCCTAGGTTTCTAGGATCATATGTGATAACCTTGATCTATGATCATTATCCAAGTCATCATCAATTTCTAGATTATCATCATGGTACTTAATATAATTGGAAATCAAGATCAGATTGATGGGTCAAAACTATATCAAGTGTTTTGCAAGATTAAGATCAATATTAAGATTACTCATATTCATTATAATCAAGATTGAATCAAGTAAATAGATTAAGATCACTAATGATTCATTTTCAAGAGTAGATGATTCAACTATATTAGATCTAGGTTACAAGATAATCATTAGAGTCCAAATCTAGGGTTTCTAAGGATTAGACATCATTATTGAATCATTTGATAAACTAAATAAGCAAGAGATCAAATATAGGGATATCAGTAAGATCCATAATGAATTGAGCTCCACAAGTATTTTTAAAACACCAGATATTTCTGATCCAGATTGACTATTTGTTCATAATTTTTGGAATTTGGATGCATTTTCTATGATTAAAATGAGATCAAAGTATTTAAATGAATATTTACCAGAGAGAAAGATGAGATACCTTATTTTGTGAAAAAGGTTGGTCGTTGGATGCCAGTTGGATGGCCTAGATTTTCCCACATGGGCGAGGCAGCTTGCTCACTTTCTAGATTGGTTCAAGCCTTCAATTCAGCCAATTTATTCTTGGTTCAGCCGATTCACCCCCCCCCCCCTAATAAGTGGTTCATTCACTAGTAGGTCGGTTCCACTAGACCAACTGGTCCCTCTTGAACCGAACGGTTCGGGGAGTTCTCCTCCCTCATTTAGGCCTCGTGCGAGCCACAAAGGAAGGCTGAGGAGCTCGCCGGCATGGGGAGGCTTTGGGAGCAGAGAGAGCTAGGGATGGTAGAGAGCGTGTCGTCCGAGTTTGCCTCCATGTCACGAGTTGAATGGAGGCCAGAGCTTGGAGAGAGGAGGCATGGAGAAGGGATACCAAAAGGGGGTATGTGGTTGCACTGCTTGGAGCAGTAGGAGGTAGAGAAAGAGGGGATTGGGGGTGCTCGAGACCAAGAAAGACCGTGAATTAGGGGAAATCTCTTGTGGAGTGTTGAAGGGAGTGATATGCGATGGTTTATATAGAACTGGGACTAGGTTTAGGGCTAGTTCAAGATCTAGGTGCAACCATAGTCACCAGAGTGAGAGAGGAGAGCAAAGAACTCATTTTAGCAGTGCAAGGATGCACAAAACCTGATCAAAATAGGGCTTGTTGTATTTGAAATCACGATGCAAAGATTTTCGCTCGCTTGGTTTTTCAAATAGTGGTCAAGAGTGGGAGATCTCATATTTCCTATCTCATTTACTCCTCCGCGTTGATTACGGGAGGTAGAAGATGATGGAATGGATGATGGATCTAGCCCTGGTCCATGGGTAGGAGATCCAAGGGCTGAAGCTCACCCCTGATTCCTTGCCACAGATCGCTAACTTGGACAAGTAAAAAAAGAGCAAATAAACGACAATAAAAAGGGATTTTGAGCACAAAACTTCCAAAATTCATAGAAAATTGTAGGAATGTCCAAATGACATGAAATCTGGACCATAGCTTCACAAATGTGTGGATAATATCTAGAAAAAGTTTGAGAACCAAAATATGAAGTTTAATGGATCAATTTGATTCTTTGTACAAAGTGATGAATTAATCTAATTTAAGGTGTCATAATGTGTATAAAGTTCACATTGATCACCATATTTTGAATTTGAGTCTCAATAATGATTATGAAGACAAGAAAAAATAATTTGAGATCATGAGTGAACATAAATTGGGCAAAATTGTAATTTCATCATACTTATGAAAAATTCCACTTTGTCACATCCTTCCCTCCTTAAAAAGGAATTTTATCCCCAAAATTCAAAAACATCCTCAAAATTGGGACTACCTAAATCCAGATCATATCTTCAAATATTAGAACATCCTCAACTATATAATCAAAATTATATCCTAAAAGTATAATCATCATAATTGGGATTCCATGTTCCATATAAAAATCAACTTGGTACTAACACCACTTCATCATCGAGCAATAGAGTATCAAGGTCAATGCATATATTGTCCAAAGTCAGCATATGAGTCGCAAATATGGAGATAATCCTATTAATCACAAATTTGGAGAGATAATATTTTAGGTCAAACAAATAGAGTTCAAGTGTACAAGGTGACTTTCAGTCCCAATATCATAGGGTCTTAGACTCTCCATTGGCCTAGGTGGGGTTATACATCCATGATTTGAGATTTTTGATTTCAACATTTAAAGACCACATCATACTTTCAATATCATGATTTTCGGGCTCAAAATCACTGGGAGGTCCCACCCTAGTCCTAATGGGAGTGAAACCCTATGTCATAAATCGAGACAGTCAAAATAGTCATCATTTCAAAATTTTCAAGATTTGGGATTTTGAAGTCATTAGTCATATACCTGGGGTGATCTCAATGTCCAAAAAGTGTGAACATAGAATTTGTATCATTATTGATATTGATAATCATGAGTCACATTTCTATAATCAATATCAAGAGTCGATATTTTTGGACATCAAAAGTCATAGGTCCAAAATTTTGATGCTAGGGTTTAGATTCCTATTTAAACCTTAAGGGAGATCACTCATCTATATTGAATTTCGAGCAACAATATTCAATCAATATTCGAGCAACATATCAAGATTTCATTATTAGGGTATCCAACTTTGATGAATGATTTAGACATAGGTCTATCTAGGAAGTCAACCACAAGCTATAGTCAATATTATCATATATCGAGGTCAATATTAAATCAATATTCAAGATTGAGTATCAAACATGGGTTTAACCTATTAAATAAAGGTCAACGGATCCAAATAGGGTGAAAGGGAGTACCTTTCCAAACTCTAAATACTTAATAGGATGAAAACTTAGAGGTAGTCATAATAGGGATGTGATCTAGGTTAGGGGAGTCATGAGTCAACTACCACCCTAATCTCATACATTACCAACATTAGTCATTATCAATTGAGCTTATTCAAATAGGGAGAGTATCCATGATTAAATCATATCCCATAAGGTCATGAGATCAAAATTTAGGATCATAATAGGGCAATAATGTCAAGTTTTACAAAGTCAAGTTAATATTTGCATTCCTTTCCTTTCATGATGAAAGTAGTGATATAATTTGGAAATTGAGAATTTGAATTTGGCATTCGAGGAATTAGAGCATAATAGTGTAAAATCTAGGCCCATAATCATCATATCAAAATTGAGATTGCAAAATGCATCAATAGTCCATAGGAAAACTACTTTTTGCATCATAGTCTTACATTATGATTTTGTCAGGCTTAGGCTTAGTCACTTGATAGCATGGTCAAATAGGATATGAGTTTGCTTAACTATGTTTGAGGTTTAATCAACAATACGGAAACGTGAGTTTAATCAAATAGGGACCTTATCAACAAAAAGGTATAAGGTGTAAGTCATCTTTATTTCACCATATCATAATTCGTATCATTTACCTCAAACATAGGAAGCATACAGTCAAAATTGAGTGTTCATGACATTAGGGGTCATACATGAGTATTTGATTTCAAGCTTAATTTATCAAAATTGAGTTTTCACATTAAGGTCAGATCATGGTATCAACGTTCAAATTTTATCATATTCATTGTTTTTTTTTCCATATAAGCTGCCATAATTGAGACATCATGTGGTAAAAGGTCATAAGAAAGGACCACATGAGGGGATGAGACGGCTAACTAATCTTCATCTACATGGGTGGCTTAGGATAGTCTGTAAAGAAGAGATGAGATGCGAGAAAACTTTATAGGGTTTCACAAGAGAACCTTTAGGTCCAGTTCTAGATCAATTAAGGCCAGGTTGAGCGGGGGATCTCAGCCACTGTGAAGACGGATAGGAGAAATTATGCCAGGACCCCGAGCCTAGACACCTCAATTTTCAACATTATGGACTTTAGGGTTTCTTGGGTGTAAGAGACTTGAAAAATTATTTACTCAAAGTATGTGGGAGTGTGTAAGCTCTGATACCAATTGTCACGAAACTGTTCTTACCCCAATCCCAATCTCACTACCTAGATAGTAGTAAAGGGATTGAAGCGCCCGTCCTTGAGTGGCCCAATAGAATCTATCACACTGGCATATACAATAAAAACTAATAACTCAAAAACTGGATAATTAAATAACAAAATAACCCAATATGGAGATTTTTCCAATATACCCTTGTCATCATATTATGTGGAGTGCGGAAGCGATCTTATTCAGTATTCCATTTGTATTGCCTAAAATCAAGAAAATTGAGACACAATCATGAAATTGCATGATAAGCTATCAAAATCAAGTAAAACAGTTTATAACAAAAGAGTATACTGGGCATGACTTATATTCAAAAAATTAACAAAGGATTTTCAAAACCAAAATCATTCGACAAATTTTTTTTTATTCAATGATTCAATTTTTATTACGAGTTCCCATTATGTTGTAATCAAGTAAGCATGCTTATATATTTTGTATGACTCTGTTACCCCAACACGATGGGGAAGGTCACTAGGCTCCTTCTCACCATAGGAACATAGGAGACTAATGTACAACTACCACCTCCAAATGAGGGGGTTGTTCCACTCAATATCAATATTATCAACATTATCAATATAATCATCATTATCAATATACGGGAAGTCATAATGGGCATGCAACTTATGTTTTCATGTTTTCCAAAATATAGTATAGAAAATCAGAAGACTAATCATAGGGAACAATAGCTCATACTAAGTAAGTAGCCAAGTATACAGTCAAGCGATACATAAAAGTATCATCAATACAATCAAGGAGGAGTTATATAATAGTGTACCTTTCACTGAAGATTTCGAGTATGGATCCACTAGTAAGAGGTCGACCCTTCAAGTTAGATCCGAAAACACAATGTTTAGATCAAGGGTCAAGATCAAGATATTTGGATATCATGTTTCAATATTTGATATTAGGGTTACACTTATCCTATGTCAACCTTAGGGTTGGGTCATTCACTTATAATCAATCAATATTTCAATATGTCCAACATTATTTCAAGTGTCAAGTATTTTTGAGTGTGAATGACTTTCCTAGGTTTCTAGGATCATATCTATTAACCCTGATCTATGATCATTATCCAAGTCATCATAAATTTCTAGATTATTATCATGGTACTTAATATAATTGGAAATCAAGATCTGATTGATGGGTCAAAACTATATCAAGTGTTTTGCAAGATTAAGATCAATATCAAGATTACTCATATTCATTATAATCAAGATTGAATCAAGTAAATAGATTAAGGTCGCTAATGATTCATTTTCAATAGTATATGATTCAACTATATTAGATCTAGGTTACAAGATAATCATTACAGTCCAAATCTAGGGTTTCCAAGGATTAGACATCATTATTGAATCATTTGATAAACTAAATATGAAAGAGATCAAATATAAGTATATCAGTAAGATCCATAACTAATTGAATTCCACAAGTATTTTTAAAAGGTTAACTATATTTTTCTGATTAAGATTGACTATTTGTTTATCATTTTTGGATTTTGGATGCATTTTCTATGATTAAAATGAGATCAGAGTATTTACATGAATATTTACCAGAGAGAAAGCTGAGATACCTTATTTTGCAAAAATGGTTGGTCATTGGATGTCAGTTGGATGGCCTAGATTTTCCCACATGGGCAAGGCAACTTGATCACTTTCTAGACCGGTTCAAGCCTTCAATTCAGCCAATTTATTCTTGGTTCAACTGGTTCACCCCCCCCCCCCAATAAGTGGTTCATTCGCTAGTAGGTCGGTTCCACTAGACTAGTTGGTCCCTCTTGAACCGAGCGGTTCGGGGAATTCTCCTCCCTCATTTAGGCCTCATGCGAGCCACAAAGGCAGGCAGAGGAGCTCTCCGGTGTGGGGATGCTTTGGGAGCAGAGAAAGCCAGGGACGACAGAGAGGGTTCCGTCTGAGTTCGCCTCCATGTCGCGAGTTGAATGGATGCCAGAGCTTGGGGAGAGGAGGCGTGGAGAATGGATGCCCAAAGGGGCTATGCGACTGCACCACTTGGAGAAGCATGAGGTAGAGCAAGAGGTTGTTGGGGGTGCTTGAGACCAAGAAAGACCACAAAATGGGGGAAATCTCCTACGTAGTGATGAAGGGAGTGATATGCGAGGGTTTTTATAGCATCGGGACTAGGTTTAGGGCTAGATCAAGATCTAGGTGCAGTCATAGCCACCAGAGTGAGAGAGGAGAGCAAATAACTCATTTTGGTGGTGTAAGGATGCACAAAGCCTGATCAAAATAGGGCTTGTTGTATTTGAAATCACGATGCAAAGATTTTCGCTCGGTTGGTTTTTCAAATAGCGGTCAAGAGCGGGAGATCTCATATTACTTATCTCATTTACTCCTACCCGTTGATTATGGGAGGTAGAAGATGATGGAATGGCCGCTGGATCTGGCCCTAGTCCATGGGAAGGAGATCCAAGGGCTGAAGCTCGCCCCCGATCCCTTGCCACATATTGCTGACTTGGACAAGTAAAAAAAGAGCAAATAAACGACAATAAAAAGGGATTTTGAGCACAGAACTTCCAAAATTCATAGAAAATCATAGGAATGTCCAAATGACATGAAATTTGGACCATAGCTTCACAAATGTGTGGATAATATCTAGAAAATGTTTGAGAGCCAAAATATGAAGTTTAATGGATCGATTTGATTCTTTGGACAAAGTGAAAAATTAATCCAATTTAAGGTGTTATAATGTGTATAAAGTTCACATTGATCACCATATTTTGGATTTGAGTCTCAAAAATGATTATGAAGACAAGAAAAAATAATTTGAGATCATGAGTGAACATAATTGGGCAAAATTGTAATTTCATCATACTTATGCAAAATTCCACTTTGTCACAGAATGAAATGGAGTAGACTTTTCTCATATCAAAAACATATAATTTTGTATTCTATTCTAATATATATATTACTTATCATGATTTTTATAGTACAAAACATTTTTGATTAAATGAAATAAGTCAAATTCTAGTTTTAAAGGGATTTCATTAAGAGGTGGCCATGTGAGATGAGGTCGTGGCGAAGGCATGAGGGGCCATGATCATGGGGAAGGAAGTCTCTTTACTAGAGGAATAGAGGAAGTACTAGATCTAGTGGAAGGTAAAAGAAAAGAACTTTATAAGATTCCAAGAGGTGGAGGAGGAAGCACAATGTCTAGTTTTAGGGTTTTAGTACCCGAAGTTAGAATTGATTTCCAGTTTGTAAGAATGAGAGGCTCACCTAGAAGGGAAGGATAAGATTTGATAGAAATCAACAATGAAGGAAGAGGGCATGATCCACTTGGAGGGTAGAGACCCTAGGGAACAAAAAACTAGACTCTCTCTGGAAGTGGAACATACATTGAAATGAATGAGTGTAAGGTTGGACAAGAGGTCTCATTCATCATAGTTGTGGGAGGATCTAACTCACATAGTGGCATTCAGGGGGGGAAGGAAGTAATTTTTTGGAACATCTGTTTGAGGATTAGGTAGAACATACTAGAATTGACCTGGCAGAGCCTATATGTACATTGTCGTCATCAAACACATGGGATTAGATGTCAACTTCATAACTATGAAGGATCACATCAAGCTTATCTAGAACCCTAAAGGGAGGTTCAACATGTATGAACTAGACATGGGGCACTATGTAGTTCAACTCTCATGAAGAGATGATTATGAAATGTCTATGGAAAAAGGGCCATGGAAATTTTTTGGATGCCTCCTAGAAGTATGGGATTGGTTCCCTACCATTAAACCCTCAAAATAAATGCCTAGACATGTGTTCACCTACGGTACAAATCTTGGACCTACCTTTACACCTCTACCTTTCTAAATTATTTTAACATATTGGTTTGGCTTTGGGAAATTTAATTAAGGTAGATAGTTACACAACTTTCAAAATCAGAAGTAAATTCACTAGCTAGAAGATTTTTGAAATCAACACTACATAAACTTTGTGCTCTATGATTCTGATAAAGATATATAGTATAAGGTGGAATATGAGGTAGCTCCCGATTCATTCATAGTTTGTGGTAGGGTAAGACATAATTCTAAGTACTTCGTATCTAAATAGGCATACCAACCTAGACTAGAGGAACAAACCAACGATTTTAACCTAAAAGGAGAAGAAGTTCAATGTGAAGATGATTGGAAACAACATAAGGCAAGGACAGTAAGACTAGTCAAGGTCCAATTCATGTGTGAAAAACTAAAAAAACACCTGACATACTAACCAATAATAATAGGTTTGTAGATCTCAAAAATGAAAAACCATCTGATAGCAAACCTTCTAGAACTAAAGAAGACGAGAAAGTGGCTACAAGTGGAAATAGTGAAAGAACTACCAATATTTGGAAACCAAAGAAGAATATTGACACTATGGAAACAAATAGGGACGTCCTTAAGGACATTAGTCGTGGTTAAATGGAGAAAACCATGGAAAGCACTACTGTCCTAAGAGAAAAAGACAAGGACAAAAATCACATAGTGCTCTATCCTAGGGCAACAAGGTTATCCAAGAAAATGTTCAGGATAAACATGAAACAGTGATTACCATTGAGGATGATGAAGGGGGTAAAATAGTTATAAAAAAATGAGTAACTAAGGAGATACTAGAGAAAACTATTGTGTCAGCTAACACGGGAGAATCCATTGTTATTGAATCTCAAATCGAGGAAGATGGAGACACTAGGAATTCAGAGTTAGGAGGAGACACTACGGTGGTAGAATTGTCTAATCATGTTGACCCTCAACCACTCCCCCCAAGGAGGAAGATAAAAGGAATTAGTTCCAAGATGAAAGCCCCCAAGACTTTAACATTGTATGAGAATAGGAGGAAGAGCCAAGGTTGAATATCCAACTGGCAGGGGTGGCTTTTCGGGAGGCCATACATGAAGAAGGAAGAAGCATGGAAGAAAAAACAAGTGGTTGGACCGCCTAAAGACCTCCTCATGCTCAACTTCCTAATGTTGTTAGATAGATATACCTTGTTGGAATTACTAGGGGATCGACAATGATACTAGATGTTGTGTTGTTAAAGAGATTGTGGTGGTCCATAAACCATAAATCAAGGGCATGCTTGAACCGAGAATCAGTTTGAAGTAGCAACCAAAATGATTAAAAAAAAATTCTTCCATAACTACCATTGAGTTGAATCTAGAGGGTCTACTGGTGGCATCTATATCTTTTGGGATGCAGATCAGTGCTAGGTGGAGGTGATTTGTAGCCACAAGAAATTATTCCTTATAAAGTGAATAATGAATCTTATATTTCTTTCAAGTATGTAGGACCATAGATCCAAACTACACAACTATTATGGAAACACCTAATACACATGTGCATCAGGTTAAAAACTCCTTGAATTGCTTTGGGAGGTTTCAACACCATTTTTTAGCCAAGCAAGAAAAGCGACAACAAATGCTATAAATACACAGAAGCGGCTAGTTTCCACAATACTTTGATGGAGGTAGAAATTTTTGATCTAGGCTTATCAAGAATGAATTATACATAACAACATGGGTTTTTATGGGAATGCCTTTATAGGGACACCATGAAGGATGCATTAATACCCAACTATCCCAATGCATTAGTCAAGCATCTACCAAAATTTGGCTCTAATCATTGCCCCTTGTTAGTCACATTTCCAACTAATTAAACTTTTTCCCTAAGGTTCTTTACTCGAGAGTCTTGGAAGTCTAATGAGGACTTCACTACAATGTTGAACATCAACTAGAACAAGGATCTAATCTTCAATGAGGCACTTTAGGCGGTGAAAAAAAATATCTCTGAGTGGGATAGGAAATATAAAAGGGAGAAGAGGAAGCACAAAGATGGACTTATACTTAATATCAACAAACTCTAAACTGATCTAGAAACACATTACAACAAAGTCTCAAATGTTCTATGCTCTGATTAGCAGTTTGAGTTAGAAATGATCATTAAAGAGTAAGAATAGGATTTGAAACATAAAAAGCACATCAATTGGTTTAAGAACAGCGATAACAACTCAAAGTTCTACCACAACTATGTCAATCAAAGAAGGAGGCATACTACACTGTCTACTTTCATGAACTCAGATCGGGAGTGGATCACAGATGGAAAGGAACTATTTGAGATGGTATTCAAGCACTTTAAAAAGGTCCTCACAACACCCATCCATATACTTTTGTTTAGTGTATCCAAATTTACTGGTTAATTTGACCCCTAAGTTGTGCTCAATTTTCCAGTCTTGGAACCCACCTAAGAAATATAGAAACCCATAGCACAACCATGTACCTATACCAAGTGAAAGGGGATGGTCCTGATGGTATACATGGAACCTTTAAGCAAAATTGGAGGATCATGGGGTCTAGAATCATTAGAAATGTCATTGATTCCCTTACTGTTGGTTCTATGCTAGATAGCCTTTGTCGACTATTTTCCTCATCCCAAAGATACATATGCCCAAGAGATGCGGGCACCTACTATTGATATCTCTGAATAATGTCTCACTTAATATCACATCAAATCTTGTTGTAGCCTTTCATCCTAGGATGGGTTCCAAGTCCCAAAGTTGTTTATTCCAAGGCATCGAATAACTCATAACTATCCTTAGTATAAGAACTTATTCATAATATGAAATGAAGAAAGGGAGCTAAAATGACGGCCATCACAATCGATCTCACCATGGCTTAAATTAGATGTCTTGGGAGTTCATCTAGGTTACCATCAATCGTGTTAGACTACCTCAAAACATGAAAACCTATATCATGGCATCAATTACAGGAGGAGAAACTCTGTTGTATGGGAAGAGAAGGCTACCAAATCCTTCAAGATGAGACAAAGACTCAGGATGGGCGATGTAACATACTGAAACTCAGGGTCTTCCCTGCAATTTACCCATTCTTGAGCTTTTCTTTGACTTTTAGTCCATTTGGAGCTTTTCTATAAATTTCCCATCCTTCTGGATCATTTTTGTACACCTTGTGCAATTTGAGCACAATTTGATGTTGAAATCACTATTTACCCTCTTTTATGTAAATTGAGGGGTGTTTGCACAAATAACCCACATTAGGTGATAAGTTAGGGTTAATTATGTAATTTGTTCCTTAATGGGATAATAGAGTAGATTATATTTATTTGGAGCTTTTTGGATAAATATATTATTAATAATGTGTATTTGAGTTCATATATGTGTATATTAACCTTAATTGTTTCTCTCTCCTCGAAATATGATTTTAGTCCACATTAATATGTTATTTTGTTGAGTAATGAGTATTTGTACCCTAATGTGTTTTATATGTCGAATTTACTCACATGTTTCTCATTAAATAGCCTCTTCATATAATTCCTTGATTTTAATATATTATTATGCTCCTTTATGAGCTATATATTTATTAATGGCCATATTATGCATTAAACGAGAAAGTGATTGCATAGCATTGTAAAATACGTCATTATAAGTCTATGGTTCAAATTTGGTGATTTTTGGAATTCATTTGACCCCTCAAAATGATTTTATATACTTTTAATAAAGTGTAAATTAAAATGGTGAATAAATAACCCACCTTCACACCTCACTCATATTATGGACTAATTAAGATTGAAAATACATGTAATAAGTGAGGAGGACTCTTGGACTCCAAATCTCGAATTTGGGAACCAAGGGTTGCTTATAAAAGCAACACATAATTTATTTCTCTAGCATTATATTAAAATATGCTTTAATGATAAAAATAATTATTTGGATGCCAAAGGTTGGGTAAAACGCAAATCTAAGACTATAGCATGAATCTAGACGTCATTATAAACCTAAGGTTAAAATTTGGGGTCATTTGGAGTTCATTTGACCTTCCAAATGCAATAAACAAGTTTTCATTAAAATGTGACATTATAGCCATCGATTTAATAGCTATGCACGTCATTTAAAACAAAGTTTGGCTTAAATGCATGTCACGCGCACTGTAGACACGCCCGGCCCATGGTGGACTCAGATCCATCGGCTCTTGTTAATTCTGACCCCGATCTAACGGCCTAGAGCTTGTCTTCCACCTCCAGCCGTTACATGGGTAACGAGCTCGACTCCTCAGCTCCGGTCTCCGTCGTTTCACGACCATTTTACGAGATCTCTTCGCCTACAGGTTCGTAGCGATCCCCCGAATCGTTTGAGCTCTCACTCGACTAGTGAGACACACCGTAGCCGGAACGACAACGGCCGCCGGTCGAGCTCTCTCACGGCCACCTCCGAAATGCCTCCATACCTGACCTCGACTATAAAGAACCCCTACACGCCTTCTTCGGACCCTTAGAAACTCGCCTAAACCACCGATTTCATCCGAGGACGCACGTTTGGCCGCCGACGTGGAGCTTTTGCAGCAGACCTTGCGGAGCTCCTCCCATCTTCTAGGATGCTTGTGCATCGAAATCAACTGTATAGGTGAGTTCCTCGTTCGAATACCTTCGTTTCGAGTACCTGCACGACGATTTTGGTTAAGAAACGTGGAAACGCCCAAATGGGCAAGTTGCTCTCTCACGGCCATGGCTGGCTCGTGAGGAAGAAGAAGACGCTCAGGCTTTTTATCGTTTTACCCTCGCGCGCCCCCTCCTTGCTGCTTTAACGCTAGGGGCATATCGATCATCTGTTTCCCAATGGTATTTTAATTATTCTGATTGGTCCATTTTGTTTAATTCATAGTAAATCACTCGGTTGTCAGAAAATTACAAATAAATACTCGTTGGAAAGCTAAAAACATGTAGAATCCGAATTTTTAAGTTTTGAACGCTGTTTTCCATCATAAGCCTGATAATTAATTCAAACCTTAATTTAAATGTATAAAGTGATGTAAAATGATAATAATAGTGTTTTAACTCCGTTTTTGACAATAAAATATGTTTTCTTGAGTAGAAAATTATTAGGGATCGTTTGGACCTATTTCCAAAACCAAAATCCAAAGCCTTTACCCATGGTTTATAAATATGGATATTTTACACTTAAAGTACCTTTAAGTAACCTAATACATGTGTAATGTTTGCAACTAGGGAAAATGGAATGGTGATACAATCAACTTGGTGAAAGTATTGGTAATGAATCTAGAACAGGTATGTGAAAACCTATTTTTGTATGTGAGCCCTATTTTGTATGTGCATCCTATTCTAGTATGTGGACTCTATTCATATATGTGATGATAAATGTGCAATACACCTACTCTCAGTTGGGCTTTTATCCAACCCTACTCATTATTGTGCTAGCCTTTTTATCCTTCTATTTATATTTATTGGCACTTTACTTAGTTTATGCCATTGTGGCTTAATCATTTGAATCATGTGAATCATTCTTCTACATATGTTGCCTCCTTTACTTGGAAATGTTGAATCTTATTATTGACTATGTGGCTCATCCTTTTGAGATATTTGGAACATTGTATAATGTTGGTGCTTGTTGACTCTCTTAATTCTTGGAACTCTTGGATATGGTTGTGACCTATGATGGTCTTACTATTTGTTTATTTTTGGGTTTTATTCCCAATGCTATCTTGTTACTTTTCACTATATTGCCAAGTGACTATTTAAGCATGATGTATTTTAGGCCAAATGACAATGTAGTGTACATGAGTACAAACCACCCACAGGGCACTGGGGTTTTAGTCCCCCTGCCAGGCACTGGGGTTTTAGTCCCCCTGCCAATTTATATATATTTTTGAGGTTTGGGATGTTATTTCCCCTCTCCTCCTGGTTGAGGTCCGGTAGGTGCCTCACCCTACATTGAGATGAGTTTGTGTCTTAATATATTCATGCTATGTGATTTGTTATTGTGGTGATTGTATATGGCAGTTCTCTTATTCTCATTTGATTATCTATCTCATTCTCTTAAACTCTTGTAACATGGAGAATCCTTTATTATGCAATGTTATTTATTATTCCTTGTCCAATACTTTCTTTTTAACACATACCTTTTTATCCTTCTCTTGCTGGATGACCCCAACCATCCAGGATAGGAATCAGAGTGCGCATGGAAGCTTGGTGAACCTAAGGCTAAGGATAGGACAAGAAAGAAGGAAAGAACATATAGTATATGATCATAGTTGCTTTTATGTTTGATATAGTTTGTTTGGAGACAATGTTGCATTAGTCTAAGTCTTCCTCTACCTAGATCCTAGTTGTTTGTATAAAGTTGTACTCCCAATTGGGAAAATTTTATAATGTACTCTTTATACTTTTTGAATGAAGTCAAGATTTAATTTCTTCTGCTGCCATACTTTTGGTGTTTTTGTTTATCATGTTTTTAGTAGAGACGTAGTCTTTACAGGCGATCCCATGTTTCCATATTTATTTTTTCTATGCCTTGGTGGTCAAAGTTAGCTAATTCAGCAAAAAGTAGACCAAGGAACTGGAAATTAGTGAAAATTGGGGCTAATGGACCAAAGATTGCACATGTCAGCTTTGCAGACGATCTTATCATGTTTGCATAAGTAAGAATTTAATAGATGAGAACTATTAAAGAGTGATCTTGGATCCTAAGACTGACCTATAGGAAATTGGTCATGATTGCTAAAACTAGGATCTTCTTCACAAAGGAGTATGAACATGGTTCTGGGGAGGAAGATCTGAAGGGTCAATAAATACCAAGTTATTGATGTTATAAGCAAATATCTAGGTGTTTTGATGATCTATAAAATCAATGGGATGATTAGGCTCTTCCTCTAGGAGGTATCTACAAAGCTCATCCCCTCACCCTTATAGCTTGGGAGAAGGTTATTTGTCATAAAAGCAATGGAGGCATGGGGTTGAAGACCATGTGTGGCTAGAATCAAGCCCTTCTCCTTAAGAACTCTTAGGATCTCAGTAGCAAATGGGATACACCATGTTGCTCTGGACTACGATGATGCTTTAACAAGGCTTGTAGGGGTATAATAGAAATTTATCTAGACATAGGAGGGTTGAACTGACATGTAAAAACATTATCAATGATATATCGTATTTGATTTTTGTGCATGGCCACAACACCACTTTGTGGGATGATAGGTGGCGAAAAAACAAACCAATTCTAAAGGATCATGCTTTAAAGGGAAGAGATTCTAGACCTAAAGTTTCAGAGCATGGTCAATCATCAAGAAGATGGGATCTGAGCTTTTTGGAGGAGTGGATCCCTTGACAAATTGTGGATGCCATCAAGAGAATCAATGTTCCCTTAGAGTCTAAGGGAATGGACATTAGATTCTAGGTACACACAATAGGGGTCTCTTCTCCACAAAATTTTCTTACAATGAATGGAGAGAAGGGAAGGGTGTCTTTACCAAAGGAATATGGATGGATATCTAGAAGGCAAGGACCTCAGTGCATGTCAAAATGTTCTCCTAGTTGTTACAACATGTATCCCTCCTTACTAACAAGAGGCACATCCAAAGAAATATGGTGTATTGTATCAGGTGCCCTAGATGATTGCGGATGAAGACAACTCTCCATGCTTTTCAAGACTGTCCCTAAGCCAAAGAAAACTATAACGATATATTATATGGGAGACATTTGTCTACATTCTTCATCTCTATCATGTTTAATGATTGTTTCCAAAAGAAAATGACTATAGATGAGGAGTCAATAGTCACGTTTTTCACAACCTACTGGCACATCTGGATGTGTAGAAATAAACACACTTCTGAGAATTTATATCTTCAAACTTCCCAGCAAGTGAGGTTTATTAGAAAATAAGTTCAAGACTAGTTGAAGGGGTCTAGATAGCCACATCAACTTCTCATGAATCTAGGGTCAGACAATGGAGGTGGCCAAGAAATAACGAGATGAAAATGAACACATACCTCATAGTAAAGCAAAAATAGGTGACCTATGCCATTTCAATAAGAGATGAGTTAGGTAGATGGGTGGGAGGATCTAGATATCATGGACTTATGATGTAGTGGAGGCTCATCTAGCTGGTGTTAATGTAGAAATGGAGATTGATGATCTCTATAACTGGGACTTTGTTTACATTGCATATGATTCTCAAGTGTCTATAAGGATGATTGAGAACCCTTTACATGAGAATTTGAGAGATTCTAAGAGGATTAGAAGAATCTAGAAGATGAAGAAATGAAACTGGCATATTATATTCACAAGTAGAGAATGCAATGTTGTGGTGGACAGAATGGAAAAGCAACTTTTGAAAAGTATTGGGTGATATAGGGGGTATACTCTCCCCCTAGTGAGTTTAGTGATCTCTTAGTTCAGGACCTATGTAATGGTAGTATACTACCGTGTTTTCTATTTCAGACTTAATTTGTGATTGTAGAACTAATGTGTATTTTTTCACCAGGGGAGGGTGGTATGCATAATATGGTCTCCCAACACCTAAAAATGTTGTTTTTACCCACGTGGGGTATGATAATATTAAATCTAAGACCAGGGAGGTATGGAAATTTTGATTGATTTAACACTCATATGGTTATGAAATTATTGATTATTTAAATCCCAACATTGCCCTTGAAATTTTGGTAATGTAGGTATTTGATTACTTGGATTCATATTCTTCCTCAAATTAGGTCTGATTAGTGACAATTAGAGAAAAATGAGCTTGAGTTTTTGTGAGTATACTGTCAGTCCTCGACTTGAGATGATGCTAGATGAATTAGTTGTGTGAAACCTTATTGGAAGGTTCCTTGGGATCCATGAAGTGCAATGGAATACATCATTCTGACCATGGCAGAGAAAGGTCCAGTGAGAGAAATTTGATAACACAGAGCAAAATTGAGGGTAAAAATACCAAGAATGGCAGAGGAAAACCATGGAGAAGGAGAAGGGGTCCTTACCATAGACAATTGGGTCAGATATCACAATGTTAGATAAACTTGTCTAAAGAGGAAACCCAACATCATCGATGTAATCCATAAAAACTTAATTGAAATTCAGTGGGGAAGGGAGAGAGGGTGGCTATGTGTGTAGTTTCTAACTAAAATATAGTGCAAGTTGTATTTCATTGTTTAAGGATAAGTTGGTTATTTCTAATATTGATGATTAAAGTGTTCTAGTTATATATTAGTGGAAATGTCTGATCAACACAAATCTAGCAAGATACAAATTAGTCAAAATGGTTCAGTAATGGGGAAGAATCACTTATATAAATAGCACTAGTGCAGATTTTATTTTTGTCATGGTTTTGGAAAGTGGATGAGCGTGAGACATCTAATCAACACATACGTGATAATTGTGATTATCTTATTGTTTGTGTGAACAGAAATAATAGGGAAATTGGCCTAATAAACCACATTATACATTAAATTGAATAAAATCCATTTCACTCTATTTTTCTCTTTCTTTAGTTAATTAAAGGGTGCATTTGACCTTTTATTGAACCCAAATTGGTAGTATAGCTAATTGGACTATGAGGAATTTGATATTGGGACTTATTTTAAGTTTTGAATACTTTTATTGTCTCAATCTATAATATATAGTAAGTATCAATTTAGTGTATAAACTTGACTCAACAATTACATTTTGATTCAAATTAGGCATAGCCCTTTATCCTCCTCACCTTACTCATAATAATATTCTACAGACTCAAATTTCAGAGTGGGGTATTTACTAACAAGATCCTAACCTTATAATGGAGACTTTGCATAATTCCCCTTTAAATGTTAAATATTATCTAATTTTTTCATTTTAAATATAAAGCTTCTCAAAATGTGAGGAAGGCAATACATAATATTTTATAGGAAAATATAACAATATGAAGAAGGAAAATACCTGGAATTGAGTATGTTTTAGGTTGAAGAACCTCTTAAGGGGGTATTATGTAGCAATAAGGCCCTAGGTTGTTTTTCAAGTATTCCTTAGCAATCCAAACCGCCACCCTACTGATTTGTCTTCTCTCAAAAACCACTCTCCATTTTACCTTCAACTTCATTTGGATGTCCACAATTTACTTTGCATGCATAGGCTTAAGGGAGTAGTCTTCATAGATCATATGAGTCACAACTTGGATATTACTGGAAACCCCAACCTCCTTATAATCGCATACTTTTGCAACATCCAATGCTAGATTGATAGCCCTCAATTATTCTTCCAACACATATTTTTCACATCTGTTGTCCCAAATACCTCCTTACCACAAACCCTTGTTGTCTCTAGTGATAGTACCAGTACATCTCTTTTCCCCTTCATAATTATGTATGTGTTGATTTACTACACCCCTCTAGTGGTCTGAACATGATAGTGTTCCTGTTGAACACCAAATTGGTTACCTAGAGACCTTCACTCAACCTCTTCTTGTGGTTAATGTAGTTAACCTAGTGATTTATAGTTAGTCTCTTCTTCTCAAATACCCATAATTTCTAGTTTTCCAAATATACCATCATGCGATGAAGAAAATTTTCACATGGCTTGCTTTTTCTCATAGGTTCCAGTAGAGCCAGCTCGACATTTGTTTCTCACCATGAAACTTAAATGTATCAACATATAGAATTGGTGAGGATCTATTTGAATGTTGATATTTTATATTGAGGTCTAATGGATTTTGTTCATTTATGTTCAAGGCTCTTTTAAAGAATATTGATAAATTAGAAGACAAAACCACACATCATATATAAAAGGTCACTTAGTTCAAACAAGTTACTATATGCCAAGGAAGGGTAAAAAAAGGTCTTCATTGGTAAGAAGGTAGGTGGATATTAGAAATTCAAGGAAGTCACACATGTCTCCCAGAAGTCAGAATGCATTCATTGATGCGCTCACCCTTATTCATATCATGTTGCCAGATAATACCATAAGTAGGTCAATATGATGATAAAAGTGAACCTTTCAGAGTCAGATAATAGATCTTGGGAATCAAATTAGATCAATGTCAAGGTCATGCCACATAAATAGGTATGCATGCATCATAATTCTAGACATCAACAATTTGGGGTAAAAAGTAACAAGGGTTTTTATATCACATTAATGAACTTGGGTGTGGTATTGCATCCATGAACACAAATACATATTTTTTAAATTTTAATACTAGTATCAAGTTCCATAATCATTTCCAATAACAACATTGAGGGATGGTCCACACCTAGTTCACAATTGGAACTTAACCCTAAACCGTTATCAATAGGACCAACTTCTCAGTAAAAGAAGTTAAATAGTCAAGATAATAGTGTCCACAAATTTTCAACAATGGTTCCCACGTTTTGAAAGGGGGAATCACAAGATTATCATCTTTATAATCAAACATCACAAGATTAGGGTTAGAATAAAAAATCTACATACATTTGAATTTCATGCTAAAAAACCATCAAGTTGAGATTAATGATTAATTTAGACATTTAGATTAGCTTCTATATTAGATGAAGTCATCATGAATCAGAGTCAGAAAATATAGTTAGAGTCCATTTTAGGGTTTTAGAGTCATAAGCATTGTGGTGAAATTGTGAAATAATCACAAAGTTGATATTTGAGGATAACAATGGTTTAGAAATATGAATTATCCATTGATATCATTTTTATTAGTATCCTCATTATTTTGTGATCATAATAGAGTGTTGAATCATAATATTTGACCTAAGATAAATTTCTATTATCTATACAAGTTTAAATTAGATATAGAAATTTAGAGGGGAGAGAGACACGAACTACCATGGTTAAAAAAGCCACGACCATTGACTGGCTTGGTTAACAATTGATCGACATGGAGACACATGGTCTATGGATATCTCCATTCTTTACCAGCCTACACACAACGAGGAAGATGCTTATAGGTGTGTTAGTGATGAAAAAGAGGGAAAACAAAGAGATAGGGAGAGGGAGAGTGTATTGTTAGAGTTTAAGGATGCGAGATGAATTCAACTGGGGTCTGATTTATAGGTGTTGGAGGCTAGGGATAGGGTAGTGTCTTGTTTTCTTGGTGAGCAAGGAATGCTCACAAACCGAAAGGAAGGAAAAATCTAATTTTATGACATGGAGATAAAGGGAAAGTTAATGGGTGTGAGGAGAGTAGATTTCTTCCAAATCTTAGTGAGGGTTAGCGAATAGTGATCCCCTCCTCCCTGTCTCCTACAACACAAGTGTCGTTGAATTGCATTCCAATAATCACAGGGTCGGGGGCCATGTTGAAGGGTCGAGCGCCTAATTTCTAGGCATGTGTGGCTGGTTCAATTCAATTTGGGAGAGGAATTCCTTAGTTCTCAAGGAGAGAGGAGAAATCATGCCACATAGGTAGATTTTTTTTGGCGGGGGGGGGGTGGCGGGGTTAAATGGGACAAGTCCAATAGGCAAGAGACCATTTAGGGCAAATATTATGTATAAATCTTAGAAAAAATAGAAAATTTTAGGAGGATCCAACTAACTTTGAATTTTGATCATAGACTCACAATGGAGTGAATTACATTTAGGATAAGTTTCATATCAAAAAGAGTGTGTTTGATTAGGGTATTAATAAAATGAGTCTAGAATCTATTCAAACTGGAGTTTTATAAAGTTAGGTGCATAAAATTGGCTAAACACGTGAAATTTCACATTGGAGATCTTAATTGGGTTGATGATCATGGAAATTTTTAAGTGCGATTAAAACCAACATATTTGAGGGGGGAAATAAAAATTAGGTGAATAATGTTGCAAAATACAAATCATCACATAGTGTCTATGTGTCCTCTTGGAATATTTCTTTATCTCCACATGGATGTTTTGTAGTTTCTAGGTATCCCAAAATGCAATATATGATTCCAAAGTCCTATCCAAAATCTCCCTTTACTTTTCTCATAGTACTATAGGCAAATTTGATCAATACATTCTCATGTGGGTTTGGGGACCATGCATGTGTTTCGAATAACTCTTCTCTTCTAGGATATGGGAGGCTTGTGGATCTTCTCTACAACATTACTCACTACATACTTTGATAAGAATTTTTTCTCATTAAATCCACCTTATTCCTTTACCATGATCATTGCAACTAGTGATATGAGATAGTTTTCATGCCACACTTCTTCAGGCTTTGAAGCCCGTTATATTCTAACCATTCCATAAAACATTTTCCTAACCCCTCTAATTGAGTCATGTGTAAATTGAGATATGAATAGACAAAGAAACCATTTGACTAGATTGACCATTACAACAAATCTCCAATGTTTCTCTAATATTCTATTTATTTTAGGAGTGACTATAATGACCTTGATGACCAACATATACCCACAATCCTCATTATGGTTCACTGACTCAAGAATCCCATAAACAATGATGCAACTAGATTGATATCCCGATGTTTCCATGGTTGCATTTTTAAAAAAAACTTGTGGATCCATGTATGTTAATTGGTGTTGCCTCATTGTATTCATCTATGTATTTACTATGGTTCAATACCCTAGGGATGAACCAAAAAACCCTAGTTTAGATGTACAAGAGTTGTTTTCCCTTAGTTATCTTTCAAGATCTCATTTCCATGGCCTCAATTATTCACTCCACACATGCCTTCTAACATGAATTCCATGTTGATATTATCAATTATCAATCATGATCCTTCCTCCTCATTTGGCCAACTATCTGATGGTTTCTCACAGTTCTATTCAATCTACAATACCTCAATTGTGCCCAAGTCTCCCTTATTTTTCTTCCCTAAGGGTGATTGTTACAACCATCACAACCTACAATATAATGATTGTCATAATCACCTTGTGAACCCCCTCTTCCCATAATCACACCACTTTATTTATACACAAGCTTTATTAAATGATTTTATATATATATATAAATATATATATATATATATTTCTCATTATATTGATATTTGTGCTTCATGAGGTATATATGTCGAATTATTTATAAGTGGTTACTTACAAGATGTTGTCAATATTTTCTCTACAAATGGTTTCACATTTATTTAATAAGAACTATGTGTTACATGGGTAAATAGACATACTTTATACTTTCACCATGTTCATGGAAGATGAAGTCAATACTTTTCTTGGACTCTACAAGGAGACATAAAATTAATAAAGGTGGTACTTTCACATATTCTAGATTGGTAAACTTGGAATCAATATTAAAAGAAATAAGACAACAAATATAATCATACTTTCACTTTACAAAAGTGTATTTAAAGAGTGTGTCAATTTTTTATTGAACTTGTATGCGTCATATTTTTACTTGTCATAGACCAATACATGTAGTGGGCTAGTTTGTGTTTTTTTCAAGTTTTCTTTATTGACCATATGCACATGTAAGGTTTCTAAGTTTACATTAGTTTGGTTCAATAGTATTGGGAGAGACTTTTTGTCTTGTTTCTTAAAAACACAAGCCCTCTTTATATCCACAACATATCAAAACATATTATACTTTCTTAGAAATATAATTACTTTTAATAAATATAAGGATAACAATCACCAACCCATTTTCCTAGTAGAACTTCTTGACATCATGCCATTTTTACAAAGATATACTAGAATCATTTGATGGTATTGGTATATTTAATTATTAAATTAGTCGTTTCTTAGTATTACCTCTTTAGAGTTTCTTGTTGTTTATCTAAAGTAAACTAGATAATTGTAGAATGTAAAACATGTATGATGGGTCACAGTATCCGCCAATCATAGTGTCTCATCACTATATAACATATAACCAGCCAATTTTGTTACCCCTTGGTCTTTTCAACTTCTTATATTTTTACTTTTCCTCCTTTTCAAATTTTTCTTGTTCTACTCTACACTGGGTTTGCGACTGACTTACCTCTCCTATTGTTTTTACACTAAACAATTTGTTTATAAACGAAATTAACATATTCTAATAAGAATATTCAAAAGTTTTACAATTAAAGAAATTTATGGTATTGAAACAAGGCTAGAGTAGATGATCAAAGTAGTTAATATTTTGTTGAATTCATATTTTCTTCTCTTTAGATGCATGTTCACATAACATTGTTGAGCAATGAAATAAATTAGGCCATCTTTGTATGATAGCACCACTTAGTTTTCAGTTATAATACCATTGGTGTGTCATTGAAGGATAGAATCAATATATTATGATGTTGATGCTTTTATTGATGATTCATTATGTTCTAAGGACCTAAAAAACCTTGTTGGTGATATTTTTGTACTGTTCAATTGCTAAAAATGTATACAATAAATTAGGTTAATTTACTTAAAGATATCTATCTGACATGACCCTCCACCATACTTTTATGATTCACTTACTTCAATTTATTCAAGATAAAGAAAGTAGTAGGCTAGTGTTTTTGTATTCAATTGGGGCATTTTTACTTCAAATGCCTAATTCAAGGAATCATAAACCTTTAGTACTTTTTTTTCTATGGTTCTTAAGGAATTAGTTTTTTTGTTAGGTATATAATTAATAAACTTTTTAATTGATCCAATATTTCATTATAATTAGGGTCAAACTAACTAATATTGATGGAACTCACATAAAGGGAGCCAGTGATGTTTGTAGACTTTGACTTCATTGCATGGGAACTTATGAAAAACAAGTGATAAAGTTTAGGTAGAATTTAAGATGGTTATTGTAGGTTTCCCATGTTTATTTGATACCATGATATCTAAAATTATTATATAAATACAAAACTTGTTGTATTTGAAACTAGACAATGATTATTGTATATTTGTAGTTGTTCTTTCTTGTACATTTTGCAACAAGGTACATTTGTTACTTTGTATTATTAAAAGGACCACATCATTATCTTCAGTATTCATTTATATTTGATCACATAAGAGGATTCATGTATATGTGTAAAGTATCTCTTAGTGGAAAGTGCTAGTGTAGAGTAATCATATTAGTTTTGTTATATATATGTATTTCACTAATAATTGTTGTTGCTGGGGAATATGTGCATGTATATTATGCAACCGTGATGCGATGAAAATATAATTATTTCTAAAAGTGTTATTGAAGATATTATAAATCCAAGATAAGACCACAAGAAGAAAGAGGAAGATAACTAAATTTTTATGTGGAAAACCATCATAATGTATGATTAAAAGACCACAGGGCTAACCAATAAGAAAATCTATTAAGAAGTAATGGTACAATTATTCTTCTCGTATTTTGACCCCAAACTTAAGAAAATATAGCCAAACTGAAATATCAAACAATACCATGATAGGGATAGATCCCTAAAACTCTACTACCCTAGAACTTCCCAAGAAGATATCATATTTCACAAAGTGTATAACAATAGATGGCTTGAAGAAGAACACCCAGAAGCCTTGTCTGTCTACCTCCTCTTCATTTATTATTCCCTTTCTTTTTCTCACTTCATCATATGCTCTATTTTTTCTACTTGTCACAAGGAACAATAGCTTTCGTTTTCAATTTGGTGATTGTGTTCTTGGAAATTGGTGACTTCCAATCCAATTCCTTTGTAGCAGCTGTTGGGATTTTTATACCATATGTAGCATAGTAGTAACCTTAATGGGTCGTCTCCCAATTTTAGATGGACATAAGTACAAGCCCAACAATCTCCCCCTCAATCGGGAGGAGAATCCTCACTAGAAATGTGTTCTGTTGAGCTCTTTATAGAAATATAACTTGTCTAGTGTCACCACCTTTGTCGTCATTTTAGTAGTCTTCTCAGTATGGATCTTCCTTAGTGTCAACAACTTCTTATCAATCATATCATGAGGCTAATAATATCTCATATCTATGTCTGTTGTCTATGCATGATGCATTGTTCTCTTTCTCAAGTAAATATCATTATGAATATCATAGAAAGTAGTTAGATTAACCAAAAAATGCCCAACTTCCCTATAAATATCACAAGACAAAGTATTTTCACTACTGTGCTTTACCTTACCTCTATCGTATAAAGTGCAAAACATTGCAACCTAGAATGTGAAGATATGGCTCCCTTGTAAAAGTTTAAACATACCTAGAGATATACTTACCTATGATGAATGTCCTCTAAGATGTCAACATCAATTATGCCTTTCAAAAGTGGTTTGGAATCACCAAACATCAAACACATATTTATGGTTCCTTATAAATATCTAAATTTCCACTTGATGACCTCCCAATGATCTTTCCCAGGGTTTGAGTAAAAATGAACCCATAACACCAACTACATGAGAAAAATCAGAATGTGTACATGCCATTCTATACATCAAAATCCCACAATAAAAGAACATGTAATGTTATCCATTTCCTCCTTCTCCTCATATGTAGATGGACATGACTTCTTCTTTATATTGAATAACCTATTAGTGGCATACCTATTACTTTCAATTTGTTCATGTTGAACAACTCTGGAATCCATTCAACATAGATATGATGTGATAACCACAACCTACGTAGCTTCCTATCATGCATGATCTGCATCCCTAAAATATACCATGCTAGTCCAAAATCCTTCATATCAAAGGCTTGGCAAAGCTCTATCTTTAGTTTTTAACCAAATGGATATCATGTCCCACTATCAACATGTCATCCGTAAAGAGTAGTAGTATACTAAACTTGTCATTAGGAAACCTCCTAATGTAGACACATGTTTATGGACTTGTCTTTTGGTACTTGTGACTCTACAAGAAGAATCAAACTTCTTGTACCACTTCCTAGGAGCTTATTTAAAATCATATAAACTCTTCTTCAGTCAGCAAACCAAGTGATCTCTTCCCTTCAACTAAAATCCTTTTGGCTTCTCCATGTAAATATCCAATACTATGTCAATTTAAGAAACTATATCTTCACATTCATCTTCTCAATCTCCAATTTATGCCAGCAACCATTCCCAGAACCAATTTAAAAAGTCATATTAAAAAATAGAAAATATATCATTAATATCCACTCCTGGTCTTTGAGTAAATCCCTTGACAACTAGTCTGACTATGAATCTGATATCCTCAATTATGTCATCACTCTTCATCCTATAGACTACATTGTTCTTTAGTCCTCTCATGTCCTTAGGAAGCACCAAAAGTTCATAGGTGTCGTAGTTCTACAAATAAGACATCTCCTCCTACATCAATTGATGCCACTATGCTCTCTATCTATGACCATTGCCTTCTGAAATGTCTTTGGCTCCCATATAGAATATATTAAGATGTCATATATTTTGATGAAGGGTGACAAACTCTACCAGACCTCCTCATTTCTCTAAGGCATCTACCTAGTGATGATCTTACCCCCCTTCCTAGAAGTATATGATTGTGAATCTAAATCACTCACTTGCACATTTGGAACATGATTACTCAATTTTCTATAACTATATCTCAAGCTGGTCATGATTCTATTCTTCATAATCTGAAGACTACACATGTGAAGAACATGAAGCATCCTCAGACTCATCATTAGAAGAATTGTCACATGATTGTGTAGCCTTTGCATAATCATTCTCAGACTCTTATCACTATATTTACTATCACAAAACGTGTCATCTTTATGTCTTCTCATGGTCTTTTTTACATGATCCCTTAACTTGTAGACAAACTATTGATCTCCATATCCAAGAAGGATACATGGGGCCATTTTATCATCTAGATTTTTCTAATTATTCTTTGGAACATGTGCATGAGACTTGCACCCAAATACCTTCAGATGAGCATAGGATGCATTATCGCCTGTCCATACCTTCTCATGTATCTCAAATATCAAAGAAAATTGATGAAGAATTATTATTCAAATAGAAGGTAATTTTCATTACTTCACACCAAAATGTTTTTTGCAACTTTTTAATCTTCAACATGAAGATGAATTTCTCCACTATGGTACAATTCATCCTCTTACTTGTACTATTTAGTTGTAGTGTAGTAGACTCTATCCTCTCATGACATATCCATGTTATGAACAATAATTTTACAACTTCCGGGAGGTGTTTCCACATTTTTCCATGAGAGACACTTTAGCTTTTTATTTGTCTCCCGCTCCACCATGGCTTGAAAATTTTAATGACACTCAAAGACTTGATCCTTGGTCTTCAACAAGTATACTCACACTTTCCTAGATGCATCATCAATGAATTTGACAAAATACATATTGCCACCTAGTGAATCCACCTCAAACAAACCACATACATCCCAATGAACCAATTGTAGAAGTTGTGAACTCCGATTTGAACATGTATTGAAATAAATTGACCGATGTTTTTTTGTTTGACATGAATACATGAGCTCATATTGGTTTCCTTTCCACAAGGAATCGATCTCTACTTTGATAGAAGTTACAAGCCTTTGTCACTCACGTGTCCAAACCATTTGTGATTTAGATCTACTTGGTGTTCATTAACAACATGTAGATCACTACCTTTGACCACTATAAGCTTGGTATTATATAATGTGCCACACAATTTGCCTCATACAACAACCAAGGCCCCCTTTATAATCATACAATATCCACAACCAAAGTTCCAAAGCCAACCTTCTCTATTAAAGAAAGAACAAGATATCAATCTCAACCACAAATGTGGAACATGGCATACATTCTTGAGTGTTATTGTATATTTGACACTTGTATGAACACAAATGTCTTTCATACCAATAATTCTAGATAAGATGAAATTTCTCATAGTCACCCTCCCGAAGTATCCCTTCCCATATGAAGTTAAGAACTCGTTACTGGTTGATGCATGATAAGAAGTTGTAGTATCCACCACCCACTCAGAATCATCATCATCAGCATGCAAACACTACTCTTAGATTATCAAGACTACATTGCCATAATTGTCATTCCTATAATATGAATTGTCTCTATAGTGTTCTTGTCATCATCATTCTTGTATTTAGTTTTAGACCCATGTTTCTATTTTCAAACCTTGCAATCTTTTTTTTATGACATGGTTCGTCACAATGAAAGAATCGTCTACTCTTTGATTTGGATCTACCACAGGCCTTCCCGGGGTCCTGAGACTCACTACAACTCTAACACCTATTATGGTCTATTATTCTATCAGTGCTCCTTCTCTCAGTGAAGTGGACCTCTAACCCATTGTTTCCCAAGGGACACTCACGAGTCTCTTCATCCAACACACAGCTCTTCACCAGATCAAGTGTTAACATTCCTTCCTATGCTGAATTATAATTGTCACTAGAGCATCTCTGAATAGTCAGATAATGATCCGAGAAGAAGTAACACCTAGAGTTCATCATCAACAATCATCTTGATGGATCCTAGTTCACTTATAGGATTTAGAATTCATTCATGTTCTTGATAATTCTAGTATCGTCCCCTTCCTTCAGGTGCACCAACTTCCTAACGAAAACAACTATATCTATTGTAGTCTTCTATGCATACAATTTTTTGATCTTTTCCCACATATCTTTGGCATTGGTCTCCTCTAAGACATGGTGGAGCATAAAATATCAAGCCACTTTCACATTATTGGTACACTCTTCAAAGTTAGTTTAATTTGACCCACATCAGATGCGCTCTTTGGATTTTGTCCCTCTATTGGATCCTCGAAGTCCTTGAAATATAGAATATCCTCCATCTTTGGTTTTTAGAATCCTATAATTTATGCTCGTCAACTATATCATAATTTTATGATGATCCTTCTTGCTCTGGATCTATATGTGTAATCTACGCTCTGATAACACTTGTTGTTCTTGGGGAATATGTGCATGTATATTACGCATCCACGATGCGATATAAAGATAATTATGTGTTGAAGTGTAACCAAAGAAGGTGTATATCTAAGATAAGATCACAATAAGATCGAGGGAGATAACCAAATGTTAATGTCGAAAACTATCACAATGTCTGAGAAAAAAATCACGGGGCCAACGGACAAGAAGATCCACTAAGAAGCAAAGATACAATTGTTCTTCTTGGGCACACAAACTCAAAATAAAACATCCAGAAGGAGATATAATAAAAATATCACCATAAGGAGAGATCCCTACAACTCTACCCCCCCAGAAATTTCTAGGAAGATACCATTTTCTATAAAGTATAGAATAGTAGATGGACAAAAAACACCCAAACGCCATGGCAGTTTGTCCCTACTTCTTTTCTTCTACCCTTCTTTTTTCTCTCTTCTTCCTTTGCTTTTTTCTTTCTCTCCATCATAATGAGAAATGGCTGCCATTTCTCTTTGGCGGATGTGTTCTAGGAAATTGGAATTTACCGATCCAGTTCCTTGCAAATGTTTTGGGATTTATATCCCATCCGTAAATGTAGTCGTAAGTCTAATGGGCCAAGGCCCTAATAAGGCTAAACACAAGCACAAGCCCAACAACAATTACTATTAATTGAGTTCATAAATGTCTCATAGTAATCAAACATGTCGGTGAAGATCTGGTTGGTATCTATTTTTTATCTAGTTTATTGTATAAAGTGTACTAGATTTTTTCTACATTACTTTAAACTTTCTTTTCCTTTTTCATATGTCATATGTTTGTTCTAAAAGTTGGATGATTTCTTGTCTTGGATAGATGACGTTGGTACCAACTTTTACTAGACATCTTTGTTCCAAAATGAATGTATTCAGAGGTTCATACTTCTAGTTCATGAGAACATGAAACAAAGAGGCCATCTCTCAAGGACATTCTTCTAGATATTGTCATGGATGTGTACACACATATCAACTTGTACTACAAAGTGCATACAAGTAAATGTTGTCATTTGGGTTATAAAGTTGATTGGTCTTTCTATTTGATAAAAACCATTAATTGCATGCACTTTCATTATAAATTTTTCTCAAAAGCATGTTATATATATATATATATATATATATATATTTGAAGAAGCAAACATATATTCATCTTTTTATTTGGTTTGTGATTAGACTTGTCGAGAAAATGTATCATGAAATTTAGTTGAAATTGGTTGAATATGACATGGGTGTTTTAAGGTATGTCTATATCATTATAGCAGTATCTTATTGTCATTAATGGAACATAATTATTTTTTCAAATGATTCAAATAAACATATAAAAATTATATCATTAGAAACATTTTGTACATCTCTTTTTAACATACTTTTGCATGTCAAAAGACAAAGTCTTCTTGCAAATATGTATGATGTATTTCCTACAACACGTATATGATATCCACCCCCCTTAAATTATCCTTTTTATGGGCCATTGCAATATTTTGAAATTTTCTTGTATTGTTTATCTAGGCTTTATAAGAAAGATAATGATTTCCTACAAAATATATTTACCCTCTCTTTTTAGTGTACATAACATTTTTTAGTAGAGTCTTTTAGTAGATTGCCTCTTATGGTAAATTTTGTAAAGATATAATTACTAAGAAGAGGAAGATAGCTAATTCTAATGCAGTGATGCTACATGAGGAGGTGAGCATGTTGATTCAAAGGAAGTTACTAAGGAAGACAGGGGACCCATGATGCTTACTGATACCTTATTTAGTACACAGGTTCCACTTTGAGGATGCACAGTAGACAAAATCAATTCCATGCCACTAATGATATTCAAGATAATGGGATTGACACACAACAGGAACACCAATATGATGATTCCATTGGCTGACAAATATTTTGTTTGACCTTATTGTAATTGTTAGGACATCTTGGTTAAGGTCAATACATTTTTTCCTAGAGGATTTTGTATTCATGGAGATTCAAGAAGACTAAAAACAAAGCTACTTTTAGGTAGACAATTCTAGGATAAAGTAGATGTCAGATTAGTTATGAGAACATGAAGAATGACTCGGATTCAAAATGTTAGGATGGTGTTTAAATTTTCAATATATCCAACAAAGATAGTACATGTGATGCCCCGCGCCACCAAAAGCAAGATTACTCAAAACAAAACCATGGAAGAAAGATTAAACAAACAGATTACAGGAAAATACTAAAAATTAAAAGCATTTCCATAAACTGCCAAATAACAAAAACAATTACATACGAGTTCTTTCATGTCTCAAAGCACTTACCATGTGTGTCTCCTACCTCTTATAAGGGAATTGTTCCATAACATATATACATATATCCCCCACATCAATGCACAAGGGAGGCATACAAGCCAACCACATATCAAAAGCACGTCTACAAAACATCCCCAAAGACCTGAGTGTACAGGGATGACTCTAGGACTCTAACAACAAAAGACATACAACAACACTTCCAACCTTGTCAGCTACTGCCTTTTCTGCTACTCCTCAACCTCTACTGCACGATCTCTAACTCCTTGTGCACGTCACCTAAAAAGGATGTGGGAAACCCATGAGGTGAGATTCCAAAACTCAACAGGAGATATAACTCTCCACCAACTCTATTATTATCACAGATAAGATGATTAAAGCAAGCAGTAGAATTATACTCATGAAAAGAAGGAAACCAGTTGTTAATAGAGTAAGAAGTTTCTATTAGATTATGAAACAACTTAACATTATAAAAGGAAAATGAAGAACATGTATATTTTCTACCAACACTATGGTCAAAAGCAACCCAGGCCTCAACCAATGTTTCTGTATTTGATCATATACAAGCATACTACATGGTTGATCATGTATTTTATTTTGTCGTGAGGATTTGAGTCGTACCACCAAAATCCAACCGACCACTGCTTAGTCGAAATCAGTGCCATACAAGGTCGTTGGAAGAGCCAGAATCCACGACCTTTCTACACCTCTTGGTCAGCACAAGAGAAAACACCGCAGAGATATACCAGTCAACTACAATAATGACTTATAGTCTAGCTTAGGGATTGGCTCATGCATGGCCATCCACATATATAATCATGCCTAGCCAATCTTGATACAGGTACGACCCTAGAAGAATAGGATCACGCTTGGCCGTTCTAACAAGAAGGAGTGGCTCATGCATGGCTATCCATATCACAATGAGAATGACTCATGCATGGTCGTCTCCCACAACCTATAATTAAGGATGCAAGGGAATACTCGACTTGCACCATGCATATTAAAAAATATGTGCTCTGAGTTAAACTCATTTCACCACCCAGAAAATGCTAACACTGAATGGATCTATGGAACATGGCAAGCTACAAGATTAGGTTCCACTTGATTAGTTTGGTCATTTAAGTATCTTTTAGCATAAATTAAGTTACAATGTGTAAACTCTAAACAAGTGCTACAAAAATAAGGTCATAACACATTACCAATAAGTAATTGAGAATATAAGGTGTGGTCTTATCACATTATCACTTGATGCTTGTCATTCACCATAATTTTCATCACAAGGACCACATACTTTTGGGGTAGAAACCCCTCATCTCTTTATTGAGGAAATTATCATCTCATGTAAGGCAACAAGCCATCATTAGGTCATAAGACCATTTACTTCCTATTCATGTGATACCAACATCACACATGCCTCATAAGGCCCATTCAAACAAATCATAAAGATCATAGCTCTTATCTAGCTATGCATATCAACTTGTGACACTTGCATGATTAGACACTTATAACAAGTGAGATAATACATTATCACTACTAGCATTTAATAAGGATTCATGTCATTCACATTACATCATTAGGGCTAGGGTTCTCTTTTAACCGATTACAGTTTATAAGTTTGGATCAACAACCAACATCAAATCATTATTTCTATTATCACTATAAAGGATGTTATGTAATTAAAGGTCATAGAAAACAACACTCCTTTTATTGTTCATACAACCACCCCATAGGGTATCACATCATACCATGTAACCCTATCATCAACATGATATATCATGACCACCATCACAAAGTATCAATTAGACTATCATATCCAAGCATGTCAGGTTAACCACACATAAGGTGTGACAGGTTAGATACCCATAAGGTGTCAGATTAACCACACAAAGGGTGTATCAGTTGATATTTGCCATAGGGCATCGACTTCTCATCACCACAACATGCCAACCACCTCTATGCAAGGCACAAGGGTTAACTTTTCTAGGGCGTGATGGTTTAACCCTATATGAAGGTGTGATGGGAAACACCAAGGTGTGATGGTCAACACACCTGAAGAACACACATGAAGGTGCGACGGGAATCTCCACCTAAAGGTGTGACGGGTTGCTAGGGGTAGGGTTTTCAGCAAGGAATCACAGTTCACATCCCCAAGGTGTATCGGGAAACCCTACACTAAAGCGTGTCAGCCTCTTGCTCCACCAAGGGCATCATGGCCTATCACTCAAACATACCAGTTCACAAGGTATTCTCATGGTCATGACGGTCTAACACCCTCAAAGAATATTGGTTTAGGCACTTCCAGGGCATGACGACTAACTGCATCAAAGCATATCGGCCTAAGCAAACATATGAGTTTAGCATTCCCTAAGTCATGATGACCTGTCACATGGTGTGTCGGTCTATGCACCACAAGTCACGACGACCACCCCATAACATAGTGCATGTGTGCGGACTTGTCATCTTCAACCTTTGAAAGATCGGTCGCTAGTCCATCTACTAACATGGTAAGAGGAGCAAGACACAGGCAAGAACTTAAACTAAATTCCTTCACCAAAGTAGTCCTCAAAACCATCACTAACTACTAACATATAATAGGTACATGATCTAGAGATAAGGAGCAACATAAACTTATGAAAGAGTGAAAATAACAAAGGAGGTTAAGAATTATATAACCCGCCTCAAAGATCACCAACATGATATAAGATCCAAGGTCAAGCTTCATGCTCAAAAGCTCAAGGTAGAAGATGATCCACCAACTTTATCACCACTTCACCGCCAAGGAAAAAGATGTGTAATGACCACATTTGTGCTTAATTGGTAAACTAGGGTTTACCTGAATGATTACATGCTTGATTAGATTGAACATCGTTTAGACTTTATTAATGATAGTAGATCAGTTGTGATGTTTCAAACCTAAGAAGAAACTCTAACTATGATTTTAGTTTGAAGAATTAGGGTTTGAGAAATGTAAACCCTAATCGGAAAAAATTAGGGTTTTGATAGTATATGAATATGGAATTTGATCAGGATAGCAGTGTGGCAAATGATTTTTCATATTTTCTGCAAATTTTGTATTTAATTTAATTTTGGATATGATATGGATAACTCAATCATGCATATTGTATAAACATTTCAGAATATTTGAGTGTTCTTTGAATGTGGTTCTCGGTCAAACTATACTTCAACCAAAATGCTGACAGAGTGCTTTTTAGTAGTGTAGTGTTTTATTTTTAGTTATTTATTGGTAACTCCAAATCATTTGAAATTTTAACAAGAGATCTGAAACTCAATAATAAATAACATGTAAAATTTTCATAATTTTGGATGCCTTTAGACATTATCAGTAGATGAATTACTGTAATATTTTTATGACAAACAATTCAGTTGAAATAAGAAAAAGTATAGTGAGGGGTCAATGTGCAATTGACCCAAGCATCTCAATTGCTCTATATGGTCAACCTAACACACTAGCATATCTCATAATTCGTGATTCATTCTATAGAAATGAAATCCTAGAGAGAGAGGGAGAGTTAGGGTTTGAGAGGAGAAAGTGGTGGAATTGCTGATATAGGGTTTCTCTATCTGAGATCTGATGAAATCAAGTAAGTTTAGATTCTTTGCATAGACCTTAATGGTGAATCTTCTCTCACATGTCAATATTCCATCCCTCCTCTGATTTTATCTGAAATGGTATCAAAACTTTCCCTGTTCTCACTCTTTCTTGATAATCCCTCATTTTTAGGGTTTCTGAGTTGAAAGGAAGAAGAATCGGGTGAATTGTTAGGGATTTGATATGAGATCGAGATTTTTAGGGATGAGCTGCATTTTTAAGGTGTTTTCCCACCTTACGGTGAGTGGGAACTTGCTTTAAACAATATATTGCACGAAAATTGGTTAAATCATCCATAATCTTTAATTGCATAGCATGCGACTACAAACCCTGAATTGTGTGTTTGATCTAAGTTGTTGCAAAATGATATGAAATGGATTCTTCCTCTATTTGGATGAATTTCAGATGATAAAATCATATTAAAAATGTATACAATACATCCTAATGAGAATTCCCTAAGTATTCACAGATGTTATAAGAGTAAACTGAAATAAAGGGAATTTGTCTATGAATGAAATTGTTGTATAATTAAATAGAGAAATTTGTTTATCTGGATCCCCTTGGTTATGAATGATTGTTTATCTAAATTCATAGTACATATATGTCTGATACTATCGTGTATTTCATTTAAGGTGAATAGTGTTTGTTTGATATCTCAGTAAAGAGGGTGAAACCCTAGATGCGAGGAAAGTTGGATATTTGCGAATAGATATTGTGAAACCCATTCGAACGGATTTTCTTGACATGATAGACTTTATTTATTTAATGTTATTATTGATGCATGATATCCCAGTTAATGCCATGGAAACCCAAATTCAACTCAGTTTCAAGGTTTCATACATATATTGATTTTATATGATTTGTTGATAGTAGTCTTTATTCAGTGAATGTTTATGTCGCATGAAATCTTTATGGGATCCATGGGAATAAGTTGTTGCCTAGTGAGAGGTGACAAGATGTGTGATGGCCTTGTGAGCCATGAGAATACTTGTATAACTAGTGAAATGAATACCTTGGTCTAAGGACCTATAGGTAATGGTTACCTGTTACAGAGGTAACAATGCTATGTGATGATCTAAAGGTTTGAATACCCAGATCCAGTAATTATGATAATGATGTGAAGGTATGAGAATTCCCAGCAATGTGATAAGGGGTTGAGATCCCAGGTATCATGTGTTGTAAAGATTTGAAAAGTATGTGATAGATGTATTGCACCTTTCTCTGTAGCATTTGTTGTGATTAAATGAAACCCTAAGGGTAGGGTGTTCAATGAATCAAGTATTGTGATATCAATGTTCTCAGTTATAATTAATAATTCTTGTCATGATAAGTAATTATCTCTTAATTGAGTTATGAGATGCACAACTCAAGATTTGGGTTGATATGCACGTTCTTTGAGAAATTACAGATAAGTTGCATGTGCTATTGACGATTACTCATATGTCAAGTAATTAACTCTTATCAGTGTAATAAGATGATAAATTGCATGATTCTAGTGTGTATGTGCCAAGTGGACATGTATTCTGTTTATCTAAGAATTTTAGTCTGCTTGCATGTATAGTATCTTGATTACTCAATATATTATAGTGTTTTGAATATACTGCTCTGCCAAGTTTAGAATGATATACATGTTGTATTATAACTTCAAATAAGTAGACGCGACACCATAGAGATACCAGAGTCAAGTATAAGTAAGACAAGGGTACACTGTAGAAAGAGCTTTATAAGACATTTATTAAGTGGATTGAAGATAAAGTCTTCCATCAACTATTTCAAGCACCAAATAATATTGTTGAAAATATCAAATGCCTTGCCTTTAAACCAAAAATGAATGTTATGTCTTATGAAGGGTTTGACATAATGGGTTCCCATATTACACAAAGTGTCAAGATGATAAGAGCATCGTCCAAAATAGTGGGGTCACCCTTCAAGCGTCTTCATTGTTTTTTTCTAGGGCAAAAGATAAGAGTCCACGTGAAGCTAAAATGTCATATTACGGTGTCATTGAAGACATATGGGAGTTTGACTACATAGATTTCAGAATTTCTCTCTTTAAGTGTAATTGGGTTGATAACACCAAAGGAGTTATAGTGGATGAATATGGTTTCACATTAGTGAATTTTTAAAAGATTGGTGAGAAGGGTGAATCATTCATATTGGCATCATAGATAAAACAAGTATTTTATTTCAATGATCCTGCAAATGAAAAATGGTCAGTTGTTCTTCATGGTAAAAGATCGTTCATTGAAGATCATATAGATGAAGAAGATTACTATGATAAGTATGATGACTCGAGTCCATTCTCAGTTGGGTTGCCAACACCAGATATTGAAGCTAACGATGACTTATATGTGCATGGAGATCACATTGAAGGAATGTTAATTGATAAAAGATTTCAATATTAGAGGCATGTTTTTATTTCTTTTTAAATGTTAAATGTTAAATGTTAAATTTTTTTGTATGTTAAATGTTAAATGTTTGATTGTTTTTTGTATGACACTTTTGTATGGCTGACCATGAGTATGATGACCATGATGATGATTACAATGAGGGTGATGCGCCGCCTCACAATGTAAGTTTTACAATATATCCTATATCTAGCTATATATGTCCATTTATAATTTATATCACTATATGTGTTTTTTTGTCAATTTTTAGGTTGATGATGTACCCCCATAAACCAACGACGTGGGTTAAATACTAAAACTGTCACCAATAAGTGAAGTTTGGCTGATTTACAAAAGACTCGGGTACCGCTTTTACTGTAACATCAGTTTATTTGCCAAAAAATCAATGTCTAAAATTACCCACAAAATACAATTTTTCAGAAAAAAAATTTGCCTCCCAAAATTTTCAATATGGCGTCAGTTGTACAGAAACCAACAACACAAGTTTTGAGCTGTGGCTCCACGGAAAATTTTATCCCTTATTAGTCTTCGTTTCTTTATCTGAAACCGATGACTAATCACTCTTCACGAGACAAAATTTATTCCCTCATTAGTCGTCAGTTTTTGACAAAGAATCGTCGACTAGGTGTTTTCACGCTTTGTCCCCACAAATATATTTTCCCCCCGATTTTCTTCTTTGGCATCGGTTTTTGTTAGGTAACCGAAAATAATGGCAACAAAATTTTTTGTTGCGATATGTGAATAGACTTCGGTTGTATACCTTGAAACCGACGACTAAATCCCTAACCGAGTGCAATTTCTTTTGTTTAAAATTACACTTAGTTGTCAGTTTTTCACGTGTGACTGATGCCTGCTGGTATTAGGCGTCAGTTTTGGCAAACATATGATGACCAAAGGTAACATAATACCACCTACATGAAACAAACACTTCCTCTTCTCTATTTCATCATGATTTCATTAGGGTGATTCTACTGCCAATGATCGGCTTCCTCCTCCATACCGTTGGCTTGCCAATTCCTTGCCGCCACCACCACCACGCCGTTGGCTTACTGCCGTTGTGGAGTTGTTTCTATTGAGGAGCCTCCAGTGAGGATCTCTACTTGGAGGACGCCTCCGCCATTGAGTCGGTCTGCTGGGAGGATGTTACCACTGTGAAGAGCTCTACGCCATCGTATGGTGAGCCACTTTCTGGGAGGACGCCACCACTGGTGAGGAGCTCTACGCTCACTACCGCTAGAGATCAAGCTTGGCCTAAGGACGCTGGAGCTCACCGGCCACTTGAGCTTCTACTTCCCCTTGTTCTAGGTAGGTTTGATATCCCCAAACAACTCCCCCTGTATTGCAATAAATATTTATGCATGTAATTTGAGCCATGAATCAAATTTGACAAATATTTGAACTATATCTTAACTTGATAACAATGAAATGTGACCTAATGTGCATTTTGCTATATTTGAGACCTAATCTTGTACACATTTCACCCTAATCTTGTATTAACTATATTTCTCAAATCTTATGATCAATCTATCTAAGATATTAAAACCCTAATGTTAGATCTCTGATTTTGTAGTTATGTGTCACCCTAACATCTACATGAATCCATATTGTATGATGTATATTTATGATGATAATGCATGAGCTAGTTTGAAATTTTGAAATCAATTATGAATCTCACCCACCCCAGTTCATGAATAATTTATGTGTAATGATTATCTAGATGATGAACATGCATGGACATTGAAGATGTTGAAAATCAATGTTATAGAATATGGTACCTAGATTAAATGATGTTACATGAAACCTAGGATATGAACGATGAAACTAGGATTGTAGGTATAGGAATGACAACATACAAGTATTTTATTGGCCTAGAAACCCATCCAAGATTTACTCATTAGGAGTAAATCTTGGATAGTCCCCGATTTGGGGCTATTCTTAAACACTTAGTCTCACTTAGGATGTAACTGTATAATCAACATTTGATTTTCATGATGTTCCATCGGCACCTCCCCATTTGTTCTCTAAGTAAATATGTTGGTGGGCATTTGCCCATGTACATTGGTGTACTTGGAGAATTATGGGGAAATGCTACCAAAATTTTCTTAAAAACCAAATACACATTATACACTTACTAGTGATAATAGGTGTTCAACAATGGGATAGATAGTACACATTTATTAAATATAATTCCCTAATATTTTAACCCTAAACCCTAATATCTTAATGCTAAACCCTAATATATACTTGTTTTCTCTTTGATCATAGATTGTATAGATCATGGATATCCATTCCAAATTGCTGCACCCCAAAGTTTATTGTTGGTCTTGATCTGTTTATTAGATTTGTGTAGGATCATAGGAAACAACCTGGAGATAGGTTCTATTATCCATGCAGGCATTGCAGTAACAACTTGAAAGTCAGCATTGATGATGAAATCAAAAGTCAAGTCATATGCAAAGGGATTGTACAAGGCTATACAGAATGGTAGTGGCATGAAGAGATTTCAAACCTGAAATTAGTAGATTTCGATAGCAGTGCTTGTGTGGAATAATAAATTCCCTCTAATGATGTAGATGTGAACAAATAGGTTCCAATAAACATTGTTGATGAGATGCTAGATAGTTTTAGGGTGGAGCACACCGATCCACCTCCCATGTTTAGGAACATTGTGCATGATGTTGAGAGATCGTTATACATAGGTTGTACTAAGTTTACAAAGTTTAGCGCTATGTTGAGATTGTGTAAGCTAAAGGCTAACAATAGATGGAGCGATAAAAGCTTCACGTCATTGTTTTCTTTGTTGAAAGCAATTCTTCCTCAAGGAAATGAGCTTTCAATCTCAACATATGATTTAAATAAATTATTTTACCCAATGGGAATGGAGGCTAAGAATATACACACATGCCCGAATGATTATGTATTATTTTAAAAGGACTATGTGGATTTGAAAGATAGTCCAAAATGTGGGGTGTCAAGGTATAAAATGACGACTTTTGGGAAGTCCAAAACTGATTTTCCTGCCAAGGTGATGTGGTATCTACCTATAATACAACGGTTTCAACGCTTGTTTTCCAATTCAATAGATGCGAAGAATTTGAGGTGGCATGTAGAGGTTAATAAAAATAATGATGGGATCCCACGACATGCATCTGATTCCCCATAGTGGAAGAAGATTGATTTATTGTATCCTTAATTTAGTGAAGAAGTCAGGAATATAAGACTTGGGTTTTGTACCAATGGGATGAACCAATACGGGACATTGAGCAACCAACATAGCACTTGGCATGTTATGCTTGTTATATACAATCTTCCTCTGTGATTGTGTATGAAAAATAAGTATGTTATGTTGTCATTGTTAATATCAGACCCTAAACAACCTGGAAATGATATCGACATTTATCTTGAACCTTTGATTTATGACTTAAGAAGCTCTGGGGTGAGTGTTATGACCTATGATGCTTCACGTAGAGAGACATTTTGTTTGCATGCTATGTTGTTTTGCACTATTAATGACTTTCCAATATATTGGAATTTGTCTGGATACAGTGGAAAAGGATCTAAAGTGTGTCCTATATGTAAATCAAACACTAATTCAATATGAAGAAAACATGGCGGCAAGACTGTATATCTTTGTCATCGAAGGTTTCTTCCAAAATTCCATCCGTACTGAAGGTTGCGCAAAGCGTTCAATGGATGGAATGAGGAACAAAGTGCGCCTAGAGTAAAAGACTTTGTCAATGAATTTAGTAAGAGATCACAATGTACCATGTCCACACAAAGTGACAAATCTTTATTCATGAAGAAGTTAATATTTTGGGATCTTCCTAATTGGAGTTCTTTGGCAATTAGGCATTATATGGATGTCATGCATGTTGAGACAAATGTATGTGATAGCATCATTGGCACTCTGTTGAATATACCAGGTAAGACTAAAGATGGAATCAAATCCAAAATAGACCTACATAAAATGGGAATAAGGATAAAATTAACAGAAGTAGTTAGTACTGATCAGAGAACACATTTACCTCTTGCTTGTTACACGTTGTCTAGAAAGGATAATAAACTTCTTGCGAGTGCTTGGTTAATGTTAAGGTACCATAGGATTTCTCTTCCAACATCCATAGATTGGTATCAATAAAAGATCTGAAGCTGATAGGTCTTAAATCTCATGATTGTCACACTCTAATGCAACAAATATTGCTCATGGCCATTCGATCTATACTATCAAAGCATATAAGGTTTGCAATCACTAGAGTTTGTTTCTTCTTCAACAGTTTATGCAACAAACTTATTGATCTGAGAATCTGGATAAGTTGCAAAGAGAATTGGTTGTTACTCTATGTTAGCTTGATATGTATTTTCCTCCTTCATTCTTTGATATCATGGTACATCTTGTTGTCCACTTGACTAGGGAAGTGAAAATGTTGGGAGCAATTTTCTTGCATTGGATGTATCCTTTTGAATGATACATGAGCATTTTTGAAGGTGATGTTTGAAATCATTATCAACCTGAAGGGAGTATTATTAAGGGTTATGTGACTAGAGAGGTTACAGATTTTGCAATGACTTTCTGAGTGGTAATGACGCTCCTGTAAATGAAAAAAAAATTTGAGGAGCATTCTGGAAAAGGGATTTTAGGACCATAGATGAAAGTAATCAGTCATGAGTTGTTGCAACAAGCTCACTTGTATATTTTACACAACATCAAAGAAGTGAGTGTTTATATCACAGAACATACCAATTTCATCAAGAAACAATATCCTTGAGCTAATTTAATGTGGCTTGCTAGAGAGCATAACAAGACATTTATTAAGTAGTTTGAAGATAAAGTCTTACATAAACTATCTCAAACACCAAATAATATTGCTGAAAATATCAAATGCCTCACCTTTAAACAAAAAATGAATGTTATGACTTGTGAAGGGTTTGACATAAATAGATTCTAATATTACACAAAGCGTTAAGATGATAAGAGAATCTTCCAAAATAGTGTGGTCACCCTTCAAGTGTCTTCATTATTTTTTTCTAGTGTAAAAGATAAGAGTCCATGTGAAGCTAAAATGTCATATTACGATGTCATTGAAGGATTATGGGAGTTTGAATATGTAGATTTCAGAATTATGCTCTTTAAGTGTAATTGAGTTGATAACACTAAAGGAGTTATAGTAGATGAATTGGGTTTCACATTAGTGAATTTTGAAAAAAAAAGGTGAGAAGGGTGAACCATTCATATTGGCATCACAGGCGAAACAAGTATTCTATATCGATGATCATGCAAATGAAAAATGGTCAGTTGTTCTTCATGGTAAAAGACAGTTCATTGAAGATCTTATGGATGAAGAAGATTATTATGATAAGTATGATGACTCGAGTCGATTCTTAGTTGGGTTGCCAACACCAAATATTGAAGCTAATAATATGTGTGTGGAGATCACACTGAAGGAATGTTAATTGATAAAAGATCTCAATATTAGAGGCATGTTTTTATTTTTTTAAATGTTAAATGTTAAATGTTAAATTTTTTTGTGTGTTAAATGTTTGATATTTTTTGTATGACACTTTCATATGGCTAACCATGAGTATGATGACTGTGATGATGATTACCACGAGGGTGAGGCGCATGTAAGTTTTACAAAATATCCTATATCTAGCTTTATATATGTCCATTTATAAGTTATATCCTATATGTTTTTTTTGTCAATTCTTACGTTGATGATGTACCCCTTGAAAACCATGTGGCACTTGATGAGCAAAAAAAAATTTGGAAAAATTAGGGGCATCACTATGATGAAAAATCTAGTACAACAAAGGGGAATGGACCAAAATTGGTTGTGGATTTTGATCATGTAGGAAATCTAGTTGGGGTCAACCACAACTCGTTTGTTTCATATATTGGGCTTCTTACTCACAACCATTGTGGTGTAAATGCAGAATCTTGGGATACATATTTTAAAGGGAATAAAGACTTAGTATGGAAAGAACTATGTGTGAGATATTATCATTTTCAATTCTATTTTTAAAGTTATTTACATTTCTATTTTTTAGAATACTTTATTAAATATATAAAAATTTGTTGGGTATATTTGAACTAGATGAAAGCCTACTTCGTAAAAATGTGATGCCACGCTATGGGAAGGACCTAAGGAACTATAGGACAACTATCAACTAACAATACATACGAGATGCTGATAGGAGGAAGAAGTCAACCCTTGAGCAATGGAACTACTTGGACCCGATTGAGTTGAAGGTGTTTGTTTCAAAGAGAAATACTGATGAATTCAAGGTATTAAGCGTCACTCCCAATTTAATTATTATACATTATTATGAATTCACCTTTATTGTTACTAACCAATTCAATGTAATTACTAACAAGGTTATGAGAGATGCACAAAGAGTAAGGCGTGCATTGAATGTGCATGACCACACGATGGGTCCAGGTGGCTATGAAACTCTTCACCAAAAACTATAGACATCTTCTGTTCAGCAACATACTTCTCCTAATACTAAGACTGGTTAGTCCTCTACCATTACTCCCGCACCTCTGCATCACCATGATGTGTGGATAGATGGGAGGCAAAACAAAAAAGGAGATATAACCAACCCCGTGACTACTGAGGTGGCTGCAAAAAAGGTAAAATTCAACTCTCAAAGAAATTAGTATTGATGATTGTTATGTTTACTTACCAATTTCAATTGATGATGATTAACGGGAGCTTAACCAATAGAGGAAGAAAGGCTCGTTCATCCCTGAGGGCACAAGGGATGAATTGAAAGTTACTCTCTATAACCCAAATCATCCTAGATGTGTTAGGGCTGTAGGGGCTGGAGTGGGCCTAAGAGCATTCTTTGGGCCATCACAATGCAAACATGTCTAAAAAGGGGGAATTTCAAACAGTGAGGTAACCTATTATTTTTTTAGAATGTTATTGGAAAGGGAATTCATGAATCAAGATGCATTTCTTTTGTCCATATATAGGTAGATTAGTTAGTTGATAAAAAAGTAGATGAGTTAGTTGATAAGAGAGTCCAGGAAGCATTGAGCAAGTGGCAGGCATCTCATTCTGCCACTCTTCCCCTATGATAGAGGTTGTTGGGAGTGATCCTGTAGAGGTGGTTGGGAGTAATCATGTAGACCCACTACCTAGCACATCCACTGTAAGTATTTTAGTGACATGGTAGCTAGTCTTTTCAAGATGATGTGTGTATTTATGTATATAACATACTCTATGTAAACTTGTAGGGGTTGAATCCATGACATCTAAAATGGAAAGAATTCTTCATTGCAGAGGGTGAGGCTTACCCACACTTTTCAATGCACACAATTCATGGAACTCCAGTACCCAATGGTGCAGTTTGTGTGAGCCCGAGGCTTATGTTTGCTACATGGAGGAAACATCCATTGCCATATGCCCACCCAGATGATGACACGCTTGGTGAAGCAGAAGGCGGAGTGATCTTGTGGCCCAAAATAGATGTAATCTATACTGATCATGTATGGTAAATTTACATTACGTCAGGAAAGTATATATGTATATACATGACGATTGATATGAAATTATATATACAGGACAAAGGGAAGAAACCCGCTAAAACTCATCCTCCTCCACCTTCACCTCTTCCTGAAGTACCTGGTTGTCTTGCAAAGGACCTATATGACTCGTTGGGTCCTCAATGCCAGGGTATGGAAATATGGATAGGCGATCATCCCAAAAATTGTCTTATGATTGTTTCTATTAAGGAGGAGGTTGCAAGACAATCATATGGTAATAATATATTTATCCAAGATATTTTGATATTGTTTACTTATGCTTGGATGAATACATCTATGATAGAACTATGGATATGGTGAGATCTTATTTATATATCTATATAAATTATTTTATATATGGTGATCTATTTTATTATATATTAATTCATACATAATTTATGTTTTGCAAGCACTTACATAGGGTCTATACAAAATTGTCATTTATCCATGTGGGATTTCTAATTCCATCCTTGATTAGTCGTGTACATAAATTCCCTTCATCAGTTACCTTATATTGCTCTATTGCTTTTAAATATTTTGGTAAAGCAAAGAAGAGTGTGATAATAGCTCCATTCAATGTTGAGTAACTTTACTTTGCTTATATGTGGACTTAAAAAATTACATTTTATTGTGGATTTTGAGTTATATATGTTTAACTTTCTTATCTCTAGTGGTAAGCATTGGGAGTTACTGGTTGTTGTCCCCAAGATGTTGGTTGTTTATTATATAGACCCTTAGGGGAAGGAATTAGACAGTTCAGGACACACAATAAAAAGGCCATTATTCACATGAGAAATTTTTTATATTTATATCTGTTAACATCTATTATAACATTACTATTTAGTAACGCAATTTAATGTGTTACATTAACGTGTAGGGCTTTAAAAGATTTCAAAAACGTTGGAGGAGACATGGGAAAGAAAAAGAAATCATTAGTCTGGGAGAATGTGAAAGTAGTTTCCAGACTGCAATGCATATATTATATATGTGAACTGTAACATACTAGATCTCGGACCCTACCTTGGAAGTTGACATTTTGGAGTTAGCCAAACAAGGTTGAAGGTTAGACCTAAATAGATGTTTAGTATAACCCCAATGAGATAATGCATGTATAGATCACCTTAATGAAACCAATTTTCTAACATTAATCTTAGGTTTAAAATGGATACATAAAATATGCCACATAACTCATTTTGGTTGTAATATGAAGATAAGAAACATAATTGGATGAATAATTTAGATAATGGGTCGTTAATGGGACATATGACATATATCATAAAAAGAAGTCTCAAAAGTGGAAACAAACTTCAAATTCGAAATCTACATATCAAAATTAGCCTACATGTCAAATTTCATCTAATTTGGACTAACTTGAAATATTAGGATAAGTTTAGGAGAGAGAAAATGAGTAAAAGGCATAAGTAATGAATAATGTGATTATATAACTTAACAAATATGGAAATAATGGCAAATTCATATTCAACAGATCAAACATAACTTGTGGATGATGTTTGGTCCAATTTGGATGTTGTTTGTACAAGTTATGCAATTTTAGGTACATTCTGGATTTTTCTGCAATTTACCCAATAGAGAGGTTTTCTTTGTAAATTGTCACATGCATTGTAAGATTTATATATTACCTTACCATTATAGAGTTTTTGAATGATGGGGCACCTAGTTTCACCTTGGTTTGAAGGTGTTTCTTTCCAAGGGAATTTTAGGGATTACTATCTTTATAAATGAGCTTATCTTTAGAAGCTATCGACCAATGGGGTTATTTCTTTGATTGGAGGTCAGTTGGGATGGACTATAAGTGTCCGTAAACCGACATTTGATATTCAATAAGCCTCTATGAGTTGTCCTCTTGCATGGCCATGAAATCCCAAGGCTAAGGACACATGGAAAGCTCCATGGACACCTAATGCTTTACTTCTTCCTTATCCATAAAGGTTTGCATGTCCATGGGAACCCTTAGCATTGAACAAATGGAAAGTGACTTGAAACCTTGTTCTTGACTTCTTCCTTATCCATAAAGGTTTGCATGTCCATGGACACCCTTATACATGACACATGGAAAGTCTCATAGACACCTCATACTGGACCTCTTTCTTTATACAGCCATATCTACCCCTTCCCAACTCCCAATTCGAAAACTCTTGCTCACCTTTATTTATTCTATATTAGATCATCATTTCTACTCTATGTTTCCATGAAGGTGTTTTCCCAAGGTAAAAGGAGATGCCTACCTTGGTGAAGAAGGCTCCTAGGGTTCCAAATTTGCTCTATTTTGGGTTTCTAAAGCTCATCCCTGGTTATTTGACCAAAACTAGTAAGTATCCTCCTTTCCTTCCCTATTTTCATGTTGTTAGTCTTCCTTCCACCTTCCTATAGGTCAAAACCATGGTCTTCAATGGTGAAACCGCGCCTAGAACCCATAAACACCTCATCTCCATGTTCTTTTGTTAGGGTTTTTCACCTCTAAAGTGAAGAAGGTGCTTCTTGCTCTAGATAAGAGCTTTGTTAGAGAAACCAACCTCTATAAACTTGGGAACCTTACTTATTGGACCTGTCCACCTTCCCTAGAGGTTCTTTGGAGGCCTAGGCTTGACTTGGAGTGTTTAGACTTTGAATTTGAGGTATGATGTATTCCCTATTCTTCTATGTTGAGCAATTCACCTGTGCTTATTCATTCTCTTTGTCCTATTGACATTAGCCTATACACAATGTCTTTTCTATTGAAAATCATGGTTCATGTGAACTACCTTATTTGATATTGATCATGTGATCATGGATATTATTTTTAACTCTTATCTTATGCTTTGTTCGTAATGGAACTCTAAAAGATGACATGTGATGCTTTTTGCCCACTTATGAGGTGGATGTATATGTTGGTCACTTATGTGGTGACTAGTTTATATATTCTGACTATACTTTCTACTTGCCTCTAAATTTAACATGCTATGTGATTTAGTAGCACTAGAGTAGTGTAATTGCATTGGTTTTTATGGCATATGTGTTATTTCCTACCAAGCAGATGTGATATTTCCTGCTCTTTTGGATGGAAAGGAACCTCATACCTAGGCAAGATGTGTGATTCTTGGCTCGTGTTTTATATGTTTGGGAGGTTGGCAGTATTCCTTTCTGTATCAGTGTTCAAGTTTATGAGACTTGGCCACCATTGTGTTTATATTGTTCTAGGGATATGTTTATCTCACATGCATGTAGGTTGATGATATGGGGTGTGTGCCCTAATTATTTACATGTGCTTGTGCAGCACAATATTTATGTTTTATTAATGGAAAGTATTCTTTTGTGATCATATGATTTTAATTCCTTTTCTCTTGATAACCATTTGGATGGTCCTTATCCTTTCTATGGGAACCCTTTTATATTTGATGTCCTTTATTCCATATATTGCTTAATTTCCTATTTAGTATGCACATACCAGCCTTTGTTGATGTCATCTATTTTCTCTTTTTGCTAGGGTATACTTCCAACCCTAGGTGAAGGACTTGGATGATAAGGCATGAAGTTTTGGACTAGATTAAGGAGTTAAATCTTGGAGACAAATTTGTTATGGTTTATATTTCCCTCTACTTAGATCCTTATGTTGTATCATACATGTAAACCCTTACGGGATATTATGATGTACTTTTATAATAACCTTGTGATAAATTGAATATAATCAACATTTTTATTCCGCTGCTATACTTTGGTTGTTTTTAATACTATTTATTGAAATTTGAAAATGTTACACCTATTCCAGCATACCTTTGAGTGTGTTTGGAATGGATGTTTTATTCTTTAATTTTTCTTTAGTATGGGGGTGATCTACACTCCTTACAATATGGTATTCGATCCCATAGTAGTCGGAATCTGACTATTTCAATTTTGTCTCCCTAGTTAGAATCCTTGCCTTACCTTTAAGTGACATGTTTTCCCTAGAGTTGTTCAATTGATGATGAAGGGTTGATATAGGATCATATAGTTTCACATTAGAATAATGATGAATAGATCCCTAAAATACTTTCAACTAAAAGATGCATAAGTAATCATAGTAACTTGAGGTTGTTTAGCTTGGCCTTTAGGCAGCTACTAGGACATGAAGTTGAAAGCAAAGGTGTCTAGAAATGATCAGGACTCGGGGGCTGGCAAGATTTTCCTTTGTACCACTAACATGGTTTAGGAGGACTCCCGAATCCATATGATACCAGCCTGGCCTGAGCTGATATGAATTGTTCAAAATAGCATGCTTTTAGGCAATAGTAGCCTTAGACATCTACATGATTTATCTTTGGGGACCCTAATATGTTGAACTAGTCTCCCAGGTGTAATGACTTGTTTGAGGATGGATACCCAATATAATTCCCTTATGACTCATAGAACCACATGTCTGGATTGTTATCCCTAGAACCTAGACTTTAAAGTTTGGTGTTTAGTAAGCAATCAGAGTGTGCAGTGAAGTGTGATGGATCTGGTATATGGTCTAGTTAGACTCACCCTTTTACCTCTATACTAGTTTGTCTTTGTAGGTTAAATCCTTTAAGGGGTGGTGAATAAGTTGTTTTCTTATATGTGGATGTTTTGATTTCGAGGACAAAATCCCTTTAAGGGGTGGTGTGGTGTAACATACTAGATCTCAGACCCTACTATTGAAGTTGACATTTTGGACTTATCTAAACAAGGTTGAAGGTTAGACCTAAATATATGTATAATATAACCCCAATGAGCTAATGCATGTATATATCACCTTAATGTAACCTAATGTTCTCACATTAATCTTAGGTTTATAATGGATACATAAAATATGCCACATAACTCATTTTGGTAATAATATGAAGATAAGAAACTTAATTGGATGAATAATTTAGATAATGGGTCATTAATGGGACATATGACATATCTCATAAAAAAGTCTAAAAAATGGAAACAAACTTCAAATTCAAAATCTACAAATCAAAATCAGCTTACATGTTAAATTTCATCTAATTTGGACTACCTTGAAATATTAGGATAAGTTTAGGAGAGAGAAAATGAGTAAAAGGAATAAGTAATGAATAATGTGATTATATAACTTAAAAATATGAAAATAATGCCAAATGCATATTCAACACATCAAAGATAACTTGTGGATGAAGTTTGGTCCGATTTGGATATTGTTTGTGCAAGTTATGCAATTTTAGGTACATTCTGGACTTTTCTACAATTTACCCAATCGGGAGTTTTTCTTTGAAAATTGACACATGAATTATAATCCTTATATATTCCCTTACCATTCTAGAGTTTTTGAATAATGGGGCACCTAGTTGCACCTTGGTTTGAAGGTGTTTGTTTCCAAGGGCATTTTAGGGATTACTCTCTTTATAAATGAGCTTATCTTTAGAAGCTATCAACCAATGGGGTTATTACTTTGATTGGCGGTCGGTTGGAATGGCATATAAGTGTCCATAAACTGACATTTGATATTCAAGAAGCGTCTATGATATGTCCTCTTGCATGGCCAATAAATCCCTAGGCTAAGGACACTTGGAAAGCCCCATGGACACCTCATGCTTGACTTCTTCCTTATCCATAAAGGTATGCATGTCCATGGGAACCCTTAGCATTGGACACATGGAAATTAACTTGACACCTCATGCTTGACTTCTTCCTTATCCATAAAGGTTTGCATGTCCATGGACATCCTTATGCATGACACATGGAAAGTCTCATAGACACCTCATACTTGACCTCTTTCTTTATATAGCCATATATACTCCTTCCCAACTCCCAATTCAAAAACTCTTGCTCTCCTTTATTTACTCTAGCTTAGAGCATCATTCCTACTCTATGTTTACACGAAGGTGATGTCCCAAGGTAAAAGGAGGTGCCTACCTTGGTGAAGAAGGCTCCTAGGGTTCCAAAATTGCTCTATTTAGGGTTTCTAAAGCTCCTCTCTGGTTATTTTGACAAAAACTAGAAAGTATCCTCCTTTCCTTCCCTATTTTCATGTTCTTAGTCTTCCTTCCACCTTACTCCAGGTTGGAACCCTGGTCTTCCATGGTGAAACCCCACCTAGAACCCATAAACATCTCATCTCCATGTTCTTTTTTTAGGGTTTTTCACTTCTAAAGTGGAGAAGGTGCTTCTTGCTCTAGATAGGAGCTTTGTTGGAGAAACCAACCTCTCTTAGCTTGGTAACCTTACTTATTTGACCTATCCACCTTCCCTAGAGGTTCTTTGGAGGCCTAGTCTTGACTTGGACTGTTTAGACTCTGAAGTTGAGGTATGATATATTCCCTATTCTTCTATGTTGAGCATTTCACCTATGCTTATTCATTCTCTTTGTCCTATGGACATTAGCCTATACACAATGTCTTTTCTTTTGAAAATAATGGTTCATGTGAACTAACTTATTTGATATTGATCATGTGATCATGGATATTCTTTTGAACTCTTATCTTATTCTTTGTTCATGATGGAAGCTCTAAAAGATGACATGTGATGTCTTTTGCCCACTTATGAGGTGGATGTATATGTTGGTCACTTATGTGGTGACTAGTTTATATTTTGACTATACTTTCTACTTGCCTCTACATTTAACATGCTATGTGATTTAGTTTCACTAGAGTAGTGTAAATTCATTGGTTTTTATCGCATATGTGTTTTTTCCTACCGAGCAGATGTGATATTTCCTACTCTTTTGGGATGGAAAGGAGCCTCACTCCTAGGGCAAGATGTGTGATTATTGGCCCATGTTTTATATATTTGGAAGATTGGCAGTATTCCTTTCTCTATCAGGTTTCAAGTTTATGAGACTTGGACGCCTTTGTGTTTATATTGTTTAAGGGCTATGTTTATCTCACATGCATGCATATTGATGATATGGGGTGTGTGCCCTAATTCTTTACATGTGCTTGTGTGGCACAATTGTTATGCTATATTAATGGCAAGTATTCTTTTGTTATCAAATTATTTTAATTCCTTTTCTCTTGATACACATTTGTATGGTCCTTTTCCTTTCTAAGGGAAGCCTTTTATATTTGATGTCCTTTATTTCTTATATTGCTCAATTTCCTATTTAGTATGCACATACCAGCCTTTGCTGATGTCATCTATTTTCTCTTCTTGCTGGGGTATACTTCTGACCCTAGGTGAAGGACTTGGATGATAAGGAATGAATTTTTGGACTAGCTTAAGGAGTTAAATCTTGGAGACAAAGTTGTTATGGTTTAGATTTCTCTGTACTTAGATCCTAATGTTGTATCATACATGTAAACCCTTACAGGATATTATGATGTAATTTTGTAATAACCTTGTGATAAATTGAATATAGTCAACATTTTTATTCCACTTCTATACTTTGGTTGTTTTGAATACCATTTATTAAAATTTGAAAATGTTACACCTATTCCAGGATACCTTTGAGTGTGTTTGGAATGGATGTTTTATTCTTCAATATTTCTTTAGTAAGGGGGTGATCCCGCACTCCTTACATGAACTATGCTTATTTTTATTTATTAACATTTTGTTTGATGAAATTTATAGTGTGTTGTATAAGACAACGACTGGGCATGTGCATACTACGTGATGCGGTATATGGACCTAATTGTCAGATATGCTGCAAAAGAAATCGAAAACATGCAACATGTATTATATAGTGTTGATCATCATATATAGGTATAGTACTCTCATTAGATAATATGAAAATATCAAACTAATTGATTATATATATACGTCATTATCTTTGCAAGTGTTTAAAATTAGTGACTTTACTATAGGGGAAAAGTTATTAGATGTACATGATCCCTATATGATGGAACAATTAGATGACATAAGAGAACAATGGGAAAAATCCTTTGAAAGGGAGACAAATTTTTATTATAATTGGGGTAGTGATGATGATAAAGAATGACATTTCTAAACTTTAATGTCGTAATTATTTAATCATTTGATGACATTTCTAAACTTTGAAAGACAAGCTTATATGTACATGTGTGAATGACGTTTTTTGAATTATCTTATTGAAATTTGATCTATATATATGTGTGTGATGGTGAAGATGAATTAATGAATGTGCTTCTACATGTGTGTGAATCAGAAAATGATTAAATGAATGGAACTACAAGTGTGTACATGTGTGTCAATGTGAAAATGGTTGAATGAATGGAACTATAGGTTTCTACATGTGTGTGAATCATGTGAATGAATTAATTGTATTTCTACATGTGTGTGAATCACATGATGTATATATAATCTTGATCATCTTGTATTATTGCAAGTTTGTGGCCTGTTGTTAGCTGAAATCAAAGGATGTTGTAAACCTACAGTTCAGAACTGAACTACAAGTTTTACATCCTACTTACCAGCTGGACAGTAGGCCTACAAGCTGATAAAAAAATGATACATAGTCTTAGTTATTTAAAAAAAACTATCACCCAATATCACTGGTGTCGGTTAAATATAGGAAATCAACAAGTATTCTCTAACCCAGGACAATTTTTTTTGTTCGAGCATGGAGATAAGCGTCGATTACATATTAAAAAACCAATGACTATACCCAATTTTTTTTCATGATATGCTGATAGGCATCGGTTTTCTAACACATAATCGACACCTATGGTCCTAATGGTTTCATTTCTTTTTTTGGTTGCTATCAGGGCCGAATCTATGTCATCGATTATGGAACTGACGTTGTATGATTCTACCTTTAGTGTCACCCACTTGGGTGTCGCTTGAAAAAAGACGTAAAAAGCCCATTTTAACCGACATTAAAGGTGGAATATGTACTAGTGTAGGAAGGATATTCCATCATTATAGTAATCATTCAAGGAAGGAACACATGACTAAACACCATCATCTATTTGTATTAGGGTTAGATTTAGAAAGATAGATTATATTGAAGTTATAGTTCAAGACTCTTCCACAAACCCTAACTCATGGCATCCCCATCGGATCATGGATTCATAAGGTGAAGAATCACCATCACATTCCATGATTTCCTCAAGTATGGAGCCACACATAACTTAAGGTCTACCACCACACTGTCAATGCCCTAGCCTATTCCAATGTTTCCTTCTTCTGATATGTCTACTTTTGAAACTGTTGTTCCAGACCTACTAGCATTGAAGGTATATAATAGGAGAAAGAAGTGGTCTATACCTAAACCCCATTGTGCAATTTGATTCTCTTGCCAACAACATCCTCTGATATAGACTTGTCTATTGTTGTTTGCAAGAAGACCCACACTTGCACGAAACATTCCATTAATCATTTTATGTCTACATATCATCTTAACTCTACTATGAACCAGTTTGTTTCTTCTTTGTCATCTATCACTATCCTTTCATCTACTGCAGAGGCTCTATCTATTCAACTCAAGCTCAGAATGGTTCTCCTCGAAAGGCGTTGAGGTGCAATAGTTGACTGGACATGATGGGGTTTAGATGTGGGATGCGAGAGTGATACCACAAACTCAATTACTAGAGCCAAAAATCACATGTCTCTTAGGACCTATCACAATATGTCATGTGTCAAAGGCAAGCCAAAGTGGAGGTGGATGAAGTGTCGATAAAGAGGGACTTCATGACCTTAAACACAATAAGCCTATCGGTTGTTGACGTCAAACCATGATAGCCCACACATCCTCCCGGACAATCAAAAAAATGGACCCTATAGTTACCATCAAGCTTTCTCTAATTTTGTTGAATCAAGAGATCTATCTCGAACCACAAAAAGCCCATCAGGTTATATAATAATAGGTTTTAAATTACAGAAAGTGATTACTCCACTATTTTATTAGCCACTCCAGGGGGATATTCATAATGAGTCACCATCACTTAGGAAAAGTAAGATTAGGTGAAACAAGATATGCATCATTAGGGTTGTATATCAACTCATCATGGGTTTATCAATTATATTCATTTGAGGGAAAAAGTAAGAATACATGTTTAAGGGCATTGGACCATCAAATTCTCATCATTAGAAACCAAACATTACACTATAGCCTTCATCCTAAACCATTGTATGTTTAAGAATCAAATGCTAATTCTTGGATCATGTTCTTCATTCAAAACCCTAGGTTGAAGCAAATGTTCAAACCTTGAATCAATTAACTAAGGGAGTACCAATTTAAGGTTATAAAAGAATGAATATATGGGATCTAGGTTCACCATCATTTGTGGTACTAGGTATTACCATCTATTGGCAAGGTCAACATCACCATCTGTTTAGCACCATTGGTTGATACTATTATAAGAGTATTGAACCATTGGTTGATGAGCTTACAAAAGAGTGAAGAATTGACCTGAGATGTGACCATCGGTTGTCACTATTTCTCATTACCGTCAGTTGCCACAAAGGCATCACCATCTGTTCTAACCAAGAAGCAACCACAAGTTCCTATATGATGGTGGAAATCAACATAAAATGCTAAACATAACCATCGGTTGGACCATCCCTTAGGCCACTAAAACCATCGATTCTACTACATACACAAAGGTCTAAATCATACTAATGTTAACCATTGGTTGGCACACTTAAGACAAACCAAAACAACATGACAAACAACAACCAGGTTAGGGTTTAGAACAACTAAAACATCACTAAAACTCTAGATATAACCCATCGTTTAAGGTTCTCCATGTGACACATTTGGCATATAAACAAGGTCTAGATATTTTTCCTATATTAGGCAAGTCATACCCAAGATCTCAGGTTGGTGTATGGATGTAAACTATTCAAGAACAGTACATAAAACTTAAACCCTAAACAAGGATAATTTTTTTCAAGCTTAGAGCATCATTTACTAGTTTTAGGGTAACCATCGACCATAGGTGACTAAAATAGCATAAACATAGATTCTAGAGTTGAATAAAGTAATCATAATAGAAACAAGGAAGCAACCATCAGTCATGCATTGGTACCAACCATCAATCACCAAGGCAAATAAGGAAAACTAGTTCATTAGCACATAGAAGGAACCATCATTTATCCCTACTTAATCACCATCTGATAAGGCCATCAGTAGGCACTTAAGACCATTGATTTAAGGCACCAAATCAAGGTTAAAACATAAGCAGGGCACCTACCATTGGTTGGCATACCCATTCAAAACCAAACAGCACAAGGGCTACACCATCAGATTTCCATGGAAAAGGAGAAAAACAACTCCAAAACCCTAATCATGGCCATATATATTTTACCAAAAACCATCTTTTTCTCACATGAAAGCAAGATATATTGTTTATTCTACCAAGAAGGGTACATACACAAGGTTTAGGATCCATTAATGAAGAAAAACTACTTAAGGATCATCATATAACTTCAAACCCTAGGTAAAATAGCTTCTTTTAGCTTAGAACCTCATTTTTAGAGTAAAAGCATGAACTTGCATGGTAGTAGTAAGAAATAAATGTGGAGCAAGTTATATAACTTTTCTCTAGAAAGAAGGTGCAGATATGAAAAGCAAGGAAACTCTAGAAAATAGCATAGGAAACCCTAGTTTCATATCTAAACTCGACCAACAAAGCTTCTTCTTCAAGAAAGGGGGTAAACCCTAGATGAAGAGAGCAACAAAAGTGAGTTTTCCAAGCTTTAGGACAAGTTTTACCATAGAAAACCATTGTTTTGTAGATGAAGAAGGAAGGAGGAAGAAGAAAAGTCAAATAAACGAAAGAGAAAAGGAGAAACTTACTAGCTTGGGTCAGAAATAACAAAGGATGCTTTACAAACCCTAAAAGAGGGTAGATCCGAGCTCTAGTCATACATGCAAGAAGTTCGACCGTCATCTTCTTCCTTGAGCACCTAGTTCACTGCCCTAGTAGGGAGAACGAAGCTATAACAGTAAGGGAGAGATAAGGGTCTAAAATGTTTCGTTTGTGTGCAAAAGGAAGGGTATATAAAACTCATGGATAAAAGGGAGAAAGGAAGCTTGAGGTGTCCATCTAGGTTGCCATGTGTCAAAGACTATTTTGCATGTAACATAATAGGACCATCATTCCCCCTTCTATATAACCATAGGACATTGATTATAGGAGGACCATATCATCCAACACAGGCCATACATTGGTCTCCACCCCTAAAAGAACCACCAGCCATCACATATAACCACAAAAGGGTAAGAGGGTACATTCTGCCCACCATCGGTTGAGGGCCTCCATCTACCTCAACCATTGGTTGCACCACTTCTACGGTAAAATATAGAAATCCCTATATCTAGGGAAGCCATCAGTTGGAACCCCCACCAGGCAAAACCTTCGGTCTCCTTGGTTGCACACTTAGCAACTCCATCATCCATGAAGGGGTAAAACCCTAATTCATCATAGAAGTGAATCACCACCAAACCAAGGTTCAAGAAAGTGCCCCATGGATCAACAAGCTCAATATTGATAAGATAATTTATAATGAACATAATGCATGCGACAAATTGCAAATAAAACATTTTATTTGGGTAAATTTCTGAAAAGTCCAAAATGTGCACAAAATTGCATAACTTGCACAAACAGTGTCCAAACTGGACCAAACTTGAAACGTAATCTTTCCACATGTTATAAAACACCTCAAAAGCTTTAATTATGGTTTAAATCACTCAATTATAATAATTTAGCACGTTTAACTAAAAATAAAGGTTCATGGTTTCACACAACAACTACCTTTGTTGCTTTGATACAAAGTCAAAGTGACTAGTTCAAGGGTTTTATGCATGGAAGTGTTCCCATAACTCTAAACCCCTTTCCCCTTGCTTCTACAAACTCCTAAAACACTTACATACATTAGGAACCCTTTGTAATGATACATTTCCCCCCACAACTTGCCTACATTTTAGGTTTTCCTCTGTTTGTTGACTTGACGTCTCCTAGTCTCCACCGTGTTTCCTCCCCTTTGGCAGTCACCGACAATCAGCACAATACACTAGAGGATCTTAGATACTCCTTTAGTGATTGAGGGACCTTCAAAAAACTTTCCTCCTTTTGAATTTCAACTTTTCCTGGGTAATCCCAGTTTCCCCTTTCTTCATGCTTCATTGTCGTTCGTGGACCCAGACCAATTCACATGCTATTTTTTGTCTTTCTACATGTGATTGATGCCATCAATTCTAGTTTGTTCCAATTTTTATTTCCAACTCTATTGGTTCAATGGTTCTCACGGAGTTTTGTTTCTCTTCAGGCCTACTACTCTATTGGTTATCTGGGCAGAGGTGCTTGTTTGGTCTCCCGGTCGCCTCTTAGTGTTTGTTTAGGCTCTCCAGGTATGCCAATGACAATGTAGTGTGGACTCTATAATGAGCTCTAAAGGGTGGTGAATAGAGATAAAACCAATTAAACAAAATTCATTAGACCTTCAAGTTATATAGAAATCTGAGTGAAACTAAAACAAGCATAGAAATGATGAGAAATTGAACAAACACCAAAAAACACAAGTATATAATTATAATGCATCCGACCTCTAAACATTGAGATGTAACTCCACTACCTACAAAGGTCAACCTCTACGATTTTCAAGTATGTGTCACTCCTTATAATTTTTCTTAAGAGTAACAACATAAGACCACCCTTTTCTAGGTCAAGGGATAACTAACTTCCCTTTCAGGACAATGGAGCCACAATAATACAAAGGACTTACCTATCCGTGACCAAGATTCTTTTACCTTACCAAGGACTTACACACTATTGCAACAAGTCATTGGCCTTCACCAGAGACCTATCCACTCTTGTAACAAGTCCTCCACCTTCAAGGGATTACGACACTTGTCTTGGATCTTCCGCCTTTATCTTCACCTTCACAAAGGGCCTCTCACACTTCTTCTTCATCTATCTTAGCCAAGAGACAAAATCTTCAATAGATAGTGAGATGAGAGATTGCTTGGTAGAGGAATGAGAGCCTCAAAAGATATACATGCACGGAATAGCTCTCTTACAAACAACTAACTCATTCTAATGGATGTAGCACGCGATTCAATTCATGAGAGTTGATAGGGGGTCTTAATGGTGAATTTCTCTCAACTATAGTACATGTGCCTTTCATAGTGCTTGGTTAACCATGAGATGAAGCTCAAGGGGTACTATTCATAGTTGAGGATGTATCCTAGCTGCTTTAACCATTTAGGATGAATTCTATTGGTTATTTGGGTCTGCAATGAATTTATTTTCACATTTTCATTCCTGCACACATATTTTTCACTATAAAAAATACTTCCTATAGTATGGTTAGTTGAGTTTGTAACTTAGCCAAAAAATCGTGCTACTTGGACATTTTTTAGGCCGGTCGAGTTGCAAACTAGTAAGAAAATCGGCTGAAGAACGTTATGAAAATGCCTATGAATGGTGTTGACATCTGAGTTGTACCCTGGGGAAACTTGGCCAAATGTATATACTATTTTGGGTATTACAAGGCCCTCTAAGTGCATAATTCACCCTAATTGATTCTATTACACATGTGATTAATTACAAGTCATAAAATCATTACAAGTGATTTACACTAAATGTTCGAATGAGAAAACTATCTATTCTTTAATCTTGATCTTTTTACATGTATGACTTGATATCTCCAAACATTCAAGTATATGCATTAGAAACAAGTAAATGTAATGATTTAGTCTTCATCAAAACAAATGGATTGGTCAATTTTAAACTTCAAGTCAAAATTCTCCCTCCTTTTGAAGATAACAAACCATGCCATAAATGTAATGAAAGCATTGAAGTAAACCATACCTTTGGAGAAACATAGGAATTTCAATACAATTGACTTTATATGACCCCCCTCACTAGATGCTAATTGAGTTCATATTCTCCCCCTCAATTTATCATATTTCACTATTTAGATTTCATAACATTTATGTAAACTATGTCTTCTCCTCATATATGTCTTCTCCCCTTTAGGAAATACATGTTTTCTGCCACTTCATCATATTAAAAAGTGGGGGTGGAAGATCTAAATACAACTTTCTATAAAAGGGAGAGTAGAAGAGAATACACAAAGGGCTTGTCCAAGCAATGTATGTAATAGAGAAGAAAGATATGCATTGAAAAATCCCAGATGCAGTTCTCGCAAATAATCAAGACAAGGTAATACAAGCAAGTAACTCAAGATAGTATATATGAAAATACAAGAAAGATTGAATATGTTTAAAATAAAAAACAAGAATATAATGTATTTGGATACCAATTTATGAAAAAACTAGAACTGCATGTAGACAGACTACTAGTAGATTATATAACAAGCTAGGACTGCTAGTAGGATCTAGGTCACAAAAAAATATTAACAAGTTAAGTATTTCTATTACGAGATGTAAAAAAAATATCCATACAAAGGAATATGAAAGTCAAGAAGAATATATGGATATTACTCACAAGTAGTATGCAACACTACCAATTATGATTACCACTAAGAAACTTAAGGTTGCATCGAATAAAGATATACAAATATATATATATATATATATATATATATATAAAGTTTGAGAACAACACAACCAAGTTAATCACAACCAGAAGTTACAAAGAGATCATCATGAAAACATGTATAACAACTCAATACAATTATTTGCAAGACATAAAGATACCAAATGTTAGAGAAATTTTAAAGACAAAGTTTAATGAAAGATAGGTAGTTTGAAGCATGATAATATACACATCACATAAAAGTACCAAGGGTAGTTCCAATATAATAAGGTGTTGATTTAGAAAATTGAGGTGAGAGGGAAATTCTCATCCAATATAACTTTTTTGTATTCAGTTCACAATGTGTTTGGCCGTATTTGGTTAGAGGATACCTTGACTGACAAAAAAAAACTAGAAAACCCCAAGGATGCCTGTTAGTTGATTTCTCTCAAGACAAATTAGTTGACAACAACTGTTCTATAAGATGAAAAAATGCATACAAATAATTCTAGTGGCTATAGAAAAAAAAATAAAAAGCACCCAAACATGTATAAACAAGTTATTAATGCACTTATGAAACAACATAAGTAGTTTTTGAGTAGGATTATAATATGTAATAATTTTCTAAAGAACCACTTGTAAAGTGCATACAAACTTGACAAAAATAAGCAATGTTTGAATATGGGCATGAATACCTTTACCTCTATTATTACTATTTCTTTTACACTTGTTTCTAACCCATGAACATCTCGCCTTTCTTCTTTTTTGTCGATTGAGAAACCAATTTTCAAATCAATATATCATGTTAACCCATTTACAAGTGACCTATAAGAAGAAAGATGAAATGGTCCTCAATCATATTTTTGGGTTCATTAGGGTTAGCTTATCCACCCAAGTCCAATTACTTTTTGGTGCTTTCCTAAAAGGGAAATATGTGGAACATTTACCATTTATTTTACATGATTGCAAGTTCCCATAGCCTTGAAACTAGAGGATTCTTAATTCAAAGTCGAAGGTCCCTTGCTTTATTGTTTATTTGGCTACTATCAAGTACAATACAATTATATCTATTTTTTTAGTAGTATGGTCTAGGATTTGATTAAGATTCTTTGACCATCTAAGAATGTTAGCAAAGAGGATCTCATGATATGAATATCAAGCATAATAGAAGTAGTAGTAGAAGCCAATTGAATAATATCATCTCTACAATGCAAAAGATCTATTTATTAGCAAAGAGATTTATGATTATTTCTCAATGTGAAGATCAACAACATCATTCCCTCTACTAGTAGAACTATAATAATATTCAAGAACATTGATTTTCAAAAGCAAGGAAGAATTTCATTCCCCATATTTGTAATCTTGAAAAGACAACACCATCTTCAGATTTTATTGCTTGAAAACACAAAGACTTTGTTATCATGTTCAATTATAAGAGAATCAATATCAAACATAAGAGAATAAAATTATTAGCAAGATTTTTCTTTTTGTACTTAATAAATTTATGAGAGGAACAAGTAGCATGACTAATTTAAATGAAATATTGTTTATTTAATGAATTTTGGATCATCTCATTTGAATCTTCATTTCAACTTGCCATTAGATCATAATAGCAGTCCCTAACCTCACTTTCATTAGAGATTAAGAAAGAGACTTCACTAGAATTTGAACTTGAGCTTAAGGAGTCCCTAGAGCTATATTTCCATTTATCCTTGTTTTTGTGCTTCTCTTTCCTTCTCTTAAAATGATGGGTGTTTTTTATTTGTGGGTAATCATAATTGAAGTGACCCTTATTTCCACATTTGAAGAATTGGGTGGAGGAAGAATACTTGCCTTTGTTGGATTAAATGGCACCTTCTTCACCTTGATAGGATTGATGACTTCATGAATCCAAGAAAGTAATCACCAACTCATTATCCTTTTGATTTTTCTCTTCAAGCTGCTCCTATTCTTGTGATTTGAGCCTTACCCCATAGGATTTAAGGTAGTCTATAAGTTCTTTGGTGGGAATAGAGGAAGGATACATGGTTTCTTATACGGTAGATACCTTATTTTCCCATTGGAGAAGAAGAGTGTGGATAGTTTTCACCTTCCCTTGGTCCATGACATGACCTAAAGAAGAAATCCCAATCACAAGAGTGTTAAGACTATCATACATTTATGCCACATTTCTTCCTTTTCCATCTTGAAACTTTTAAAAAGTTGGGTGAACATGTAGACCTTGCTTTTTTTACTTGACCTGTCTCTTCATAAGTGAAACATAGATTTCTCCATATTTGTTAGCATTGTTGCAAGAAGATATCTGGTTGAATTGGGTTGGAGGGAGAGCGACATAGATGATGTTTATGAATTTGACACTCAAATTTGATTTCTTCAAGGTAGCCTCATCCCATTCCTCTAGATTTATCTTTGGTTTCTTGTATGGAAGATCCACTACTCTCCATATCCCAAGACTTAATCCTTGAATGTGGAATTGCATTCTTCTCTTCAAATATATAAAGCTACTTATATCAAAGATCGAAATGTTGGAATAGTATCTCCTTCTTAATTGTTTGCCATATTCTGTAACCTGTGGAAGTATTTTCTTGAAGAAGACCTTGCTCTTATACCAATTGTTGGATCAATAATGGACTCTAGAGGGGGTGAATAGAGCTAAAACACTAAAATAAAATTGACTAGACCATTAACTTATATTAAAATTTGAGTGAAACTAAAATAGGCATGCAAGGATCATAGAGATTAACAAGAACCAAATAAAATAAGTATTTATAGTGGTTACAACCTATAAACTTATAGATGTACCTCCACTACCTAGAGCGGTCAAAATCTAGGATTTTTATCATAGTATTACCACTTATATTCCATTAAAAGAGTTACACTATAAGAAGAACCTTTTCTAGGTCAAGGTGTAACTACCTTCCATTTCCAGACAAGGGAGCCAATAACCATTCACAGGACTTACTTATCAATGAACAAGAGTATTTTTCCTTACCAAGGACTTACCTACTCTTGCAACTAGTCTTTGGTTTTCACCAAGGACTTGCCAACTCTTGGAATGAGTCTTCAACCTTCAAAGGAACACCCATTGTTTTCTTGGATCTTCCACTTTGGACTTCACCTTCACCAAGGAGAATATTTTTATCAAGGGTCACCTTCTTGTCTTCTTATTTACCTCTCTTATCCAAGAGAGATGATATTCAAGATAGAATGAGATATTTGGATGTAGAGAAATGAGAGTTTCACAAGATATACATGTAGGACTAGCTTTCTTACAAATCTCACTATAGTGGATGTAGCAAGTGATTAAGCTCATGTGAGTGGATAGGGGAGGCAAAATCCTCTCTAATGTAGTATAGGAGCCTTCATAGTGCTTGGATAACCATGGGATGAATCACAAGGGGTATTTATAGTTTAGGTTACCTCGTAGTAGTTAGAACCATTTAGGATGAATTATAGACATTATGGGGGTGTCCACTAGATCTAGTTTCACCTATTTTCACCCCTCCTATGGATATTTTGCATTGTAGAAAATTATTGTTAAGTTGAACAACAAACCTTGTTGTTTGTCCATTTTTCTAGCCAGAGGAGTTGCAAACTTGCAAGAACATTGCCTCACAGAAGGTTCTAGAAACCCCTATGAACAATGTTATCGGACGAGTTATACCTAGGGGAATCTCAGATTGCTGCATTTTCTAGTTTCGGTATTCTAAGATAGTCCAAGTGTAATATAACTCACCCTAATTGACTATATTACACATAATATTAACTAAAAGTTATACAATCATTGGAAGTGATTTACATCAAAGATTTAAGGACAAAAATACATATTCTTCAATCTTAATCTTTGTACAGGAATGACTTGATTTCTCAAAACTAGGATTTACATGTTTAGACACTTGGAGTTCCTATCTAATTTAAAATCACTCATTAGATGAATTATACATAAATAAGTGGAATGGTTTAGTCATTATCAAAACGAAGGGATTAGTCAATAAGATGGTGGCTAACACTTTGGTTTTCAATAAGAAGGGCTGGTAAGTTAATTTGGATTGAGAGGTCCTCTATTGTTGTAACACTGTTCTCACATTTACTAATCATAGTAGAGGAAATGATGTAGTGCTTTCCCTTTGATACCCCAAATATAATATAGGTTTGGTAACACAGACCATGGGCAAAAAAGAATTCATTCTTTGTATTTTTAGTGGAGGCGCATTTCCTTTTGAGTGAGTCCAATCCTAGTGGCAAACTCTGGTTGGGCCATGAGAGCCTAGGACCGACCACTATTGTTTTGTCTTCTAGATCATGGGATCTAAGTGTCTTTTTGAACTTTTTGATTGGTTGAATCTATCAAAGTTGTAACTACTTCATATGTTTTCATAAAATTATATATAAATAGTCATTGGTAAGATAATAACACAAGAAACATATGTAGTTTGTTTTCAAAGCTTATTTTTATACAATGTGCCCCTAAATTATTAAAGAACAATGAAGAACTAGAATTTAGGTTGAATTATATCTATTAATGAATATTAATGCTTGAATATGGTAATTAAGGTTTCATCAATTTCAAGATTAGTAGTAGTTGCTCCAAGAAAGGTAAGTGGTCCATGCACTTTGAAAATGATTAATGGATGTGTATATGTTATTAAGTATGATGATCATGAAATGATATGAATGTATTGTTTATGATATAATTTCATGTAAACATTAAAGTTAAAAGATCATAAATATCCTTATATTTTTTTCTTATTTTAAGAGTTATTATATCACTTTTCATGAATATTAAGAATAGGATATAACAAGAAGATTTATAACCTTTTCAAGAATAAATTTAAAACAAGGAACCTTATATAAGATTCTCGCCAAGAGGCTCTTTGGAGAAAAATAAGAGGCATTTTAGTGCAACTTAAGAGGAACTTCTGTGCGACCCATAAGGATCTTTGGGGAAAATTTAAGAGGCACTTTGGTGAAATCCAAGAGGAATTTCAATGCAAAGAGAAGAGGCACTTTAGTGTAAACCTAAGGATTGTTATACATTGTAAGATAAAGATAATAAAAAGAGGTCACCTTTCATGTTATGATGTCAATTGTTTTCTTTCAAAGTATATGCTATTTTATGTTATAAGATGTTCAATTCCACTTATTGATTGTTTTATCCATGACTAGGGATTCGATGTCCACAAGTGAGGGGTTCCAACAAGGATGGAGTCATTTGACATATATATCAGGGTTTAGCTCAGGGACTCTAAGACAGAACCTAGTGGGGTGCCAACTATCATATAAAAAATAACTTAAATTTCCATTTTGTTATGAAATGGTGTAGTAGCTTAGTGTAAAGTTCATAATTTCTCACTTTTGTACCTTGAAATATGAGAATAGTTATTTCATCCTGTGTTGCTTGAATGAAGTTATATTTTTATGCAATGATTATCATGTTTGTGACATCCTTTTGAGAATCATTCTTCCGCATAGTATTTGATATGTTTGAAAAGTTGGGATTTACACCTCCCTTTTCAAGATCAAGGGATAACAAGCTTCCCTTTTATGGCAAGGGACCAAACATCCTCACAAAGGACTTACCTTTCCATGGCCAAGAATCTTTAGCTTTACCAAAATCTTGTCTACTTTTTCAATGAGTCTTAATCCTTAAACAAGGAGTTACCCACTTTTTCAATAAGTCTACATTCTTCAAGGACTTACCCATTCTTGACTTGGATCATTCTCATTCAACTTTGTCTTCACCAAAGAGATGTTTTTCACCAACGATCTACTTCCCTTCTTCTTCTATTACTCTCTTATAAAAGAGAGAGTATCTTCATGTTCATGAGAGTTTGAGAGACTGCAAGATGTAGGAATTAGAACCTCACAAGATATACATGTAGGAGTAGCTCTCTTACAAATGTCCTACACACTCTGATGGATGCAACATGTGATTCAGCTCATGAAAATTAAAGGGAGGATCTTTAAGGCAAATATCTCTTAACTATAGTATAGGGGTGTTCATAGTGCTTGGATAACCATCAAATGAATCCCAAGGGGTCCTATCTATATTTGAGGATGTCTCATATCCATCAGAATCATTTAGGATGAGTTTATCCCTTTTGGTGAGAGTCCAACACATATATTTTACTTTTGGACTCTCTTGAATGGCTACTTTTTGCACAACATATCCAATTGTCAGTCAAATTAGGTCCAAGGACAACTCATACAACAAGATATTTTGTCCTTCTACCATCACTACTCAACTGGGTTACCTTGAGAACAAACTTGTCCGACTAAGGGTATTGTAAACACCACTGGGCAATGTTGTGGACCGAGTTATACCTTAGGAAAAATCATATGAATGCTCGTTGTCTTGGGAGTTTCAACACCCTCCTAGGTGCATATTGGTTCATTCAAATTGACTTTGTTACTCATATGAGCTTAATTACAAATCATACAATCATTACAAGTTACTTCATCAAAGATATACAAAGAAAAATTATCAATTCTTCAATCTTGATATTTGTCCATGTATTACTTAATTTCTCCAAATTAGAATTTGCAAGTTTGGGCATTTGGAGTGTGTCTATATAATCTAAAATAACTCAAATAGAAGCATTAGGAACAATTAAGTCAAATGTTTTAGTCATCATCAAAATGAAAGGATTAGTCATTTTAGCCTTTGAGTCTACATTTTCCCTCTTATTGAAGATGACAAACCATTCTATAATGTTTTAAAGGCATTCAAGTAATTCATACCTTTAGAGAAACCTAGGGATTTTAATAGAATTGTTTTCATGTGCTCCCCATCAATTAATTCTGATTGAGTTCATATAATTCCCCCTCAATTTATTCTATTTATCCTACATAGTTAGCTTTCATATCATTTATAAAAACTACTCTTCTCCCCATATATATCATCTACACTTTATATAATACATTTTTATTCTCCCTTTGTAATAGAAAAAAGTAGGGGCTTGAAGAGCTAAATAACAACTTGTTAGTAAGGGATATTAGTAGATAAGAAATCAATTGCTTGTCCAAACAATATCTGTAAAGAAAACCAAGACATGCAATTGAATAACCCTAAATGTAATTCTAGCAATAACCAAGAAAATGATATGCAAGAAAGTAAACAAATTTATAGATGTAGAAAGTTAAAGAACAAAGGAAGCAAGTTAATCACAACCAAAAGTTATAAATAGATCATCACCAAAACATGCATAACAACCGAAGACAAGTTATTTAAGATATATATATATATATATATATATATATATATATATATATATATATATATATATATATATATATATATATATATATATATATATATGTGTGTCTATATATATATTGATATATATATACCAATTGTTGGAGCAATTTGAAAGTTAGAATCATATACAAGATAGAAAATTTAAAGCATGGAAATAACAGTATCATAAACATACAAAGGGGAGTTCCAATAGAACAAGTGTATTCATTGAGAAAATCTAGTTGAAAGGGAAAATATCATCTAATATGCCATCTATATATTCACTTCTTATTTGTCATTCATTTTTTATCAAAGGATAACTCGATCAACAATAGTTATTGCAAAACCCTAAGGATGACTGTATGTCGAGTTCCCTTAGGTCAAACTCCTCTGACATCAATTGTTGTCCAAGATCAAATATATGCATCAAAACAATTCTAGAGGTTATAAAAAAAGTAAACAATGTCCAATCATATATAGACATGTTATTAATGCACTTACAAATGTCATAGGAATATTTTGAGCACAATTATGATGGGAATCATAATATATAAAAATTTGCCCAAACACCACATGTATAGTGCATAGAAACTTGAAAAAATAAGCATTATCTGAATATGACCAAGAATACAATTACCTCTATTCTTTTCATAACCCATATACATACCACCATTCTTATTTCTATTTATTGGGAACCAATTTGCAAGTCAATTGTAATGACCCCGCCTCTCAGTAACCCCCAATTAAGGGAGACTCAAAGGTCAGAGTCATTATTCAATTAATAGGATCAAAGGTTCAACAAATAATCAATAATAATTATGAAATTCTACTAACTAACTGGAATTTGGTATAAAATTAAAACCTTGCTTACCTTTGAAAACTTTGGAAATCTATCTATCCAGAGCTTGAATTATTCTATCTAATCCTCCTTGCACTTTATTTCTCATTTCCACAATGTGTCACTTTACTGTTTGTTCTTTCAATTGTTGTTCCTAAAACGCCGACAAACAAAACGTCGGTCAGTATATCGAAATATACTGGTATGTGGGGACAACCAAAAGTTTGCACATAAGGATAACAATCTAATTATCACAATCAAGTTAATTATCAAGCCAATTTACACTTTTCAGTATGACATTCTACACTGCTTTTTCCCTAACCCTGGCATACCCACCTTAGGGTTTCCTTTGCCAATGACTTAAGGCCACCTTCTCAATCCTGAGCTTGGTGCCTGGGGGTCACCACTCATGGTGCCCACTAGTCATGCAATATCATAGGCCACCTTCTCATTCCCGTGCTTGGTGCCTGGGGTTACCACTCAAGGTGTCCATTGGTCTACCCATCTGGGCCTGACCTTTGGCATCATCCATCAGGGTGGCATGTAAGTGCGAGAATACATACTACTATCATTAATGTGATAATCATAGTGACTTTATAGTTTGCAAGTATGAACATCCAAACTGATAATTTGCATTCAATGTGGTTAACCATCCGGAAAATCCTCGGGAAAACTAAGGCGGTTATTCATAATTAACCACATACCTGATCTGACGATTTGAACAGAAATATCCATGCAAATAAGAATCCAAGCAAGCAAGCATTTTCAACAAGATCCTAAAATAATCACGTAATTCCCTTTTTATTATTCATGTCATCAAGATCCATTAAACCTAGCTCGCTTCCTAGGGTTTCTAATTCACTTTTAGGGTTTCTATTGCAATTAGGGTTTCCCTTCATCTTTTACTATTTTAAACCCTAATTTAACGCAATTGATCACAAACCCTAATTATTTCCACATCTAATCCTCAATTTTAGATTAAATGCATAATTAACCATTAATTAAGTTCATTAAGCCTCTTTTACATTAAAGCTATTATTTTTATCCCTTTAATCCATGACAAGATTATTATACACATTTATCATCAATTCATAGTTCATTATGGTCCAATTCACATGTGAACGTTATTTGTCATTTCACCTTTATCCATTAGAAAACCCTAATTTCCAAATTAAGGGTATTTATCCACAATTAGGAACTTTTATACTCGAAATGGCTTAGAACCATCATATCTCAACTTATTCATGAATTTGAGCAAATAAAGTCACACAAAACCAATATTAGGGTTTCAAGGCCCATTAAAGCATATTTATGAACATGGAACCCTAAAATTATGCATAAGGTTCATCCATTTAGATCTAATGCGTGTTTTTTTCAACCAACAGGTTAATATAGACCTTAAACATCCATATAACCCTTCCTAATACATTAATCATCAAAGACTAGGGTTTGTCATCAATTAAACCATTAATGATAGCATCTTTACGTTCTTTATGAACTGTAATTAGAACTAAGATCTAATTATAATTTATTCGTGTTCCTCTTGTTCTGAGGATCAATTTTCATATTTGGATCATCTTCATCTGATATTTCTTCAATTAGTTATGTATTTTACAAGATAATCCTATTTTTCCACCAATCAGAAACATCCACGTCAATTTATTAAAATTACAACTCAGCTAGCGGGAAAAGCACTCGCTGAACAGGAAAGGGCTGTGAAATTACCTTAAAGGGCTTCTCCTTATAAAGGAGATGTGGGGGCAGGGATGTACTTTCTTCATGTATCGTCTTCAACCCCCGCCCGCTATCTTCGTGAGTCGCAGCACAGAGTCTGCCACGGTCAGTCAACCGATGGGTTGACTTTGCCAATCCCGCCTCCCCAGCAGTGAGCCACGATCTCCATCTCCTCGTCATGACCCGCCAAACTCAATGGTAGTCTCAGCATCACCTGATTCGGATGGAGTCATCGGAACGACCATGAGATCCCTCGGCCATGAGGCCATGGCTGGGAGGGGGTAGGTACATGTTTAGGCACAAACTCGGGTAGGAGAACGCACTACAGACTCCACCAAAGTCCCAGGGGCACAGTTATCTTTTTAAAGGGGAGACATGTACCCCCTTATATAGACCTGGGTCAGGGGTCGATGCCAGGCTTTTAGGGAAATCCTCTCTAGTCCTCCTCAGGTCGGAATCCTGGTATGATTTGGTCCAGAATCTTCTCCCTAACTCTGTGGGTGAGTTCCCAAAACCAAACACGAACGAGATTAAGAGAAAGTCCAGATCGATCAAACCTCTCATGTTTCCTAATCCTACCAGAGGTAGAAGATGACCCACACACCCTTGGATTTTAATCCAACGACTGCTGTGCGGTGCGCCTGATCCTTGTATGGATTTATATATCAATTTAATCGAGAAAATAAACATGACATTTATTATAAACCCAATACTTTAGGGAATCTTTCAAAATCTATAACTCCCAAACCAAGCATCCAATTAATCCCAAATTTGTAGGGAAAGTCCATAATGATTAATCTATCTCTCTACCAAAATTGGACGCAATATATCAAATAAACCTTATGTTTATTTGAGTGCAAGATATCTCTTAATTATATATATTTTTTTACCTATTTTCTCTTCCCTTTGCTATTAAATTATTATTTTGAGTTAATTGCACCTCAGGGAACCTTAATGGCTCGAAATCCCCTCTTGGGAATATTTCCTTAGCCTCTTTCCTTCTTTTTCATCCCTTTTCTTATTATCTTACTTTTTCTTTATTCAAATATCTCTTTTTGAAGATTTCTCTTTATTTCTCTTTTATTTTCCTCTTTGGTATTCCTTTTAACATTAGCAATCCTTGGGATACGAAAATCCATCAAGGATAACTTAATTACACCTCTTTTCACTTGTTTTCAACATTTTATCATTGTTTTCAATTTCTTTCATAACAAGGAAATACTTAATTGATCTTTTCTTTTCTTTTTGTATTATCTTTGCAACTTTGGACTCCTTGGAACCCAAGGAACCCAAAAGGCACAAAATCCATCCTTGGATTACACCTCTTTCCTTCTAGAGGTTTCTACTTCTTTCTTTTCTCAAATATTCAATTATTCATTCACTAATTGAATTTTCTTGTTATTTGGGCCCAATAACCAATAAAGCCCACAACACAAAAATAAGGCTATTGTAAACAAAATCCATTTCTTCGAACCAATTTATATCATTATTTTTTCAAATATCCTTAATATGAGAAATTACATTTCTCACCAAATAAACTCAAAAATTGGGGTTGTAACATCAATAACTCTTGACGATCCATTTGGAAGTGATATATAAGAAGAAAAATGAAATGGTCCCAAGTTGTATTTTTGGGTCCAAGGGGGGTTAGCTTAGTCACCCATGTACTATTTCTTCTAGGTACTTTCATAAAAGGGAAATATGTATAATAATGGGAAATTTGATTACAATGATTGTAGGTGACCTTATCCATGGAATTAGAGGATTATACATTGAAAATTGAAGATGATTTTCCTTTGGTATTCCTTGGACTACTATCAAGTCCTATACCATATCTATGAATTTCTTTTGTAGTATGATATAGTATTTGATTAGGATTATGGTTACCATCTATGAATCTTTCCAAGAGGATCTTAATATATGATTATATTACATTACATAAGTAATAGTAGAAGACAATTGATTAATATAATCTCTAGTATGTAAAAGATTGGTGTCTGAAAAATGAGTTTTTGTCATGAAAGAATATATTTCAATATGAAGAACATCAATATCATTCCTCTTCCTTAGAACTAGAACAAGATTAAGAACATTGATTTTTGCTAGCAAGGAAGCATTTTTATTCTCAATGATAGTAATCTTAGAAAGATAAACACAATTTTCAGAGTCTAGTCCTTGAATAACAATGTCTTTGTCCTCATTTTCAATTCTAAGTACATCAATATTAAACACGAAAGAATAATGTTTTTTATCATACTCTTCATTTGAACTACTCATAAATGGTTGAGATTATAAAAAACTTAATCTTATCAAGAAAGCTTGCATTTTCAAGTTTAAGAGAATCTACTTGGCTAAGATCAACATTATTATGCATCTCAACACCATTGAATTTCAATTCAAAATCTTCATAAAGCTTTTGGAGATTGTCAACATCATTTTGCAAGCAAATAGTAATATTTAAAAGATAATCGTTTTCTACATGCAAGTTGTGAATAATCTTATAAAGGTTTTTCTTTTTATGCTTAGTATACTTAAGAGAGGCACGAGTAGCATGAATAATTTCAAATAAAAAATCTTTAACTAAAGAGTTCAAATTTACATCATTTGAATCTTCATTTGAACTTGCCATGAGAGCAAAATGTCATTCCCCAATCTCACTTTTAGTAGATCTTGAGGTTGAGCTAGAACCTCTACTAGAGTCTTCACTGAGCTTTATTTGGAGGAGTCCCTATAGATTTTGTCACATTTATCCTTCTTCTACTTCCCCTTTATTCTCTCTTGTGATGATGGATTTTTTTCTTGTGGGAAATCATCATTGAAGTGACTCTTCTTTCTAAATTTGAAGTACCAAGTGGAGTAATAAGACCTTCCTTTGTAGGATCTACCTTTAGAGTACATGGAATCTTCTCCATATTAAGTGTATTTTTAACTTGACGAGGCATGGAAAGAAACCACATTCTCCCTCTTATTTTGATTATTTTCTTCAATCTCTTCTTCTTCTCTTTCGTCTTCCTTTTGTGTGTTGAGTATCCCTCTTAACCTAAAAGATTTCCTATGAGTTCTTCAATATAGATAGTGAAGAGGGTCTCAATTTCTTCTATGTTTGTGAACTTCTTGTCCCAATGGTGAGAAAGAGGTGAGGAAGAGAATAGATGGTCTTGGAGTTTACTTTTCGTTGAACCTTAACATGACCCAAAATGACAAGGCCATTCCCAAGAGTGTGGAGACTAGCATACATTTCACCCACACTATCTTTCTTTCCAATTGTGATGCCTTAATAGAGTTCATTGAGCATAAAGACCTTGCTTTCTTTGACTTACTCCTTTCCACCATAAGTGACACATAGAATTATACATATCTCATGGGCCATCTCACAAGATGTTATCTGTTTGAACTCGACAAGGGAGAGACTTGCATAGAGAATGTTTATGACTATGGCATTCGTGGTTTCTTTCTTCAAAATGGCCTTATCCTATTATTCTAGCTTTATCTTTGGTTGCTTAAATGGGAGACCAACCATTCTCCATAGATCAAGACTTGATTCTTAAATGTGTAATTGCATTCTTCTCTTCCAAGAGAGAAAGTTTTTCCCATCAAATTCCTAAATGGTGAAGTAGTATTTCCCTCCTTGAATATATCCCATCTTCTCCTACTTTTGAAAGTACTACTTGGAGACGACCTGCTCTGATATCAATTTTTAGATATATAATGGGCTCTAGAGGGGACGGTGTGAATAGAGTTAAATCCATTTAAACAAAATTAATAATACATTCAATATATTTCCCAAGATAGTATTTTAAGTACAAAATGAAAGAGAGAGAGATTGAACAAACACCAAAGAGCACAAGTATATATTGTTGTTCCAATCTCTAAACTTGAGACATACTCCACTACCTAGAGAGGTGAACCTCTATAATTTTCAAACAAGTGCAACTCCTGATTTCCATCATTCTAGTTACAATATAAGACCAATCTTTTCTAGAGAAAGGGATAACTAGATTCCCTTTTAGGCCAAGGGAGACACAACCTTACAAAGGACATACCTATCCATTACCAAGAATCTTTAGCCTTACCAAGGACTTACTTACTCTTGTGATGAGTCTTCCACCTTCACCAAGGATTTATCCACTCTTGCAATGAGCTTTCAACCTTCAAGGAATTACCCACTATTAACTTGGATCTTCCTCCTTTGACTTCACCTTTAGTGAGGAGAAGCTTTTCATCAAGGGTATTCTAGATTTCTCCTTATCCTTTCTTATCCAAGAAAGATAATCTTAATTTTCATTAGATATAGAGAGATGGTGAGTTAAGGTAATGAGAAAATCACAAGATATACATGTAGGACTATGTATATTATATTTTCCCTAGTCACTCTAATGTATGCAACAAGTGATTAAGCTCATGAGAGTAGAAGGGGGGGATTTGAGGCAAATCATTCTCAACTATAGTATGGGTACCTTTATAGTGCTTGAATCGCTATGGAATGAAGTCCATGGAGTCCTATTTTTACAATGGAGGAAGCCTCCTAGTCGTCATAATCATTTCAATGAATTCTAGCTATTTTTGGAGGAGCAATTAATATATTTCACTTTGGGGATCTCTCCAATTGCTATTTTTTGCATAGTAAATTGAGGTGTCGGCTGATTTAGGTCCGAGGACAACTTGGCCAGTGAGATGATTAGTCATTCTAGGTACACTAGTCGGCCATGTTACCTTGGGACCAAACTCGATCGATAGAGCGTTATGGAAACACTGATGTTGGCAGTCGAGTTATACCTTGGGAAAACTCTGCCAACTGCACTTACTATTTTGGGTGTTCAAGACCCTCCCAAGTGCAGGTTAATTCATCCTAATGGACTTTATTCCATGTATGAGATTATTTAAAATCATGCAATCATTACAAGTGATTTACATCAAAGATCTGAGGAGAAAAACTATCTATTATTCAATATTGATCTTTATGAATGTAGGACTTGATTTCTCAAAATTATGATTTGCAAGTTTAGGCATTTGAAATGAGTGTATTGAAATGAAATCACTAAAATAGAAGCATATGACACAAATAAGTGGAATGTTTTATTCATCACCAAAACAAAATGATTATTCAATTTTGGATCTTAAGTCAATAGAACCTATGGATATTAAGTGATAGAAATAAAGATGTATAAAAGAAAGATATGAAGGGAAATAATCAATAAATTGCACATGAAAAAGGAAAATAAGAATGAGAAACAAAGAAAGGATTAAAGTATTAAGATAGACATTTACTAAATTTAACTCCTAAAAATGTTCAAAAGGGACTTCTACAAAAATGATAAAGGTAACGAGTACATGATAAAATTAGTAGCTAATGGAAAAAAGAACTTTAATTAAGGCATAAAAGTGATGTACATGAAAGATAGTAATATAATGACTACAAAAGAGTGCAGCTCCATAAAAACAAATAAAAATATCATAAAGACATTTTTTTAAAATGATAAATATTTTAATAAAATTATTAAAGGAGAATATGTTGTAAGGACCTATCCTTTAACAACTTTTTAATCTAAGGATAAGAGTAACCCAAATGCATGCTTTACGACCTTAATAACAAAATTCTATATAATTATCTTAAAAATTATGTCATATAGGGATCATGCATCTGAAGAAGTTAAAATGTGAATTTAAGTTTGGAAACATTACTTTTAGTAATGAAGACTCTTAGAACAACTTTTTAGCTTAATCTTGTTTCTTGGATCAACTTTGAATTGATCAAAGTGCTACACATAGAACTTGGTAAACTTTTTCCTTAATAGAGATGAAAAGTGGGCTTCCATGTAAATAAATAATACTAACATACATTTATTACAAAAATTTAAGAGACATTAGCAATGTGGTTGATATCTATTCAAATCTCATACTATAATTTGGTGTAGTGAGACTCAACTCTACCTGTCATGGGTGGAAGTTGACTACTAGTGACCAACTTAATTGCTATCTACTAACTTGAGAGAGTTCACTAATAACTAGCTAAATAACAGGAGGATCAAACCTACATATGGGGTCAACCTAATAAACTTCATAACATGGTCCTTCGTGATTGACTTCTAGTCATTGAGAGTCAAATGTCTGACCCAAGTTTTACGACTCAACCGACCTAAGAATACTAAAAATGTAAACGAAGTAAAAATACAATTATCCCAAACTACTAATATGACATTGTTACAAACCAAAATCGACTATCCTCAAAGTAGAAAACCTAATTCCATGAACCAAATGTCAATAGAGTAAATCACCAAAGGTGAAACATATATCCTAATATACCTCATATATATTAACAAACCAAGAATTAGCATATAATGCAGATTTTAGTGAAATATGTTTCAGAGAAATATAACATGAAGTGATGCTTAATTTGGACCAATAAAAACCTTACCCTAGATGGATGAATTATTTATGTAATATATGTGATTATTAGTTATAGTTTATATTTAAATCCTTTTTCCTTAGTGTATAATGGTAACTTAAGAAATATGGTACAATATTAAGCATAATGACAAACCAAGGTATTACAATACCTTAACTAAGTTAAGTAACATGTGTTGATGTACATTTATTTTATGTGAAGAAATCTACCTATCACATTATTCATAAATATACACATGTTAACATTAACAATGTGATCATACCAAAATTCAAATAAATGCACACATATTTAGCATTAATTGGGTTAGGTCTAAAAAAGTGAAATGGAAAATTGTGGAATATTTAACCTAGTTTTGATAAACATAGTTACCTTTATGTGAATAACACTTGGTTAAATTCCTTAGAGACAAAATAAAGGGATATAAATATTTTATGGCTAATATTTGAGGGTACAAATTTCATAATGAGATAATGACAAACCATGCTTGAATATTATATTATATTGTATAAAATTGGTATTTGTAATAATATATAAGGGTAATATCTCACAATCCTAGTTTATTTACACACGTGGGAATACTCTCAAAATATAAGAGTAATCAGAAATCCAGATTGTGCATGATCTAACTAGCCAAGATACCTATTCCAAATGAGTACTAAATAATTTAATTGAATTACATAAGATAATACCAAAATATGCAAATCTAAATATAGTAAGGACTATAGTTGCATTTATTTAAATCATAGTTTTATCTCTTATGTAAGAACACATTATACTAAACAATATTACTCAAAACATAAAACACAATCGATCACCAATTAACCACATACCCAAAACATATGGGTAAATTAAAATCAATTTCAACATCAACACCCACTTGGAAACATTTTCATAAGAGCCCAATATCTTTCTTGTATCCATATTATGACAAGAATTTGATACAAATTTTTCTATCACCTTAGCCACAACACATATAAATAGGATAACAATATTTGTATATGCCACACAAACAAGCATTAACATGCTAACAAAATTCTGATTCGTTTGTAACACCATATACAAACTTTTCCTGCCCAAACTTGAGATTACATGGACAACTCTAGGACACACTAGACATCTAATCAACTTTTTGAAATATTCAATACTATAGCTCCTCTTTGCTGCCACATGTTTGTTTTCATCTCTTTTGATTACCTAAAAAGATGTGGCAAATCACAAGGGTGAGACGCATGTCCCAGCAAGAGATATAACCTCCAACAACGTTTATTGATTCCAACATTTTTAGGTAATGAGACAGTTTAAGCAGTTTAATCATATATTAAAAATAATCTCAACAACACTAATGATTAACAAAATACATGGCCGACCTAAATCTCACGTCCAAACGGTGTGGATTACAGTAGTTAGACTTTTAAAGAGATAACCCAACTCTTAGGCCCCCGCAACGATAAACGGGGTCCAATGTAGCGATCGGGGTCGAACACAGGGCAAGGTTGGTCGTGTTAAGAATGCAGAATCAAACACTCTTATCCTCCAGATGAAAAGGGTGCAAGAGATGTTCCCTAAGGAACGGTATCACAAGAACGAGAACAGTAAAATAAATAAGAAAAGGGATTGAACTTTAAATAAGTAAATGGGGAAACCCGAGTTGGGGTTCACCAACTAAGGCACCTCACCAAGATGTAATAATATCTCTCTCTTGCATACTAATATCATGATTACAAGAAAACATTCAAACGTCTATTCCACTCTCTCTCGAGATGAGGATAGATCTAAGTCTAAAAGAAGTCTCTCTCTCGAGATGACAACTCAAAAACCTCGCAGCAAAACAACTGGTTAAAGCTTTAGCATTCCCACACTCTCATGCAATCATACCACTCTATGACACATGATAAAAGCAATATTACTCTCTCAAGATATCAAAAATAAAACATCACAAGATGGTAGCTAAGCATACAAGACAAGCATTAAAAATAGGTGCATGGAGATAATATTGATAAGAATATGTATATTCAAAAGAAAGAGACAATATACATGTTGGGAGAGCCTTAGTGGCTACTCCCAACCCAAGTTAAGGTGTTAGCCGCTCATGCTTGTAGACAACATGATGGCGTTACATACAGACGGATCCATGAGGTCCATAAAACATGGGAAGAGGTACAATGGGATGAAGTGATAGATCAGGAAGAGAAGAACGTGATACTACACACTACTTCTTCAAATATGGATCTACTACATGGATGGCCTTCTCCTATCGAAGAAGGGGTGGACGGAAGTCTTCTCTCTCCTCAGCTTTCACTCCTGGAGGTCCAAGATTGATGGATGGATGGTCAGAGACGAGTCTAAAATGTAGCAGCACTTCATGGCCTTGGGATCTGATCTATATGATCTGATGCTTTGACAAGACAGGTAGGGGCGCTATTGATAGGCACCTTCCACCGACTTAGAACCATAGTTGCAGTCTTTCCTTTAAGTGAAGGCAAGACTGCAGTCGCGGTCTCCTCTTTATTCCTCCTTGGTCGCGATCTTTCTTGGCCACAATCTTTCTTGGCCGTGATCCTCCCCAAAACCTCGCTCGTGGTCTTTGAGTGCCCGCGGTCATGATCTTTAGAATAGTCACAGTTACAGCGTTGAGTGACCATGGTTGCGGACTTTGAGTGACCGCGGTCGTGGTCTTTAGTATCACCACAGTCGCAGTGTTGGCATGATGCAAACTGCGGGTGTTGTGAGAGGAGTGAGTGAGGAGAGGAACCACGGTCACAGTCTCAAGATGATTGTGGTCATGATCTTTTGAATAACCGCAGTCGCGGTCTCCAAGATCGCGTTCATGATTATGTTGATTCCTAAAATCATTAAAAAAGTCTTTAGTCAAAAAGATGGAGAAATTACGTGAAAAGTTAACTAAAGTTATACTAAAAGTGGTGTAAAATATATATAGAAAGTACATAAAGTATGGTGTTATCAACTCCCCCAAACTTAGAATCAAGCCTGTCCTCAGGCTAAGTGCAGGTCTGAGAACTTCAGAGAGAGAAAATATGAACAAGCCTAAAAGACAACATAATAGCACGACTGAAATATCTCATTCTTGCATCAAGACTGTTGTTGTATGTATTCAATCCCTTCGGTCTCAATCTCCCCCTTTAAACCTGGAGTAGCATAACCTCATCTCATCTGTCATAACCTTCTATTGGCTTCTCCTTCTCAACTCATCACCCCTCCCTTAGCTAATATCCATACTAGTGCCACATCTTTTCGAAAGGTAGCTTTCACACCCATCTTTATTTTAAGTGAGCCCTGAAAACTACTAGAGGGGGGGGTGAATAGAGTTTTATAGTGATTTTAATAATTATTTAAGTCAAACAACCAAAATTGAGATTAGAAGAAGGAGACAGGCGTTTAGAGTGGTTCCAACTATAGCAAATACTATAGTTGTCAGTCCACTACCCGGTTGCTTACCCAACCGGGATTTGAAAGTATTTATTTTATTACCTCTCGAGGATTTATACAAAATACAATACTTTCAACCACACCCTTTGAACAGCCTTCACTTGAAGTAGGTGCACCAACCCTGAGGTAGCCTTCTTGAAGTAACTCCAAGCTCCCCCTTGAAGTAGCCTTCCTCTCTAGAAGTAACCTCCCGTTGCACCAGCCTTCTGAAGTAGCTCAAAGTCTCCTTCTTTGCCAAGAAGATCTTTACCCTCTCCAATCCGCAGCCTCCAACCTAGGAGTAGCAAGGAGAGTACAAACAATAATAGGGAACAAGAAAGAAAATAGAAATTACAACTTATCCTTTGTAGCCCAAGGCTTGATTTGCCTAGATCAAGCGTATAGATCTCCTAACCAAGTATGTGAACTTGTGATTGCAGTGGGTAGGAGATTCTAGCCTATAGGACATGAATTTGAGCTAAGGAGAAAGTAGGCCAATGATCACAATGCTCAATTTTCTTGCAACAGATTGCTCAAGTATGCTCAAAGGTTTCTCAAGTGTAGCAAGTGTAAAACCAGTGGGTTTAGGTGTCCTATGACTTGTCCTATTTATAGGAATGGCCTAAGAATGCTTAAGGACATTCTAGACAACTTCTAGGGGTTTCTAAGTGCTTAACTAGCCGTTAGGTACAAAGTTGTTGCTTTAGCAACGGCTAATTAAATAATTCTGTAGTTGCTGTCAGATACCATCTCGGTCGACAAATGGTCGACCGAGACACCTACTCGGTCGAACTTTTGTCGACCGACAGGCTCTCTGGAACAAGTGATTTGCAACGTCTTTCTTCAACTGCCAACTAACTTGTCTGTTGTGTCTAACGGCTACTTTGGATCTTTCTCGGTCGAGAAGATTGTCGACCGAGAGTGTCTCGGTCGTGGAGTTTGTCGACCGAGATTGATCCTGTTTCAAGGTTTCAATTTAGGCACTAATTATGTGTGTGAGTGTGCATAAGTAATCCTATTTGAATGGGATGACTTGTCTAACTTTGGTGTTTAGCTAGGGAGAATCTAACGCTTGATTTACATGCAATTCTAAGTACTTGTACATTATATTTTTGTACAAGTTTTTACAACAGTGATTACATTGCATGAAAATATAAATATGTAAGCTTGTAGATTTTCCCTTGTTGCTTTGTCATCCTGCACACTCAAGTAGCTCGTTAGATCAATAAGAATGAAATGTTTGTCATAATCAAAACAAAGAGATTTATAGATGTCCATTTAGCCAACAATCTCCCCCTTTTTGAAGATGACAAACATTTCCTAAATATAAATAAAGGAAATATAAAACATATGAGTTTCATACCTTTAGATTACCTTTTGTAGCTTTTTCTCTTGTGTATAAAATGTGTGCTTATTATTCCCCATGAATTATGGAACATGAAATCCAGATCATTTGGGAATATAGCAACTTTCAATGTAAAGCCAAGAGTTTGTTTATGAAACTCATTAATTGAGTTTTACATAATTACTAAATTTTAGTTTTATATTTATCTCTCCCCCTTTGTCATTTCAAAAAGATAACCATTAAGAATAAAAACTCCCCCTTAATTAGATATCCCATCAAATCTAATGAAAAAGATGTCCATTTCAAAGCCAAAAATGTAAATAAGAGTGTTTATTTAAATAGCACAAATATCAAAGAAAACATCCTCCAAAGGAGTGATAAGCAATTGCTTCCTAATGTTGTTAAATTTATCTAGTGGAAGCGGTTTTGTAAAAATATCAGCCAATTGATCTTCCGTTTCAACATGATGAAGAGAAACATGATTTTTGGAGATGTGATCCCTTAAGAAATGATGACGGATTTCAATATGTTTAGCTCGGCTGTGTAAAATAGGATTGTGTGCTAAGTTTATGGTGCTTGTGTTGTCACAGAAAATAGGCGTAGATGAGAGATTAAAACCATAATCACTTAACACTTGTTGTATATAAAGCACTTGAGCACAACAAGACCCAGCTGCCATATATTCAGCTTCAGTTGTAGATAGGGCAACCGTATTTTGTTTCTTGCTAAACCAAGATACTAAAGCTCTCCCTAATAAGAAACAGCCACCACTAGTACTCTTGCGATCAAGTCGACAACCAGCATAATCCGCATCAGTAGAAGCTTTGAAATCCAAGGATTGTCTTTTTGGATACCATAAACCAAAGCAAGTAGTACCGGGTAGTTAACGAAAAATTCGTTTAACTGCTAGAAAGTGAGAATGCATAGGTTGTGATTGAAATCGAGCACAAAGACCAACAGAAAACATAATGTCCGGTCTAGAAGCCATTAAGTAAAGCAAACTACCAATCATGGCTCTATATAAGGAATCATCAATAGGTTCCCCATTTTCATCCTTATCAATTTTGACAGAAGTAGCCATAGGAGTAGTAGCATGTTTGCATTGATCCATCCCAAAACGTTTTAAGAGTTCTTTAGTATATTTTTCTTGGCTTATGAATATTCCGGTAGATGTTTGCTTAATTTGAAAACCAAGAAAGAAAGTTAGTTCACCCATGAGGCTCATTTCAAATTCTTTTTGCATAATATCACTAAATTGTGTGCACAATGAATCATTTGAAGCTCCAAAAATAATGTCATCAACATATATTTGCACAACTAGGAAATCAGATGTATATGTTTTGAAAAATAAAGTAGAATAGAAAAATCATTATCAAAAAGATATGTTTTGAGCCTTTCATACCAATTTCTAGGTGCTTGTTTTAAACCATAAAGTGCTTTCTTAAGTTTATAAACATAGTCACCTTTTTCTGGAATTTCAAAACCAGGTGGTTGGGCAACATAAACTTCTTCTTGAATGATGCCATTTAGAAAAGCACTTTTGACATCCATTTGATAGAGTTTGATGTTTTTATGGGCAGCAATAGCTAGTAACATTCTAATGGCTTCAAGTCTAGCTACGGGTGCATATGTTTCATCAAAATCTATTCCTTCTTGTTGATTATATCCTTGTGCTACTAACCGAGCTTTATTCCTTATTACTTCTCCTGATTCATTTAGCTTGTTCCTAAAAACCCATTTAGTTCCTATTATGGTTTTATCTTGTGGTTTAGGAACTAAATCCCATACATCATTTTTAGTGAATTGATTCAATTCTTCTTGCATGGCTATTATCCAATAGTCATCTTTAAGAGCTTTAGATATCTTTTTAGGTTCAATGATAGAAACAAAAGCCATGTTTGCAACATCTTTAAAGGAAGAACGAGTTTTGACTTTATCATTAGGATCTCCAATAATTAATTCTTGAGGATGATCTTTAATAAGTCTAGGTGTAGGTTGTGGTTCAGTTTGGTGATTATTTGTAGCACCTTTCTCATTATCGTTTGGTATGTTTAAATTTTCGAATTGATTAGTGAGATCTATGATTTCTAGATTTTCAGATGGGGATTCTTCATGAAAAGAACATGAATAGATTCCTCAACTTTTCTAGATATAGTGTTATATACTCTAAAGGCTTTGCTAGAAGTGGAATATCCCAAAAAGAATGCTTTGTGTGATTTTGAGTCAAACTTATCTCTATCGTCTTTGATATTTAAGATATAACATGTGGAGCCAAAGGTATGAAAATAGTCAACTCTGGGTTTCTTAGAATGTATTAATTCATATGGAGTTTTCTTTAAATGAGAGTGAACAGTTACTCTATTTAGCACATAGCATGCAGTGTTTACAGCTTCAGCCCAAAAGGTTTTGGGTATGTTATGTTCAAGCATCATAGTTCTAGCCATTTCTTGTAGTGATCGATTTTTCCTTTCAACTATACCATTTTGCTGTGGGGTGCGTGGAGCAGAAAAATTATGAGTGTATCCTTGAGATGTACAAAACTCTTCAAATGTATGATTTTCAAATTCCCCACCATGATCACTTCTAATGGTACATATTTTATTTTGTAAGAGATTTTCAATCTTGGAACAAAATTGCATAAAAACATGAATAGTATCATCTTTAGTTGCAATAAAATGTACCCATGTATATCTACTATAATCATCAACAATAACAAAACAGTATCTCTTACCACCGATTGATTGTGTCCTCATTGGTCCAAATAAATCCATATGAATTAATTCTAATGATCTACTGGTGCTAAGTACATGTTTTGATTTGAAAGATGTTTTAGTTTGCTTTCCCATTGTGCATGGTTCATAGTTTTCAACTTGATCAAAAGATAAAGTGGGCAATCCACGAACAAGATCATATTTCACTAACTTTTTGATAACATGTGAACTAGCATGTCCTAGCTTTTTATGCCATATTTGTAAGGTATTGTCATTTGCAAGCAAGCATTTTCCCACTACTATTTTCATAGAGTTAGGTTTAAGAATATAAAGATTTCCAACTCTATTTCCTTCATAAACAACATTTGTAGTATTTTCTATTAATAAGTTGCAGCAAGTTTTGTTAAATAAAACATCATAACCACTATCACATAATTGGCTAACACTTATCAAGTTATGGTGCAAACCATCAACAAGTAGAACATTCTTAATTTTGAGGTTTGTTCCAACATTACCTATTCCAACGATTTTGCCCTTACCATTGTCTCCAAAGGTGACCGTTCCACTTTTCTTTTCTTCAAAAGTTTGAAATGCATCCTTGTTCCCGGTCATATGTTTGGAGCATCCACTGTCAACTACCCATTCCTGCATTAAAATGTAGATTTTGGTACCCATGTGATGGTCCGATATGGTTAGAAACTTTTTAAGTTCATACTTGTATAAAAGTTCTGATACAGAAAACCAGTCGGTCGACAATTGTTCGACCGATATTTGTCTCAGTCGACAATTTGTCGATCGAGAAGGTTACTGTATTACAAGCAAAGAAACGCAGAAATTTGCTCGGTTGACCAATTTTCGACCGAAATAGGTGCTGTAAATTTGATTTGTTAAAGACATCCAGTCGGTCGACAATACTTCGACCGATCCAAAGCTCGGTCGACAATACTTCGACCGACAAGGTTTCTGTTTCAGAAAATCAATGTAGAAAAAATAATAACAATATGCATGACACTTTTTAGTTGAGATAAGACAATATAAATAGCAAAATAAAGCATGTGGTCATATCTCAACTACATTCCACTCTACTAAGTTTGGGGTTTTGGGATCCAGACTAAGTCGGACTCCTTAGTCTTGTAAGGACATGAAAAGGAATAGTGTCCAAGACGTAAGCAGAAATGGCAAGTAATAGAATCAACTTCATTTCTCTTTCTAGCCATTGTGTTCTTGGGTACAAACTTAGTTTGAGTTCTTTTAGGTTGATTTTTCTTTGGAGCATATCCCAAACCTTTTCTTCCGTTGAAAACAATACCAATACTTAGAATGTTATCAAGTATATCTTTTCTTCTTAACTCATGAAGTTCTCTTTGCAGCTGAGCAATATTATTCATTTTCTTGTGTAAATCTTTTCTTGCTTGATCTAAATCAGATAGCAATGAATCTCTTTCTTTTATAACATTTTCATAGTCTAGATGGTTACACAAAATAGGTTGAGTTTGAAAATCTTTTAGTTTAGCTAACAAATCAGTCTTTTCTTTAGAAAGGAGATCAACATTTGTTTCTAGAGTGAGTAGCTTTCTAGTGTAATCATCTAAAGATGTTTTTAAAGATAAATTCTCAAGATCAATGTTATTCTTTTCAGAAGAAAGATTTTCTAATTTAGCAATTTTCTCATCATTTGATTTTATAGCCTTCTTTAGTTTCTTCTTGACATCAACATACTTGTCATGAATTTCTTGTAGACTAGTGACTAACTCTTCTTTAGAAAGATCAAGTAGGCTTACCTCTTGAGAGTTATCATCATCTTCTCTTGCCATTAGACAATCCACAGTTTCTTCTCCGCTTTCACTGTCACTTGATTCGTCCCATGCAGCTTTATAGGCTTTTTCTCCCTTCTTCTTGTGTGAGCTTTTCTTTCCTTTCTTTACTTTAGGACATTCATTCTTGAAATGCCCTTTCTTTCCACATTCAAAGCACCTAGGAGGGGTAGAGGAAGAGCTAGAAATTTTGTTAGATTTAAATCTTTTGTATTTCTTACCATTTACTATCAAGGCTTCTTCTCCCTCTTCTTCACTTGACTCCTCACTTTCTTGTGTGACAGCTTTTGAAGCTTTTAGAGCCACATCCTTCTTTTTTCCTTGCTGAAGTTCACGTGCTCTTCTTTCTTCCTCTTCTAGAGTTGCTTCATGAGCTTCTAAGTTGCCAATAAGTTGCTCCATTTTCAGTTGAGTGAGGTCGTTTGCTTCTTCAATGGCTGTCACCTTTGGCTTATATTTTGGAGGAAGTGAACGAAGGATCTTTGATACCTGATCTTCTTCAGGAATAGGTTTTCCTAATGCACTCAAACCATTAACAATAGTACAGAATTTTGCAAACATTTCACTAATTGACTCATTAGTATCCATACGAAAGTGTTCAAATTTTTGTTTAAACATGCTAATCTTGGAATTTTTGACTTGGACTGTACCCTCATAGGTTATAGACAGTCTATGCCAAATATCATATGTTGTGTCACAATTAGATATTCTATTAAATTCTCCTACTGAAATAGAACAATATAAAATGCTTACAGCTTTTGCATTCATTTGGGCTAGCTTTACCGTGTTTGCATCCCATTCCGCAAATTCATTTTGAGGGAGCACATATGGAGTAGACACCATTCTCCATAGATCCCAGTTGATTCCTTGGAAGTAGAATTGCATCCTTCTCTTCCAATATTGGTAGTTTGTTCCATCGAACGCTGGAGGCCTAGCAACAAGTGTCCCTTCAATGTTGAGGTTGTTGAGCACTCCGTCACCCATTTCTTCAAGACCTTGTTAGGGTTCCTTGAAGCCTTGCTCTGATACCAATTGAAAACTACTAGAGGGGGGGTGAATAGAGTTTTATAGTGATTTTAATAATTATTTAACTCAAACAACCAAAATTGAGATTAGAAGAAGGAGACAGGCGTTTAGAGTGGTTCCAACTATAGCAAATACTATAGTTGTCAGTCCACTACCCGGTTGCTTACCCAACCGGGATTTGAAAGTATTTATTTTATTACCTCTCGAGGATTTATAAAAAATACAATACTTTCAACCACACCCTTTGAACAGCCTTCACTTGAAGTAGGTGCACCAATCCTGAGGTAGCCTTCTTGAAGTAACTCCAAGCTCCCCCTTGAAGTAGCCTTCCTCTCTAGAAGTAACCTCCTGTTGCACCAGCCTTCTGAAGTAGCTCAAAGTCTCCTTCTTTGCCAAGAAGATCTTTACCCTCTCCAATCCGCAGCCTCCAACCTAGGAGTAGCAAGGAGAGTACAAACAATAATAGGGAACAAGAATGAAAACAGAAATTACAACTTATCCTTTGTAGCCCAAGGCTTGATTTGCCTAGATCAAGCGTATAGATCTCCTAACCAAGTATGTGAACTTGTGATTGCAGTGGGTAGGAGATTCTAGCCTATAGGACATGAATTTGAGCTAAGGAGAAAGTAGGCCAATGATCACAGTGCTCAATTTGCTTGCAACAGATTGCCCAAGTATGCTCAAAGGTTTCTCAAGTGTAGCAAGTGTAAAACCAGTGGGTTTAGGTGTCCTATGACTTGTCCTATTTATAGGAATGGCCTAAGAATGCTTAAGGACATTCTAGACAACTTCTAGGGGTTTCTAAGTGCTTAACTAGCCGTTAGGTACAAAGTTGTTGCTTTAGCAACGACTAATTAAATAATTCTGTAGTTGCTGTCAGAGACCATCTCGGTCGACAAATGGTCGACCGAGACACCTACTCGGTCGAACTTTTGTCGACCGACAGGCTCTCTGGAACAAGTGATTTGCAACGTCTTTCTTCAACTGCCAACTAACTTGTCTGTTGTGTCTAACAGCTACTTTGGATCTTTCTCGGTCGAGAAGATTGCCGACCGAGAGTGTCTCGGTCGTGGAGTTTGTCGACTGAGATTGATCATGTTTCAAGGTTTCAATTTAGGCACTAATTATGTGTGTGAGTGTGCATAAGTAATCCTATTTGAATGGGATGACTTTTCTAACTTTGGTGTTTAGCTAGGGAGAATCTAACGCTTGATTTACATGCAATTCTAAGTACTTGTACATTATATTTTTGTACATGTTTTTACAACAGTGATTACATTGCATGAAAATATAAATATGTAAGCTTGTAGATTTTCCCTTGTTGCTTTGTCATCCTGCACACTCAAGTAGCTCGTTAGATCAATAAGAATGAAATGTTTGTCATAATCAAAACAAAGAGATTTATAGATGTCCATTTAGCCAACAAGCCCTATGCTAATGTGTATAGGTAGGCTTGAATCTTTAAGGTGTTTCCTCTTCCACCTAAACTCCTCACCCACAACTCTCATAAGAATAGTGTTTCCCTTTTTAGGCTTCTGACCTTAAGTCAAGTGGTATGTGAATTTCCATTCAGGATTGGAGGTGTGTAAGCTTGGCTTCAAGTTTCCACTTACGGGCACGACATATCTGCATTCATGAGCGCAGCAATATATCGGCTGGGCAGAAACATTTGGCATATTTTAGGGCACATCTCTCATATTCTTTTGTTTATTTTATTTTTGGATTTTTATCTCTCCTTTCAGTCTTGGGATTGAGGATTTTGTTTGGTTTTCTGGGCGGCCAAGCCTCTTTTTGGATATTTTCTTTGAATAGGGCAGCTTTTTCCTATCTACATAGACTAGGATTTTCTGGATGCGAGCATCAGGTGGGGATGGTTGTTTAGGAGATGACTAAGGTTCTCCTAGTTTGCAGGGGTTCATGAGTTAAGGTTGTTACATTTACAACGTCTTATTGTAAGAATGAGATATAGTAGTGTTGCTATGACTATTGTTTTACTCATGCATTCTTGTATAGGTTGCTCATATCCTTCTCTCTCAGAGGACTGGAGCACTACTTTTGAAAATTTTAGTGAGAGAAAGCGAGCTTCTAAAAGGTTAGTTGTAAAGAAAATTTTCAAAATTTCAAAATTTTAGACGGTGTAATAAAGGTGTAATAAAAGGGAAAGTGAAATGAAAAGGGAATAATTGAAAAAGGGAAGCACCAATACCTCTGTGGCCCATTTATGACTCCTCCCCCAAACTTATCCTGCACCCCGTCTCAGGGTGTCAACATTTGAGTAAGAAGTATAAATGGGCTTTCTTTGTATGTTTATTTGGAGGGGAAGGCCCACTTGGACTCCAGGAGCATGCTGGCATAGATACCCCTAAGTGCATGATATTTCTCGTAACTCCACCTATTCTCCAAGCTCCGGATTGGGAGCTACCCTTCAAGCTAATGTGTGATGCTAGTGACTATGTTGTGGGGGCGGTCCTAGGGAAGAAGAAGGACAAGAAACATCATGTCATCTGCTATGCCAGTCGCACTCTGGACGAGGCACAAGTAAATTACACTACCATAGAGAAAGAAATGCTAGCTATTGTTTTTGCTTTCGACAAATTCAGGTCTTATCTGATTGGAGAAAAAGTAAAGGTTTATACAGACCACAGAGCTACAAGATACCTAATGCAGAAAAAGGACACTAAGCCTAGGTTGCTAAGATGGGCTTTGTTACTCCAGGAGTTCGATCACTAGATCATTGATAAGAAACAGGAAGAAATCGTAGTTGCCGACCATTTGTCAAGGGTTGTCGTCGAAGAAAAGAATGAGCCACCTGTTAATTATAACTATGCAGATGAGGCTTTGCTCATGATAGAAGTCGAAGAACAAAACTTGCCATGGTTTGCGGAAATTTGCAATTACCTTGCTTGCGGGGAGTTACCACCAGAAATAACCTACCACCAGAAAAAGAAACTCTTCTCTGATATAAAGAATTACTATTGGGATGATCCCATTCTCTTCAAAAGATGCTCAAATAATCTATATAGAAGATGTGTTGCTGAGGAAGAAGTGCCTGATATTCTAAGGGAATGCCATTCCTCACCCTACAGAGGACATCTAGGGAGTGACAAGACAGCATCCAAGGTCCTACAATCAGGCTTCTACTGGCCTTCGCTGTTCAAGGATGTCGTAGCATATGTAAAAACCTATAAGGAATGTGAGATGACAGGGAATATCAGAAAAAGAAATGAAATTCCTATGACAAAGTGGGTAGAAGTTGAAATTTTTGATGTATGGGGGATTGACTACATGGGACCTTTCCCACCATCCAAAGGGTACAAATACATTCTCGTTGTTGTATATTATGTTTCAAAATGGGTGGAGTTTGTTTCCACCCCGACATGTGACTCCAAGGTTGTTATAAGGTTGTTTGAGAAGACATTTTTCCCAAGATTTGGTGTGCCACAGACCATTATAAGTGATGGAGGATCCCACTTTGGTGAAAAATAGTTCAAAAAGCTACCGAAAAAGTATAGAGTCAGGCACAAGGTTGCTACACCCTACCACCCGCAAACTTCAGGGCAGGTGGAAGTGTCAAACAGACAACTGAAGCAAATTCTAGAAAAGACTGTTAGCAGAATGAGAAAAGATTGGGCAATGAAGCTGGATGATGCCCTTTGCGCATATAGAACCGCCTTCAAAAACCCCATTGGAACTACACCCTATCGTCTCCTATATGGGAAATCCTGCCATGTACCTCTGGAACTCGAGCAAAAAGCCATATGGGCCATAAAATTTCTGAATATGGATATGGAGAAAGCTGGTCAAGGACGCTACTTACAACTGCAAGAATTGGAAGAATTAAGACTGCATGCCTAAAAAAACACAAGAATCTACAAACAAAGGACAAAGGTGGGGCACGATGCCCACCTAAAAAACAAGGATGTCCATGAAGGAGACAAGGTGCTTCTCTTCAACTCCAGCATTTGTCTTTTCCCTGGAAAGCTCAGAACGATATGGTCATGCCCATTCTCTGTGGTAAAAATTTATCCATCAGGAATGATGGAGATTCAAGGAGAGAAGACTGGGATCTTCAAGGTCAATGGCCACAAGGTGAAAAGATTCTACAAGGATGAAGCCTTTCTAAGAAGATCAGAGATCAGCCTGGATGAACCAGCCCAGCCCAATGAGGAGAAGAATCAAGAGTTGCCTCATCCAACTAAAGGACCCAAGGAGTGAAAATTTTATGTAATCTAGCTAAGAATTTTGAATTTAATTAGTTTAAGTTTAATCTCCAAAGAAAACTGAATCTTGTTTAATCGCAATTGCAACTATAATTGTGACCACGGCTTTGCTTAAGCAAACCTGTGACCAAGGTCTTCCCTTACGATCTGAATAATAGTGACTGCAATCACCATCTTTGACCGAAAGAGTAGCGATGGTGGTTTCTTCAAAGAAAAATTGCGACCGCGACAAAAACCGCGACTGCGGCTCCTTCAAGCAAAACCGCGACTGTGATCTTTTCACTCTTTTAGTTGGGTCATGATCCGGATGCCTATAAATACCTTTAAGGAACCGAATGTTCAATTCTTTATGCTCTCATTGCTTTCATCTAAACCCTAAGACCTCTGTGCCAATTCGAGACCTGCAGCCTGGCACGACTTGTCTGCCATTTGCCATCTGTGATCGTCATCACCATCGCAGCCACACCCATCGATAAGGTAACTACTCACTCTCTTCAGGCTTCGCGTCGACGAACTTTTCCCTTGAATCTTGAACTTTTCCATCATTGCTATGGAGATCTTCCCTTGCAGTTTAGCCGGTGATCGCCCCACAGATGCTTTGTTTCCACAGGCATACTTCTGTATCTTTTTGTCCCTAAAAAGAAAAATAGGAAAACCTAAAAACCCTAAAAATGGAATAATGGATGCTTGCAAGGACGAAGAACAAACGGTCTAAAAAACTGATCAGACGGAGAAGACAAACCGTGATCACGGTCACCGATGCAAGGTGGAAAACCTTAAGAACCGCGATCGCGGTGTTGGCCCAACCCCTAAGATCTTTCTAGTTTAGGCTTTCCTGAAGAGACACTGCGACTGCGATTATTAAGCGGTGGGGGATAGTTACGAGGGCTTCCTTCAAGGTCTGAAAAGCTTTCAAACAATCATCTGTAAAATCAAATTCTTCGTCCTTAATCAGCATATTTGAGAGGGGTTTTGATATCCTTGAAAAGTCCTTGATGAATCTTCTATAATAACCGGCATGACCAAGAAAACTTCACACTCCTATCACAGATATAGGTGGAGGCAGTCTAGAGATAGCCTTGACCTTGCTGACATCTGCTTCAATTCCTCTCTTTGTGTAACATACTGAAATTCAGGGTCTTCCCTTCAATTTACCCACTTTGGAGCTTTTCTTTACTTTCTAGTCCATTTGGACCTTTTTCATAAATTTCCCTTGTTTTATATTCTTTTTGGAACCCTTGTGCAATTTGAGCACAATTCAATGTTTAAAATCACCTTTTTCCCCCATTTATGATAATGGAGGGGTGTTTGCACAAATAACCCAATTAAGGAGATAAGTGAAGGTTAATAAGGTAATTTGGTCATTAAGGATGGTAATGTAGTAGATAATATTAATTTGGAGTTTTTTGGATAAATATATTAATAATAATAAGCATTTGAATTAATTATGAGTATATTAACCTCTTTACTTTCTCTCTCCTCCAATTTGATGATAAATGTGTGAAAATATATTTAAAGGTTGATATTTTGCTCTTAATTCTCATATATAGCTATCACCTCGAATTTGACTCACTAATTGCATTAATATAGTTATTTCATAATAATTCACACCTTTTAATGTGTTAAAATGCACTTTAATGAGCAATATATTTATTAAGGGCCTTATTGGATATAAATATGAAATCTAATTATATAGCATCATTATAAATGCTAACATGAACCTATGGTCCAAATTTGGTGTCATTTGGACTTCATTTGATCCTTCAAATTCATTTTATAAGCTTTTAATAAAGTATAAATGCTAACATTGTTTCTTTTTGGCTAACGTCTCTAAATTTTGTGGCGCGTGATTCACCAAAAAAAACTATGGATTTCATTTATATCGAGTTGCAACTCTATGGTTCCGTTATTTTTCGCTTGTCACGCGCCCCTCTCACCTTCAGCGCCATCCAACGGTCCTGATCAGTTGGACCCATGATCCAACGGCACCCGCTTTGTCTTCTACCTCCAGCGGGCCGCGAGTCAGGGAACAGTCCCGACTCCCTGGCTTCTCGACCCCGTTCTCCCTCTCCTCTGCGCCTTCTCGTGTGATTCCGCTTCTGGAGAATTTGAATTCTCACGCCGGTTCTTGCGAGCCCTATTTTGCTTCGTCTCCTCCACCACAGGAAAAACGCCCTAAGTCAGCAACCTCCTCTTCTCCACCCCCTTTCATAGTAGCACCCTCGGTCGTCATCCCGACTATTTAAAGTGCCTCATAGAATTCTTGGAGCGCGATACCCCCTCCTCCTTGTCCAATTCCTCCTCCGCGACTTCGGAGCTCGCCGCCCTACTCCATTTGGCATCTCCGACGATTTCTGTAGCTGCTCTCACCTATGGCCTTCTCGGGTCGATTCCTTGAGAGGTAACTAACTAGAACCTCTCCTCTTTATTTCCACCCTATTAGTTTTCCTCGGCTTTGCCTGAGTTGCCCGGTCCTGTAGGGCCGCCTGAGAGCCACTACTGGTGCCTATCTTTTCGGCGTTCAGGTGCTTCTCCGACCGCGGGAACACCTGCAGCAGGCTCGTGAGCAACCCGCGAATCATTTCCAACCTGCGATTCCCCTTGTAGAGCCTCGTTCCCAAGATTTCGGGCTTTCTACCTCCTTCCCCTGTCCTCTGCCGGCTGGTGAGCTTCCTTGAGCTCCAGGTCGACGTGTTGCCCAAAGGTGGGCTCGGCAGATTCGACGGTCAGCGAGGAATCCGGCGATGCTCTCGGCTTCCCTTGGCATGCCAGTTTTCCCCCCCAAGAACCCATCGAGGTACCTGCTGCTTCTTCGTTCTCAAAGACATGGCTGAAGCTCGAACAAACAATCGCTTGGGTATTTGGTCTCGAGTGCCCCTGTGGCTTTGATAATGCAATTTAATCCCCAGGGGCAGTACAGACTTTTCACAATGGGTTTTTGTTTTCTCGCTGTAACGATTGATATGAACATATGACAATGGTGACCCCGTCATTTTAATTGATTTCATTTCATGTGCGAGGGTATGTTGGTCATTTCACCTGTTATTTACATCGATTTGTATTTTGATTTAAATACCTGTCACACTATAGTTTTCCTGATTCCTGATTGGCTGAGATCATTTAATTCATAATAAATGAATCCTTGGTCAGAAAAATACGAATAAATAGTCGATGGAAAGGATTTTTAATGTAGAATCCGAATTTATAGTTTTGACCCCTGATTTGTATTCCTTTTTTGAAGTTTGTTTTGAATTCCTTTTTAAATATATAAAATGTTCTAAAATACATAATAAATTCATTTTAACCCCAAATTAGGTAATAAAATATGTTGTATTATTCAGGAGAATATGAATAATCTGTTGTGGTATGTTTTAAACCCTAAATTGTGATTTTGTAAACTTAGGGTTTTTCCTATGATTTATGTTTTACATATATTAATACATGTGTAATAATGTATCTAGGAAATGTGGATGGATTGCAATCAACTTGGTGAATGTTATGGCAAGTTAAATGTTATGGTAAATAATTAAAAACAGGTATGTGAGCCCTATTTCAGTATGTGAAACCTATTTTGTATGTGAGCCCTATTTCAGTATGTGCACCATATTCTAGTATGTGGCTCCTATATATGTGAATCATATTGTTTATTGTGCAAACTACCTATCCTTCAGTTGAGTCTTTTCCAACCCCACAATCATCATTGTGCTAGCCTGATTATCCCTCTAATTGCATTTATTGGCTCTTTATTTATTTTATGCTTCTAATGCCATTGTGGCTCATTCATTTGAATAATGTGAAACTTGCTATATGTTGCCTCCTTTACATGGAAATGCTTAATCTTGTTATTGCCTATGTGGCTCATCCTTTTGAAATATTTGGAAACATTGTATAATGTTGTTGCTTGTTGACTCTTTTACTTCTTGGAGTTCTTGGATATTATTGTGGCCTATGATGGCCTATTTGTTTATTCTTGGGTTTTATTCCCAATTCTATGTTGTTATCTTTATATACTTTTCACTCTACTGCCAAGTGAATGTTATGCATGATACAATTATTGGCCAATTGACAATGTAGTGTACATGAGTACAAACCACCCACAGGGCACTGGGGTTTTAGTCCCCCTGCCAGGCACTAGGGTTTTAGTCCCCCTGCCATTTTATATATTAGGCACTGGGGTTTTAGTCCCCCTGCCCCTTTTTGGGCACTGGGTTTTAGTCCCCCTGCCATTGGTGAGGTCCGGTAGATGCCTCACCCTAAATTGAGAGGATGCTGATTCATAAATTATATTCATGCAATTGTAATATTTGTTGACATTTAAATGTGGCAGTTTTTCTAGAATCTTATTCACTCATTTGCTCTCACTTCTTGAAATCCCTTAATGGATTACTATGCTTAACTTTATGATTGCCTTTATCCTTTTATTAACACATACCTTTTATCTCTCTCTTGCTGGATGACCCCAACCATCCATGTTAGGATCAGAGTGCGCATGGAAGCTTGGTGAACCTAAGGCTAAGGATAGGATAAGAAGAAGAGCATATAGATTGCATGATCATAGTTTCTTTTATGTTTAAGTTGTTTTGTTTGGAGACAATCTTGGCTTAATCTAAGTCTTCCTCTACCTAGATCCTTATTCTTGTATAAAGCTGTACTTCCTTTATGGAAATTTTGTAATATACTCTTTATACATTTTGAATAAAGTCAAGACTTTAAATCTCCGCTGCTACACAATTGGTGTTTTTGTTTATCATGTTTATAGTAGAGACTTGGTCTTTACACTTTGAGACTTTGTGGCCCAGGACTATGCCTTCTTGCACCATAAAATGGCATTTCTCCCAGTAGAGGACTAAGTTCTTCTCTTCATAGCATTTCAGAACTAACGATAGGTTTCTCAAACAACCATCGAAATCTTTTCCATAGATAGAAAAATCATCCATAATGACCTCCACATGTCCTCCAGAAAGTCTGAGAACATCAAGATCATGTAATGTTGGAATGTTGCAGGAGTATTGCATAATCCGAACGACATTCATCGGAAGGCATATGTACCATATAAATAGGTGAAGGTAGTTTTCTCCTGATCATCAGATAGGATGGGAACTTGGTAAAATCTGGAATAACCATCCAAGAAGAAAAAATATTCATGATGCGCAAGTCTTTCTAGCACTTGGTCGATAAAGGGAAGAGGGTAGTGATCTTTCTTCATTGCTTGATTAAGCTTTCGATAATCGATACACATTCTCCACCCGGTGACAGTTCATATGGCTACTTCATATCCTTTATCACATTTCACAACTGTCATCCCCCCTTTCTTTAGTACAGCATGAATCAGGCTCACCCAATTACTGTCGTTGATCGGGTATATAATGCTTGCATCTCTTAGCTTGATGACTTCCTTCTTCACCACTTCTTTTAACATTTGATTCAGCTTCCTCTAGGGTTGAACCAGGGGTTTTGCTGACTCTTCAAGATTATGAAGTGCATACATAGGGCGGGGTTAAGTCCCTTGATATCATCTACTGAATAGCCTATAGCTTGCCTATGGAGCCTTAGCTCCTTAAGAAGTCTTTCCATTTGCTATTCAGTCAGACTGTATTTACTATGACAAGATTCCTTTCTTCAGGATCAAGAAACTCGTACTTCAGACCATCCGGTAATTGTTTAAGTTCTGGTTTGGGTTTTTGTGCTTTCTCTTCTTCTTTTATCAGTTCTAGAGAAGCATACTTGACTGTGACAACAACTTCCTCTTCGTCGCTCAAATCTCCTTCGTCTTGATTCAGGTATTCAAGGATCTCAGCAACCTCGGGGTCGTCGATTTCAAAATCTTCTTTGTTTAACGCCCTCATAAGAGGGTCTACCACTGCTGTGTCTTCTTCTACTTCTTCGCAATATTGGTTGTAGCTATCCGCAAAGTAAGCAGATTCGAGCAGGGATGGTCCTTTTATTGCGTCTTTCACCTTGAAGTCAATGTGGTCATTTCCGACCCTCAGAGTTATGATGCCTTCAGCGACATCAATCAGTGCCCTCCCGGTCGCCAAGAAAGGATGTCCGAAGAAAATAGGGCATTTAGGGTCTTCAATAGTGTCAATGATAATAATATCACATGGGATGAAGAATCTCCCCACGTGAATCGGAACATCTTCGACCACTCCCACAGGCCTTTTGAAGGTGTGGTCTGCCAACTCGATTCTCATATTAGTCCTGACCATATCAGTCACTCCTAATTGTTGTACGAGGCTTAAAGGCATTAGACTGATGCTAGCCCCCAAGTCGGTGAGACATTTCCTTTCGATTGTATCCCCTACAACAAAAGGTATAGTAAAGGCTCCAGGGTCCTTCTTCTTGGTAGGTAGTTCCACTTTTAGGAAAGATGTTGACATACTGACAAGGTGCACAGTTTTAATCCTTCCTCCTCTTCTTTTCTTCGTGACTAGATTTTTGAAGAACTTGGCATATGTTGGCATTTCTTCTAAGGCATCTAGAAGTGGCACCTCCAGGTGGAGCTTTTCCACCGACTCCATAAACTTCTCGTACCTCTTTTTTAGGTGCGCCTTTATAAGTTTGTACGGAAAAGGTAATCTCGATGAGTATTGACTTCTTTTGGAGAATATTTCCTCCTCAAGTTCTGGTTCTCTAACTTGAAAGTGTTGGTTCTCTCCCTTGGTTGGGTTCTCTGTAACATTCTCTGGCTCTGGTTCTTCAGGTCTTGTTTCCTCAGGGCTCTCTATTGTCTTTCGCGATATAAGGATCGCCATCTTGGCAGATTCTGTGTTAGAAGGAATCTTCCCCGAAGGGTTCTTTACGAGCTCAGCCAACTGAGAGAGTTGTTGGTCTATCTGGCGTTGATGTGCTTGCATATCCTCCATTTGTACCTGGATAGTATTCAAAATGCCAGAGTTGGATAGTGCACTTTGTGCAAGTTGATTGTTTATTGCGTCCTGTCTATTGACGAAATTGAATAGTTAGCCCACTAAGTCAAGTTGACTAGTACTTCTTGTCTGACTTTGTCCTTGAGCTTGTCCTTGTCCTTGACTTGTGTTAGCAGATTGGCAGTTTTGATGCTTACCTTGACTTTGATAATTGGTTTTGTTTGTCTGGAAAGTGCTTGTATTGGTGTACTATCCTTGTCCGCTCTTATTCTCAAAACCTAGTGGTTGCTAGGGTGGATTATTCAATTGATGCAAATTTTCTACAACATCTTTGTTGCCATAACTGAATCCTAGGTGATCCGGTCTCTTAAAGTTAGCATAAGAGACATTTTCAGCTTCCTCCTCCTTAGATTCGCTTTTATTTGATTATTCGGGTCGGGTGTATATGAAGTTATCTATTCTGTGCCCACCTTTACCGCAAGTGACACATTTCATCCCTTTTTCAACGTGCTTCTTCCCCTTTCCTCCTGATTCCTTTAGTTGTTTGACATATGTCGCTATCTTTTGTATTTGAGATGTGATTGCTTCAAGAGCCTTTGATTCAATCGACGACCCTTCATTGGTGGCTTTTTTAGCATATCCTCTGTCGGTCCTGTCATAATCAGTCTCAGCTTGTAACTCAACCGTGGTTTCGATATTTTTCTTGGATCTACTGGGCTTTTTACTGAGAAAGTCACTTCCTACTGCTGCATTTAGTGAGACTCTCTCTTCAGCGTTTAGACCATTGTAGAATGTTGTTATTAAGAATCCCTTCTTGTAATTGTGGTGAGGGCAGTCTCTCTAGTACTCCTGATATCTTTCCCAGGCTTCATGTAGATTCTCACCTGGTTTCTGTGTGAAAGACATGATCTTCTGCCTGTTATGAATAGTCTTCTTGGTGGGGTATAACTTGTTCATGAAAGCACCTGCCAATGCGTTCCATCCATTCAAAGCTTGGTGTGGTAGTCCAAGGTACCAGGATAGTGCCTTGTCCTCTAAGGAGAAAATGTAACCTTTGTAATAGATGACTTCTTGCAGAACTCCCCGCATTTTGATGGTGTCACAGATATTCTTAAAAGCATCGAGGTGATGATAAGGGTTATCGTTATTTGAACTCCCTCAAAAGCTTTTGTTCTGGATCATAGAGATTATAGTTGGCTTCAGTTCAAAGTTTGCTGCATCAAACCTTGGGATGATCACAGGACATCTTGAGTTGTTGGCTTTTGTAGCTGCCAATTCCCGAAGAGTCTTTTCTTCCTCTTCGTCGTCTTCACTGGCGTTGTCCCTACGATTATGCTCATGGTTGTTATGGTTTCTTCTGTGCATGCGACGATGACGACGCTCCTCATGGTGACGATCGTCATCTTCAATTCACTCTTCTTTCTCTTGATACTGATGGTCGTCATTGTAACGACCACCTCTATCTTCATCTGTTGCTGATGGAGATGAGCATTGTTCATTCCTCATGTTTCGCTCGTCGCCTAAAAGGGCCACACAAGGCGGCATGGTGAACGGGAGTTAAGTCAAACAAATGGCTTCTTCCTGGGTACCTGAATAGGTCGTATAGTCGAGTTAGGAAACCATACTGGTAGAACGAACTATTATGCATGAATTCAGGTTAGAAAGCTAAAAATCATTGTGTTATCAAGCTTATTGCTAAGCTTGAGGCACGGGAGTATAGTAAGTGGACTCGGATTCTTAACGGTATCGTTTTGCCTTGTCCCCGACAACGGCGCCAAAAAGTTAAATAGCCTAAATCTCATGTCCAAAGGGCATGGATTATAGTAGTCAGACTTTTAAAGAGATAATCCGACTCTCAGGGCCCCGCAATGATAAACGGGGTCCGATGTAGCGATCGGGGTCAAACATAGGGACAAGGTTGGTCGTGTTAAGAATGTGGAATCAAACACTCTTATCCTCCATCCAAAAAGGGTGCAAGAGATGTTCCCTAAGGAACGGTATCACAAGAACGAGATCAGTAAAATAAACAAGAAAAAGGAATTGAATTGTAAACAAGTAAATGGGGAAAACCCAGGTTGGGGTTCACCAACTAAGGCACCTCACCAACATGTAATACTATCTCTCTCTCTCTTGCATACTAATATCAAGATTACAAGAAACCATTCAAATGTCTATTCCACTCTCTCTTGAGATGAGGATAGATCTAAGTCTAAAAGAAGTCTCTCTCTCCAGATGACAACTCAAAAACCTCGTAGAAAAACAACCAGTTAAAGCTTTAGCATTCCCACACTCTCGTGCAATCATACCACTCCATGACACGGGATAAAAGTGATATTACTCTCTCAAGATGTCAACAATCAAACATCACAAGATGGTAGCTAAGCATACAAGTGAAGCATTAAAAATAAGTGCATGGAGATAATCTTGATAAGAATATGTATATTCAAAAGAAAGAGACAATATACATGTTGGGAGAGCCTTAGTGGTTGCTCCCAACCCAAGTTAAGGTGTTAGCCACTCATGCTTGTGGAAAAAATGATTGCGTTACATACAGATAGATCCATGAGGTCCACGAAGAGGGGAAGAGGTACAGCAGGATGAAGCGACAGATCAGGAAGAGAAGAACGTGATACTACACACTACTTCTTCAGATCTAGATCTACCGTGTGGATGTCCTTCTCCTATCGAAGAAGGGGTGGACGGAAGTCTTCTCTCTCCTCGGCTTTCGCTCCTGGAGGTCCAAGACTGATGGATGGATGGTCAGAGATGAGTCTGAAATGCAGCAACACTTCATGACCTTGGGATCTGATCTGTATGATCTGATGCTTTGACAAGACAGGTGGGGGCACTATTTATAGGCGCCTTCCACTGACTTAGAACTACGGTCGCGGTCTTTCCTTTAAGCAAAGGTAAGACCGCGGTCACGGTCTCCACTTTATTCCTTCTTGGTCGCGATCTTTCTTGGCCACAATCTTTCTTGGCCTCGATCCTCCCCAAAACATCGGTTGCGGTCTTTGAGTGCCCGCGGTCACAATCTTTAGAATAGTCGCGGTCGCAGCATTGAGTCACCGCGGTCGCGGTCTTTGAGTGATCTCGGTCGCAATCTTTAATATCACCATGGTTGCGGTGTTGACACGACGCAAACTACAGGTGTTGTGAGAGGAGTGAGTGAGGAGAGGAAATGTGGTCGCAGTCTCAGGATGATCACAGTCGCGGTCTCCAAGATCGTGGTTGTGGTTATGTTGATTCCTAAAATCATTAAACAAGGCTTTAGTCAAAAAGATGGAGAAATAATGTGAAAAGTTAACTAAAGTTATACTAAAATTGGTGTAAAATATATATAGAAAGTATGGTGTTATCAATACATAAATGAGCAGATAATAACTATCTTAATTAGACAGACTATTCTCATATCCCTATTAATAGTATAAGGAGTCTAGCAGCATGAGCATTTCTAACATCATGAATAAGTCTAGTATCATAAGCATAGCTAACAACATCAACATGTCTAATAAGTTGAACATATCAACATCATAAGTAGAGCTAACAATATAAGTACAACTATCTGCATCAGCATGATTAGCAGTATAGGCATTTCTAGTTACAAAGGCATATCTAGCAATATAAGCATAGCTAGAAACATGTGATAACGAATGTCATAATCATAGACAATAGTAATAATATCTCTATCAACTTAAACATGACTATTGTATGTACACATATATAACATGAGCATATCCACAATATAAGAATATCTACTATCTTTTAATGCATTCAACATCATCTCTATGTACATAGAACAACAAGGGTTATTTCCTCAAAAAAAAAACAAGGGTTATCATCCAATATGAAGCGTCATGTATAATCCTAAATAGATTTGCTAGATGGTTGTATTACATCTTTTATTATGCCCTGAGGAATTTGAGGATACCGCTCAAAATCCATCTGACCATTGCTATGTCAAAATAAGTACCATACAAGATCTAGGAAGAGTCGGACTCCTAATATCTTCTCCGCCCCTGGTCAGTACGGGTCTGCCACAGTGACACATATGGTCAAGCTGCTAACAACCTAGTCTATCCTTGGTACAGGTTACGACACTAGTAAAAGAAGGTGGGTACGCATACCCTACCATCTGAGGTACAACCATAGTTGTCCTCCAATCTCATCACATATATAATCACTGAGACACAACCACAATCATTATCAACCTAAGGGCTCAGTATGACCGCAATCATCCCCCCTAAACACTTGGATTCAGGATGAAAAGCACCCCACATACTCAACAATATGTACTCTAAGTTTCCCTTAGGAATACTCGTTTCACCAACTGGCAAGTTCTAAAACTCATATGGATCTATGGAACGGGGCACTACATGATTAGAATTTCACTTGATTAATTATTTCCAATTGGGTGAATTAAGGCTGCATCAAACAAGTGGACATAAAAACCCTAATTCACTTCTAGAAAACATTGCTACAGAAGATACAACACATATGAGACATATTGTTCATCATCTCATCATTACCTGATGCTATTCACTTGCCATTCATCAGATTACACTTGTCATCTTACTATCACAGGATATAAATCCTTTTCACAATATCACAGGGCATCAACCCTTGTCAACACAAGAGGAATACACCTAATTTAGGGCTCAACCATGCCCAATGGTCATTAAGACCATTATACTATTCCCTACAAGATCATCAGTATCTTTACATGCCTTTTAACAAGGCTCAACAACATCACTTACATATAATACACCAGATCAGAACAATTTTGCATTAATGAGCTAGGTGATATTCATAAACAATCATAGCATGGTTATATTAACATTATGACCATTCCTTAAATACATCAACATGCATGGAATCTAGATATGATTAACCTTCATCATATTCATACTGCACATGTTTAGCATAAGAAAGTATCAACCATGTGGCTATGATAACCACCAATTAACATATTAAGGTTATGATCATATTAAGGTTATGATCATATGAAGGAGGTTATTTCACCATCATTCCATCGTATAAGAATGTTAAACATGAATACTCATATTTATCTATTTGCATTAGAGTTAGGTTCGCCAAGATAAATTATATTAATGTTACTAATTATCACTTATACCCAAACCCTAACTCACGACATCCTCATTGGATCATGGATGCATAAGGTGAAGAATCACCATCTAATTCCATACTATTATCAAGTATGAATCCACACATAAATCAAGGTGTAGCCATTGGGTTGTAGCATACTAGGGTTTCAACAACAATAAGAGAGTGCGCCATGATTGTATTAATCATTCAAGGACTATTCATACCCAACTACCACCATTTAGTTATATTAAAGCTAGGTATAACAAGCTTTACCTCATTAGGGTTACCCATTAATTCATTATGGTGATTATAAATCATAATCATACGAGGGTAAGGGTAAGACTACAAGTTTAAGGCATTGAACCATCAAATTCTCATCATTATAATCATAACATTACAATATAGGCTTCACCCAAATTAATGGAAATATTGAGGCATCAACTTCTAACCATTAAATGTTGAAAAGGTAAAGCCATTGGTCATTTACATAAGCAAACATCTTGAACAAAACACCTATGAAGTCATTGAGTTGTGCTCTAGAAAGAGTAACCATCTAACCCTGGACATCCCTTGATTAACAACATAAAAAGTTCCATTGAGAGTAGGGTAAAACCACAACCGATTGTTTATTTAAAACAAGCCATCAATAAATGAGCTACTTAAGTTGATCTCATAAAGGAAACAATTTAATTCACTTTATTAGGACAAACATATTACATTTAGGCATCATTCCAATTTATTGGATGAAGAAACATTAGATCTTAATCATTAGGTCAAGTTTATATATGAAAACCATCAATTGGAGTAGAGGTCCGACCATTGCATCAAATGACCCAAGAAACCATTGGTTTAAGGCTTAATTGATGCTAAAACTACATACTTAACTCACCATAGGTTTTGGAGACCTGATCCACCACCAGTAGTGACCATTAAGTCACCGTAGGTTGTTAGATCAACTCTATATTCATTAATCATCATCAAATATCAAACTAATATCACCATTGATTGATAGCATCATTAGGGTACTTAGTTGTTAATCACTAAGCTTCTAATTAGGCCAACACCTGACCTAAAGGGTGAACCTCAGTTGACACCCTTGGTCACCACCATCATTTGTCATGAAGACAACACTGTTGGTTGTTGCAATGGTACCACCATTAAGTCATGTGTTTATAGAAGAAATCAACTTTAAACCCTAAAATTGACCATTGGTTGATAGGTGTTTAGCCCCATCGGTTGTCAAACCAATCTGATCCAAGTCATATTTTACCTTAGGAATAACGTACACATGATCATAGGTTCATCTAGAACTGAAATCAGAATAGGTAACATTATAAAAATCGAAATCCAAGTCAAGCATAGCTTTTTAGTGCATGGATCATCATTTAAAAGCAAGAACATGATATAGCAAGCTTATGGTAAGAAATAAATGTGGAGAAAGTTATAAAACTTGCCTCTAATTAGTAGATAAAATCCCAAAAAGAAGAAAACATGAGCAGGTAGGGTATAAAATCCAAGCATAAGTTGTGAACTCGTCCATCTAGCACCTTTCTTCATCAAATGAGCAAACCCTAAGCATAAGGAGCAAGAAAGGTAGGGCTTTAGAGCTTTAGAGAAATTTATACCATGGAACAACAAGGTTCTGACCTGAAGAAAGGTAGGAGGAAGGATAACAGAGAAAGAAACAGAGGAAGGAAGGGGATTCTTACTCATTTAGGTCAAGATCACTAGAAGAAAGCTTTTTAAACCCTAAACGAGAGCAAAACAAAACCCTAGCAGCTTCCACCAAGAAATTTGCCTTCTTCTTCTACCTTGGATAGTTCCTCTATAGATAAGAATATATGGAAAGAGGTTCTTATCAGGGGAGAAGTGGTAGAAAGCAAAAATTTCATCTGGGAGCTCAAAAATAGATATATAAAGCTCTAGGATAAGGGAGAGAAGAAGCATGAGGAGTCTAAAAAGCTCTCCATGCATCCATCCCCTTAAACTATTAAGGATATACAAGTAGCCACACAATAAGATGACCCACAATCCATGGATACCTTCTTATCCCTCATTTCTTGATTTTGCAAGCAAAGAAAATAAACCATTTGCTTGATAGCTCCTAAAGGTAGCTCATCCATAAAGGGGTAAACCCTAAAATACCCTTGAGGAAAACACCTTCAAACCAAGGTTCAACTAGGTTCCCCATGGCTCAAAAAGTTCAAGAATGATGAGAGAACTTCCAAAGAACATAATGAAAGTTATAAATTGCAAAGAAAATCTCTCATTTGAGTAAATTGTAGAATAGTCCAAAATGTGCATAAAATTGCATAACTTGCACAAACAGTGTCCAAATTGGACCAAACTTGAAACTTAAGCTTATATTATGATTACATAGCATATCACAAGGTTATATTAAAATTTTAAACATTCAAGTATGATAGTTAAGTATGCTCAATACTTTGAGCAAGGTCAGAGGTCTTTCAACCATAAACCCCTAACAGGGATTTTCCCCCCAAAATCCAAGGTAAACAAAGATGGATACTTCTCATGAAACCCATGCCCAATCTTCCATATGGTAACTTTAATCTCATGATGATGTCACATTATTCTCATAGAAGTCATATTCTTCTCCCTCAACTTCTGCATGTGTAACCTTGGTTTATCGTAGTAACAGTTGTACCACATGTACATGTCTGGTAGTACCTTTCAACTTTGGGACTCAATTGTCATCTTGAACTATTATATATGTTGTATCACACATAACTTAGATTCCATACTCTCTAGATCTTACCAAACATAGAACATCAGGTATCTCTTATAATATGCAACTTTACAAGGTTTCATCCCAATGCCCCTCTAATGGTTGTTGTAATTAACAACTCAATCAACCAAGTACGCATCTCCAAATTTTCAAGAACTATGAAGCATATTTTTTTAGAGGATTCTCTTATCATCTCAATGGTGAATTGACCATTTGTTTGGTTGAATAATCATACATTTTTCTATAACCATTAAAAAATATAACTTCCCGGTTGACCTTGTTAGGAGTAGAACAATGACATTGTCTTCATCTTATCAGGATTCCCACAACACACTTAACAGAGATATCATAACTCCAAGCAGATACTTTAGTCAACCCCAAATCACTCTTTCTAGACTTGTCACACATAAGTACAGTTACTTCAACATTCTTAAGGTTTAGCAAAGATGTTGACCATGTCACTGACCATCTCTGAAATACCTTGAGATGTCATCATTCAAAGCTTGCTACAACTTGTAAGACATGACCTGAACACTATATTCCTCCTATTCGTTAATTCTATTGGTACATTGGTTAGTCTATTGGATATAACCACAAACTCATCACGGTCATGTAACTTATGTCATCCACTCTAATGCTTATGTATTGATATTTGAGAATAGGTTTATCTTAAAGGAACATGGTAGCACATGTCTACTGATCAAAAAACCATCTATCCATGATAGTGGTCATGCCCAGCTATCGCTGAACCATACACAACATTATAGAATCACTTTTGGTTTTCCTTCCAAACAACATTTATAGGGTCATCGTAAACTCCCTCTCTCTCTCTAAGGGAGAGGAATACTTGGAATGTTCATTTAATAAGCATCTCCAACCTTCACATGCTTCCATACTGTTGATACATCTTGGATACTAGGATTCATTACCTTGGTATCCACCTCATGCAGTATAAGGAACTCACATCCTTATCTCATCTAATTTTACCAACATAACAAATCTCAACATATATAAGAGGAGTCTTCCTAATTATGAGAAGGCTCAAAAGTAAACTCATCACAAACTTTTTGATCTTGAAACCGTAGTCCAAGAAACCTTATGCTATAATAAGCTATCCACCTTCATGTTTACAACGAATCTACACATACCAAGTGGAAATGATTCATTCGAAAGTTGTGCCCTAGAAAGGAAAGACACAAAGGAAACACACTTCCCACATCATAGCAAAATTGTTCAAGGGTCACTAGCAAAAAGGTAACCAATTATATTTTCATTATGCAGGTTACAACTTCTTATGTATCATTTTACCTTTTTCATTTCAGGTTCCTTTCCATTAGCATAGGAATCATCATGATTAACACATCTCATTACTCCTTCCTTGATGACTATTTATCACACTTGGATATGTTCTCTTATTTTATTAATGTTTTTGAACAACTTATCCAGAGGTAAATCATCATATTACAAATTTTCTTCATTAAACAAGGATCATCTCCCTTAATTTCTTTTAGATTCCATGCTGATTTTATGTTAACATTTTCTTACATACATAGGTTGGTCTGAGATTAAGTTAGGTTCTACTTTATTCCTTTGTCATTGTTGCCATTCATCTTCTCATTTTATACTTATCATAGGAATTCTCTCCATCTTATGTGAATTTCATACCTTGAATCAATTTATAAGAATAGACTTATCTGTCTTTTACTTTATTATCTTCTTGAATTACATTTTCAAGAACTCCTTTTTTTCTTATTTGTATACAGATTTAGATATCATGTTATTGTATCTTTCTCTTATAGTTACCAAAAATTCAAGTTTTGATAGTTAATGATGTAATTCTCATCTTCCCTTGAGGTAATATTGAGTTATATGCACCATGATTTCTAATTCACTATGCTCTTTAGATTGTTTCAGAATGACTACTTGATCAGAGTAATAAAAAAGATAACAATCTAAAACTTCCATACTTACCTTTTCTTCAATAATTGAATACCTAGCCAGAGCACTCAAGTATTGAGATTAGGCAGTATACACCATGTTTTTATGTCATATTCCTTACTTAAGCATCATCCTAATCCTAAGTCCTAGTATCCCTATAGAATCAGTGAACCTAAAGCTCTGATACCAACTTGTAAGAACCTGTTACACTAAACGAGATTACTCAAAAAATAAAACAAAATTGATCACCAATTAACCACATACCCCAAAAATATGGGTAAATTAAAACCGATTTCAACATCAACACCCTCTCAGAAACATTTGCATAAGAGCCCAATATCTTTCTTGTATCTATACTATGATAAGAATTTGATACACATTGTTATATAACCTTAGCCACAACATATATACATAGGATAACAATATTTGTATATACCACACAAACAAGCATTAACATGTTAAAAAAATTCCCATTCATTTGTAATACCATATACAAACTTTTCCTGCCTAGACCGAAGAGTACAAGGATGACTCTAGGACACACTAGACATCTAATCAATTTTCTCAAAGATTCATTACTATAGCTCCTCTTTTCTGCCACATGTTTGTTTTCATCACTTCTGATTAGCTAAATAGATGTGGAGAACCACAAGGGTGAGACCCATGTCCCATCAAGAGATATAACCTCCAACAACGTTTATTGATTCCAACATTTTTAGGTAATGAGACAGTTTAAGTTGTTTAATCATATATAACAAATAAGCTCAACAACACTGATGATTAACAAAATACATAAAGGAGTAGATAATAACTATCTTCATTATCCAGACTATTCTCATATCCCTATTAACAGTATAAGGAGTCTAGCAGCATGAGCATTTCTAACATCATGAATAAGTCTAGTATCATAAGTATAACTAAAAACATCAACATGTCTAACAAGTTGAACATATCAACATCATAAGTAGAGCTAACAATATAAGTACAACTATATCCATAAGCATGATTAGTAGTATAGGAATCTCTAGCTACAAAGGCATAGCTAGCAATATAAGCATAGCTAGCAACATGTGATAACGAGTGTCATAATCATAGCCAATAGTAATAATATCTCTATCAACTTAAACTTGACTATTGTATGTATACATTTATAACATGAGCTTATCCACAACATAAGAATATCTATTATCTTTCAATGCATTAAACATCATCTCTTTGTAAAGAGAACAATAAGGGTTATCATCCAATATGAAGTGTCATGTACAACCCTAAATATATTTTCTAGATGGTTGTATTACACTTATATTATGCCCTGAGGAACTTGAGGATACAACTCAAAATCCAACTAACCAATGCTAAGTCAAAATCAGTGCCATACAAGATCTTGGAAGAGCCAGACTCCTAAGATCTTCTCTACCCCTGGTCAGTACGGGTCCGCCACAGTGACACATAAGGTCAAGATGCTAACATCCTAGTCCATTCTTGGTACAGGTCACAACACTAGTGAAAGGGGGTTGGTACACATACTCTACTATTTGAGGTACAACCACAGTTGTTCTCCAATCTCATCACATATATAATCACCGAGAGATGACCACATTCATTCTCAACCAAAGGGCTAGGTATGACCACAGTCATCTCCCCTAAACACTTGGATTCAGGATGACAAGCACCCCACATACTCAAATAGTATGCACTCTGAGTTTCCCTTAGGATACTCATTTCACCATATGACAAGTTCTGACACTTAGATGGATCTATGGCACAAGGCACTACATGATTATAATTTCACTTGATTAATTATTTCCAATTGGGTGAATTAAGGCTGCATCAAACAAGTGGACATAAAAATCCTAATTCACTTCTAACAAACAGTGCTATATGACAATTTCAAAATATATAAAACATATGAGACATATTGTTCATTATTTCATCATTACATGATGCTATTCACTTGCCATTCAGGAGACTGCACTTGTCATCATACTATCACATGATATAAACCCTTTTCACAATATCACAGGGTATAAACCCTTATCAATACAATAGGAATAAAACACATTTAGGGCTCAACCATGGCCAAAGGTCATTAAGACCATCATATTATTCCCTACAAGTTCATCATTGTATTTACATGCCTTTTAACAAGGCTCAACAACATCACTTACATATAATACACCGGATCAACACAATATTGCATTAATGATCTAAGAGATATTCAAAAAAATCATAGAAGGGTTATATTAACATTAAGAACATTCCTTTATTAAATAAACATGCAAGGAATCTAGTTATTATTAACCCTCATCATATTCATAATGCAAATGTTTAGCATAAGAAAGTATCACCCATGTGGCTACGATAACTAACAATTAACATATTAAGGTTATGATCATATTAAAGAGGTTATTTCACCATCATTCCGTCATATAAGATTGTTAAACATGAATACTCATCTTTATTTATTTTCATTAGAGTTAGGTTCAATAAGATAAATTATATTAATGTTACTAATCATCACTTATACACAAACCCTAACTCACCTCATCCCCATTGGATCATGGATGCATAAGGTGAAGCATCACCATCACATTCCATACTATTATCAAGTATGAACCCATACATAAATCAAGGAGTAGCCATCGGGTTATAGCACACTAGGGTTTCAACAACAATAAGAGAGTACTCCATGATCATTGTAATCATTCAAGGACTATTCATACCCAATTACCATCATTTTGTTATATTAAAGCTAGGTATAACAAGCTATACCTCATTAGGGTTACCCATTAATTCATTATGGTGATTATAAATCATAATCATATGAGGGTAAGGGTAAGACTACAAGTTTAAGGCATTGAATCATCAATTCTCATCATTAGAATCATAACATTACACTATAGGCTTCACCCAAAACAATGGGCATATTGAGGCATCAACTTCTAACCATTAAATGTTGAAAAGGTAAATCCATTGATCGTTTACATAAGAAAACATCTTGAACAAACCACCTATGAAGTCATTGAGTTGTCCTATAGAAAGAGTCACCATCTAACCCTAGACATTCCTTGATTAACAACATAAAAAGTTCCATTGAGAGTAGGGTAAAACCCACAACCAATATTTAAAACAAGTCATCAGTAAATGAGCTTCTTAAGCTGGATCTCATAAAATAAACCATTTAAATCACTTTATTAGGACCAACATATTACATTTAGGCATAATTCCAATTTATTGGATGAAGAAACATTAGATCTTAACCATTAGGTCAAGTTCATATAATAAAACCATCAATTGGAGTAGAGGTCTGACCATTGCATCAAATGACCCAAGAAACCATTGGTTTAAGGCGTAATTGATGCTACAACTACATGCTTAACTCACCATAGGTTGTGGAGACCTGATCCACCATCAGTAGTGACCATTAAGTCACCATAGGTTGTTAGATCAGCTCTATATTAAATTTTTTTTTGAAGTCCACTGCCCCAATAACTATTATGACAAAGGAAAATCTGCCTCGGTACAGTCAATTACAAATTGGGGAAAAGACAAAGACAATATAAAAGGAATGCTACTAGATACAACCTCCCTTGCTAGCTTATGTGCAAACATGTTAGCTTGCCTTCTACAAGACTTGAAAGAAATGCTAGTGAAAAAATTCCTTTGATAATAGATTTCATCTAGGATAGAATCAAGAAGATCCCTCCATTTTTCCCTATGTTAATTAATTGGATCACAGACTCTGAGTCATCTTCCACCACTTCTCCAGCTGTAAGCTCCTCGATTGTATGAGTTCTTCCTTAATGGCCCATGCTTCTGCACATCAAACATCCTGGATACTTTGCTTTCTCTACCCTACTGCCATGCTGACCTCACCGTGACTATCTCTCCATACCATCCCAGCTCTGTCGCATCCTTGGATAGCTACTACAACATCCACATTCATCTTGGTGAACTCTTGGTCAGGCGAATACCATCTTTTCTCATCCATCGGTCCCGCTTCAGAGCTTCTCACCTGCCTCCCCTCTCGGTGGCTCCTGATAATCGCTAGAAGTAAACGGTAGACAATAGCTGGTGTCCTAACCTTATTCCCAAATGTGATGTTATTCCTCCTTGTCCAGATTGCCCACAGGGCTGCAATCATCCACTCATCCTCTTCCACGTAAGGTGACCAAGTGAGTTTTAAGATGGTTTCACCTATTTCCCTGCTCCTGTGTACATCCCTGGACCTCCAGCGAACTGTCCGACCAGAGGTCCCAGGCTTGTGGGCATATGAACAACATGTGAGAGATGTCTTCCTTCTCCGTCCTGCATAGACCGCAAATCCCGTTCTCATGGCAGTGTCTATCGTAGAGTCATCCCAACATTGCCAAGGAACCTATTGAGCATCTCGATAGAAAGTGTGCTGCCTTGGGCAAGAGCCCTCTGTGCCAGATCTCTCTCCATATGGGTGCTTCACCATTGACTGCTGGGAAAGCTACTGTGTGAACCTGATTAGAGGCCACCCAATAAGCCAAACTAATAGTGAATTCACCTTTCCTACTGGGCTTCCAAAAGATCCCGTCCTCCTAGCCTGCGATACCCAATGGTATGGCAAGAATTTTCTGGCTATTTCCATTGTGAATAGATCGTTAATGCAGTCAACATCCCATGCTCTATCAACTTCATTGATAAGCTAGTTTACATACTGGAAGGTGTTGTTGGACATCCTGAATGTGTTCTCCATGCTTCCCCCCATGTTCGGGATCCAGTTGTCCTCCCAGATTTTGATGTTGGATCCGTCCCCCACCCTCCATTGCATGCCCTCCAGAATAATACTCTTAGCATTCCAGATACTCCTCCACCTAAAACTTGGTTTGTGTCCTCTCCTTGCATTAAGAACTATGTCCCCTAGAAAATATCTTGACTTGAGAACCCTATACACTGGAGTGTCCCTCCTGTGGAACAACCTCCAAACTTTTTTTTCCAAAAGAGCTTGATTAAAGACGTGGATGTTTTTGAAACCCTTCCCCCCTTGATTTTTCAGCCTACATAACTTTTCCCAGTTGATCCAAGCTAGCTTCCTTTCCATTCCTTTTGCTCCCCACCAGAACCTTGATATAATGCTATTGATGGAGTCTAACAGGTATGAAGGTAGCTAAAAGATGCTCATGATGTATGAGGGAATTGCTTGTGCTACTGCCTTGATGAAAACTTCCTTTCCTACCCAAGATAGTAGCTTCTCTTTCCACCCTTGCAGCTTCTTCCATATATGTTCCTATATAAATGCAAAAACATGCTTCTTAGCACTACCTACTACTGTAGGGAGACCCAAGTATTTCCCATGCCTGTCCACCTCCTTAACTTGCAACAAGTTAATTATCCCCTCCTTTCTACCTCTATCAACCCCTTTGCTAAAAACTGCTTCCATCTTGGATAGATTAATTTTCTGCCAGGACGCCTGTTCATACCGGCTGATAATCTCAACTACTTTTAGACACTCTTCCTTGATCGCTTTAGCAAAAAGAACCGAGTCATCTTCAAAGAAAAGATGTGATATACGGGGACCATGACGGCTAGCCCGTACTCCATGGATAATATTACGATGTGCAGCTAGTGAAAGAGAAGTAGAGAAAGCTTCAGCACAAAGAATGAAAAGGTAAGGAGATAGAGGGTCACCTTGTTGAAGTCCTCTAGAAGGTTGTGTCTTACTAATGCGTTTCCCATTTATGAAAAAAGAGTGAGTCACAGTTGACATGTAGTCCATGATCTTCCTCCTCCAGTACCTCTCACCAAATCCCATCTTTCCTTGGATGAAATCAACAAATCCCCACTCTACCCTGTCATAATCTTTTGATATATCTAGTTTCAATGCGATATGACCATTTTTCTTCCCCTTGCCTCACTTCATTAATTAATCACCATTGAATATCAAACTAATATCACCATTGATTGATAGCATCATTAGGGTACTTAGTTGTTAATCACTAAGATTCTAATTAGGCCAACACCTAACTTAAGGGGTGAACGTCAGTTTACACCCTTGGTCACCACCATCAGTCATGAAGACAACACTATCCATTGTTGCAATGGTACTACCATTGAGTCATGTGTTTCTAGAAGAAATTAGCTTTAAACCCTAATATTGACCATTGGTTGATAGGTGTTTAGCCCCATCGATTGTCAAACCAACTTGATCCAAGTCATATTATACCTTAGGAATAATGTACACGTGATCAAATGTTCATCTAGAACTAAAATTAGAATAGGGAACATTATAAAAATTGAAATCCAAGTCAAGCATAGCTTTTTAGTGCATGGATCATCATTTAAAAGAAAGAACATGAGCTAGCAAGCTTATGGTAAGAAATAAACATGGAGTAAGTTACAAAACTTGCCTCTAGTTAGAAGATAAAATCCCAAAGAGAAGAAAACACGATCAGGTAGGGTAGAAAATCCAATCATAAGCTGTGAACTCATCCATCCAACACATTTCTTCATCAAATGAGCAAACCCTAAGCATAAGGAGCAAGAAAGGTAGAGTTTTATAGCTTTAGAGAAATTTCTATCATGGAACAACAAGGTTCCAACCTGGAGAAAGGTAGGTGGAAGGATACCATAGAAAGAAATGGATGAAGGAAGGGGATTCTTACTCATTTAGGTCAAAACCACTAGAAGGAAGCTTTTTAAACCCTAAAAGAGAGCAAAACAAAACCCTAGGAGCTTCCACCAAGAAATTTGCCTTCTTCTTCTACCTTGGATAGGTCCTCCATATATAAACAGATAGGGAACAAGGTTCTTAGTAGGTGAGAAGTGGTGGAAAGAAAAAAATTTGTTTGGGAACTCAAAAATAGATATATAAAACTCTAGGATAAGGGAGAGAAGAAGCATGAGGTGTCTAAAAATCTCTCCATGCATCCATGGCCTTAAACTATTAAGGATATACAAGAAGCCACACAAGCATCTAACCCACTGTCCATTGATTCCTTCTTATCCCTTATTTCTTGATTTTGCAAGCAAAGCAAATAAACCATTTACTTGATAGCTCCTAAAGGTAGCTCATCCATAAAGGGGTAAACCCTAAAATACCCTTGAGGAAAACACCTCCAAACCAAGGTTTAACTAGGCGCCCCATGGCTCAAAAAGCTCAAGAATGATGATAGAACATCCAAAGAACATGATGAAAGTGATAAATTGCAAAAAAAACCTCTCAATTGGGTAAATTTTAGAAAAGTCCAAAATATGCATAAAAGTGCATAACTTGCCCAAACAATGTCCAAATTGGACCAAACTTGAAACTTAAGCGTGTATTATGATTACAAAGCATATCACAAGGTTATATTTAGGTTCTAAACATTCAATTATGATAGTTAAGTATGTTCAATACTTTGAGTAAGGTCAGGGGTCTCTCATCTTATGTTAGAATTATTGGTAGTATGCCCTGAGAGTCATTCATATGATAATTGTAAAGAAAAATTTGTAATTTATTTGATTATTAATAAAGATAATTACAATTACTATGTTTGCTTTGATATGAGATAGTAAATAAATATAATATGTACTAAGAATGTATGAATTGATGACATGTATCCTTGGTTGAGGACGTGAACATGAGATCATATGTATGCTAAGATGATTCATTCTTGTCTATGTCCCTAATCAGATATTATTATGGAAATTAAGAAAACAATAGTACATGAAGATTAGCATGGGTTTTGATTGATGACAATGTCTTATTTGTCATTACATTATATATAAGTCAAGAACACTAGTACTTATTATGAATAAGTGTAAGAGATTGACCCAACTTGAGTGTGATACTGGAAGACATAAATGGTAGTTATAATCATATTTCAATTTGACAATGGTGATTGTGGTCCTTAGACCAGAAGTCACTATAATGATCAAATGTTATTTAGTGTAATTTCACACTACTCAACTTTACCTTGAATAAGAGTTTCCTTATATGAAGTGTTTGGGTGTAGTGTGATAGATGTGGATTACTGTGAGTGATGTAGATAGAATTTTCCCCTCGTATTGGAGTCATATCCCGACCACTTGATGAGTGAGACTATACAATACATGTCCATACTCATGTGAGTCAATATATGACATTGAGATCATATGTATCTCAAGTTGTATACTCCAGATCAAGGAACCAAGAATGAAAATTAAGAGTATGAAATTTCCATGCATCTGATTCTATTTAGATATTGAAGGAAAAGGGACTATAAGGTCATGGTAACACTAGCCAGGTCACTTAGTTAAAGTTGTTCTCCAACTACTTAGGTGGGATTCAAGCCTTTCTAGAAACCAATCAATTTATGTGAAGTTTTCAAAATATGATTATAGACATTGTTACCAATGTAATTCAGATCCTATAGGGAAACACACATATGATTCACAGGGAACATGAGTATAACAAATGACACAAGGTTTAACTATTACTAAAAGGTTTTGATAATCAATTATATCTTTGATAGACTGAATGGAATCCCCATTGACTGACTGGAAAGTGTAATCTATTATTTAAACAGACCATAGATCAACTAGAAAGTCCATTTGGTTAAGTAGGCCAAGATTAGGCCAATTGGTCAACAAAGTAGTTTGATCATCTGACTAGTTAAGATGATCCCATTCATTCGATTGGTTAATCTAGTCACCCAACTAGACATAGTCTGTAAGTTAGATTACTTTTTCTCAAAAATTCTGATGCAACCTAGTTGCTCGACTGGATGAGCCACTCTAATAAATAGATCTCTGAGAGAAGGCCACTGAAATTCATCTTGTTTCCCTTTTGTTTTACTGGATATATTAGAAACAATGCTTCCTTTCTTCTCCTACATAAAGGGGCATGCCATAAATGTTTAGTTACACCTATTTGAAACATGTTCCCTCTCTATTAGTAAGAGAGAAGGAGAGAGTGCAATGTTAACAAGATACCGATAGAAATGTTGTTACTTCCTCTATGGCTCTTGTAGTTTTAATTCAAGTTCCCATCATATGTGTAGATGATGTAGAGACCCTTACACTTTTGACTGCATTGGAAGAATGTAATTGACATCTTCTTTGCATCTATATTCATTTTGAGAAACTTCTTTGTATATACTCCACAAAATAGTGTAAGTCACATCCCTTCCTTCTTGGTATATTGTTGTTGATGAGATCTACTTGTGGGATTTGTGGATAAACTTTCATTTCTTCCATTGGGTCTTCCTCCTCCATGAAATTTCCAAAAGTGGTATCATAGGTATGTCAATCTACATTATATTGGAATTGATAGTGATATGATGGGATTTCATGTTATCTACTATTTGTGACATTAAATGTGATGTGAATGATAAAATCAATATACATATCATATTTAATGCCATTACATTGTAGATCTATATTTTAGATATGTGTGATGGGTTGGCTATGGAGAAATATAGCTTTCCCTATTAGATGGAAGTTAATATTATGTAGACCTTTTAGGGGCACTACCCCTAGGACCCCTCTAGGAAGCTTCCTTTGGCCCGAGAATGCTGCCCCTACATATTCCACTTGATTACGTAGATGTCAAAACTTAATTGATGGGGATTTTTCCATTTGAAAAGATGCAATGTGTAATATATATATGTATGTATAAGATACAAAATATCTATAAATCACAAATATCACCATTTGAAGTATGTTCTATTTGATGGATAATTATATAGTTATGGCTAAAAATACCCTTTGTGTGTGCATGTGGTTGTAGATGTATGGTGCTTGGTTTTTTGTTGATAAGTATAAGAGTTGCATGAAAATCCTCATCTTTTATTCAATACTAGCAAAATACATGTGCTAAGCATGTGTGTTGCAAGTGAATTTGTCTAATACATGACTATAAGATATACATATTCATGTTTTATATCTTTGCTTTTTATCATTATCTTTAGTAAGCACAATGGAAAACTCAAAATTTAAGACCACATTGTCAAAAATATCCTAATTGTCAAAGAACTATGGAACCAACAAAAAATCAATTTTGACATCAAATATTCACACCTTTTAAAGCATACACCCGATCCAGATTGGAAAAAGTTAAACCCAAAATCAATTTTTCCCATGGACACTCATGATAATCGACACACATCTGATTAAAAGTTAAACATTCACACCTTTATTAACATGTCTTTGTTGACAGTTAACATTCATGTGTCTTCTCTTGCACAAAAAAATCACTAGAGAGATCATCTCTAGAGTATAACCTTTTAACAACAAGCAACCCACTTGTAATCAAGTAAATAAATTCTTATTATAGAAATATTGTGGTCCCAAGGAATATAATTTTTATGAGATTAAATTGAACCTTTTTGAAATAAACAATATTTAAGTTCTGATTGATTTAGACAAACTAAATATAAAGTGGGAATTAAAAGTGTAGAAATAAAATTAATTTAATTGTGATTTATATTGATTAATGATGAGAGATATTGGCAGCCAAAGGGATTACCACCGTACACCATATTTTTACTTCAACTGAATCAATTCTTTAGTTTTAATCTTTAAATCAGGACCATGTGTATTTTTGTCCTTAGGGAGCACAAATCTCATGAGGTTTGAACTTCTCTTAAACCTAGGGTCTCAGTGTTTGAGGATCCTCATTCAACAATCCAAAAAAAATCTATCAGGTGGTCATGTTAATAATTTGTAATTTCCATTCAGTATTCAAACTCATAGATCAGGTGGTTAAATCATCATAAGTTATAACAAACTAGATAAAGTGGGTAAAAAGTCATAAACTCCATCTGTGGGTCTCGTTAAGAGATTTTGATTTCATTCTTGTTGGGATCAGGGGTCTCAACACTCCACAAAGAATATAATCTATCTAACTAGAGAACAAATGTAACAATGGGCGGAAAATATCTAATTACTAAAAAATTGGTGTCAAATCAATTAAAGTAAAGAATGATCTATGAGGCTACTCCCCATGTCCGAGTAGAGAAACTTCCAAGACATGAAAGAAACAAATATAGAAGTAGGGATAGGGATAGGAGTCATATTGCCTAGGTGCAACAATGAAACAATCTTTGTGAGGATGATGACGAATCATTTTCTCTCGTCTTTCTCCATATACCCCTGGGGGTATCTTAGATGGTCTATAATGAAGTGTAAAAGTTAGAGTGTGTAAGGATATCCTTTGTGATTGGACTCTACCTCCTTTTATAGGAGGGAAATGGGGGATGAAATCCTAAAGACTATTGTTGTCGATGGCTAGATTGACTTGGTATGTGGCATCGATCACTCACTTGGTGGTCCATTCGGTTGACTGGCTTAACCGCTTGCTTTGACCCGAAGGTAGGTTTGACTAAAATTATGATCCTTCTTGTTTTGGAGTTTGAGTGAGTCTTGTCAGTGAGTTAATCGACTGGGATGTCGTTTGATTAATTGGTTTGTAATAATGAGATTTCTAGATTTTGACTTTGATTGAGTGTTGTTAGTGAAATGATCGACTTGGATGCCAGCCGATCAGTTGGCTTTAATGCTTTCTTTGACCAGAAGGCAAGTCATTTGACTGGTTGGTTATCCTTTGGTCATTTCGTCTGTAATAACGAGCCTTCTCAATTCTAACTTTGACTGGGTCTTTGCTGGAGAGTCGATTGATTGGAATGCTGGTCGATAAAATGGAGCATCTAGATTTGACCAATTCTTGCATGTGAGTTGATCAACTAGAATGTTAGTCAATCAACTAGAAAATATGGGAGTCTGAATGTGCAAGTGAATCATCTGATCCTTGGTCTTTTTGTGCTTTGGAGTGATTGGCCCGTTTTCCTGTAAAGATTCAAGCAATTCTAGTTAAAGCTCCTTTTTCAAGAGAGAAAAGATAAATTAAGACAATTGACTTTAAAACTAGGGGATAATCAACATGATGCTTCTATGTAAAGATCCAAAAGATACAAATAAAATGGATAGATATGCATTTATCAAATACCCCAAACTTGAATATTACTTGTCTCGAGCAACATTAAATTATAAACAACACCAAATAATAGCTGCATCCAGTCCACCTCACTTGCATAGCACTACTTGGATCCTTACCACCTTTTATGGCCAAGTGATCACTCTTTTTTGTGGGTGAAAGTGTAAATACGATTGTCTAGTCAAGCAAATCAGACTTTTAATTTATACCCGACTAGAAGAGCCGTCCACAACTCAACAAAGAATCTTTGTATTAGTGTTGGGTCGAACACAAGGACAAGGAGAACAACTGAATAAGAATGAGATATCTTAGCTTAGTTCAGTCGAACCGAATAAGTGAATTTGATGGTGTTCTGATTGAGGAACGAGTTAATCTAATTGAGCAGTAAAGTCTAAGTTTAGAGAAAATCAAAGGAAAGAAATAAAGATGAATCGTGAAACAAGGATAAAAGAGACTAGAATTGGGTTTCAGCAATCAAACCATCCACAACTATGTAAAACCATCCTTCCTAAATTATATATGTTCTTTACTCATTTTGCAAACAGTCATAAAAGATATCTATTCCTTCCTTCTCTTGAGACCAAGACATATTTCTATCTAAGAGATTCTTTCTCTCGAGGTAATAATCGAAAGATCAAAGAAAAATCGTACGACTATTGTTTTAGAAATCTATCCTATACTCCAGATCTCATTGAAATCATTCTCTCGAACAATATTCATATCAAACGTCGGAAGAATGTAGCTAATCATTAATCGACGCAATAAAACAAGAGTATAAGAAAAAAACTTTTAAGAACATATGTCATAAAATAGAAATGTGAACAAATACATAGTTGTGAGGACCTGATGGCTACTCCCAACCCAAGTTATGGAGTCTAGGCCCTCATGGCACAAGAAGAAAATATGTTACAACTTGTATCAATCATAATAAGAAGGGAAAAGAGAAAAAGTGGCTCGTTGCCAAGTCGAGAGGCCGATAGCTCGGGTGCACCCTTTCGGCTCTTTGTCTCCAAAATTCAGGATCCGGGGGACCTTTCTCCAGTGGAGGCTTCTTGTTATTTATAGGAATAAATGGAAAGTATTAGGTTGTCGAATTAAATTTATAAAGTCACAACATTTAATGCAGCCCGTGTCGACTGGTTCTGTCATCGAACGGGATGTCTGTCGACTAGGACTGTTGTCAACCGTGAGTCTATCAAGTGGGACTATCGTCGACCAGGATGTCAATCGAGACTGTCGTCGATCGGGACTGTCGGTGGCTAAACGATGGCCTCGTGCCAATCAGAAGTGTCGATGCTGCTATTGTATTTGTGACTGTCGACTAATCTTGAGAACTTCGTGATTGCAGGGGTACATGTCGATGGTCGAATGCACTTGCTCTAATTTTGAATCTCGTGCTCACGTAGAGGGGAATTGCCGTGGTTGGATGATTTGTTATTTTAAGCTAATGCGAGGCTTGATAGCTTGTCTATGTCGATCATTTCTCAAGACACGAACTGCTGGTCACAACTAATGTTATTTGGAAAAGTGCCTTGATAGCTTCATGCCAAAGTTAAGGTGATGATTTTGTATTTAATTGGCACATGCTCGATAGCTTTGCCTCTTTCCAAAAGGCAATTCCTTGATTTGATCAATTCATAAATGTTGGAACGTACTGCTTTGCGTAAACTGGAAATGTACATTTCGTCGTCCTTGGTAAAAAATAATAACTTCCTAAATTTTAAAGTCATTTGTTTTTCAGATTTGGCAATAAAGTACAATGTTGTTTTGCTCTAAATTTATATTGTGACCGTTTATTAAGAAAACTACTTAATAAGTTGTCTTGGCGTCTGGTCAAAGACATCAATGAGAGTTACTATGTTTTTTCAAACAATGTGAAATTGATGGCTTATTTCCTCTAACGACCACGACCAAATTAATAGACACAAATAAATTGTGTTTTGCGTTGCCCGCAAGTCAAAAATGTACTAATTAAGAAGCTAAATTGGAAAAAGGACAAAAGTTACAAAAGACTACTACTTAAACAATTAAAGGCATGTCATAGCTACTAAAAGAACAAATATGAGGTGTGGAAAATTCTTAAAATGACTGATTCCTATAAGGCAGCTGGACCAGATGGCACGGGGGCAGCGGGGGCTAGCGACGCTGGCGATGGGGGTGGACGCAAGAAAACCCTAGAGGAAGGAGGATCATTGGGCATGATCAAAGAAGGACGAAGCAATCCGAAGAAGAAGACGAGTGCAGATCAACTACTTCGTGAATCTGGGATCAATATCACATACAGAAATATGCGGGGCACAGGACTCCAGGAAACAGCAGCGACCGTATCAACAGTGGAAGCAGCAGGAATGGAAGTAGACTCCATTTGTGTTGACGATGGAAACCCCTTCCTGTCGGAAGAGTCCACGCAAAAGAAACCTCTGAATTACAAGCAGGCCTGCACGGGATCGAATAAAGGAGGGGCGTCAGACCCTTTCTTCATTGACGATGAGCCAGAAGAAATATTGAATCCTAAAGATATCGAACTGATACATGTGAACGGCTATCCGGAAATATATGTAGCGTCGGAGGCGGAAGAAATTCTCAGTAGGCCCTTCAAGTACTTGGTCATTGTTAAATTAATAGACCGATCAGTAGGCTTTCTGACCATGTCAGAGAGATTGAAGCTTCCGTAGAAGCCAGCAGGAAGATACGAGTTATACGAACTATCTGATCAATACTACATCGCCCAGTTCTACAACAAAAACGATCACAATAATGTGCTAATTGGGGGACCTTGGTCTCTATTCGGAGGATGTCTCATGGTATGGCCATGGGATGGATATTTTGAACCATCAAAGGGAATACCTGACCACATTGTCACCTGGGTTCGAGTTATTAGACTCCCAATCCATTACTACAACATGGAGATCTTCAATAGAATTGGGAGGCCATTGGACATCTGGTCCGTGTAGATGACCACTCTGTGAACCGTACCAAGAGCCGTTTCGCCAGGCTGGCCGTTGAGTTGGATACCAACCTTCCAATCCACCCTGCTATTCTAATCAATGGGATAGAGTATAAAATCGAGTACGAATCTTTACCCAATTTCTGCACTAAATGTGGGAGTCTGGGACATGTTGAAAAAGAATGCAGAGGTTCCACGGAGGCACCTGTTCCAGAACAACCCACGTATACTGATGAGGAAGCAGGGGTTAGATGGCTGGATGAAGAAGAAAAGTGGCAGGTATATTATGGGAAAAAAATGCTTACCAGCAGACCACCGAGGAAAAAGGATAAAGACACGAATCCAAAAGATAAAGGACAAAATAAAGATATGAACAACAGATATCAAGTCCTAGATGAAGAGGAGGAAGCACCCATTCAATCTGAGGAAGACAATGCTAACACAACAAATAATAGACAGGGAGGTGCAGTAAGCCCCAAAATCTGGTGAAAGAAGCAAAGGAGAGAAAAAGATGTAGATGTAGCATCACAAGAGATCTCAGCCAACAAAGAACTTGTTTTGACAGTGCAAGGAAATGATGATCAAGCTATGGATTCAGATATGCCAGGGACGAAGAAATCAACTGATACAGATGAACCAATGCACACAGTAGTCGTTCCAGAAGGAAATGAAGTTGTCTGGGGCAAACCTTCAGGAGGGGATACCCCTAACGCCGGCAATCCAGTAGGCATGCATGTTGTTATTAAAGACGTAGGAGATGATGCACAGACTGGGAAGGGGAACAGCAACAAGACACCTCTCACTGGGCGGAAAGAAAAAGAAAAGAAAATCAGCCCGGGGCCAAACAGTCCTCACAGGAGTACTGACTACATCACTCGCAGCAAAGCTAAGAAAGGTAGTGATGAGAAGGATGGATCGCAGACCAGTGAAGGTCAATAAAGTGCCAGTACCCTGAGTTGCTTAATGATTAACACACTAGCCTGGAATATTAGGGGTGCTGGTAAAAAGAAGGCCAGACAATCCCTTAAACGCCTTGTTATGAAGCACAAAATCAAATTGGTAGCTATTACTAAACCTCAGATCTCGGGGGAACAACCAGACATAGCTATCAGAGATATAGGTTTTTCCAGCTCGCACAGAGTTGAAGCATCTGATTTTTCTAGAGGTATTTGGGTGCTATGGAATGAAGCTGACTGTCAGGTCCAAATCATCCAAAGCCATCGCTATTATATTCACTGTTATGTCAACAGTAGTATCTATTTTACCTTCGTCTATGCTTCTCCATCTCCTGCTCGTAGACCCATCTTGTGGGATCAACTCCATCAGATTAGCACTACTATTATCCAGCCATGGATAGTTCTTGGTGATTTCAATTGTATGATAACTCCTAATGAGAAGATTGGAAGCAGCCTCTTCAACCTCAAAGAAGCTACAGACTTCAACAATGCACTCACCAAATCGGGTCTCACAGATATTGGTAGCACTGACTACAGATTTACCTACAAAAAGGGTCTGCTCCATGAACGAATTGACCATGCGGTTGCTAATTCGGAATGGATCAGCAAGTATCCAAACTGCATCTGTGAAAATTTACCCCGTATCGGGTCTGATCATAATCCTATAGCTATTCTGAATGTTCACGCACCCAAAAAATGTAGCTGATTTAAAATGAAAGCTATCTGGCATGAGGAGCCTGACTTTCAAAACATCCTGAAGGACAACTGGGATGCTAGCAAACACTTCCATGAGGCAGTAAAATTGATCCAAAGCCATCTATCTTCCTGGGATAAGAAACTGAGCAGAAATATAGACAAGGAGAAATTCATGCTCATTAAAAACATTGCCAAACTTCAAAAAGAACCGGAGATATCCTATTGCGAAGCCAAAGACAAACATTGTCTCACCCTAGAAGAGAAATTGGAAGAGATTATGAACAAAGAGGAGGCATCCTGGAAACAACGCAGTCACGTGAACTGGCTCCGGCATGGTGATAACAACAGTAAGTTTTATCACGCCTATGTGAACAATAGGCGCAGATCCAACCATATTTCTACTCTGCAAAATGACAAGGGGGAATGGATAGCTAATACGACTGATCTGCAACATCTTGTTCATCAACATTTCAGGGAGCTTTTCACAGCTCCTTCACAACCTTCGTGTGAGGAAATGAACTTAATGCCAGCATATTTCAATACACTATCTAATCGGCATATTCGAATCTTGGGGACGTCTCCCACTGAATATGAGGTGTGGAAAATTCTTAAAATGATTGATTCCTATAAGGCAGCTGGACCAGATGGAACGAATTACCTCTTCCTGAAAAAACACTGGAAAACAATCAAAACTTCTGCTATGAAATCTATTCGCAGCATGCTTAACGGTCAACCTCCCCCGGATACCATTGGCGATTCAAGTATAGTGTTGATTCCCAAATGTAAAAGGCCCACGAGCTGCAATCATTTGCGCCCCATTTCTCTGAACAATACTATTTTAAAATTAACCTCAAAAATAGTAGTTGAGAGAGTGAAGAAACACATCCCTGGTTGGATATCCAATACCCAAACAAGCTTTATTCCTGGTAGGAACATCTCGGATAACATTATTGTTGTTCAAGAAGTCATCCATAATATGAGAAGGAGATACAGTGCCCCCTATATGGCCATTAAAGTGGATCTATCTAAAGCCTATGACAGATTATCCTGGACTTTTATAGAAGACACTTTAAAGAAGATGGACTGGCCAGGACATATACGTCAATACATTATGAATTCTCTTTCTGCAAGCAGCACCAATGTCATCTTCAATGGCACCTCTCTTCCGTCCTTCAAGGCATCCAGAGGCCTTAGACAAGGGGACCCCCTGTCCCCGTATTTATTTGTTCTCTGTATGGAACGTCTAACGCAGCTCATCAATCAGTATGTGAACAATGGCTTTTGGAAGCCGATTAAGCTATCCCAACAGGGACCTTCTCTATCCCATGTAATCTTTGTTGATGACATAGTCATCTTCGCCTGAGCCTCCCTAGACCAGATGGCCACCATTAACAGATGTTTCCAAATCTTTGAAGTTGCCTCGGGCCAAAAAATCTCCATCGAGAAATCGAAGATATTCTTCTCCAGTTCGGTCAGCCATAATATGCGAGCAAGCATCTCTACAGCCAGTGGCATAGCCGAAACTACTGATCTAGGGAAATACCTGGGGGTTCTGCTTCTTCATAAAAGAATCAATAAAACTACCTATGAGTACATCACAAAGAGCATAGAAGGAAAAATTAATGGATGGGTAGCCCAGACTCTATCACTGGCTGGTAGGATATGTTTGTCCAAAGCTGTTCTAACCTCCATTCCTTCGTATTCTATGCAAACTGTGAAAGTGCCATTATTAGTCTGTAAAAAAATTGACAATCAAATACACACCTTCATCTGGGGAGGGGGCACAATAGTAGACCTACCTCTCTAGTCTCCTGGTGCAAAGTCACGACAAGCATAAATAGTGGGGGACTAGGTATCAAATCTATGGCTGATTGGAACACATCCTTGCTTTAGAGGAACACTTGGAATTTCATCAATCCAGAACCTTCACTGTGGAGAGAGGGTTTGCATAGCAAATACAAAAATTTCAGAAACCAGAAAGGGTGCCGATCCACACCTTTCTGGAGAGCTCTCTACGTAGGAAAGGATTTCATCAGCAGCAACTGCGTGAAAATCATTGGTAATGGCAAAGATACGAAAGTATGGTCTGAAAATTGGGTGCCGGATTTCCCAAACCTGGAGGATACTTGCTTCCGATCTGTAGAGGAAGATCTGCAGGATTTGAGAGTTTCCAGCCTAGTCAACCTTGAGGGAAATTGGGATACTTACTTTCTTAATAGCTACCTTTCTCAAGAATGCATAACAAAAATCCTTCACATACCAGTACCAAATGCCAGATACAAGAATGATGTGTGAAGTTGGAAACATGATATTAGGGGTAAGTATTCCCCTTCCTCAGCCTACGAACTTATCCATGGGGACGATTCTGTCAGCTCAAACCTGATTTGGCAAGAAATCTGGAGTATCAAAGCACCCTCAAAAGTCCGAACATTCCTATGGCTATCGGCCCATGAATCGATCATGACAAACAACAGAAGGAAGCAAAGAAACTTCACAGACTGTGCCACCTATCCAAGGTGCAACACTGATGATGAAACGACCATCCACGCCTTGAGAGATTGCAGATTTGCCAAAGATGTTTGGACGCATCTGAACATCCTAGGGTTAGATCTCACCAGCACCGGAGGGAATTTCATGAACTACACGTCGTATGTTCTACAGCAGAAATAAGACACCCATAGAAAATTTGGTATAGCGTGCTGGTTCATCTGGAAAGCTAGGAACTCCAAGGTTTTCAATGACATTTGCACTCCCACATGCCGACAAATTCTCCAAATCAACTCAATGTGGAATACGATGAGTACTACATGGAGCAACAAAGAACGAACTAAACTGCTTCAACAAGAAAATGAAGTTGCCCCTTTAGCCCTCAGGGATGGTCAATTTCTCCTCATGACCGATGCTGCTGTTAAAGGAGATATAGCTGCGATTGCAGTGACACTCACTTATGCCCGCGGAGCCTGGGTTGGAGGCTATGCTAGAACTATCAAGGACAATTCAGTGGGGGAAGCTAAAATGAGAGCAATCCATCTCGCCTGTAGGATTGCAAATGAAAATAAACTAAGCAATTTCGTCATTGAATCAGATAGTCAAATTATTGTACTGGCCATCGAAGAACCCGTCAATAGAACACCTGCTTTTAGACCGTGGGTGGAGGATATTAAACAAAGTCTGGACAAGGCAAATGAAGCTACGATTATGAAGGTGAATCATAAATCACTGAACTTGGTGGATAATCTTGCAAAGTTCCACCTTAAAAATGCTCAGGGTGACAATATTTATACTAGTCCTCCTATCGACCCTGTGGGTCTTCCCTCTCATTTTCCTCTCTGTAATGGTAGACTTTCTACCAAATTTACTTTCGTAGGCATTACTTGTAATCGGTGTTTTTTCCCTGCAAGAGGAGAGCAGGATGAATAAATGATCTCCTGGCTTACCAAAAAAAAAGAACAAAATATAAGGTAAAATACACAATATTATTGCACGAATTTGGGTTTTATCACCAAGTGACCCTAAATTTCTTAGAATCACATAATACAATTTTCTAATTTCCCATTCAAAACTGCTCATGTCTTGTTCCGTTTGAAGATCCGCAAAGAAACAGATTGCCTATCTCTTCTGCCTTTGGTATTCCCGCAAATTCTCATAAGTTTTGCACAAGAACAAGATTCACAAATTTGATGGTTTGAAGTTATGTAGATTCTCCTGGGGTAGAAAAGTGGAGTGAATGGAGATATGGAAGAAGGCGATCTCCCTTCTATTTGTCATGCAATCTTTTTTTCTTCTGTATTGCTATTACATTGATTGTATTTTTTTGTGTGCACTTGGACATCTTTTCTTGGTGATACGCCCCTATTAATTTTATGAGGGATCTGAAAGAAGTGATACAGGCGAAGGGTGTGCCACTCCAAACTTGGAGTTTGGCACATTTTTTGTACTTTGATTGTTTTTGTGAATGGAGGGGTAAGTAGGTGATGAAAAAATGAAGAAAAGGTTGGACTTATGCAACTTATGTTTGGAACTTAGTGCATTATGATTATTGGGGCATCAATTCAATTCTCTGTGTAACTTGTGGCAAACATGAACATTTATAAGTTATTTACAAACTTTTAAGTAGGAATATATTATATTTGATTCTTATCTATCCATTATGTCTAGCTACATTTTCTGAGGATTGATGCTATTCAAACTCGTAGGAAACTAGACAATTTCTATGAAGGGTATTTTATGAAAATGTTGCAATAAGAATTACTTATTCAGGGGGTTTCTTGATTAACATGCATAAATGGACTACTAGATAAAGGTTGAAAACTTAAGGAAGGGAGATTTTGATAATTTTAAAGCTAAGCTACATAAAATAATGAAATTTTCTAATAAGGAAAGATAGAGTGGGTGGAATGGATATGTACCACCCACCTCCACCCCAAACTTAAAATTTTGCTCAGCTCGAGCAAACTCAAATCTAGGATGGAGAGATGATTTTGTTTGAGATCACCAAGCTGCCCTAGTAGCTCATAAAGTGTCCAGCTGAAGGGAACGTTGGTGAGGGATGGAGCCTTGAATGGTGGAGCTTTGTTATGAGTAAAAAGGAATAGTCGCACATTGGTAGTATGGGATTCCAAAGGGCAATAGATAAAGTCCAAGGGGCTCTCCACCCAATAGGTCGATCTTTTGGCATGGTTCTCCTCTTGGGGTTTACAAATGGTATCAAAGCCTAACCCATTTATGGTTCCATTGGGTACACTTTGGTAGTATGGGCTGCTAAAGTGGCTTTGTCATGGGGCCAAATGGGTTTCCATGGGAGGTGCAAAGTATGCCTTAGGAGTCGGGGTGGGCTGCCTTTGGTGGATCCTATGATTAGGCCTGGCGGGTCTACAATGTTTGGTTGAGCCGGTGGTCCGCCTAGACGTCGAACCTTAAGTGGGGGGATTTGTTGCGAGTAAAAAGGGAATAGTCCGACATTGGTAGTATGGGATACCAAAGGGTAATAGATAAAGTCCAAGGGACTCTCCACCCAATAGGTTGATCTTTTGGGCCTCTTGGGATTTAAAACTTGATGGTCCACTGAATGATTGGGTGGTTGTGGAAGCTTAAAGAGGCTTTCTGGTTGATTAAATTCATGTTCATTTTTACCTCACAACCCTCCAATATAATCAACAAATATTACTCATCAATAGAGGAAGTGTTTTCGATGTGTGTGGATTGGGGACATGATTATACTCGTAAGGTGTAATAGGGGTTAACTCTTCCCCAAAGTTCTATGGTGGATCACATTTTTCAAAGGAAAATGTAGTACAAGATGAATCCACTACATGTAGTTCTAGTTGTGGTAGATTAGGTGGAGGAGTTAGCTTAGGTTTCTCCTTATCGGCTGGATCTACATGTATTAGACATGGTGCCTACATGGAATGAACCACCTTATCATCCCGGTGTGACTTTTTATGTGGTTGTGTGTCCTCTTCATCTATTCTCCCACCAATGTTAAGGTTAATGGAGGCATCAGGGTTTGTTATAATGTTGAAATGTGGATCTGATTCATTTGTTAAGCATGTGCCCAACTCAACGGGATCAAAAGGAAACACATCATAATCTAATGGAGTCATGTAGACTTCTTGTAGAGGTGGAATATCCTCATTGGGTACAACCTGATATAGAACAAAATTTGGTGGAGGTGTATAGAGTTCTTGATGAGAAAGCCTTTTTTCAAAAGATCCTTTGATTTATCATGAGAGAGTGATGGCATAATATTCAGAATAGGCTCAATAGAAGTTGCTTGGTCGTTGATAATGCTTGGATCAATGTCTACAGTCGGGGTTGTTGGTGGAGGTTCAAGTTCGGGGGTTGGTTTTGCTGAATCTGACCTAGAAGGTATGAGGATGGAATCCTCATCATTGTCAATTTAAATCATTTCTAGTTGTTCCACCTTCTTGGGGGAGCCCTCTGATTGGATCTAGTACAATTAAGCCATCCACTCAACTATCATCACACCTTTTATCTTAAGGAAAAAGTAAATCATGAGATAGAACATGCCCTAGAAGCATATATGGAAGCCATAATGGTTGAGGCAAGGGAAGATATTGTTGCATAACAGAATGTCTGATATGAATGATTGAAGTAGAGCAATCACATATTTACTTCGTGTGGATACATCTTGGGGCACTTCAATATGTCATGATAGAAGGAGCCACATATCGCATATCATAGTTTCTATAGTTACAACCACTCTATTGAAAATGCATTCTTAAAAAAGATGTGATTATCAACCTAAAGAGAAAGATATCAAATGAAAATACAATTTTTGGTTGTTGTTTTGATTTTTTAAGAGTAATAAAGAAAATAATCTAAGATGGAAGGAAGATGAAAAATAAATTAAGGAACCACGCTAGAAATTATAGACTGAAAGTAAGAAAATATAAAACAAACTAAAAGTTATTTAAACAAATTAAAAATATGAAAACAAACTAGAAAAAGAAAATACTAATTATTCAAAGAGATGTGGGTTCGAAAGAACTTTGTTGTCCCCGAAAACGGTGCAAAAATTTTATGTGTCGTTGCTTGCACAAAAAAATTCATTAGAGAGATTATTCCTAGAGTTTAACCTCTTATTGGAAAACAATCTACTTGTAAACATGTAAGGAAATTTATACTATAGAAAAAAATACACTTGTAAATAAGCAAGTAAATTCTTAGTATAGAAAGGTATCAGTCCCAAGGAACATCGTGTTTAAGAGATTTAACCAAACCTTTTTGCAATAAACAATATTTAGGTTATGGTTTGTTGATATTGGTTAAAGCTAAAGAGGTAATTAAAAGTGTAGAAATAAATTAGTTAATTGGGTTTTAGATTGATTAATGACGAAAGATATTAGGGGTCCAGGGCACAACCACCATGAACCACATTTCTACTTTGACCAATTCAACTCTTTAGTTTTAAAGATGAAATCAGGACCATGTGGATTTGTGTCCTTATGGAGGACAAATCACACAAGGATCATAATTCTCTTAATTTTGGGGTCTCGACGTTTGAGGATCCTCATCCAACCATCCAACAAAACTCTATCAGGTGGTCTTGTCATGAAATTCAAATTTCTATTCTGGTGTTTAAACTCAGGGATCGAGTAGTGTTGTCTCCATAAGTTATAACAAAGAGATAAACTGAGTAAAAATATCATAAACTCTATTAGTGGGTCTAACAAGGATATTATGGTTTCATTCTTGTTGGGATGAAGGGTTTCGTCATCCTAGAAAGAATGTAATCTATCTAACCAGAGAAAAGTGGAAAAATGGGTGGCAAACATCTAGTCACAAAGACATCGAAGTTGAATACAATTAAAGTAAAAATGGGATATGGGATTACTCCTCATGTCCCAATAGAGAATCTTCGCAGACATAATAGAAACAAAAAAGAAGTAGGGATAGGCATAGAAGGAGTCATGTTGCCAGATGCAACAATGAAGCAATCTTTGTGAGGATGATGGTGACCCCTTTTCTCCTATCCTTCTCTATAAACCTCTTGGGGATCTAACATGGTCAATAATGAAGTGTAAAAATGAAGTGTGGAAGGAGTGGAAGGATATACTTTTTGAATGGACTCCCCCTCCTATTATAGGGAAGAAATGGGGCTGAAACCCTAAATAATATTGTTGTCACAACTAGACTGACTTGGATTGCGGCTCCAGTCAGATGACTGGGAATCCATACGGTCAACTGGTTTTACGGCTTTCTTTGACCCAAAGGCAGGTTTGAGCACAATTATGAGCCTTGTTGTTTTGACATATCCCTGAATCTTGTTGGAGAGTTGATCAATTGAGATGCTAGTCGATCATTTAGTTTGTAATAATGAGCATATTGGATCCCAACTTGGACTTAGCGAGTCGATCAACTGGGATTCTAGTCGATCATTTGGATTTAGTGCTTGGTTTGACCCAAAGGTAAGTTAGTCAATCAACCAGTTATCAATCAATCATTTTGTCTGTAATAATGAGACTTCTTGATTCTAACTTTGACTAGGTCTTTGTTGGCGAGTGGATCGACAGGAATGCAGGTTGATAGACTAGATTTTCTAGATTAGGCCAATTCTTGCATGGGAGTCGATCAATTGGGATGTCATCCGATCAAATGGAAACCTTGGGAGGATGAATGTGCAAGTGAAGCCTTTGATTCATGGATCTTGTTGGGTTTTAGTGTGATTGGTCCATTTTCCTATGAAATCTAACTATTCTAGTAAAAATTATAGTTTAAAAAGAGAAAAGATAAATTAAGACAAATAACCCTAAAATAAGGGATAATAAACAAAATATTTATATGTAATGATATAAAATGGATATATATGCATTTATCAATATATATATATATATATATATATATATATATATATATATATATATATATATATATACATAACATTAAATGATATACGTTGATTGATTGTCAGTTGACTCCCTCTAGCGAGTAGCATGTTTTTATAAAAGTTAACTATTCACCTTTATCTGACTAAAAAATATAGCCTTTTTTTGTAATTGAACAATTTCATTTCAAATATTATGTCTTAAACTCTTTTGTGGCATGTGCCCATGCATGAGAAAAAATTGGAAGCATGCAAATACACTGTCTGTCGTAACAATGATCTCACAAATAGGTTGTTGATGCACACATGCTGAACTCACATATTTTCTCTTAAAGTAGACAAATATATTGAAATAATGATTTGTCATGCATAACTGTGTGATTTTGCTTACCAACAGACCAATTGTCAATGACTAAAACAAGAGGGAAGGGATATAACAGAAAAAGTGACAACAAATAAATAGCTAGACATGCTGATGTGAAGATAAATACATTGGTTAAATCCATCATGTATTGTTGGTTATAACAAAATAATAAGTATACACACAAACACATTTTTGAAGCACATGTATAGGTTGGATGAATGAGCAAGAAGAAGTTGACATACAACCTATTTAAAAAATCTAAGAAAAAGCATACACAAATATAGGTGAAGCATACATGTGAGTAGGTGAAAAAGAAAACTCACATATTACAACCTTTGCATTACATGCACCATATACCTTGAAATACTAACACGTAAACAGTGAGAATCAATTTTATGGTACTTAATGAGACACGGAGCTCACATACATCACTTGTGATTGATTATTTTGTAAAATTGGATTTGTAGACACATTTTTTAAAATAGGGAAGCCATAAATTACAAAAAAATAACTGAAGTAAGCAAGAAACCAAGTAGCTGAAAGCAAGCAAAGAAATAGCTAAAGAAGACAAATAAATAGCTGAACCAATTGGGCAGACTGTATAACAGATAGACCCCCATGCAAGTTGTGTTTATTCATATGGTATTAGATGAAATACTAACACCATATGCCTTGAAATACTAAGTGAGACTCAGTTTTTTAATAATCAATGAGACACATTGTGCTCATATACATCACTTGTGACTGACTAATTGTAGAAATTGAGTTATAGAAACATTTTTAAGATAGGATGATATCAATATTAATCAAATAATCGAAGTAAGCAATAAATCTAGTAGCCTAAAGCAAGCAAACAAATAGATGAAGTAGACAAATAAGTAGTTGAACCAATCAAGTTGACTAGTAGATTAACAGACAAACTTCCATGTCACTTCTATTATTCATAGTAGATGTAACAATTTCTATTCTCTCTTCCTCTTCTCAACTGTAAATCAAAGTTTCTACATATCATATAGTATAGATAGGAATAGAATAAGTTTTGAAGGACTTGATGTGATGAGGCAATCATGAAGCTACAAGGAGCATCCATGAAGCCATTTGTCATGATATAATAAAAATGTAGGTTCATGTGGGAGTTCATGAGTTAATGATGCATAAGATGCAAATGGAAGTTAGGTGGATAGTAATATTTTGTGGCTCCAAATGGTTACATTGGTATGACCAGAAAAATTATTGTATTCTTGTGGATTGTGTTTGTGGAATGTGGATATAATATATGCATGATACATATTATTAGTATGTGGTATTTGGATATGTATATGTGTATATATAAAACCCCTAAAATTAAATATTAAGTGTTAAATTCTTTCCATTATGCAACAAATATGAAAACCTTAGACGATTAAGTGTGGGCACGCTAAAACACTGTGTATTATCTATCTTGGTAAAATGTGAGAACAAATATGTGGATCTTCCAATGTAGGGTCAATATTCTATTGTGTTGGAGATTGGGTCAGACTTAACTAGGTAATCACAATAGTCTTAAGAACATAGAGGCATATATGGTTATGAAAAAGGGTTGTGTATCCATCTACAAAAAAAATGTATGTTTATATGCACTTAGTAGACGTTTCCTATCTAAAAAATCAATTTGTCAGTGATTAGTTAGAGTTGTCTCATGACTTGATGAAATTCAATTTTTGTCTCACTAGAAGGTTGATTGATGCAATCTTCTAAAATGATATTTAGGGATATGAATTTGAAATAAAATATGAAGAACAATTTTAAAGTTAAAACTAAATAAATAATATATATATATATAAATATATAAAATTTTCGATTCAAATATGATCTCTTACAAATACTATTGTGGATCAAGTGAAAAATAGTAACAACAACTTTTCATTGTGATCGGTCATTGAGAAGAAAATAACTTAATTGAAACAAATTCCATGAAGGATTACGGACACTAAGAATTTTTTTCACACCATATTCTAGATACACCATTACCATATATATCGACTCTCAATGCACCTAGGGCACAAAGGGAGGACTACTGCAAGCATTCTGATGACAACACCACAGACGTCATGTGCCTTATGATGTAATGCATGAATCGTGAGCTTCAGAAGCAACATGAGAACATTGGAGTTTTTGAGATGATACCACATCTCAGGAACATGTACCAAGAGCAAGCCAGGTAAGAGAAGTAGGACGTCTCCAAGGCCCTATTTAAGTGCAATATGACAGAATGTGATGCATTTGCTCTCCATGTACTCAAGTTAACTAGTATGTGAAAAGTCTAGTGAGACTATATTTTCTTTAGGTTAAGATTTTGCCATGGATGTGATCTTGCAATTGTTTCTAGATATACATAAATATTTTGTCACAAACTACAACATGAAATTTTTTGTCAAACTGTTGCTAGAGGTACTTGGCATTTTAAGAATAACTAATGGGAAAATGAATAAAGACAATACCAAATCCGTTTTGATGGTCAACAATGGAAAAGGGAAGTCCAAGGGAAAAGGCAAGTCAAAGAAAGGTTCTAAGGTTGTATAGAAGCCTAAGTTTTCTACTCTAAAGGAAAAAATAGGAGTGGGTAAAGAAGGAAACTATCACCATTGTCACTAGGCTGGACGTTGGAAGAGAAATTGTCCTCACTACCTAGAGAAACTGAATAACAAGAAGTAGGGAATATAGATCTCCACTTTAGGTATATAGGCTATAGAAATAAATTTATCAACTTTTTCAAGATCAACATCAGATATTGGATGTGCATCCGACATATGTTCAAAAATGCAAGATCTAAAAGGTAAACCCTTGAAGAATAGGGAGGTGGATCTACCTGTTGTAAATAGAGCAAGATTTTTTGCCAGTTTTGTAAGAACATATTGTTTATTTATGCCAAGTGGGCCTAAAATAGAGTTATAGAATTTCTATTATGTGGATATCATAAATAGGAACATCATTTATGTTTAATGTTTGGACAAGAGTGGTTTTTAATTTTATATTAACAATAATAGATGTTCTATTTCTAAAGATGAGAACTTTTATATAGTGTTCCTATGTCTTATGGCATCTATTTGTTATGTCTTGAGACAAATAAATGATAAGAATCTTAAACTTGACAACCCAAAATAAACATATTTACAGAATTCTTATCCAGGACATATAAATGAGAAGTACATTTCTAGACCCTATAAAGATGTATATCTAGACTGATTTGATCTTAAATTAATTGCGACATGAAAATCTTGTTTATTAGGAAAGATGACAAAACACCTTTAGTGGTTATAGTGAAAGGGCATGTGATTTATTAGGACTCATACATAGTGATGTTTGTGGAACATTTAGCACAAATTCCAGAGGTGGGTATCAATAATTCATCACAATAATTGATGAGTGTATTAGATATTGTCACGTGTATCTAATAAAACATGAGTCATAATCCATTGAAAAGTTCAAGAATTTCCTGAATGAAGTACAAAATCAACTTGGTAAAAGTATTAAATCACTTTGATTAGATTGAGGTGGTGAATGCTTAAGCTAACAGTATGAGTCCCTTATAAGGTATTGTGGTATTATATCACAATGGACTCCACCTAGAAAATCACACAATAATGGTGTCTCAAAATGAAGAAATTACACCCTATTAGACATGATACGATCAATGACGAAATTTGTGGTTCTTCCAACTTCCTTCTGGGGATATTCTCTAGAAATGACAATGCTTATACTTAATTGTGTACCTTATAAATTGGTTCCAAAGACATCCTATGAGATAGAAATTAGGAAACATCCCAATATGTCTTTCATGTAGATTCAGGGGTCTGAAGCTTATTTCCAAAAATAATTATCTGAAAAGCTTGGACCCAAATTTGACAAATGTCCTCTTGCTAGATATCATAAGGAAACTAAATGATATTATTTATGTATTCCATCTAAAAGTAGAGATTTTATTTCTAGAACTATTGTATTCCCCACAATGGAATTAATTTCCATTGGAGCTAGTGGGTAGAAAATAGAACTTGAAGAGGTTATAGATCAATAAGATAACATTGAACCAATATAGGTTGACAAGAAAAAACAATAATAACAAACTATTATGTAATATCAAGTTCCTTTGTTAACACAAGAACCTCATAGGTGTAGTAGGGTTCTTCTTGAGATAAAGAGATTGGGATTTCTCATGACTCTAAAAGATAATGTATTGGTCATTGATCATGACGAACCAAAAACCTACAATGAGGTTACAATATTATGAGAATTGGTGATAAGCCATGAAATCTAATATGTAGTCCATGTATACCAATAAGGTAGGGATCTTGGTTGATCCACCTAAAGGGGTAAATCCCATAGAGTCAAATAGGTCTTAAAGAAGATGACTAACATGGATGGTAATGAACAAACCCACAAAAGTTGATTGGTTTCAAAAGTATTCAGACAAGTTCAAGGATTTGACTATGATGAAACTTTGTCATATGTTTCCATGGTTAAATCCGTAGGATCATGATTGTCATTGCAAATTATCATGACTATGCAATCTAGAAAGTATACCTTAAGATTGCTTTCCTTAATGGGAAACTTTTAGGGAGTATACATGAAACAACCTAGTGGTTTTACAGGTCCAAATGAATATGCAAAATTTTGTAAGCTATAAAGTCTAATCTATGGGTTGAAGAAAGCATATCAAATCTTGAATCTTCAATTTGACGAGACAGTAAAGTGAAGATGAACCTTGTCATTACAAGAAGGTTAGTGGGAGCATAATTCCTCATATTGTATGTAGTTGAAATAATATTTATGGGGAATGATATGCATACTATAAAGTTGGTTAAACATATCAAATCTTAAATCTTTAGTTTGACGAGACAGTAAAGTGAAGATGAACCTTGTCATTACAAGAAGGTTAGTGGGAGCATAATTCCTCATATTGTATGTAGTTGACATAATATTTATGAGGAATGATATGCATACTATAAAGTTGGTTAAAATGTGGCCGGGAAACACTTTCTTCATGAAGGACTTAATATAATCATCTTATATACTATGAATCAAGATCTATAGACATTGATATTGAAGGATTCTTGGTCTAACTCAATGTACATACATTGACAAAGTGTTGAAAAGGTTCAACATACAAGAGTCCAAGAGATGAAACTTACCCATTTCTAATTGAATAAGTGTCTCTCGAGCTCAATGTCCTAGATATATTTAAGAAAGGTCACATGTGATTAAGATTCCATAAGCATCTAGTATTGGATCTATCATGTATGAAATGTTATGTACACTACATTAAGGGTCATATAATTTGACCATGATGTGTAGGTATTAACCAGATTTTAGTGAAGGTCCATGTACTACTGTTAAGAATACCATAAGTACTTGAGAAGAACTAAGGATTGATTAGTAATTTGTGGTGGTGAGGAAGAGTTGGTTTTAAACAATTACACTACCACAAGCTTCGAAATCAACAAGGATGATTCCTGATTGCAATTAGGTTTTGAGTTTTTCTTCAATGAAAAAGTTGTGAGATAAAGTTCCAAGAAAGAGATGGTGGTTTATTCTACTATGGAGGCCAAGTACATTGTTTCCTTTAGCACAACAAATGAAGCTATATGGATCAAGACATTTGGTGAACTAGGTGTGGTTCCATCTACTATCAATGTAGTAGAGCTATACTATGACAATAATGGAGCCATTTCATTGGATAAGGAATGTAGATCACATTAGCTTTCAAGTCATATAATTTAGTGTTATGATCTCATATAAGGGATCTTACAATGAGGATATGTGAGTATTTGTACAACACCAACCTAAAGAAATGTTGTTGATCCTCTAAAAGATAAACTTTAACTACAAATGCATGATTGTCATGTTATATCACTTAGAATTAGATGTGTGAGGGATTTCCTCTAGTTCAAGTGGGATAATATTATATGAATGAACTAAGAGACAATCATATAATGATCCTAATGGAACAATTTGCAATCTATCTTATAGTAATAAATGCAATTCCAAGTATAACATTTTCTTCAATATGATAAATAATAAATAAATAGAATAACTTCCTATGAATGTATGAATCAATGATACATGATCTTGGGTTTAGGACTTGAACTTTGGGTCATCTATCTGGAAAGAGTATTCATTCTTGTTTAGGTCCCTATCGGACATTATTGTGGAAATTAAGAAAAAACTAACACACTAATACTAGTACACATGTTGATTTATGACTTCATCTCATTAAGAATGATATTGAATTTTAAATCAAATACATGGTTACCTATATGAACAAGTGTACCTAACAGACCCAACTTGTGTATGATACATGTAAATCATAAGTGGGAATCAGAATCATTTCACATTACAATAGTGGTTATTGTGGTCCTTGGACCTGAAGTCACTACAATAATCACATGTTGTTCAGTGTACTTTAACACCACTCACATGACCTTGAAAAAGGGTTGCGATATATGATTTCTTGGGTGAACTTTGACACATGTGGACACCGTTAGTGATCTAGATGGATTTTTTTTCTCTTATTAGAGTGATATCCTTACCAATGATTGAGACTATGTAATGCAAGGCCATGATGATGTGACTCAATATATGATATTGAGATCATATGCATATCAAAAAGTCTACACTAAATCAAGAAGAAAATATTGAACATTTAAGAGGATGATGTCACCATACCTTAGATTCAATCTGGATATTGGAGAAAAAGGGAATATACGACCAGTGTAACAATGGTTACAACACTAGGTTGAAGTACTTATCCAACTATTTGGGTGGTAATGAAGTCATTCTAGATATGAATAAATATCTGTAAAAAGTCATGATATTATTATAGACATCATTAATAATGTAATATGGATCCTATAGGGTCACACATATATAGTGCGTAGGGAAGGGGTGTATAATCAGCTACACAAAATTAATTAGTTGTTAAAAGGTTTATGTAGTCAACTAGATATTTGATAGATTTAGTGGAAGCCTAGTACACTGATTGTAAAATCCAATCGAATGACTAGACATGACAATTTATCAACTAGAAAGTTTAGTTGGTTGACTAAGTTAAGATCATGTCAATTTTTTGCCTAGATAGTCTAAATGGTTAAATAGATTAGCCCGATTGGTCAAATGGACATTATAGTTGGCCGATTGGACGTGATGAGTTAGTTAGATAAATTTTGCAACAAAACATAGAGGCAGCCCATTTTCCCAATAGGACTGGCCAGGTCTGTGTGTGGGCTACTAAAATGCAACCCATTGCCTTTTCCTTTGCCATGGGTTATTAGAAATCCTAGTTCCTTACCTCTCTGATATAAATGGTCATGATAGAAAAGGTGTGTTGTAGTTTTTGATACGTGAACCCTAGCCATAATTATCCACAAGGAGAGAGAGAAGGAGAGATCGTGTAATGCTAGCATGTTTCCTGTAGAAAGACTGCCCCTTCCCCACCAGCTCTTGAAGTGTGATGTGGAGTTCCTGTCATCCATGTGGATGATATAGAAATCCAAACTCCTTTTTGACTGCATTGGGATAATGACATTGATGCCCTTTTCACGTCTATATTCCTTGTAAGCTATGTTGTTTGATGATATATTCTTGTTGATGAGATTTGTTCATGGGATTCATGGATAGAGTGTTATTGCTTCCACTCTACCTTTCATCTCCATGATTTCCAACAACATTTTCATGTGGATGACTAAAATGGTCTTAACTGGGTTGTTCTCTTGGCAGTGTATTCCTGACCACATCTTTAAAGGATCATATCCTACCTATGATAAAAATGTATCCTGACAAAAATATCTCTTGAACCCCTTTCTCCTGGTAAATCTCTAATGTTTGTGTCATTTTCCCTAGTCTTTTTTATTAGTTTCATATCACCTTTCAGAAGTGTATGATCCCTAGTTTATTTGGATTTGGTGGTCTCCAATTATCTGGTAAACTTTGGTTTCATTCATCTTCATGTTTCCCCTATGTGTAGAAATCATTACATCTCTAGTCCTTCTATCTTATAAATAACAACCGCCTAATCTTTGGAAAACCTAATGAGTCATTTAAAAGTCTAATTTACATCCAATTACACCACCATAATCATTCCCAACTTCACCTCTTCCCCACTTCAACCACTGGTCTAGTGGAAAATTCAATGTCATGAGTCTTACATACAATCCAAAATGTCTCCCAAATATTGGGAAGCTTATTGTGTATCTAATTTCCTTAATTTAAATATCAGCTCAGTTTCTCTTTGTTCCTCTCCTTACCTATTGTTGTTGAATCTATTATTTAATTTGATTTGTTTGATCTAATTTAATCTAGATTCCTCATATCTAACCCCATCATGATCCTACAAACATGTTTGAGGCTTAAATTTTTAGTATATCTTCATTCTTCTTACTTTTTAAGTTCCTCCTAAAATGTAGAAACAATGTAGGGGCCTTTATGTGATATTTTCACTTGTAAAGTACCATTTTAGGCTCTTTGAGATCAAGTGCCATGAGTGTTGAGGGATTTTCTCCCAGTGCTTTTATTTATCTATTTTGTAGGTTTGATTTCCCAATCTCAAGCTTTATAATTTATTTCTTGGATAAGAAATGAGGGAATTTGTCATGATAAGTTTTCTACTTTGTCATTGCATTAGACTTGTCTTAGTAATGTCATTTTTGGAATTTTTGTAACTTTTTGGTATACTTAAATCCTTATCTGCATAACTTTATATGTATGATCTGTGACTACATTTACATGTCAAATATCAATATCCTGATACAAGATGTAAGACAAAGTAGTCAATTTCCACATTTTCATTAATAAAATCATATAATCACTTAAATTTGCAAAACTAATAAATAAATACTTTAAGTAATAATATATAGTAAAATATGTTCATTTAGAATTTTTATTTCAATTTGACAGTGTCAGATTCATAAATTGACTTTAATGTAGTAAAATGCTAATTTATGATTTATAATATAATGAAGTTAATCCAATTACGATAACATCATCCCTAGAAGTGGAACATTACTAACTTAGGTTTATTATTGCTACAATGACAACAATAGGTATGAAACATTTTATTTGGGATCAATATTCATAAATTCATGTTTCCTCCCATTTTGAGGCATATTTCCTTTAAATGACTATTTAATATCTATATCACCTAAATTGAGTATTATATATTAGATTTGGTCCCATTTTATCTATAATCTAGTTGGATATGAAAATTTAACCCTAAATATAACAAATGACTTATTCTCTCTCATTTGCATCATTTTTAATAACTTCTCTATGTCGATACATTTTGTGATCAACCACTTACTAATATAGTTACTTGATTTTAGCTTTACTTCATATTAAATTTAGGCATGATTTTTTGTAGTAGAATTGGAGTAATATAATCTCTTTGGCTATTTTCTATCTATTTACGAATGTATGTTTCTGTTCGATACCTAGTTTTGTGCTAACATTTCATTACAAGCAGGGTTATGTACTTCTATATAGGGAGTTTAGTTAAGTGCCACACTCTATTAGGATTGGGTTATGTGCCTTGTCACTATCTCTGTTATATATTCACTACTACTAAATTTGTACTCATATATGTTTGTAATAATATATGCTAATCACTAAGTGATATCTTCCCAAACTCCTAGTGCAATTGTTATAATTTGTGTTAGGATAGGTATTGGGATATCACTGAACATAATGATCTTTGTTAGTTATTAAAACTCATAGTGGTGGTTATCTATCTTTCTCGTTACAGATGGATACCATGTTATCTTACCTATTTATGCTTTTCCTATGTCCAAATGTGGTGGTCATATCACTTTCTTGACATATGTACATATGTATCTTTACACACAATTATCTTGAATCACCAGCGTAGTGGTCACATCTCTTTCACCTTATTTATGGATGCTAGTTTATCATACCTTTATATCCTTTTCCAATGTCCTAATATCACCTGAAATAATTTTTATCACTTTATGAGCATGTGAAAGATGAGGAGGAAATATAGCAACAGATGTGGTTAACATAGACTTACACTTCACCTTTTATGGACATTAGGTTGAGTTGTAAATTTGAACCTCTTTCAGTGGTTGGGAATAGTTTCTTAGTAGTGTATAGATATGTTAATATTAAAGAATAAGTCCTATTAAAGGGATAGAGTTGATGTGATCTACAGGGGAGAGGGTGAGTAGAGGTAATAATATCTTATGAAATTTAAATAGACAAGGAAGGTTAGATTGTCATTTGCTTAAGAATAAGTAGCAGTAGAAATATAAAACAAGTGCTAGAAATAATGGAAACAACCACTAGAAAGAAAGATGTAGAGTGGTTCTGCCAAAAGACATCAATTCACTACCTAGTTGTTTCTAACCTATATTTTATTCCTTTCCTAGACCGATACAAAATACACAATTTACCAGTGTCTTTTTTAACTCAAGACAATTGTCCTTTTCTACCTCAAGGTGAACTTACAGAATGGATTAGATCACAAAAAACCTCCTATCCTGGTCACACATTCTCTTATGAAGTATCTCCAAGAAACTTCCTCACACCCTTCTCATGAGAAGTAGTTGGAAGCAATAAGAACAAGTAAATAAAACAAGAGAGAAATAAGAAATTACAACTCTCACAAGATATACAATTTGTAGCTCTTTATGAACAATTGATGATTGACTCTCTACAAGGATTAGGCATGACTATAATTGGTGGAGTAGGATACTACTATTGAGCCAAGGCCTATACTTGCTTGAGGCTAGATGAAGATAGCAATGCAAAATTCTAATCTTGGAGTAGGATACCATGTATAAAGTTGCTCAAGTGCATCTTGGATGTCCATAAACCACTCCTATTTATAGAAAATACGTGGGGATAGTTGAGAAAACTTTTTGGAGTACTTAGGTTGATATAAAATCTAAACTAGTTGTTAGAATGTCAAAAGTCAAGCTTACAATGGCTAGAGAGCTACTACAAATTTTGTTTGTTGAAAATTTTTGGTCAAACTGTATTTGTACCAAACTCCCATCTCTGTTGAACTGTAGTTTGACTGAGAGACGGAATTTTGCCAAATTTGCAATGTTTATATGTCAATCAAAAAGTAGTTCGATGGGATGTATTTTAGTCGAGAAAGAATTTGACTGAAATAATCCATGATTATGGCATGTTCTTTATTGTTGTATATTGTATATGTTCCTTGATCACCTAAAACACTAAATGCACATGTTATTAATGCAAATGGAAAATATTAATACCATCAAAATAAGGGTGAAGTATATCCATAAAGCCAACAATCTCGTCCCTTTTGATGATGACACATATTTCCATTTGATTATTTGAAGACAATTTAGAGCATCATAACTTTAAATTTCTTTAGGTAGCCAAATTTATCTTCATGTATTGTCCTCCCCCTTTGTCAAAGTCAAAAAGGGTTTATAATCACCAATGCTCCCCCTCAAGGAAACAGTCCTTCTCAATAAGATAGTCATTTTAGAGAGGGAATATATATACCAAACAAAAAACAAGGATGTACTAATCACAATAAGATACCAATATGAATACACCAATTAAAAATTGATACATTTCATAGTAGGATGTATATTTGATCAAGGAACAAAATATTGTCTAATTACAAAGGAGAGGTATATTAAGTCCTTTATGATAAAAAGATCCCATTAAGCACAAATATATAAAATAATACTCTACGCCAATGATAAGGAATGCTACATCCACCATTGATATCGAAATGTCATGAATAATGCAAATTTTATAAAGAATATTTCAATATCAATGCAAGAAATGTGAAGTCCTCCATGAAATAAAGATTTCCATCAAAACCAAAGAAGATCAATAAATATTTCTCAAACATTATTAAGGGAATGATAATCCCACAAAGTGATACAGAAAACCCTTTAAAGACAAAATTTGAGATATACTATTTATTTTTTTAAACTTTGAGCTTCCTATTAATCCCATAGTCTTAAAAAATGAGCTCAAATAAGAGAAAAGATTCACTAAGATAGTCATTTTTTAAAATCAATCATTGCAAATTTGAAATCTAGGAAATCATGTAATAAAATGAATTTAAAAAACAAACTAAAAGATAACCAATTTTTTTGTTATAGTTAGGTTTTAGGTCGAATGGTACTTCAACTAAACTACCCCTTGATTGAACTATACTTCAACTAAGAGGCAGTGTGATGGAAAATTTTATCTAGCAAGAAACCTTAGACTCTATGAAATGTTTTTAGAAAAATGCAAAAGTAAAATTTGTCAAAAACTCAATTTATATATAAAAATATAAAAAGGATATCCATTTAAGCTCCTGATTTTATCAAACTCCACTAAATGGAGGTTTAACAAAAATAGCTTCTTGGTTTTTCTTTCTTTAAACATATCTTGGAATATAACCATGTCCATGAGTACCAACAAGAGAATATGACATGTTATTGAACATATTTCAACTATTTAAAATTTATCTATATATATCTTAAGTTTTTCATTTTCCTTAGAAATAATTAATGAGTCATTAGTAGTAGAATTTAATCATTCTAGTACTAGCAATGTTTTCTTCAAGTATATCAATCTATCATTTAAATTATCATTTACTTTAAGAATTATGTCAAAAATTTGATGGCTCGGGGGCGCAGAGGGCGTGGGAGAGGTAGGGGGCAAATCCCTAGCAGACGTGGGGAGAAGATCCATGTTGTTGTAGAGCCATCTTTGATGACTCCTCCAGTTCATCCATCTATGGACACTGGGGATGGATGCAAGCAAATCAACCCTGGTCTTTCTGGTTTTCCCGCACAACCAAAAGGAAAGGAGGCGGAGACAACTTCTACTCTTCTTCCCCGCCACCCCACCCCGAAAATGAAGCAACCACTTCTCTTCGGATCGTCGACTGGGTAATCACCAGTAGTCAAGAATGGGAGGTTGAAGGGGTTGCTACCATCGACTATTTTGAGCCAGTTCTTAGGGATGGGGTGAAGTGTGCCTCCATCTATAGTCTGGAGTGTCCTGTACCAGACTGGGGCAAATTTGTTTCCATTCGGTTTGTAGGAAGGAAACCCTACCGAGAGCAAATGGCAGGGTGGATCAGAAGGCAATGGTGCCCTAGCAGGTCAATCGAAATCTTTGCTGAAGAGAGGGAGGGTTTCATCATCAAGATGCCTTCCAAAACTGAGAGAGACCGAGTATCAGATGAGGCGTCGTGGTTCATGGATGGGTCACTGGTAATTGCCCATTTGTGGAAGACTGGCACTCCTCTACTTCCTCAGTCTTTCTCTTAGGTTCCGATCGGGGTTAAAATCTAGAACGCCGGTGTTCCTTGGACTCACAAAAACATCGTAAGAGTTGCTAGTACATTAGGGAGGCCAGTGGACTTTGACGACAGCTCAACGACTACCAGCTGCCTTGGTGCTACTATAGCTTGTGTCGAAGTTTGCAGTGGCTCCTCCGTGCCCAAGACGACAAAGGCTGAAGTGGATTCCACTGTCAAGCAGTAGAAGGTTGAGATCGTTTCGAAGCCAGTATCTTGTCCTAACTGCAAGATGTACGGTCACAGAGCTACATCCTTCCCGTTGAAGGCCAGGAAACCTCCTCCGGACAACGACCTACAGGTTAGGTATGGGAAGCAGAAAGGTGTTTGTTTAAATGCCTCTTCAGATAAGGCGGATCTAGCTATAAAAGAGCAAGGGGGCTCGTCGTCGTTGCTGGGTGGCATTGCTGATGAAGACAATTGCTTGCAGAACTTTATTACTCAGCAGGTTCAAGATGTCTTCCTTACTTTTAGTACCTCGGCTCACGATCTTCTCCCCAAAGCTGTTAGAGATGGGACTATGGAACCAGACATGTTTGGGTCATCCCCAATATGCAATCTGGATAGCCTCAATCTAGAATGCGAATTGGAGTTTGCTCGTAGCTACTCTGAGTCTTGGAGGGTTAATAAAATCTAGGAAAGTGGCGGCTTCTCTGTCGACTACCAACTTAGAAAAGAGCAACTCTTTGAGGAAGATGATGGTTCCATGGATGACTCTTATTCAGGTGTTGAATCTGACTGTTTGGTGGTTGAATCCCTAGAGTTCGAGGAATCATGGGCCAAAAGGAAAAAGAAAACAACAAAGATGAAGAGAGATGGCGGTTGAGTGTCTGCTTAGATCCTCTTTCTTTGTTGTATTGTAGGTCTCGGGATGTGCTTAAGGAATGATCAATTATAAACTTGGTGTCGGATTCGAAGGTCACACTATCCTCAGTCTAGCTGACTAGTCCTCACAATTTTAGAAGTGTGTTTATTGTTAGTGTGTGAGTGTTTAGTTAACAGAGGCTCTATGTTCTTTTGAATCCAGTGTTGTGTCCTCTTGATGAGTGCTTTGTCTGCCAGAGCTTGCAGCTGGTTTCTGGTTTTACAAAAGAAATGATCAGATGATCTTTGGATGTATGTTCCTTTGGTTTCAGTTTTTCCCTGTTGGATGTTTAGTCCACACACTTTCAGGAGGATGAGGATAATGCCAGTGTGCGAATGATCAACTGGCTGAATCAATCTATGCTAAAGGACCAATATTTGTAGGCCATTGTGGTGGTTTTCTTTATTTGCCAAAAACTCAATGATCTAGATGATTATAGTGGGCCTTCCTGCTGTGCTACTCCTGAGACTTCCTGGATCCTAAACTGACGATTCTGGCTGCCCATGTTGCCATACTTTTAGAATATGGATCTATTGCTATTGTCAGCATGAGTTGTTCGGGATAGTCCTTTGTGTATCTCAGGTCTCTTTTGAGTCTGTATTGCTAGACTGTCCTCTCTTGTTGTTTAGGTAGTTGGTTACTAGTTAGTAGCTTAGTTTCAGTTTGCTTTTTTTTAGTTTTTGGATGTTTCATCTAGGATTGTAATGGGGGCACAATCTTCTTTGTACCCAAAGTTTTGGGCACCAAAACTTTTAGTAACAAAAGTTTTTATCGACCAAAAAAAAGAATTATGTCATATTCGAAGTGTGAGAAACAAATAAGTTGTTTCTCCATATTTCTCAACCAATGAAAAAGAGTAGAAACTTTAGTTTATATGGATGTACTTTTACAAGCAAGTACATTTATCTTTTTGTTTTCACCAACAAATTAATAATTTAGCTTGCAAAGTTTTATATACAAGCTATCAACAATACTTGCCAATTTATTTATCTTTTTCTTATACTTTTCAACTTTATCCAAAGTATGTTTGACAGGTTCAATAGGTTCAACTAATTCATCTTTAGAAAATTTTGAGAGAAAAACCTCATCATTATTAACTTATCAACCTTTTTCTTCTTGTTCATTGTTGTGTTCATGTTCGGCAATGAGGAGTTCAACTACATGATGGCATATTTCTTCATCACTTGCTTCTGAGTTTGAAGAATCATCCAAAGTACCATGATGATGTTTTTCCTTGGCCTTGCTCTTTTGATTCTTCTTTAATTTAGGGCATTCAGATTTCAAATTTCCTTTCTCTCCACATATGTGACATCTGGTACAAAAAGATCTAATTACATTTTTGTTAGAAGAAGATTGTATATATTTCTTACCTTTATGATGCATTTCTTCTTCACTATAGATGGGTCACTAGATGAAGATGACTTTGAAGATCTTGCTTTGAATGCCGAGCCCCTTTTCTTAAATAGTTATTCTTCTTCTTCTTCTTCTTCTTCTACTTTGGCCTCCTCTTGAAGCTTTACTTCATGTGTCTCTAAATTTCCAATGACCTGCTATATCAACAATTTAGAGACACCGCTAGATTCGTCTATACCAGTGTCCTTTTCTTTGAGATTAGGTGGAAAGGACCTAATAATATTTGATACTTGTTCCTCCTTGGACATGCCTTTCCCTAAAGAACTTAAACCATTTATAATATTATAAAATATAGCATACATTTCAGTAATAGTCACATTTTTAACATACAAAACAATCAAAATTTATGATTCAAGATTAATTTTAATGATTTAACTTGTTGGGGTTCTTCATGTGTGATAAAGAGTTTTCTTCATATATCATAGGTAGTTTCATAAGAGAAATTTCTATTAAACTCACCATGGGATAAATAAGAATATAAGATACTTACAAATTTGGTGTTTAGAGTTGCCTTTCTTACCATATAATTACATTCCTCCATCTTCATTGTTAAAGGTCATATGGTAAGGAAACCATCTTTCACAGATCATAGTTTGAACCCTGGATAGAGTTTCCATTCACCTCTTCTAATATGTGTAGTTTTTTTTTAAGGAAACAACTCAATATCATTAAAGGCAAGAAATATGTCATCGACAAGGTAGTACTATCACATCAAAGTACCAAGCAAAACTCCTTTGGAAGTCTGACATAGCACAAGAATCAGATTGGGATGCGATAGGTAAATTACATGTATCAACCCACTTTCATTGTGGAAATCTGAAGCGGCTATCAGAGAGGGAAGACATCAATCTACACAAGCCCTTGAGAATATTGGGGAAGGAGTAAGAAGTACATCCAACATAGATCACCATCTCTTCCATAATTCAGGCCACCTGAAACAAAGAGAGAACAATTAGAACACTAACAACAAGACACCAAGAAAAAAACACTCAGACTAAAAAAACAACTAACAACTAAGAGACAAACAAACCTACCAAGGAGCCTCCCAAAAACACAGAACGTTCACATAGGAAAAATGTCAAGAAGTAAAGGTGCACCACCCAGGAGAACCAGGAAGGAGGCCAAAACCCCAACAATGCAAATACATAGGAAGAATGGCTCAGATGGATGAAAGGTAGGGAGTAGAGGGTGCTAGGAACCCCACCACCACTCCCGACTACCACTGCAAATAGGGGGCGGGAGACCCGCATGAGGCACAAACCCAGCTTACTCCTACTCTGCCAGAAGCACCAAGGGGTTCCCAATCTCACTATCAGCCCAAGAGGAACCCAAGGCTCGACCTACAAATGACCTAAATAGACTAACACAAAATGAAAAAGAAAGAAAGAGGGGAGAGGGGCACTCGACCCCCAGGGAAACATCCCCTAGTGAAACTGAGCCACCCCAAAAGAGCCACCCACACGCCATACCACTAAGACTCTGACCCCCAACATAGCACCCACCAACTCCCGTTGAGTCACTGTGTCACTGAGGAGGACAAGCGAGGGACAAGGGAGGAGAGTCAGGCAGAATCACCGACCTTCGTGGATCCCTGGGGAAGCCGAGGAAAGAAAGAACCCAGGGGGAGAAGGAACCATAGTGCGCCGTAGGTGAGCTTCCTCCTTCCACCGAGCATGGTCTATGGTGGCTAGCCCTAGGTCGCCCTGTCGATCGTGGGAGCTAGCGACGAAATGGGAGCCACAACTCTACCCTGTCAAGCTTCCAATATGTGTAGTTAGAACCATTAAAGAGTGTTGGATGACTGACTTGGGTTCCTTCAAGGTTGAGTTGGCCCAAATAATTTCACCCCATCTTCAAAACTTGTTAAATGCACTTGAATCCTTCTCTAATACCACTTTAGAGGATCTCTTGAGGGCATGTGAGCTGCAAGTTCTTGGTTGTTGGGATGTACATCTAACTTTAATAGAGTTTGCGTACAACAATAGCTATCAAAGAAGCATAGATATGGATCCTTATGAGGCTCTTCATGGGAGACGATGCCGGCCTCCTCTTTGTTGGTATGAGACAGGTGAATATAAACTTTTGGGTCCTGAGCTAGTACAACAGACTACAGAAAAGATTAAACTGATATAAGAATAGTTGAAAGCAGCCCAAGACAGGCAGAAATCTTATGCAGATAACCAACATAGACCACTTGAGTTCCAAGTGGGAGATAGAGTATATCTTAAGGTTTCTCATTGGAAAGGTGTGTTGAGGTTTGGAAAGAAGGGTAAGTTGGCTCCTCGACTTATGGGACCATACCCTGTTCTAGCTCATGTTGGAAAGGTAGCATATACGTTGGAGCTACCACTAGAGCTACATAGATTGCATAATGTCTTTCACATCTCTATGTTGTGGAAATGCCATCCGGATACTGACCAGACAATCCAACCAGTAGAGGTTGAGTCAGATGAGGATATCTCCTATGTTGAGGGTCATGTGTTGATCCTGGATAGAAGGGTGAAAAAGCTTAAGAGAAAAGATGTAATGCTAGTGAAATTTTTGTGGCATCACCATGGCATAGAGGAACCCACATCGAAACTAGATAATGAGATGTGTATAAAATACCCATCTCTTTTTGCATAGGATTTCAGGGCAAAATCCTTGTTAGGGGCTTATAGTTATAAGGCCCCTGAACTTGCTTAATGAGTTGCATAAGCTTAATTATCACAATTTAATGATTAGAACCCTAATATAACCTTTTGATACGTTTTTAAATCATAATACAAGCTTAAGTTTCAAATTTGGTCCACTTTGGACACTATTTGATCAAGTTATGTAATTTTTTCTATATTTTGGATTTTTATGCAATTTACCCAATTGAGGGGTTTTCTTTACAATTTGTCACATACATTATGTTATTTATATTTTATGTTATCATTCTTGAGTATTTTTATCCAATGGGATCCTATTTGAACCATGTTTTGAAGGTGTTTTCCTCAAGGGTATTTTAGGGTTTACCCCTTCATGGATGAGCTACCTTTAGTAGCTATCAACTAATGAATTATGGGATTGGCTGGGAAATTCAACAAAGGAAAGCTAAGAAGGTCTATATGGACGGTGGGGGAGCTTCTTGTGTGTTTTCTTGTATATTCTTAATAGTTTAAGGCCATAGACACATGGGGAAGCTACTTTTACACCTCATGCTTTCTTCCATCATTATCCATGGCCTATATTTACCTCTTCCTAGACCAAGTACGAAACAATGCTTGCTTTCTCTTTCCCATAACCTGGAGCAATGACTACACTCTGTTTTTCTATAGAACCAAGTTCTCTAAGGTATAAGACAACCTCTTTTTGGAGAAGAAGATCTCCTAGAGCTCCATCTAGCCCTAGCTAGGGTTTCCAAGGTCATCTTCTAGGGATTTTGACCAAGGAAATTTGTTTTCTTCCTTCCTTCTCCGTTTCTCTTGCTCTTAGCCTTCCTTATACCTTCCTCCAGGTCGGAACCTTGCTGTTCCATGGTGAAAGTGGCTCTAGAACTCAAAAATCTATCCTTCGTGTTTCTTTTTCTAGGATTTTTCTTCTTTGTGGAGAGAAGTACCTATTTGGCCAAGTTCAGATCTTAATCCAAGGTTTTCTTGCCCTATTTGCTCGATATTCTTTCTGTTTCAGATCTGAGCTACTATATAGAGGTGATTTATATAACATTCTTCACTTATATTGCTTACTAGAAGCTGGTTAGTTCATGTTTATGCTTTATTGTGATGATCTAAACATAAAGAAACCATGCTTGTTTAGAATTACGAATTTTTGTGGTGTTCTCTTTTTGTTCCATTTCTATATGAACTTGTAAACATGTGTACGACCTTTCTAATGTGTAACATGATCTGGGATAGGTTGATAGCATCAACCTATGGTGCTAAGAACAAAATAATTGATGGTTCAATTTAGGGTTTTCAAGCTATTTCACTCTACAGAAATGGCTTATAAAGTCACATTTACAGGCATCAGTTGCATACAACAAATTGACGCCTAAAGCATACAGTATCGGTTGATTACACAAACTGACATCTGTCTGTGAAGAGCGGCCAGACATGGGTATCACCTTTTATTTAGCGTCGGTTCCTTAATAACCAACCGACGCCTAAAATCGACCACCAAATCCAAAATTTCCAGCGAAAAAAATTACCTCAAAAATTTATCATACGGCGTCGGTTTTTAGCTAATCAACCGACGACTAATGGTTATTTGTGAGATAGAAATTGGGCCCATTGTTATCGTCGATTTTCTTGAAATAACCGACGCCAATGTGTTTTCGCGCATTATCCTCGCGAAAATTTTCACCCCCCTTGGACGTCGGTTTTTTACGATAGCCGACGCTGATTATGTTAAGTATCTGCTGTTTTGAATAACTGATGCCTATTTTTAACTTAATACACCCACGTGAGCCGGGATCTTCCCCCTTTCTCGATTTCATCGACTCCGCGCTTAGGTCTGGCGATCGATTCTGCTCTGGCTTCCGCTCACTGCTCCAGCCGCCGTCGTCGTCGTTTGTTGCTCCAGCCACCACCGCCCGATTCTGCTTTAGAACCTTCTCCTCTACTCTGGCCGACACCTTCTCCTCTACTCTCTACCGCCTGCTTCTGCTCTCCGCCGGCCACCTGCTTGCTGCTCGCCGTCGGCCGCCTACTGTTGCTCGCCGTCGGCCACCTTCTCCTCTTCTTCCTCTGCCACCGCTGAGGTACCCTTCTTCCTCCTCTTCTTCCTCTAGGGTATTCCTACATATGTAAGTAGTAGCATCTGCTAGCTAGGCTTGGCTTCTCTTTGTTGGTTGTTTGTTTTTTTCCTTTGCTGATGCTCCCCTCTCACTCGATGAGTGATGGTCAAGTCTTTTCTGGGCTTGCTTCTTGGCTGGTTCTCTACAAGGTTACATGCCTATTTGCTTCTTTGAAAAGAGGGAATTATTCTTTACCTCTCCATTCTTCTCATAGATACTCCAAATCTAACATATCAATCGGTTTTTGTTGAACCCTTGATGACAACTTCAGATAGGTGCTTTATATGTTTGAACCCTAATTAACACCAAAAGTGGACTAAGCCGACCTCAACATATATGTTCATGCTTAATGTGATGCAGTAAGACATTGACTGATAGGTAGCGATGGTGAAATTCATTCCACCTTGTGTTACTTTCATATGATAATTTATTTCAACCCTTTTATTAATCACAACTTTAGAATAATTAATATTTAATTCAACCCTTTTATTAATCACAACCTTAGAATAATCAATCAATCTAGCTTTTGTCTTAAATATTAGTTAAATAATCACAATCTTAGAAACATATCAGTTTGTCCCCTAGTCAAATCACATCCAGACCTACACAAAGATTAGACCAAGATTTTAAACCATCGCTCATCCATTTTTCCCCGTACATCATGGAGTTTGTGAAATCTAAAGAAGAGATTGAAGCCTACCAAAGTTTCCTCCACTACATATGTTGTTATGAATAACCTTTGCTCATGCTAGTTGTAGGTTTGGATAAGGGTAAATGTTGATAAGGCTATTATAATGGAAAAATGTTAAGATTTTTTATCGTTATAACAATCTGGAAAAATGTTGCTTTTGTTATATATTGGGCATGCTACTTAATTTTCTATGGTATAGCTACCACAAGTTTTGTTACAAATATATGTATATTAGGTTAATGACATGTTTCTGTTGTGACATGTTGATTTTTTTGCTATGTTATACCCACCATGATTTGTGTTATAAAATAATACATTGATTAATTTAGGAAGCATTGATATGTTGTTATGGCTGTCCACAAGTGTTATTATAAGAAAATTGTGCTTTGAATGGGGTTGTGAACAAGGGACTGGAGTTATATTATGTTGGCCTAGAAACCCATCCAAGATTTACTCAATAGGAGTAAATCTTGGATAGTCCCCAATTTGAGACTGTTCTTGAACACCTAATCTCACTTAGGATGTTTTAACCATTAATTATATGTAAGACCTTAAACCCTAAAGTTTTAACCAAGCTTAAACTCTAATATGTTAACCCTAGATCCTAATCTTGTTGTAATATATACTTGTTTTCTCTTTGATCATGTAATGGTTAGATCATGGATGTTCATTCGCAATCACTGCACCCCAGAGTTTATTTCTGGTCTGGATCAGTTTATTAGATTTTCCGAGGAACATAGGAAACAACCTAGCGATAGGTTATACTGTCCATGTAGGCATTGCGGTAACAAATTGAAAGTCAGCACTGGTGAAGAAATCAAAAGTCATGTCATGTGCAAAGGGATTCTACAAGGCTATATAGAATGGCACTGGCATGGAGAGATTTCAAACCCGAAACCAATGGATGTCGATATTAGTGCTTGTGTGGAAGAAGTTATTGCCTTCGATGACGTAGATGTGAACGAACTAGTTCCAGTAGACATCGTTGATGTGATGTTGGATAGTTTTGGGGTACAACACACCGAAACCGATCCACCTCCCATGTTTAGAAACATTATGCATGATGTTGAGATACTGTTATACACAGGTTGTACTAAGTTTATGAAGCTTAGCACTATGTTGAGATTGTATAAGCTGAAAGCTAACAATAGATGGAGCGACAAAAGCTTCACATCATTGTTGTCTTTGTTGAAAGAAATGCTTCCTGAAGGAAAAGATCTACCAATCTCACATACCAGGTAAAGAAATTGTTGTGCCCAATGGGAATGGAGGCCAAGAAGATACATGCATGCCTAAATGATTGTGTATTATTTCAAAAGGACTATGTGGATTTGAAAGATTGTCCAAAATGTGGTGTGTCACAGTATAAATTGATGACTATAAAGTGGATGCCATCTATACTAAAATTGTATGGTAAATTTACATTACATTAAATTGTTAGTGTGTATATATGAGGTCAATTGATCTGAAATTATATATACAGGTTAAGACAAAGATACCCAGAGAATCTAGGCCTCCACCTCCACCTCCTACATTACCAAGTTGGGTTCCATAGGACCTACCTGCCCCGTTAGGTCCTAATTGTAGCGGTATGGCAGTATGGTTAGGCGAACAAGATGTAAATTGCCCTATAACTGTTTGTATAGATGTGGATGCTGGAGGTCAATCATACGAAAACAAACTATTTATACAAGATATTTTGGAGTTTTTTGGCTATGATTAGCTAAATACATCTATGATACAAATATGGATAAGGTGAGATCTTGTTTATACATCCATATACCTTGTGTAGGATCCGGTGATCTAGTTTCTTATATATTAATACATAAGTAATACATGTTTTGCAGCTACTTAGACAAGATATGTGTAGATTTTTCATCTGAACATGTAGAATTTTTGATTCCATCTTTGATTAGCCTAGTAGCTAAAGACCCTTCGTCAGTTCAACAATACTACTGTGATGCTTTTACAAATTTTGGTCAAAATAAGAAGACGGTGATAATAACTCCATTCAATGTGAAGTAAGTTTACTTTGCTTATAATTTGGACTTAAGAAAAATACATTTTTATTGTGGATTTTGAGTAATTAATTTTTAACTTTTTTACCTCTAGGGGTACACATTGGGAGTTACTAGTTATTGTCCCCGAGAAGTTCACTGTCTATTATCTAGATCCTAAGGGGACTAAATTGAATCCAACATATGGACACGCATTGAAAATGGCATTATTTTGGTGAGAAATATTTCATTGTCATGACCGTGACACAACCCATGTGTCTCAACCGATCCCACATGTGATGTGATCAAAACACCTCAACCCAGCCTCAACGAGCTAGATGGTTGATCCCTGACACAACCTAACATAGTGTCACAGTTAACCCTAACTCAGAGTACCCTCGACCCTTTAGTAGAAACAACATCGTGCCAGCAAAACTAGATTCATCTAATGCTACATCACGACTGCGACATGGAGAAGGTGTGACCCCATCCAAAAAACAACATCATGACCTCATCTCTCTCAGCAACATTACGACCATCTTCTTGGCCATCTTGGCCACAACATCGTCTAGAAACTGAGTTTGTCTCTAAAACAACACTGTGACACAACCTAGATAATAGGTAATGACCAGCCTAAACCAAAACTACCCCAAACAAGATTTCGACTGTGAAAGAATTCTAAGAGACGTCTCGACCATATTATCTACTCCATCACTATTCTTGAACCAAGGTCAAAATAGAAGGATAACAACAAAGAATAAGCATGCATCAAACAGAGTTAATAACACCCTGGATCATGGTGTTTAACAACCTAAAAGGTGATGCTGGAAGATCATTCAAAGATATAAACTTAAAGAGAGTGAAATTGACATTCTTATGCTTATATAATAGACCATAACTTCTGTTTTGTTCAAGTATAATGGATCATGTAAGAAGGTAGTATAAGAACAAGTTTAAAGATGCACATAATAGGATTGATAAAAGTTATAAAACCCACCTAATATTGATGAGGAACAATCTCTCAAGACTCAAGGTCCAAGACCTTCAACTAATCTCCAACTCTTCAACCAAGGGATCACCTCTAAGAAGAAGAAATTTCCATGATCAGAAGAAGGTTTAGAGAAAAAGGGGAAAATAGATATTTGGCTGAACCAATCAAAAAAAAGGAAAAGAGAAAGAGAAGAGATCATCCTTTCACTAGTGGCCACCATGTCAAAACATAGTCTAAGGCCTTTATGAAGAGGAGGACTACTCTCTCTCTCTCTTTCAAGGAAAACCACCATGAATGATCCACGACCAAGAAGGAAGGAGAAGGTGGAGGTTTTAGAAAAGAAAATGTAAACTAGAGAAGAAGATTACTTATGAAGAGATGATTCTCCAAGAATCACCACCAAAGATTAATCGTAGAACAAGATCATCTACATGCACCAAGGATCGGCCACCCAAAAACCTAGATATGACCTTCCTTGTTGTTCAAGCTCCAAGGAGATCTAATGGTAGAAGTAAGAGTTGTGGGACGAATACGATTATTTATTGGTGAATAGGATGGGTTATATACTCAAAGAGGAGAGAGGTAGAGGTGTCAACATATTAGATCATCTTAAGGACACATTCCCTTCAAGGAGATAACATTTTGTCCACTCATGTGAAAATATCCATGGTCATGCTTATGTAGTAAGGTGTTGTGAGCTACTAAGGTTAGTTAGTCCCCTTGTCTTAGTCGAAACATTCTCATGCACACCCTTGTCTCAACCTAACCCTAATCATCATAGCATGATCGAGACACCTACATTAAAGGACAACTATTGTGACCATCCTATCTCTAGGCTGTCTCGGTCGCAAACATGCATCCAAGCATGTGTCTTGGTCATGTCCCTCACCACAAGGGGTGTAAAGGTCATACCATCAAACCCTAGGTCAAACATTAAGTCAACTATGAAAACCCTAGAATCCCTAATTTCACATGATGATGTTACACCATTATTCAATATTCAAACAAAGAGCCCCTTGACACAATTTTATCTCTCATGATATCAATAGCACAAGATGTACACTCTTCATGTGTCATTTTGCAACATAATTCTCACTTATAAGTAAATTGTAAATTAGTCCAAAACAAACACATAAATAGCAAGGATAACTCAAATATTAGTCAAATTGGACCTAGATGAAAATGTAAGCCTGACACATTATATTATAGAGCCTCAAGAGTTTAAATTAGAGTTTAACATTTCATTATATAAATTAAACACTCTTAAGAATTAAGCTAGGTCAGGGATCTTACAACTATAAACCCCTAACAGGGATTTTGCCCCCAAAATCCTAAGAAAAATGAGACAGATACTTTTCTCGCATCTCGTCCTCAAGTTCCCTTGTAGCTTCTTCAATGCAACTGTGATTCCATCAAAATTTAACTAACATAATGTCTTTTTTCTTCAAGTTCTTGATCCTTCTATCTAGGATCAGGACATGACCTTCCATGTAATATATATCATTATCTAGCTGCACTTCAATAGGATGAAGAGTCAACTCGGTATCAGGGTGACACTTCCTCAACATAGAGATGCGAACACAAGATGTAACTTTTGTAACTCAGGTGGAAGATCCAACTTATAGGCCACCTTCCCAACATGTGCAACTATAGGATAAGGTCCCACATATCTGGGATTTAATTTACCCTTTTTCCCAAACCTTATAACTCCTTTCCAAGGAGGGACTTTAAGGTACACCCTGTCTCCCACCTAGAACTCTAAAGGTCTACGACAGTTACCAACATAAGATTTCATTCTATCTTGAGCTGCCTTGGGTTGTTGTTGAATGACTTTGATCTTTTCTGTTGTCTGATGTACTAACTCAGGACCCAAAAGCTGATATCCCCCTATATCATACCATCATAAAGGAGATCTACAATTTCTCCCCATATAATGCCTCATATGGTGCCATGTTGATACTCCTTTGATAACTATTGTTCTATGCAAACTCTATCAGGCTAAGATGTATATCCCAACTGCCCAAAAATTGCAACACACGAGCTCTTAGTAGATCCTCCAAGGTTTGTATTGTACTCTCACACTATCCATCTATCTATGGATGGAACACAGTACAAAACCACAACTGTGTACCCATCATTGTATTCAAATGCTCCCAAAAGCGACTAGTGAACTAAGGACCTCTATCTGACACTATTGTAGCTAGAATACTGTGCAGACGTACTATCTCACCGACATACACCTGTGCAAGTTTCTCAGCTATACATGTTGTCTTTACTAGTAGAAAGTGTGTTGATTTAGTCAACTTGTCTACTATTAGCCAAATGGAATCACAACATTTGGCTGTCCTTGAAAGTCCAACCACAAAGTCCATTATGATATGATCTCATTTCCACTAAGGTATATGCATTGGTTGTAAAGTCCCTGTAGGTTTATGATGTTTATCTTTAACCTACTGGCATACTGTGGACTTAGACAGAAACTCAACTCCATCAAATTTTAATCCTGTAAATTAATATAGATCTTTTAGTTTATGAGATATCTTGGTGCTTCCTAGATGCATAGCATACATAGAAGAGTGATCTTCTTCTAAAACTAAAGTCCTTAGATTATCTATATCTGGAACAATTGATCTACCATGATAACACATTGTCCCATTATCAAATCCATGAAAACCATCATGCTTCTAATTGTCGAACTTTGCTAGAATATGTTGTGTCACAATATCATTCTATAGTGCATCTCTGATCTACTAACTCAACGTCAGCTTTACTTGTAATTGTGCTAACATATCTACTAACAAGGATACTTCTAACTATACATTCATATGTCATAGAGAGACCAACATATCTCTCTTGTGGCATACCAAAGCATTCAATTGCGCTTGCTCAGAAGACGATGACGATGAAGATTTCATACTTAGAGCATTTGCTACTACATTTTCCTTTCTTGGAAGATAATCTATAGTGCAGTCATAATCCTTAATCATTTCCATCCAACATCGTTTTCTCATGTTCAAATCCTACTTCGAAAAGATATATTGTAAGTTCTTGTGGTCGGTGAAGATCTAGCACTTCTCCCCATACAAGTAGTGTTTCCATATCTTCAAATCATGGACCACAATGACTAACTCTAGATCATGTGTTGGGTATTTTTTCTCGTGTTTCTTAAGATGTCGCAAGCAAAAGAAATCACTTCCTTATCCTGCATAAGCACACAACCCAAACCATTCTTAGATGCATCACAAAAGACTATATAACCCTTTCCCTACTCAGGCAACACTAACACTGGTGCACTGGTCAACTTCTCCTTCAGAAGTTGAAAGGAACGTTGACATATGGCATCCCAAAAAAATTGCACATCCTTCCTCATTAACTTTGTTAGAGGTAATGCCATTGCACCAAAGTTCTTAATGAACCTTCTATAATATCCTACCAACCCCAAAAAGCTACGAACCTCCATAGGTGTCTTCAGATGATCCCACTCCAGAACTGATTCCAGCTTCTTTGGGTCTACACGAACTCCTTTGGAAGATATTACATGTCCTAGGAAATCCACTTCCTTTAACCAGAACTTGCACTTACTAAACTTTGCATGTAACTGGTGTTGTCTCAGTAAAGACAAAGTCTGACATAAATGTTACTCATGTTGTTGACCATATTTGGAGTAGATAAGTATATCATCTATAAACACAACTACAAACTGATGCAAATGAGGTTTGAACACTTTATTCATTAGATCCATATATGTTGTTGGTTCATTGGTTAGCCTGAACAGCATAACCACGAACTCATAATGACCATACCTCATCCTAAAGGATTACTTAGGTATTTCATCTGCCTTGATACTCAACTGATGATAACCCAACCTCAGATCTATCATAGAGGAGACTATGGAACCTTGTATCTGATCAAACAAATCATCTATATGTGGCAACATATACTTATTCTTAATCATCATGATATTCAACTATCAATAGTCCATACACAACCTCATTGATCCATATTTCTTCTTTACAAATATAACGATAGCATCCCAGGGAGACATGCTTGGCCTAATGAAACCTTTATCAAGAAGTTCTTGTTAGTGCTTCTTAAGTTCTTTCATGTCTACTGGTTCCATTCTATAGGGTGTATGTGCTTTGGGTTGGGCACTGGGAACTAGATTGATTTCAAAGTTAATCTCTCTAGGAGGAGGTACACCTGAAAACTCATCAAGAAACACATCCTCAAACTCTCGTACAAATAAAACCTCCTAAACACTAGGACCCTTTGCCTTTATATCCACCACATGTGCCAAAATGCATCACAACCATGTCTCATTAACTTCTCTATCATCATAGAAGAAGCTAGACATGTCAGAAGGATTTTCCTATCACCCTAGAAAACCTATGAGGAATCATCTTCTATCATCGTTTCCATCTTGTCACTACAGTCCAAGATCACCTGATACTTTTTTAATGCATCCATCCCTAGGATTATGTCGAATCCATCCATATCAAGTAGTAAGAGATCCACTTGTATATTGTGTCTTAAAAAGGAAAGAATACATGACAAACATACTTCCCACAGCTCTGTGGAACCAACTAAGGGAGTCTCTAGATGAAGATTGTTATGTATATGACTAACTGGAAAGAAACAATTCACTATCACTTCTCTAGTGATGAAAGAATGTATCACATCGGGTTCAATTAAAATAGATATAAAACATGAAGAAGACAAATCAGAATGATATAATTCCATTTGACCTATCACAACCTTTTGGTTGATGACTCCCTCTGGCTGACTCATCACATAGAATCAAGTTGTCTCATATTGTCTCCCTCTACCTCTACTAGCATGTCCTGATGAACCAGCTTGTGATGCCTATCTGCATCCTCTGCCATTGTGTTGTTGTCATTGCTGCGAACTCCGCTGACTCTACCTAGGATCCGGAGTCACTTCTTCATCCTTCACAGGAAAATACCACTTAGTATGACCCACATGTCCACACTTGAAGTAGGTTTTTCCCTCACACCACGGCCTAGATGGCCCTACCACATATACTTACATTGCATTCCGAGCTCCTACAGGTGGCACACTATGAACTCTGCCTCTACTCTGTGTCCACTACAACTGAGTTACTAACCTACACCGAGACTACAGTGCTAAGTATCTAGTCTTCTTAAATCCTCTAGAATATTGTCCTTGGTATTGCATAGGCCTCTTCTTGGCCTTTTTTCACGTTTCTTAATCAACACGAAGATTTTGGTTTTATGTCATGATTGTATAAAAAGGGCTTGTACATGTAAACAAGTTGCAATATGTATTAGATATGCTTGATAGCCCATGAACTTAATATGTAACATCTTTTGGTATATGTTAAATACAGATTGCCAATGTTGAAGGATTGATTGAAAAATACTTACGCTTGACATATGAAATTGCAATGGGTTTAAATTTACTTTGTTTTGGTGGTAATATTGTGTTTAGTGATAATTTCACGATATGTTTTGATTAATCTCTTTTGTTGTGGTGATGGTCATCACACATAGGACACATAACTTTGTTATGAGGATTCCATCAATAGTCATTCATGCATCAACCCGAGAAACACACATCACCATGCGAGGAATGACATTAGACTTTCATAATGAAAAGATATATATAATTACCCCTCTTTCCTCATATATTTTGGTAGATGAGATCTTCTCATTGGTTATCAAATATTGTTTATGATTCTGTTTCACCTATCACTATCCATATAACTAACATTTTTATTAACTACTGCTTCAAAAGATCATTATTATTTCCAATGTTTCACCAATGTGGCAAGACTACCAAGCCTTGATTTCACTAGAAGCAATGTCATCAATCCTTTTTACTCCATGAGATAGAAGTTTAAGAATTTGTGGGTTATTGTATGCACTATCGCATCCAACATATAAGAGAATGTTGACCTAGAGGTTATACATTGCCTATATTTTGATAATGACTTAACCATTCCATTCATATGTATCTAATATGTGTGCTTAAGATTGTTTTTAGGCATTAGGTACATGAAAAGGATCAAAAATCCAAAGCCCTAGAATGGGTCAAGCTCAAGTCAAAATAGCTACAAGTGTGCCTTTTGGGATTTATATGTAAATGACCTTAAAACCTTTATGTAATCACTTGTAATGATGAATTGACTTGTAACTTTAGTGAGAAAAATTGTTTGGGACAAAAATCACCAAGTTTTAATCACTTTAGATGCAATTTTGAAAATTGATTTCAGGCACTTTGTCGGTCAAGTTTCCAAGCCTTAAAACTCGATCGATCAATCCTTAGTCAATTTTCTGCAGATTGCATCGGTCGAGTTGTGTTTACACAGAACTCGACCGATCAGGTAATTGACCATTTCGACGTCAAATGGTCAGTCGAGTTTTGTCAGGACAAACTTGACCGATCATTTGAATATCGGCTTTGTCGTTTACTTGATCGGTCGAGTTACCTTTATTGAAACTCGATCGATTGCACTGTACGAAATGTGCATAAAAAAGTGATGTGACCATTGGTGAGTGTTTTTAGCAAAAAATAGAGTCGTTTCTTTGAACAAAAAATGGCTATTTTCGTATCCAAGTGTCCCACAACTTAAAGGGGCACCCTCAACTATAAATAGAACCTCTTGGAGTTCATTCCAAGGTTGCTCATTCATTGCAAATTTGGTGCTAGCATAGTTGAGAGTGTTCTAACCCTTTGATCCCCTTTCTCTCTCTATTTTCAAGTCAAATTCATGAGTATGAGTGAGATAGGTCCCTATGTAAGAGAGATACTCCATGTGTTTATGTAAAATCTCTCCTCCTCCATCTTCCAACCTCCATTCCTTTGAAGATTGTTGAAGATCCCTCTCCAAGTGAAGGAGAAGGTGATGTTGTTCTTCAAGGTTGAAGAAGGCAAGCTGCTCCAGGTCTCCAAGTGAAGGACATAGGCGCTCCAGATCTCCAAGTGAAGGAGAGAAGCAAGGCAACTCTCAAGGAAGATAGGTAATGCCTTGAAGGCAGAAGACTTGAAGAAAGGAGTGGGTAAGTCCATGTTGATGGCTGAAGACTCCATGCTTCAAGTGGGTAAGCTCCTTCTATAGGTTGAAGATCTTTTCTTGAGGTACTAAGCCCTTGGATGTGTGGTTGTTGTATCTTGTAATCTTATTGTGGAATATAAGAGTACCAAGATTTCAAATCCTAGAGACTAACCCACTCTAGGTAGTGTAGTGACATTTATCCTAAGTTTAGGACATGGAACCACTCTAAACCACCTATCCAAGTTCTTGTCTTTCACTATCTCTCATCCTAGCTATGAATGCTAGATTAGGTCATCAAATTGTTGCTTGTTTAAGTTTATACAATTGATATAATTTGGTTGTCTAATCAATCTTGTAAGAATTGTGAAGCTCTATTCAACCCCCCTTCTAGAGACCATTGATCCAACAAATGGTATCAGAGTAGGTCTTCTCCAAGCTACTTCAACAAGTAGGAGAAGATGGGCGATTCGGCACTTGGTTCACTTAACCTAGAAGGAAGCTTCTCCATGAGACCTCCGGTCTTCGACGACACTAATTTCCTCTATTGGAAGAGAAGGATGCAGTTCTACCTTCAAGGTGTGAGCTATGAAATGTGGAAGATATTCCATCTCAAATATGAAGATCCAAAGGGGGACATCACCACATGGACTGAAGTTGAAATGAAGCATGCTCAACTCAATGACAAAGCTGTGAGCATCATCTACGCCACCCTTACTCCATCTGAGTTCAACCGGATCTCCTCATGGGACACCTCACATGAGATATGGCACAAATTTTGTGTCACCTATGAAGGAACCGAGCAAGTGAAGGAAGCCAAGATCTACATGCTTGGTGGTCTTCTAGAGAAATTCAAGATGGGTAAGAATGAGAGAGTGACTAATATGTACACTAGGCTCAATGTCATCTTAAATGGTTTGCCAGCCCTTGGGAGTGTGATGGATAGAGGTACTATCAACTCTAAGATCTTGAGATCTCTTCCTAAGAGATGGGAGCCGAAGGTCACTTCAATTGAAGAGGTGTACAAGCTAAGTGAGTTGTCAACCGAGGAGCTGGTTGGTAACCTCCAAGCTCATGAACCTAGGCTTGACAAGCAAGAAGAGGAAGAGAAGAGAGAAGAAAAAGAGTCAAAGATGATAAAGGACACATCTTCAAAGCACAAATTGAAGAAATGGTCCGGCAACAACAACTCGCCTTGAAGTCTTCCAACCCTTCCTCAAGTGAAGATGAAGGCTCAAATGAGCATGAGGCAAACTACTCAAAGGGCAAACACTTCAAGAGCAAGCCCTCCTCTTCTACTCCAAGGTGCTATGAGTGTGGTCAAAAAGGCCACTACAAGAGTGATTGCCCCAAGTCCAAGAAGAGCTACCACAAGAGCAGCCATAAGAAAGATAAGGAGCACAAGAGAGAAGGCAAGTACAAGAGGAAGGACAAAAAAGAAAGAAGATCAAGAGATGCTGCCCATGCAGCTTGGGAGGAGTCTTCTTCAAGCTCCTCAAGCTCCGAAGATGGATAATGCCATCTTGCCCTCATGGCCTCTACTAGTGAGGATGTTGGTGAGGTAAGTGAGGTAAGCAATGTTAATTTACTTGAACTTTCTAAGGAAACTCTCATTGATATGTTGAATGAATGCAAATCCTCCTTTACTAAATGCAAGTCTAAAAGGAAAAGATTAGGGAAGATAATTGATGATCTTTATGCTAAAATTGATATTTTTGATCAAAATGAAAAAGTGCATCTTGAGAGCATAGATTCCTTCCAAGGGCAATTTCTTGAACTTGAACTTCAACACAATGGAGTAGAGGTTGAGAATGGTGTATATCTTAAAAATATTGAAAATCTTAAGATAGAAAACCAAAAGTGCCTAGATGAGCTTGATGTTCTTAAAACTGAAAATGTGGAACTCAAACTTATCAATGGTGCTAGGAGAGAGGAAGTCTATGCTTATCAAAGAGATATTGTCATGCTTAAATATGAAAATGCTAAGTTGCTTGCTCAAGTTAATGATTTATCTTCTAGACCTATTTTGCAAAGTAATGAAGTTGCTAGCATAGCTTTAGAAAGAGATTCTTTTCATACTAAAGCCCTCTGTCTTGAGGCCGACCTATTGCATGCTAGAAATGATCTTGCTAGTCCTTCTACTACAATCATTAACCTTAGTGATGATAATGCCAAGTTAAGATCTTCTTTGCAAAAGTTTCTCTCGGGAAAGAAATACCTCAATGAAGTCCTAGAACACTCTACCAAACATGTTGGTACTAGTGGTTTGGGATATGATGGGACTGCTCCCAAAGGTAAGAAAAAGAGCAAGAACAAGGGTAAGAAGAAGAGTGTGGAACCTCCCATTTTCCATGAAGATACTTCCGACTCTAAGAACCCTATGGTTTGTGTTCATTGTAAATGTATGACCATTACTCCACTTATTGTCTTACAAGCCCAAGGGGACCAACCCAAAGATGAAATGGATCCCCAAGCTAACCCTGGATCCCAAAGTTTGAGTTGGGTTCTGAAATCCTTTTTTCTTGCAGGTTAAAAAGAGATGGATTGTTAATAGTGGCTGCTCTAAGAACATGACTGGAGAAATCAGCTATTTCAACAAGTTTGTGAAAAAGAAAGGACGATCGGTAACCTTCGGGGAAAATAAGAAGGGTAAGGTCATAGGTGAGGGTGATGTGGGCAATGAGCTATGTATTAAAAATGTGTTTCTTGTTAGTGGCCTACATCACAATTTAATTAGTGTAAGTCAACTTTGTGACAATGGATATTTTGTGTTGTTTACTTCTTTAGAATGCTTGCTTCTAGATTCCCTCTCCTACAATGTTATATATAAGGGAACTAGAAATGGTAATCTTTATGTTATTGTTCTTGATGCTCTTAAGCCCATACTAAATAGATGCTTGGTAGTGGATAAAAGTGATATTTCGCTTTGGCATCACCGTTTGGGTCATGTGAATATGCATCAAATAAAGAAATTGAGCAAAAAGGACTTGTTCAAGGGACTTCCCAAATTGGATTTTGAAAAGGATGAGGAATGTCAACCTTGTACACAAGGGAAACAAACCAAATCCTCCTTCAAATCCAAAGGAGTCATGAGTACCAAGAGAGTTCTTGAACTTCTTCATATTGATCTATTCAGACCAATGAGAACGCAAACACTTCATGGTTCCAAGTATTGTCTTGTTATTGTTGATGATTTCTCTCGATATACTTGGACCTTCTTTCTCATTTCTAAAAGTGATACTCTTGATGTTTTCTCGAGCTTTTGTAAAAGGGCTGAAAACGAAGCTTCTTGCCGAATTGTTTCTATCCGTAGTGATCATGGGGGAGAATTTGAAAATGATCTTTTTGAGTGTTTTTGTGAAAAATTTGGTTATTCAAACAATTTCTCTTCTCCTCGTACGCCTCAACAAAATGGGGTTGTAGAGAGGAAGAAAAGGTCACTACAAGAGATGGCTAGGACCATGCTTCTTGAGTATGACACTCCTAAGAAGTTTTGGGCTGAAGTTGTTAGAACCTCATGCTTTGTGCAAAACTGAGTTTTCACACATCCTTCTTTAAAGAAAACCCCATATGAACTATGGCGTGGTAGAAAGCCGTCTATTGATTTCTTTCATGTTTTTGGATGTCCTTGTTTTGTTTTAAACATGAAGGATTCTCTTGACAAGTTTGATCTGAAATCATATATGTCTTTATTCCTAGGCTATAGTACTACTAGAAGGGCATATAGAGTATTCAACATTGAATTGTCTAAAATTCAAGAATCTATCAATGTTAAGTTTATTGAAACTAACCCTGTTGTAGGCAAGAATGTTGTTGATAATGATGTTGCAGATGATTTGATTCCTATCTTAAAAGACCTCAACATCGAAAATAAAGGTAAGCAGGTGATAGAAGAAGAAGAAGAAGAAGAAGAAGAAGAAAAGAAGGATCCCACTCTCCATTTTGCAAAGAATCATCCAAAGGAATTGATCATTGGAAACCCATTCGAGAGAGTGAGGACACGAGCTCCTCACAACAAAGAATAAGCAGACAGTGTCTTCATCTCCCAACTAGAGCCAAAGAACATCAAAGAAGCCTTTGGTGATGATGAGTGGATCCTAGCCATGCAAGAATAGTTAGAGCAATTCGAGAAGAATCATGTGTGGACTCTAGTGCCAAGACCAAGTGATAGAAAAATCATTGGAACCAAATGGGTCTACCGCAACAAGCTAGATGAGTAAGGAAATGTGGTAAGAAACAAAGAAAGGTTAGTAGCACAAGGTTACAACCAACAGGAAGGTATTGACTTTGATGAAACTTATGCTCATGTTGCTATATTAGAATCTATTCGTATGTTACTTGCCTTTGCTAGTTACAAAAATTTCTTGTTATATCAAATGGACATTAAAACTGCGTTTTTGAATGGTACAATCGACGAGGAAGTATTTGTTGCTCAACCTCCATCCTTTGAAAATGACAGGTTACCCAATCATGTTTATTTGTTGCAAAAAGCTCTCTATGGAATCAAACAAGCACCTCGAGCTTGGTATGAGAAACTAAAGAACTTTTTGTTAGATAACGGGTATGTCATGGGCAAAGTTGATTCTACCTTGATCCTAAAACACACTTCTAACCATTTTCTTATAATTCAAATTTATGTTGATGATATCATTTTTGGCGGGATTGATCCTGATCTTTGTAAGGAGTTTAGTTCGCTTATGCAGAGTGAATTCGAAATGAGCATGATGGGTGATTTGACTTTCTTCCTCGGCTTTCAAATCAAGCAAACAAAATAAGGGAACTTCATCAACCAAGGAAAGTACACAAATGAACTGCTCAAGCGCTTTGGGATGGAGAATATGAAGCCGATGGATACACCCATGTCCAACACCGCCAAACTTGACAAAGATGAAGAAGGTGAGAAGGTAGATGAGAAGCTCTATAGAGGTATGATTGGAATTTTACTCTATTTAACTGTCTCTACACCTGATATTATGTTTAGTGTTGGCTTGTGTGCTCGCTTTCAATCTAGCCCTAAGAAGTCGTATCTTATTGTTGTTAAGAGGATTTTGAGGTACTTAGCCAAAACCCAAAATTTTGGACTATGGTATCCTAAATCAAGAGATTTTACTCTTATAGCATATAGTGATGCGGATTACCCAGGGTGTTTGGTTGATAGAAAGTGCACAAGTGGCACTTTTTTCATTCTAGGACCATGCTTAGTATCTTGGTTCTCCAAGAAACAAAGTACAGTGGCATTATCAACTATCGAGGCTGAATATATTGCAGCTGGGAGCTATTGTGCACAGGTCCTATGGATGAAGCAAATACTTTAAGACTTCAACATATTTTTGATGCTTCTCCTATCTTTTGTGACAATACTAGTACAATTAATCTATCTTACAATCCTATATTGCATAGTAGAGCCAAGCATATAGAGGTTCTTCATCACTTTCTCCATGATCACATTGCCAAGAAGGATATTTATATCATACATGTGTACATGGAAAATCAATTGGCGGATATCTTTACAAAACCTCTAGCTAGAGACCAATTTAACTTTATTTGATCTAAATTGCTTATTGTTGATTTGAATGATATTGTCATGTGATCTAGCTAGTTGTCTCTTTCCTATATGCTTGTTCATCTCTTTCTTCACTTTGTTTTGCCTACATATGCTTAAATGTGCCTAACTTGCTTGAAAACATGCTTTGTTTTTGCTTTTTTTGGGGTTTTTATCGAATTCCATGTTTTATCGCAAAATAGTGCCCAATGATGAGCTAAATGTGCATAAGTATGTTCAAGATACATAATAGAATGGAAAAACAAATTTAATTGGAATGTATATGGCTAGAAACTAAGAATGTGACTTTTAGGTCAGGTTGACCTTCGGTCAAGTTTTCACCCTCAGAAACTCGACCGATCAGGAGCCGAGAGAAAGTCTTTAATGGACCGTTCAGTCGAGTTTTCCGCACACTAAACTTGACCGATCTACGGGCTGGGCCAACTTAAAAGTTAGGATCGGCCATCTTTTTTCCCTCTCAACTAGAAAACAGACGACCGATTCCTCACCTCTTATCCCTAAGCTCTTAAACCCTACCCTAAACCTCTCGTTCCTAGCCCTAGATCGACCTAGAATCATTTTTCTTGACCTCCCCGGGCATCAGTGGTGGTGTTTCTTCGGTGTTTGAGGTTTGTTGTTGCTTGTGTGCACATTTTTCATTTCATTTTTGCTTCCATGGCTTCTCATAGACAGAAATGTCCTGCTCCAAGAAATGCCCTAGCTTCCTCATCCAATAATTATTTGATTCCATTTGATAATACCTCTCTTGTGTCAGTTGAAGCTGTAAATAGGTACAAGGACCTTCTTCCCCGAAGCCCTTTTCCTTTTCGTGCTTTGATCGATCCTTCCCCTAGGTATCAAGCGATTATTGCCTCTGTTTCATGGCTTCTTGCCTCCCACCATTTGTCCGCCCTAGCGGTCGAATGTGACTATTTTAAAAACTCTCTATCAAGCACTAAAGTAGTTCATGAGTTCTATGTGAACTTGCATTGGAACTACGACATGCTTATCCCGCCGCCGAATACTCAAATAATTCTTACATCTGTGATCGTCGGTCGTCATTTCCAGATCTCCAAGGATACATTAAATGTCTTTTTTGCTGGTGATAAGGAAAATGATACATGGCATAAAGATTATGGTGAGTATTTCGATCTTCTTGACCCAGAAGGTTTTTACAAACACCATGAATTGACATTGTCGGATGTTCATCAGTTTTTGAAGAAACCTGACGTGGCCTATAAGAAGAAGTCCACCCTACCCTCCTCCTCTCTTGACCTAAAGAGGTGCATATTGTCTTTGGTGATTAACTGTAATGTCCACCCCAAGAGAAATCAAACGGACATTGCCGAAAACACCGTAGTCATTATGTATTGTTTGTTAAACAATATTGGTGTCAAGTGGGCCAGGTATATCTCACACCACATGACCTGCTTTGACACTGGTAAGAACACCAAAGGCACCCACCCACCCTACCCGGCTTTGATATGTGGTTTTTTCAAGTTCGCTATTGACAAGTGTCTCTTTTCTGACTTCCATTATCCGTTCTCCAGAAAGGGTGTTTGTATTAGTGAAACCACTCTTCAAAAGTTTGTTCCTATATTTTCCTCTACCTATGGTGCTTCTGCCTCTGCATCCGCTTCAGCTACCCCATCCTCCTCCACCCGAGCTCCACCACCGTAGCCTCCTCCTAGACCCAACTTTGCATCTTTTCGTGTGTCTAATGAAACCCTTATGGGTTATATGATGCATCAATAGGCATACAATCAACATGTTTAGGATCACCTACACCAGGATCTGTGTTCCATAATGTCTCACATGAACCTATCATGTGCATCACCCTACCTTACCTACCAGCCATACCCCGGTAGTGCCTATGCTTCATATGCATATGAGCATTACTATCCTACTGCCGAGCCTTCCACAGCTGCTCTGCCACCTTTTGATGTTGGTCATTCTATTCCTGCTATTCTTCCGTTACCTGTTGGCCCCCTGGCCACTCTACTCACCTCCTTGGGTGACTCTTCTCCGTCCTTCCCATAGGCCAAGGAGCTTCTTGCTCTTGGTATGTCGTGGGCTGAGCAGAATGCCCGCTGGCCCGGTCGTTCCTTTGACCCTCCTGATGATGAGGAGATGCCAGACCAGACCGAGGATGATGATGCTGATGCTGATGACGGTGACGACAAGGATGCTTCCGATGATGGAGACGGTGATGGTGTTGGTTCTGATGCTGGCACTACTGCTCCACCTTCTGATGGGGATGAGGACTACACACCTGGCGATGAGGATGTTGTTGATATAGATAGCTTAGACGTTTAGGCGGTGTCTTTATTTTTAGTCTAGCATGCTTATCATATATATCTTTCTAGACTATTTTGTATCAGAAACATCATGGCACATTCTTCTAAGATGTACTATTTCTTATCTTTGTGTTATCACTTTTGTGTGTGTAGTTGCTCGTATGTGGATGTATATCTCAGTTGTAATATCCTTGATGTGTACTATGGCTATTTCCTATGGTTTATCCTATTCTTTGGTTCCATCTTGAGTTATATTTTGATCATGACTTGGATTGTATGTCATCTTTTCTCTGTGTGTGATATCTACCTTTCAACTATTGTTTCATCCTTTGCTTACATGTTTGGTTGAGTTTTTGGAGAAGACCTGGGTTTTGCTCTTCTACCCCCCTACCTTTTTAATAATTTCAAAAGGGGGAGAGATATTTCAAGTGATAGATCATGTCTTGAAACTCAATCATATTGGTTTTTCTTTGCTATAATATTGCTTTTTCTTGTGAGATCCTTTTCTTGTTCAATTCACTCTCCTTTATGTGAACTTGCAAAGGACTACACATTACATGTATATTGGTATTTCTATGTGAAGAAAAACTAACCATGCAGGTTAGAGGAAGCATAAATTGAGGGGGATCAAATTCACATTGTTCACATCATGAATCCCCCTAATTTACAAGGCAAAGGTATAACTTTCATATCCTTTTCAATATGCTTGAGGAATGGTTTGTCATTGTCAAAAAGGGGGAGAATGTTGACCTAGAGGTTATACATTGCCTATATTTTGATAATGACTTAACCATTCCATTCATATGTATCTAATATGTGTGCTTAAGATTGTTTGTAGGCATTAGGTACATGAAAAGGATCCAAAATCCAAAGCCCTAGAATGGGTCAAGTTCAAGTCAAAACGGCTACAAGTGTGCCTTTTGGGATTTCTATGTAAATGACCTTAGAACCTTTATGTAATCACTTGTAATGATGAATTGACTTGTAACTTAAGTGATAAAAATTGGTTGGGACAAACATCACCAAGTTTTAATCACTTTAGATGCAATTTTGAAAATTGATTTCAGGCACTTTGTCGGTCGAGTTTCCAAGCCTTAAAACTCGACTGATCAATCCTTAGTCAATTTTCTGCAGATTGCATCGGTCGAGTTGTGTTTACACAGAACTCGGCCGATCAGGAAATTGCCATTTCGACTTCAAATGGTCAGTCGAGTTTTGTCAGGACAAACTCGACCGATCATTTGAATATTGGCTTTGTCGTTTACTTGATCGGTCGAGTTACCTTTATTGAAACTCGACTGATTGCACTGTACAGAATTTGCATAAAAAAGTGATGTGACCATTGGTGAGTGTTTTGAGTGAAAATAGAGTCATTGCTTTGAACAAAAAATGGCTATTTTCATATCCAAGTGTCCCACAACTTAAAGGGGCACCCTCAACTATAAATAGACCCTCTTGGAGTTCATTCAAAGGTTGCTCATTCATTGCAAACTTGGTGCTAGCATAGTTGAGAGTGTTCTAACCCTTTGAGCCCCATTCTCTCTCTACCTTCAAGTCAAATTCGTGAGTATGAGTGAGATAGGTCTCTGTGTAAGAGAGATACTCCATGTGTTGATGTAAAAACTCTCCTCCTCCATCTTCCAACCTCCATTCCTTTGAAGATTGTTGAAGATCCCTCTCCAAGTGAAGGAGAAGGTGGTGTTGTTCTTCAAGGTTGAAGAAAGCAAGCTTCTCCAGGTCTCCAAGTGAAGGAGATAGGTTCTCCAGATCTCCAAGTGAAGGAGAGAAGCAAGGCAATGCTCAAGGAAGATAGGTAATCCCTTGAAGGCAGAAGACTTGAAGAAAGGAGTGGGTAAGTCCATGTTGATGGTTGAAGACTCCATGCTTCAAGTGGGTAAGCTCCTTCTATAGGTTGAAGATCTTTCCTTGAGGTACTAAGCCCTTGGATATGTGGTTGTTGTATCTTGTAATCTTATTGTGGAATATAAGAGTACCAAGATTGCAAATCCTAGCGACAAACCCACTCTAGGTAGTGGAGTGACATTTCTCCTAAGTTTAGGACATGGAACCACTCTAAACCACCTGTCCAAGTGCCTGTCTTTCACTATCTCTCATCCTTGCTATGAATGCTAGATTAGGTCATAAAATTGTTGCATGTTTAAGTTTCTGCAATTGATATAATTTGGAGGTCTAATCAATCTTGTGAGAATTGTGAAGCTCTATTCAACCCCTCCTTCTAGAGCTCATTGATCCAACAGAGAACACTACCTATGACAAGGGATAGATACTAATGTAACTCTTGGTAGAGTTTTTGATCATCTGTCATCCATGATAGAGCTCCACCAAAGTGATATTGTTCTTAATTGATTTTGTTAAATAAAATAAAAAATAACATTTGATGATACAATATTAATCATCTCCTTATTTTATTAGTTATATGTCTCTAAGTCATATGCTTTCAGCAAGTATTCCAAGACAAACCAAAGTTCATGACAAAAATAGTAATCCATGAGGTATATCTAGATTCCTACATCTAAATTTATTTTTAATTAGTATTGTCACACTTAACTAGTCATGTTGTTGTCCTAGTCCAAGCAACATGGTTCACAATCCTAACCCAATCTTAGAAAAGTTCAAAATTGATAAGGTCACGGGTGGGGGATATTATACAGTATTAATAGATGTTATTTTAATTTGAACTAATTAATGTCTCAATAGCATATTCAATAAATATACGACCAACCCAAAATAAATTTTATAAATGGGAATCCAAGACACTATTATAGAAGCTATTCATTACATAGAGAGGGCACACATGTATTTGTAGGAATCCCAATTTTAGGTCTCAAATCTGTCATTTTTATTATTTTTATTGGACTTTCTCACAAGTTAAACTTTGTTAAAAAAGGAATGTTTTACTATTTAGATGTGGTGACGTGAAAAAGTAATTCTAAATTATATTTTAGTTAATTGAACATGTCAAGAAGATTTTACTCAAATATCTAATTGGATATATTTCTATTAAGAAATATATAGTCGTATCCTTATACCCTATTTTTTAAAAGTATGCCCCTTTCACATAATGTTGTAACTTTATTATAAAACAATTATCTAGAACAAAAACTACACTAATGAGTCAATTTTAGATACTTTTGGAATTCGTTAAAGTGGAAATTTGAAACCTTAAATACAATCATGGCTTTGAAACATGATTTTTTGGTATCAACAAATTGAAGATGATATTGACTTTCTATATAGAGGATATTATGTCATGTGGTGTACCTTAGAAGCATGATAACAGTTGATAATAGATGGTATGTGGTCCAATCCCATGTAGAAAAATAATCAAGTAAAATACAATAATCTTTACATTGCCCCCATCCCATCAAAGTATACACATCAAGTAGACCCAACTAGCTACTCATGCGCATACAGAGTGATGTAAATAATTACTTAATAAATATATATGCTATGTGTTTTCTATATCTACATAAAGTATGACAATTTTCTGATACATTATTAGATTTCACATAAAATGGAAATCTACTCCAATGTGTTTATTTTGTTCATGGAAGGCATGATTATTATCCAAATGTATCGTCAAATCTATGAAACTTGTAGAGAGATTATGGGAATATGCAATTCATGTATAATATACTCAAATCTATGAAACTTGTAGAGAGATTATGGGCATATCTTTGTACTCTAATTTATTTATTGATCTTATAGTTGTAACTTATTTAAAAAAATCAAGAAATAATGCGATCTTAAATAATAATATAATACCCATAATTGGATTGTCTAGAAACGAGTTCTCCTACCCAATTTCCATCAACAAAAGTAGCATGCCTAGGATCTGTAGGAAAATTTACTCCATTTTGATAAAATTTAGTTTGTAGTTAGCCATTTAGTTATCTTGTGACACATGAATTAGAAGTGTAATGAGATAATTTAGGAGATACCTAAAATCAAATAAAACCCTAATTCATAGAATATATTAGATTTGTAATACTATGATAAATGGGATTTTCAATGCCAAATTCATGAATTTATCATAATCCATGGCTCTAGAAATTGGAATTCAACATTCTAGTTTCATAAAAATAGTAACCTCCTTCTTAAATAAATGAAATTCAACCCCAAGAAAGCATTTCAGGGGTGCAAATTTTATATGAAAATGTTTTTGAAGGGACTATACAAGCCTTCAGATGAATAGAATTCCCCTATTTTAGAAATAATGTCATGTGCATATGAACCCATACCTCATTTCAAATGAAAACAAAATATGGAATGTTCACTTAGTAACAGTTAAATTATTTTGCATTGTAAAAAGATTCTCCAATTTTGATCATTTGATCTGACACACTTTGTAACACTCCTCATGACCATTATATCTAAGAAAGAGTTCCATATATATTTCTTCAAGAAGGTATCCTTAAAGAATAGAATTCTTGGAATCCAATTTTAATATATTTCCTTAATAGTATATAGCTAGAGAAATAATAGTTGAGAAAGTGATTATCCAAGTAATTAGAGAGAGGTCTTAAGAAGTCTACATAAAAATTTTGAATGCATCCTCTTTAACTCAATTGTTAGTTTATACTCCATTAATTTTGTTTGTAAATTCTCTTATAATATGTCCATTTCCTAGTTGGTATGTAATCATAAATGCTCTATTGTTTTTGCTCTTATAGGTATTATCTTGTAGTATTCCTATAACTTTAGTATGATTGGATGGCATCCTAGGGTCCATGGACTCTAATTCATCAAGAAGAAGATGCATCTACTGACTTACTGATGTACACCCCTTTCACCTACAATAAAAAAATAGCCATCCCTTTTTTGGACAAACTAAATTCTATGAACCATAGTCTATAATCAATGAAATTCCTCAAGTATGATTATTATCTACTTGAGAAACACGACCATGTTACTTACTTCTTTAACTAAACCTCAATCTTAGTTGATGTTTAATGTTGTTCACAATGATGTATGCGGTCCTTTCACTGGATAACTTTGGAGGTCATTTGTATTACATTATTATTACGAATTACTTTCTTATGTGCATTTTTATTCTTTATTTGAAGTTGTAATGGCTTCATATTTTGTCAAATAATTCCATTGTTCATGTGCAATGCCATCCGACTATCAAACATTAAAGAATGACACTTCATAAGATATCCAACATGTTTGTCATATTTATGATCCTTTATTGGAGAAAGATCCATAAAAATTCATGTGAATATACCCCAAAAATGACCTCAATAAATGAAAAAATCATCTACGTGATTTATCTTGCACTTTAATGGTACATGTTTGTATTCCTAAGAACAACAACTGATCATTTGCAAATGACGTCAGTTCAAACATTTTATCACCCTTTTAGTGTGGCCCTTGAATTAACCCACAATCAATATAATGGGTATAATGTTGTATTTAAAGAAGGAAGTTGTATGACATAAATCTCTGTGAATAAATCTATCCACTAAATGTTGATAATGAAAAACACACCCTTTCATGTATACATGTGCATGGATGTCTCCCCCTCAATAATGTGTAGTTTGTGCAATCCACCCCAAATACTAAGCCCACAATCTCCATTGGTGTCTATGAAATTCCTGTACTATGTATTTTGATCTTCTAATCCTTCCCTTCATCTCATTGTTAAAAATAACATTATAGTCACCAATGAAGAGGGTTTGTGTTTAGGATCACTTTCAGAGACTTGTCAACATCTTCCAAGTCTTCATTTTGTCATTTTCATGATCTCAATTATAAATTCCAACATGTATCCAATATTTGAAGGCTTCACTATTGTCTCCTTGTAATTATGTGGTGTTTAGAATATAAGGGTATCACCCTATCAACCTCTCTTCACCCAAACCATGTACCCTTGAATTTTTTTTGTTACTATGCAATAACATATGCTTCCTCATCCAAGGCCTCATTCCTTTTATATAGTCTCTAATGCCTTCCCATCAATCTTGCATAAAAAAATTATGTTAGACCTTTCACTCTTGCACTAAGACTGGTATCTAAATTGTCACAAGGTTGTTAAACCCTTGACTATTCTAAGTCATAACTTTGATTGTCTTTCACGATGTTGGAAACAACCAATAACTACTACATTGTATGAAATAATAGTAGTAGGATTCATATCCATTCCTTGGTTTCTTTAAGGAATTAGTGAAAATGAGCATCAATCATGCTTTCTTCATAAATTCCAGATGTTCTTTTCTTCCTATAGTCGGTTTGTCCACCCATCAATATGGTAGTGTATGCTTTCTCTTCTTTTATTTTTCCCTCTTTTATTGCATGCTTCATTTTCACACTTTATCATATATCCCCCTCCACATATCTCCTTCTCATCCTCCTGGTATTTCTTTCTTTCTACATACCAAAAAGAAATTCTTCCATGTAGAGTGTTATGGATTCACATGGTTTGCATTTACTATCTTAGTTGGTGCAAGTTCTGACAATAGTGGTTGATGTGGGACTTTAGGAAAAAAGTTGTCGTGTAATAACTTAGTATATAACACTAGGGGTATGATTTGCATTTGACCTCTATCATCCTTTGTTTCAATACAATATTATTAGAGTGTTCTTTGTTATCCCTATAATTCTTGAAATCTATCCCAACATCTCACACTTCCCTAAATGACAATGGTGTGTCATTCGTCTCTCTCACCATTTATTTGACTTTATATTCTACACCATTTTACTTCCTTGTTGTCCTTGGTCACAACTAGTATTACTGTTGACCCTACTCTTCTTGTCAGTTACATCATTTTTCTCCCAGCTCTATTTATTTCATAACATGAATTCCTTCTAGTTCATATTTACAATACTCATTTCTTCTTTCATGGTCTTATTCCTTTTTTAGGACACACTTTAATCCATGAACCACACATCAGTTCTTCCTATTCTTTAGTATAGTGGAAGCAATATTTATTATTATATACATTCTTATTCATAATAAGTAAATGTTTATGAGTCTCATCAACTTTATTTTGATGTCTCTAGCACTTATCATTTTCTCTATTTTGTTCTTTATATCAATCTCACATGTTCTAGACATTTAGGTTAATACTAACACTACTTGTAGTATCCCAAGCCCAGATTATCATGGTTGACTTTTATTATTGTGTTGATTATCTTGCAAGAGATGTGAGCACCTTATATCAAATGAAACTCGATTGTATGTTATACAACTGTATCCAAAACTTGAATTGGTTTAGTTTGATTTGGTATAGCCAGATCTCTTTATCTATTTCATTAAGTTGAAGCAGGTGATTCTCGAATAGCCGAAGTGATCTTTTGAGGACCTTTTATTTGTCTCTACAGTATAGGAATTCGATCATGGAAAAATCCTTCTCAAGTATAGGATGGGACATTTATTTATTGAAGAAATTTGTGTTAGGACTACATTCGTATCATATAAAATATAGGGATGATCAATAAGAATTTTTTCTACTAGTTCGATTTCCATCTTTTCCCTCTCTTTCATCTTCATCTTCATCTTCAATTGAGAATGAATTACACTTGTTTGGTTAAGTGCACATCTTTCCACTAGCTCCTTTGTCGTTATTCTATTCTATCCCATCTAGGGCACAAGCCTCAGATGAACCAATACTCACTTATCTGTACCACCCTTTCTACATACGAAGCTATTAGATGACTAGGAAAGATCAATGGGAGAGACATTACATGTATGTGTATGTATATAATCATCATAGTTATGGGAATACACCAAAGTCATTTTTATAAACATCCAATGGATTTGGATTATATAAAATACCAAAGGTAGGGTATTTCCTTTCGAGAAAGATAGCTCAAAGGCACACATATATGGAGATGACCGTAATGAGGTCTAACATATACCAAGTGAGTGTGCGTGAAAGAGAGAGAGAACATGAAGAATCTTGTTGATATGAAATTTAAAAAGACAATATAAGTGCATAAAAATAAACATTCACCATAAATTACATATATTCACATGGCTACAATTGTAATATTTCTGATTTAAAGACAAAGTAGAATTGATATATAATTACATGCTTATTCAACATGGGTAAAAATAGAATAGTAAAGAATGACAACACACTTTCGATTAATACACATGGGGAATGTTGAGAAAGAAAGTACACAGATGAGGATGACAAGAAGGGTTGTAATACAACGAGGATGACATAAATATGCTATGTTGGACAAAACAGACATGTGGTGAATGACATGGATGGAAATACTAAGACCAGTGATGGGAAAGGGGTTTCATGAATAACACATGTCCAACTTTTAGATATTGATTTTAACCAAAATATGTAAGGGTGCATATGTGTGGGTCTTTTACCCATTACTTATACATCCGAATATTTCATATCTCCTTAGGTAATTACATGTCTCCTGTTTTATATTGTTTGCATGTTCTAAGAATATGATCAATGTTTGGGGCTGATGCTACTATGTTTTTAAATTATTCTCCATATTCAACCAAACTAAACCTTAAACCCATAAACAAATGCCTTTTTAGTGCTATCAAATCCCATCTTTGCTCTAGGAGTTGTGCTCCCATCTTTAATCAAAAGTCAATGAGAACGTAAACCCACATTTTTTATATGCCACTTGATGGGGTGATTTATTCTCTTAAAACATTTGGTGTATTATCTATGATATTTTATCATATACAGATTTTCTGAATTTGACTATAGTAATTTACGTGAGAGGAATCTCAATTTTTAATGAAAACAATATCACATGGTGCCGAGCTTCATAAATGGTAACTTCAACCAAACTTGTCTTTGGTGGGGATGATTTTCTTTGACATACTACGCAATACAAATTTGCATTAATATGATCCAAAATCAGACTGGAAGCCTCAGTATCCCAAATTATTAGTTTTGTTGGATTGTTTTTACATACATACCTAGTGCCACTTGTTTATTTGAATATATGAAATTATGTAAAGAAAAGAAACGAAAACAACATAAATATAAAAAAAGTTACTACCCCATACACGGACCACTTAGTGACTACCCAAAATAGCATAAAGTCGTCGGGCTCGAGCTCGTGGCATCCCATCCACTAAAGACATTTAAAGTGCACAATTGATCGGCTTGTATTATAATAAACACTTTCAAGAAATAGCTCCCGTTAGGTTAGGGATCATATCACGAGACACTTAATTGGGATACATTGAGCCGTACCACCCGAGCTACTTCTTGCTAACAAAAATAATAGAACTGAGGTTTTGTTACATCCTATAACATCAAATGAGGTTATAGATTAATTATTTTGCAAGAAAATATATGAACCGGTCCGATGTTGTTGCAATTGTTTATATGCAAGGCTCTAAACTACGAATATAATGTCTTTTCTACAACCAGGTTGCTAGAGAAAGAAAAAGAAATGTATGAAATTAATAAAGGTTAAATAAATAATTTAGCCCATTGTTAACGGAATCAAAACACACACACACACAAAATTAAAGAAGACATATTAGCTATTAAATGCTAACGACAGTGAGTGGGTAGATAAGGGGGTTATTTACAATTAATTAAAGTATGATGATTTTGTAAAGTTATCTGAAAATACAGGGAGTTATTTAGAAAAACTCTTTTTTTCCCTCCGAAATAATTCTTCAACCACCCTTTATCCATCTTTATCTATTTATGCCTATCATGTGCTGATGCCGAGGAGGAAAGGTAGTATAGGAGGCCTCCTATATTTATCTTATAGAACAATCAATTCGGATACAGCTTACACTCAAAACCGAACTCTTAACAAAATAATTGAAAGAGAAATTATATTTGTATATTAAAACTGATAGGTCTATATTCATAAGAGGTCTTCTACACAAAAGGCGTCCGGGTGCCCTGTGTCCATGCTATTATACCCTTTCGTACCGGAAAAAATGCAATTCTCGGCCCTTTCCACGCCTCATGCTCGTTGTCAAGGCTCGCCAACCCCGGCGGGATTTCATCCATCATCACCCACGCCAAGGACGTGCACACAAGGGATGAAGAGACAAACAGGACATAGCGGGCCGGCGGCTAGCTAATTCGGCTGCGCTATTTATGGCTGGTAAACTACCACCCCGTTGATATCGATCAGAGAATGCGTGTGACGGAAATTTCGCTACTGTGTTGGGGTACTGTGGTTGGTATCAAGAAATGGAAACAACGACTGGATCCGCTCTTCCGCTTCTCCGCCTCGGCCCTCGCCTACACTAGCCGTTTGGCGTCGTACATGGTATGTATATACGTGCATACTGCATGATATCCCTCACCACACGTTTTTCCTTCCACAGTACGCTGCCTGATCTAGGCCGTGCGCTTGCATTCCTTCTCGCAGGCGGCTGCTTCGGAGGCGACCGAGGAGCAAGGGGCGTCGGGGATGACTCCGGTGACGGGTGCGGGAACCCACGACCGGTGCTGTGCCCACTGCCTAAACTGCGCCGACTCTAACTGATTGGAATGCGGATCCAGCATGTCGCCCTGCCGGCAATGGGTGACTGTGCCTCAACCTCACCAACACCCATCTCTAGTTTGTCCGCAGCACCGACGTCTATAACACCAGCGTATATAGCCCCGGTCGGGGGGTAACGTTCTGGTTTGGAGAGAAATAAACTGCAAAGCGACCACAGGACTACGGAAGTGATGAAGTTCAATAATATCATAGAAGCAAGTAATAATGGAAAAGCCAACTACTCTGATCAATCACATGTTAACAATACATTTACAAAATGAAAGACCTTGTAAGAAATGTTACTAGAAGCAATGAAATCCATTAGTTTTATAGGCAATTCATTTAAGGACCTGTTTGGTTGGGAGTAATGTGACATCATTACTTTTGAACTCTAGGAATTAGGACATCAATTTTGTTTTTGGTTTTCAACTCTCAAACGAGCTCTATTTTGACGCATAATCCTGTAGTTGGTACACGCCCAAAATGGACTGACAGCTGTGGAACGATTGGTCATCACGACACCTTTTTAGGTAAAAAGGTAACATCTGCTCCCATAGCAAACGATTGCAAAGAAACTCAGCGGAATGGTCAGATGTCATATACCAAACGGAATGAGTGCAGCGCAAAAAGTATGAGTTCATCTGATACGTTCTCGTATTCAAGGAACTGCACCCTCTTACACCCTAGCAAACAGGCCGTAGGCATAACTCTTTAGATGGTAGATTAGGTTATACAAAGAATGCACGTGCATGATAGCAAAGAATCATGAGAAATCCCCCGGACAACTCCGAGACAGCCAAAGGTGGCTAATCATACAAATATCCTCACCAAGAGAGCTAGCGTAAAGATCCACACATATGAAAATAGTCATTACCGTAAATAATATATACCAAGATATATATATATATATATATATATATATATATATATATATATATATATATATATATATATATATATATATATATGAGTCAGGCTAGAATACACTCGAGTGTATCCAGAGCAGAATACACTCAAGTAATTTTTCATGATGCAATATTTTTTTTGAAAATCTAATCCGTTGAACTTCTTAAACATCTCGTGAACAACTCATACGCAAAATTTGGGAACATTTGGATATGTATAGCTCATGTTATGAAGACCGCAAAAATTAAGCATTTCAAATTAGTTTCGCGCGTCGATTTTGTTGCCCTTGGATGAGTGACTTACACTTATCCAAATGGGCTCAAAATTTGTATGTAGCCTAGTTATAGTATGACGGTGAAGATCAATGGTTTACATTTTGCAAAAAATAGTCTTGATATTCAAGCACACTTGAGTGTATTCGTGCGATCTGTACACTCGAGTGTATTCTAGCCTGACTCATATATATATATATATATATATATATATATATATATATATATATATATATATATCAAGAAGCTTTTCAATCATCAAATCTCCATAGGCCACATAGACTAATATAATCAAAGTAAATAATCGCTCTCATGAAATGCTAAAGTGACATTAGGTTTACTTTACCTGGCTACATTCCACACATTGCTATAATATCCACACGCATTGGGAAACAAGATAGGGCTAAGAGTGAATGCGATATGAGGCATACGAAAGTGAAACACAACAAGATGACCGAATTATAAAGATAATCGGTGGTCAGGAAGGATGACAAGAAGGATAGTGCAGACATCAGATGACATGAAGGAAAATTATAGGCGTCAAAACTAAAAAATCTACTTAGTCCATATGAGACTAGGATCTGAGGGTGGGATCTGGCTAATCTAATTGTTCCTATTGGAGCCATTTCCTCTCCTCTTAGCACTTATAATATTCAATTGTTTAGACCAAAACATGCTCTAGAAAAAATATTATTTAACTTCATAATATCACATTCATACTTTTATTCCATAGCCAAAGATGTGGCAACCGAGTTGATAAAGTTGATTTTGTACGTCTGAGAGGTCGAAGGTTCAAACCTTGGGGAAGGGATGAATAAATCGTCAATCGAAAAAAAAAATCCATAAACATAATCTTTTACAAAAATTAGTTTAACATTTACATATACAAGAGGGATAACTATATATACATTAAATTATATTATTTGTAGAACTTAAACAAAAAAAATACAACACTCATGGACCTAGAGTAGATAGGCATTGAAGTAGCAAAATACCTCTTTAGCCAACTCCTATAAGAATCAGTCTATGCACACATCCTTGAAAGGTAAAATAAACTCCATAAGGTAAAGACCTACATAAAAAGTATTTAAGTAGAGGGGTGAGATACCAACTCAGTTAATGGGGAACCCCACTTTGTGTTAATAACCACACTCAACTATATTGATAATAGATTTATAAGATATGTAAAGAGCAATTGTAGTGAACTAATATGTATGCTATTCAAAAGGTAGAAACTAATGAGAATAGCATGGAAGTTTGTATATATAATGAAGCATAACCTTAGTGCAAGAAAACACAACTAAAATAATAGAAATTAGAATTATTTACAAACATTGTGTTATAAAAACATCATTTTCCTATTTCTTTATCAGAGAATTCTCCTATTTAGTTTTTGTGTATTCTATTTTTCACATGGATCATCATTTTTTGAACATTTATATCTTGTTGAACCCACTTGGATTTCCCCATGAAATCCTTTCAAGAATTAGCTAGAGTACTCATTTAGCAACTAAGGTGAAACCTAGGATCCTTGATATTGTAAGCAAACTCCCTATTATGCAACAAGTTTTCCAAGCATGACCATGATAGGTTAATAGCTATTTGACTAAACATTGTGGCACTTTTATATTTGTATAACAAGTGGGAACCCTTGTCTCTATCCTACTAAAACGTTTTAACATTCCAGAAGGTTCATCACATTACACCATCCCTAGTGAGTCAGATGCACTCATTCTCTCATTAGACTTATTCATTGGACTAGGTACCACTAGGATATGTAGCTAGTGTTGAATATGTTACTAAGGGATTGTACCACCTGCATCACTAGTTTATGTTTGTTACTGTACTATCATGGAGTAATATTATCTACTATTATTAGATACCTCGATGTATATAAGGAGATCGTTACACACTTGTTTAGATCCCAACACCCATCTAATGCTCTTCAGCCACCTCTACCCTGGACTCTTCTAGTGGGTAAGATGATTCATCTGTCGCAATACATACCTTCATCTTGGACTCCTCTAGTGGGTAAGCTGTACAATATTTTACTTTCTTTTAGTTCAATTTTAAGTTACGTATAGTATTCTCATTCTAAAACTTAGGCTTGCTCCATAAGTAGTAGTTCTGAACTTCAGAGATTGAAAGTTATATGTTAAAACAAATAATATAAAAAATTTAATTAAGATTGCATGTAAACCTTACTAAAACCTTATAATCAATTTTCATACATCTTACTTAATTTTATTTATCTCATTATTCTAATATAATGATCATATTGGCCTTCTTTTCATCTATTTTATCACATTACAAAAGTACATTCTCATTCATACATGTCAGTTAGTGTTATAGACTCAACTCATTTAAAAATAGCCTGAATAGGCTTACTTGAACTATTTATCCCTTTCCATCTCAAAATCTATGACACATTCAAACCATGGAACTTTTCTAATCAACAGTTAATAAGTTATCGAGTTTTCAATATACTCTATTACCATTTCATTTACAAACTTTAGAATTTTTTAAGCTATTAACATCAATTATTACATTTACAACTCTATAGAGTTTCACACTAGTTTAAATACATTCAATACACTTGACTTTTCCGTTTCCACTCACTTAACATTAACCATTTACTCTCTAAATGGGATCAATTCAGTCATTTGAAACTCTCTAGCATACATGGGTATTTAGCAATTATTAGTTTCCAATACATATCTTCATATAATTAGAATATATAATCAACACCTTTTTCAAAATTCAAATGCATTAGTAGTATACTTTTTTGCCTTCATACCTTTTCAGAATGTGGAATCCAATATGAAGAATATGAGATGTAAATTCAATATCCAACAATTATAGGTAAGGCTTCCATCTTGGGAAATATGAAGTAATTATGTGATATGATCTCAAATTTCATAAATTGACTGGTTTGATGTCTAATTCTTGTAGACAATAACACCCACTTACCACTTCATTCATGAAATGCACTGCAGTCATGAAAGGTTGTCTTCGATAATAACATTTCTAGATTCTAGCCACTTAATTTCGATTCAAATACTCTAGTTGATCTAAAAAGAGGGAATAGAAGATTGTTCCACATGATCCCTAGATTTTAGACCAAAGTGTGGAAGAATGTCACTGGCATCTTAGAGAAGAAATGAGATAAAAAATGAAGGATGTCAAATCCTCCATATTGTATTAATTTGGTAGATTATTCATAGATAAAAAAACTAGTTTTATCTTTTCAAAACCCTAGAAATTTTTGTCACCCTACCTTCTTGTTCTATAGGAGTTTGATGAAATTCTTAGGTATAATTTTTGTTTTTGAAAAATGGTTCACCACAAAAAAAAATTTCACAAAAAACACATTTTGTTACTAAAAATAGGTGTTCATAAAAGGTCATTACTCATAATGTAATTGATTACAATGAACATCTCACATGCCGAACATCATATCGAATATTTTATGCTAAATTTTATGTGTGATCAGATACAAACAATAAAGAAGGGGAATGAAATAACAAAATTATTCTAAAAAATTTTGATGTCTAAAATAACTCTATAACCAAATGGGTGGATAGATAAAGTGTGTATAACTAAGTAAAACTAATCATTAGTGAAAACAACTTGGTCAATTAAAGTCTATCTCAACAACCATCAAGTGTTTCTATGTAGCCTCTTGAATTAGGTCAACACCTGCAAAGATATTCCATCTAAAAGGGATTAGGAACAAGACCCAAATGAGAATAGACAAAATTGGCTCTAGTAGAGATAGCACATGCATAGAATCATCATTTATTTTAGTAAGTACTCAGAAATGGGACAATAATAACAAGATAATTTATCAAGGGTCCTATTAAAAAGAGAAAGAGATAAGAGCAACACATAAGTCATAATAAAGAAGTATTAGGAAAAGGAGGCAAATAATCAGGAAAATGTCATAATATTCAAAGATATTTCATATACTTCTGCATCACAAACTCCAACGATTCATGATAAGTTTCCTTAACTATTAGCATGAAAGAATATGAATACCATACTAGAAAAAATGATGTCATGTCACATAACCAAAACCTTGTGGAGCATGTCACATAAACAAACTCCATGTTGAGTAGCTCATAAATACTGGCTTATAATAAAATGTCAGGCACTGAAATTGGGTGAGAGGCACATAATCTCCATGATAATATACATACAAAAAAATCAAAAGGAATCATATTACTTATCACTATGACATCAAAAAAGCTTAAATGTAGAACGTGTAAAGCTCAAAACACAATAATAAATAAACAACAATTCAATAGAAAAAGAGTCAAAATAGATAATAACTCAAAAATGAAACATAATTTGATTATATAAGATACAAAACATATGTTCAATTTGCATATCAAAATAGATAAATAACGTGTGGTCATATATGGAATTATTCTATGAATATAGAACATAATTCTATATACATCCATTACTTATAAGGAATTCACTATGATGTTTATGCATTTATGTCATCAAGAAATTCTAATGAAAACTTGAGGCAATTGACTAATAATTCTACATCAGAAGATTGATGTATGTAAATGATTGTAGTAAAGATGATCACTTACAAATTACACTACCAAGAGACAAGTAAAATGTGTAATTTAAAAGAACTCCCAAAATACATCACTAACCCATGTCAGATGCAAGGGATAAAATGCTAAAACCTCAACATTGTCCCTTCTAACTTGTGTGAGGAACAAAGTTACAAAGCTCCAGTTTGGTACTTCAAACTAACAAACCATAACATGATATAACTAGGAGATAATCCTTGTACACTCTAATAGAGTCCATAATGGTGTGTCAAGATTGCCAAAACCTTTTTGAGTGACATGTGCTATTACTTTCCTTGTGGAGGAACTTGAAAAGAAAGGAGGAGGCAAGGGTAAAAGAAGATAATAAATGATGTAAGACTTATATTAAGAAAGTTCAATGCATGATTAGATTTAAAATACCATTAGGATAAGTTTGAGATCATTTCTAGGCCTTGTTATGGTCTGGGATGTACCATAAATTCATAGCTAATGTGATAGAGAGGTCGAGCTGGGTAATGGTGTTGGAATGCTTGGAAATGATGTGCTAGAAATCATTTTGGAAGGTTTTTATAAGGGATAGAATATGGTTATTTATAGGAAAAATCATTAGAGGTTCTATAAGTGTTATATATGAGAAAACATGGAGATGGAGGAGACTAGAATTTGAGACAATACTAAAGATTTCCAAATTCTGATAATTTAGTGATCACTAGCTTCAAAACAAGATTAAACTAAAAAAATCAACAAAATAAAATGGTAAGATGATAAAGATCTCGCAAGGCATAGGATATCGATATTGTTTGAAAAATGATATGTTCTCAACCAATGTTGTGAGATGATACTCATATCTATAGATCATGATAGAAGTGATAAGACAAGAGAGAAGATACCACTGGGTAAGTCATCCATGTGATACACATATATTAGAGAAATATTGGAACTTAAATAAATAAATATACTCTAATTATACTCAACCATATTCCTATAATATTAGGTTTATTATTTAGATAGATCTTAAGAAATTTAATAAAATTTACAAAAAAACATGAAAACTTGTTGAAAATTTGTATAGTAGCTAACTAGGACATGTGGAATCTGGACATTGTGTTACTTTTATGTTTTGAGATCATACCATAGGTTTTGAAATTAATTATGTTTTATATTTATTATCCTTATATATAATTTAAATATCATTTTTCCAATATTTACAATTTAAGATTGTTTAGCATTATATCACCTGAAATATGTTTCTAAATTATTGTGTTGGTATGTATGCCCTGAGACCAAATTATGGGATGATTGGTGGGATACATTAAGATTGATTTGATAAATATCAAAGGCAAGCTTCCAATTCTTTTTGGTTCAGTCATATGAGATAGTGACAGAATAGATTGAATGTCTAGAGAATGAAAGTACTCAATGACGTATGCCTTCAGGTTGAGGACCTGAACGATGAGATCATACGGATGCTAAGAGTTTGTACATTCTTGTTATGTTCCTAGTCGGATGTCATTGTGGAAGGTTGATAGATATCAATGACACACAAGACTAGAGTGTGGTGTTGGTTGATGACAGAATCTCATTAGTCATGATATAGAGATATCAAACCAAACACATAGGTACTTGTTAGAGAACAAGTGTACCGGACAGACCAACCGTGAGTTTGACACATGGACCCATGACATGGTAGTCACAGTCAGTACTCACAGTGATGGTGGTGAGTGTGATTCTTTGACCTGAAATCACTACACTCAACACATGTCGTTGGCACACTTTGACATCATCAAACGCAGTCCTGAAACATGGGTTGTTATAAAGGTGATGATTGGGTGGCTTTGACACATGGGGCTTTTGAGGGGTGAGTGATAGATATGGGATTTGTCCCTCCTGGGGGAGTTTTATATCCAAGGCCACTTGATGAGTAGGATTGAGATAGGCATGTGCACGCATGTGTGAATCAGTATGTGATATTGATGTCATACATATCACGTTCAATCTGCTCTGAGATCAAGAAAGTGAATGAACGTTGACAGGATGACTGTTCCATGCCTTGAGTTCATTCGGGATATCAGTGACAAAGGAATTATACATTCACTTTAACACCATTCACGGATTCTAGGATAGAAAGTTGTTCTCCAACTTTCTATTTCACTTGGGTAGCACTGATGTGTGGCTAGGCACCGCTCTTTGCTAATGAAGTCATAAGTGTTATGGACTTTCATTGCCAACGTGAAAAGGACCTGCAGGGTCACACACATAGGATTTAACCTGGAAGAGGAGTTTTGTCCACAAACAATGTTTAGATTGATTACTAAAGGATTTTAGTAGTTAAATTAAACACTCAATTAATTGATAGCTCAAAATCATAGTGTTCAAGGTGTTCGACAGATTGATTAGAGTATTGGATTGATTGAAACTATAATTGACTGATTCTACGCAATCTGTACTCCCAACCGATCGGCTCATGTGATGAACCGATCGACTCATCTTGGTGAACCGATCGACTCAGGTGGTGAGTCGATCGGCTCATGGACAGGGTGAAACAATTGCTTCAAGTGTTGAAACGATTAGTTCAACTGATTCTACCGAGCAAGTTGGTAAAGTAGGATTGGTGAGAATTTTTGTTTTGTTTTACTTGCCCAATTTGATTGGAACAAGGATTGGTATTTAATACCAATTAGAAACAAAAAGAGAAAAAAGTCAATCGGAAACTGACCAGGGCCACGAACCGACCGGTTCAGAAGTGAACCGACCGGTTGAGGTGTCCCAACCGATCGGTTGAGGTGTCAACCGACCGGCTCAGGTCCCCAACTGACCGTTTCATAAATGAAACTATCGGTTCAGGTTGCGAGTTGGTTATTTTTGTAGAAAACCTCAAACCCTTCTACTCCTGCTTTTAGTCCCGCATTGCCCGGGATGGAGAACCCTGTCCCATGACCCTCCTATATATATAGGGATATTGGGGGCTTCTCAAAGTACAACCCAGTGCAACTAGTTGCTCTGTGAAGTTGTCGTTCTCTCTGGTTTTAGTAACCGAGAGAGAGCCCGAGAAAGTGCTACCCGATAAGGGAGGCACAGTAAGGGAAAGACAACTGTAGAAAGCAATTGGTGGCAGGAGAGTGTGTTGGTGACTAGTACACTGACAGGAGGGTGTGAATCCTTCCAATTCCTTGTGAGACAAGGAGATTGGAGTTCCAGGTGGTCCGTGTGGACTACTTCAGATGCGGGAGGTTTTTGCCGCTCGGAGGACAGATGTCAATCCCGACAGTCCCGGTGAGACCAGGAGTCGTCAGTCCTGGTGTGACCAGGAGCTGCACAGACACCGTCCAAGACCGGAGGTGAAGACCGTGCAAGGCGCGAGGTATTGTCTCCGAGCAAGCCTCGGGACAAGGTATGATTCCACAAACCATCCTTTCCTATTGTATAGACGTTGACGCATTTCCTTGTTCTGGGTTTGGGGAGGAGAATTTTTTTTCCGCTGCCTTCTCTGCCTCCCCTAAAACCCAACAGTGGTATCAGAGCCATGTCAACTGTTCTATACTTTAGGATTATCGATATGATCGATTTTCATTTGTCGCCTTTATTTATTGCATACGATGTGAATAATATTGGCTTTATGCATGTCCAATCCTAAATCCACAAATCCCAATTTACATATATGATATGTATTATTAATGTACTCAATACGCATCGCCCTTAAATGATTTTTATGGTGGATGTATATCATGGTTATGGCCAATAAACCCTATCTGTGTATGGTTGTATGTGGTTGCTTACATCTCGGTCTGCGCACCGATCTTCCTTCTCTTATTCCTGATGTAACTCGAAATAATTCGAGATTTCTTTCCTACCTTTGCTCCCCTCGAATGTAACTTGAGGTTTCTCCTTTTACAATGTAAAATAGGATAGAATTTTATTTCCTTTTATGTCAAAGAATGGAGGACATCTGACGATAGCTAAGACAATTGGTTCAAGGCGTGAACCGATCGGTTGATGTGCAAGATGATCGGTTCAAGGAGTGAGCCAATCGGTTGGAGGAGCCAACCGATTGGCTGGTGGCACCCAGCCGACCAATCTGATGGCGAGCCGATCATTCATGTGATGAGTTGATCAAACCCAGAAAGGCAAAGCACATAGTTCATCTTGTACAGGTTGCATGTGATGTAGACCTAGATGACCGTGATTCCTCTTGGCTCGAGGAATCACATTAGGATGGCCATAATCATCGCTTTTATTGTTTTGCATGTTTTATGTAGGATATAGCATGTATATGATATGTACTAGGTATTGTGGTGATTGGATATGTATATGTTTATAAAACCAAATCCCTCATTAAAATATTAAGTCTTATATGCCTTCCATTAGCGGCACACAAGAAACACTTGATCGACCAAGCATAGGTTACACCAAAGCGTGGTGCGCCGTCTATCTTATGGAAGTGTGAAGAGTAAACATGTAGGTTCTGCCAGAGCAGGGTGCATGTTTACCGTGTCGGCTTTTGGGTTAGACTTAACTGGTGATTCTTAGAGCGTCTAAGCCCAGAGGCAAGGAATGTTCATGGCAAGGTGTTGCGCATGTTCATTCATCAAGAGTTGCATATGATGCAATTGGCATGATGGCCTACCTAAATAGTCAAGATGGTGGGCGATCAACCAAAGCTGACTCATGACTTGATGAAATATGGAACTCGCCCACTAGAAGGTTGTACACTGCAATCTTCCGAATTGATGGTGAGGGCTATCAATTTGAAGTAAAATAGTGGGAGCGATAATTAATTAAAGGCCTAATTATATCATCAACCATTGAAATCAATCAAACAAGTCAAAAGGAATTTTGGACTAAAATTGCATATATTTCCTTTTGTACAATAAATGGTTGATCAACAAAAATCACTTATTTGCTATCAGTCTTTGAGACCAACAAATTAAATGGGAATTTTTCCACGACTGGTTAGGACAGTGAGAAGTGTTCTCAATCGTAGAGTGAAATCTCTAAGTCCTAGTTATACCAGAACCAGATGAACTCGATCCCACCATATCAATGGTTGAAAGTGTGCTTATGGAAGCATACCGAGGAAGACATTGATGAGGAGTGCTTGATGTTGTGTTCTCTGAACTATGAGTTGCAAAGACAACATGAGACATATGATGTCTCCAAGACACTGTCCTAATATGTCATGACAGATGGAGATCCAGTAAGGTATTCACACACTAAGAAATGAGTACCCATCATTGGAGAAAGTGTTGTTGCCATTGATAGGAGTACCTTTCAGTTTATTTTAGCCTAAAGGGCACGAAATAGAATTGAGAACTTCTATTTCATATTAGCCAATAGATAGAAACACTTTATTTTTGCATATTGTATGACAATGATAGCAATCAATAAAGAGATGTTTCAATTTCTAAAGATATGATCTTTGTGGCAATGCCTTGTTTATCTTGTGGTATTTGATATGCATAAGATAAAATGATACCTAAAAGTTATAGATAACTCAAACAATCAAATTAGCATCAATCATAAGGAATTCATTTCTAGTTTCCATGTGATGGATAAATCTAGACTCTTTTGGTTAGAGAACTAGTAAGAGACATGAATATCTTGGACATGATTAATCAATCTTCACTAAAGGTAGTGGGAGAATGATTATCCTATTAGGTAAGATACATGTGATGTATTTACATACCTATTGGAACAAATGCTAATACTTCAAATGGTGTTTAGAGAAATACCAATATGAATATCTTGAAGTGTTCAAGATTATCATAGATGAAGTAAAAATTTGGTAAAGTGTTAATTCTTGATGAGATCAATAATGAAATACTTGGACCAAATGTTTGAGATCCTTTTGAGTGATTATGATAGTGTATCATACTGAACTCATGATTAAGGCATGGTGATGTATAAATCAAGAAGGAATCATACTCTAAGGAGTTAGAGAATGATTATCAAATAACTGAATTCTTCTTAATAAAAGAATACCCCACACTAAGGACATTGAGAATCACAAGGAGTTGTGAGTTCTTATATCCTTGATGGTACACCTCATTTATCTATGTGATGAGTTGTTCATGTGATGAGTCAACTATCTAGATGAATATGCGGAACCGAATTTTGAGTTATGGTTTATGACCATTACATCCTAAATGACATCCATGTGAACCATAAGGTATGACCTTGATGGTAGCACCCATTGGATGAAATCCATAACTGCAAATGAATCTTAAGTGTTAAGACACATGGATAACATTTTGAGAAGGGTGATGCTTGTTGATTGAAACTTAATGACTAAGACATTTGGCATATGGATACTAAAATTGCATTCCTATGAGGAATAGAACAAGGATGTGTACGTGACACAACCTATAAGGTTTATGAATCCACTAATGCAAATGAAGTCTATAAGTTACAATGGACTAATCAATGTTATTGATTGAGTACAAGCAACTCAGAATTGGATCTTTACTTTGATGATATAGTCAAAGGGTTTGACTGATATGTCAAAGATAAAGAAGGGGTCTGTGATTTAGTGGGAGCGTGTTCACATTCCACATGTTGATGTGAAACAGAAATGTTCTAGAATGGAAATCCAAAAGTGGAAATTATCTTTAAGGAAGATAGAGATGTTTCCTATGTGACAGGAATAGAGATCTATAGAGATAGTTCTTGAAAACCTCTTGACCTGAAAAGAGAAAGCATACATTGGCAATCTGTACTGAAGGGTTCAGTATGCATAGATTCAGTGGGAGAAAACTTGTCCATGTTACATGGAGTTAGTATCCCAAGGCCAAGTTTCCAGTTCTTAATAAGAATGGGAATACTAAGAATAGATATGGATCTATCATGTATGTAATCATCCCATTATCTTGCATGGAAAGAACAAAAATGCATTCATCATCTTGTATGTATGACATGGCAATATGATGTGCTCATCCTGATAACTCGTATGTGAGACATGATGAGTGGATGTCTGTCTACTTCTAGTAAGGGTTACTAGAATACCATGAGAACTTGATAAGTACTTGAGAAGTACTAGTTCTATGGAGATAAGGAAGAGCTCAATGTAAAGAGTTACATTGATGCGAACTTCCGAACATGATAGAAAATTAATCGCAAAAAATATATATAGGATATGTAAAAGTGAAAGTTTGTTGATAATTGGAAGTGTTCTAATAAAACCATTTAAAAGGAAATGTCGAGTATCTATGTGTTAGAGAACAACAGTGGATACTATATGGATCTGGAAGTTCATGAGGTGAACTTATATATATTCCGGTCATTGATGATAAGTATGGAATCCTTGATCATGCAATGTGGCTAAAGGTTAGCAAAGGAATACTGGATCGCATATTACGACGACTCCATCTCATACGTGTGGCGTACAACGAAGAGATGTGAGACATGCAATTTATACTGACTTTGGCAAGGTGTTGCCATTACTCACTATGATTGCACTAGAGCAGAGTAACATGTGGGACATGTTTGAAGATCAATATGAATATGATTCAAGGGTGATTGGCTCACAGTGCAAGTGGGAGTCTGTTGGTATGTATGCCCTGAGAGCCAATCATGGGATGATTGGTGGGATACATTAAGATTGATTTGATAAATATCAAAGGCAAGCTTCCAATTCTTTCTGGTTCAGTCATATGAGATAGTGACATAACAGATTGAATGTCTAGAGAATGAAAGTACTCAATGACGTAGGCCTTCAGGTTGAGGACCTGAATGATGAGATCATATGGATGCTAAGAGTTTGTACATTCTTGTTATGTTCCTAGTCGGATGTCATTGTGGAAGGTTGATAGACAGCAATGACATACAAGACTAGATTGTGGTGTTGGTTGATGACAGAATCTCATTAGTCATGATATAGGGATATCAAACCAAACACATAGGTACTTGTTAGAGAACAAGTATACCAGACAGACCCACTGTGAGTTGGACACATGGAACCATGACATGGTAGTCACAGTCAGAAATCACAGTGATGGTGGTGAGTGTGATTCTTTGACTAAAATCACTACACTCAACACATGTCGTTGGGCACACTTTGACATCATCAAACGTAGTCCTGAAACATGGGTTGTTATAAAGGTGATGATTGGGTGGCTTTAACACATGGGGCTTTTGAGGGGTGAGTGATAGATATGGGATTTATCCTTCCTTAGGGAGTTTGATATCCAAGGCCACTTGATGATTAGGATTGAGATAGGCGTGCGCACACATGTGTGAATCAATATGTGATATTGATGTCATACATATCTCGTTCAATCTGCTCTGAGATCAAGAAAGTGAATGAACATTGATAGGATGACTGTTCCATGCCTCGAGTTCATTCGGGATATCAGTGACAAAGGAATTATACATTCACTGTAACACCATTCATGGATTGTAGGATTGAAAGTTGTTCTCGAACTTTCTATTTCACTTAGGTAGCACTGATGTGTGACTAGGCACCGTTCTTTTCTTGTGAAGTCATAAGTGTTATGGACTTTCACTGCCAATGTGAAAAGGATCTGCAGGGTCACACACATAGGATTTAACCTGGAAGAGGAGTTTTATCCACAAATAATGTTTAGATTGATTACTACAGGAGTTTAGTAGTTCAATTAAACACTCAATTAATTGATAGCTCAAAATCATAGTGTTCAAGGTGTTGGACAGATTGATTAGAGTATCAGATTGATTGAAACTGCAATTGACTGATTCTGCACAATCTATACTCACAACTGATCGGCTCATGTGATGAACCGATCGGCTCAGCTTGGTGAACTGATCGGTTCAGGTGGTGAGTCGATCGGCTCATGGATAGGATGAAACGATTTCTTCTAGTGTTGAAATGATCGGTTCAACTGATGCAACCGAGCAAGTTGGGAAAGTAGGCTTGGTGAGAATTTTCCTTTCGTTTCACTAGCCCAATTTGATTGGAACAAGGATTGGTATTTGATACCAATTAGAAACAAAAAGAGAAAAAAGTCAATTGGGAACTGACCAGGGCCACGAACCGACCGGTTGAGGTGTCCCAACCGATCGATTGAGGTGTCAACCGACCGGCTCAGGTCCCCAACCGACCGTTTCATAAATGAAACGATCGGTTCAGGTTGCGAGTTGGTTGTTTTTATGGAAAACCTTGAACCCTTCTACTCCTATTTTTAGTCCTGCATTGCCCGAGATGGAGAACCCTATCCCATGACCCTCCTATATATAGGGGTATTGGGGGCTTCTCAAAGTACAACCCAGTGCAACCATTTGCTCTGTGAAGTTGTCGTTCTCTCTGGTTTTGGTAACCGAGAGAGAGCCTGAGCAAGTGCTACCCGATAAGGGAGGCACAACAAGGGAAAGACAACTGCAGAAAGCAATTGGTGGCAGGAGAGTGTGTTGGCGACTAGTACGCTGACAGGAGGGTGCGACTCTTTGTAATTCCTTTTGAGATAAGGAGATTGGAGTTCCAGGTGGTCCGTGTGGATTACTTTAGAGGCGGGATGTTTCTGTTACTCGGAGGACAGTTGTCAATCCTGACAGTCCCGGTGAGACCAGGAGTCGTCAGTCCCGATGCGACCAAGAGCTGTACAGACACCGTCCAAGACCGGAGGTGAAGACCGTGTAAGGCACGAGGTATTGTCGCCCAGCAAGCCTCGGGACAAGGTATGATTCCACAAACCATCCTTTCCTATTATATAGATGTTGACGCATTTCCTTGTTCTGGGTTTGGGAAGGAGAATTTTTTTTTGTTTCCACTGCCTTCTCTACCTCCCCTAAAACCCAACATATTGAACACAAAATATTATATTTGCCTTTTTTAATAGTGAACAAAATTAATGAAGAACAAATAATAATAGAACTAGGTTTTATCTAAACTAGATGTAATATAATATTAATTTTGATATTATTGTTTCATTTTTAATCCAACAAATATTAATAATTTGTTTGCATTTATATACATATAAACTCCACAAAATTCATAGATGTGTTACTGAAGCACGTGTTATGTATTTATATAATTAAGCAACTCAAAACATACATATGTTACCACATAAGGGTGCTATATCCATAGAGATGTTTATTTACATCAGTTAAGCCAATTTACCACATAGGTGCACGACAATGCTTAATATCACACCATATTATGCAAGTTAGGGATAATCATCTAGCAACTAGTGTTTAAGTTTAAATCCTAACGAATCATCATATCTACTTAATCAAACATACATGAGTCTAGGACTCAGTTTTACTAGTCCTATTTCATTATCAATTCACTATTTATTGACCAAGACATGTTTAGGGTCATACATAACTGTGAGGTACCATCCAAGGATTTGAGTATTTAGATAAGCATCCATATAAATAAGTTGTATGTCCTTTTTAGCTAGGTCACAAAGAAGTACTTTGTAGTTAAGCATGCTCACTCCAGAGTAGCACTCGGATGGTAACCTATGGGGAAGACTTCCCAGGTTGTGTGCGAGTGAGGACAAAGTGTGCAACTAAGGTTTGTTGGTTTTTGGGGCTATTTGTCATTCTTGAAACTCTACTAGAGCCCTGTGATAGGAAAAACACATTACACATTGCACCAACACTTGTAAGGACCAAATCTTGAGTGTTCTAAAATCCTAATTTTAATCATTTTAAGAGCCATTAGATGTTTATTACATTTCTCTTAATGATTTTGAATAATACTTCAAACATTCAATTTCGAATGTTATTTTATTTCTTGATATGGTTAGTTTTATAGGGCTAGAGTAAAAACCCTAACAGCATCAACATAGGATTTTTTGGGATATCTATATATAAATGCCTATGTGATTTTGAATAAACATAAAAATCCTAAACCTAATTAATTTAGTGAAGGCAGTATGATGATTTTGAGTTAGAAAACTACAAAGATACATAAAAAGTTATATCATAGTTTCATTTATTATGGAGATATAAAATATCAATTTTATATGGTAACTCATGACACATGGATAACAATTATGTGATTTTTACGGAATGCACTATCGGTGGAGTTATTTATGGGGAAACTTAATCGATGATGCAAGAGTTACACCAATTGATATTAAAACTTGATTGACCAACCATTCCAAAAATATTAAGAAAAGTGATGACCGTTTAAAAAAAATCTCCTAAGAACCTAAGTGAATATATGAAAAAAAACAAGAACCAAACGCCTCTCATTTCCATCTTTCACTCTAGAGCTTTATATTACTTAAGATAAAATAACATTTAATGATTTTGGTGATATTGAAGTTGGATGAGCAAATTTACATTTTAGTGTTCCAAGGTTGGTGCATTCATATTATTTTATGAAGCTTTATTGAGTCTGTAGATATCCTACTCTCCTACATTTGAAATTAGTCACCCTTCTAAATTTGATCGAAATATCTAAAATCTATCTCTCCTTCTCACTCTTGGTTTTCCTTTCTTCTTGGTTAACATTTTCAAACTACAAGGAACAAGAAGAAATAGATCACTTGAACCTTGAATTGAATTCAATATTATGACTAATTGTTCTATGTATTTAGGTTTCATTACAGGTGAGGTGAGTGATGTGTGTTATCTTAAAATCTTACATTGGATGATAACGTGAAACATTCTCATCGAACTCCAAGGGGTTCAAGTTAAGTGGATTCCACATTACTTAGGATTGTTTGGATTGGTTGTTCTTAGATTTGATTTTTTCTGATATTTAGCAAATGAGTCAAGTTATAATTTGTTTTACTAATTATGAGTAATGTAAATACTTAGAATTTTGTTTGGGCATTCATACCATTTATACACTGGAAATTTTACTTGTTAATTATATAAGAATTATTAAGAATCAATTTTGAGTTCTTAGATTATAGTTGTGTGGTTTGGATTGATGTGATAGAAATGCATAAGTGGGTTAATTGTAATATAAACGAGGGAATAATGTATGTTTGAAATGGTAATTCATATTTTTAAGTTTTAGGAACACAAATATCATAAATTCCAAATAATTGTTTCAAATATTCCTTAGCATATGTAATTAGTAAATAACTATGGTAACCCTAGCACATCTAGATAGGATCCCTGAACGATGTAACTTCCCCCTAGGTCCATATTGGGAAAATTAAACATGATTTATCCCATACTACATGGATTGTGAAAAAAAATATTGAAGTGTGATTCTAGTCCTTGAAGGCTAGATCACATAAGTTTAGGAAAGGTTTAAATAAGAGATGCCAACCTATATTCTATGTTGCTCAATAAATGGAATGGATACTATGTGAAAAATTTCCACTAGAATTGTGACCTTCATATGGAAGAGATCAGTAGGGATAGCTTTAATATCTCATACATGAAGCCCTTTTTCAACACTTATGTCATTTAACCCTATGTCATATGCCTAAGATGAGGTTTATAAGGCAGAGAGGATTTATGATCTTACACAACCACTATTTAATAACATTGAGTCAAACTATACTATTACTTATCTTAGGGTTTCTAGTAACCCTAATATGTGGACAACTACATTGACATGAAACACTAGCATGGTGAAATTTACTAGATGAGGCATACATCAAGTAATTTAAGGGAAAACTTAAAACCTAAGATGTAATATTTGGTTATATATTTATAAATACATGTTAATATATAATTATTGATTTCATGTTCATGCTATGTAATTTATACCTTTCATTAGCCTCTATATATTTAATTGTTTGATCTAGTCTGTGACATACTTATCTTGATGTATATAGAAATGATTATTAAATGGTAGTATTGTCTTAAAACTATTATACCCACTCATAAATCCTAATAAGTGGTGGTTAATTTTGTGTGGGATTTGACTCAGCTTCATATCACCCAAGAGTTATTCATCTGTAGTGTTCATTTTGACACCATCTTATGTGGATATATGTATAGGATGTCCCCATTCAATGGGGTTTTTAGGTGTTTTTGTGGATGTAATTTTGTATTTTATCCTAATATGTGGTTGTGTATGTATATAAATTAGTATAAATTTTGAATTATTATTGTACTACAATTTTATTTTGAACAATGGTTACATCTATGTGTGCTCGTATATGGTTTGATGAAAATTATTTTTTATATAGAATATAAAAATGGTTTTCTTACTTGTGCTTCTTATATAAATGAATGTGTGGATTCTTGAATGATTTTTAATGTGAGGATTAGTTTGGATAGTTTAGTTTAGTTTAGTTATTTTGACACTTGTTTGGTCCCACAATTGTTGGTATTAGAGCCTAGATTTTTGTTACTTCATGTACACATGAATAATTATATAAGTGATGAATCTTATCAGGTCCTTTACATTTCCTAATGATATATCAAATATTCCCTTTTGTTTCAGATTATGTATGGTGGGGGAGAATTATAGTCAAATATTCACTATATGGAAAATCTATTAGGTGCTAAGAGGACCAAGAATGAGGAAAGGGATACCCACTAAGGCTAGATGGAGCCACATTATGTTGGTAATCATAAATGAGAAATTGTGGTATATGATCATACTAGGTCTATACTAAAATGTGCAAGAGGTGAGGCCATTTAGTTGAACCTTGATGAAGATTTCAAGAGTATAAGTGAGGGAGATAGTAACATCTCACGATTTGAGGCGTCAAATTGAATTAGCTGAAAAGAAATAATTTGACTACCCATAAGAACAATGTGCACCTCCTTTTCAGGTATCCCATCAATGGGTACTCTATGGTTAAACATGCTCTCTCTATAATAGTACTAGGATGGTTGGCATGTCAACAAGTTTTTTGAAGTTTTGTGTGAGTGAGTACAACTCCTATTGCCAATGCCAATGCTGGTGTGTGGGGCTTTTCATCATTCCTGAAAACTTTACCAGAGGCCGAGGTCATGGGCTCGAGCATAAGACAAAGTTAGGGTTTGCACCTACACATTCATTAGATGCTCATCTTGGATTTGATGATGTATAATGAGGCATATTATGATATACCTTATAACTAATTTGGTAGTTTTTAAGAAGCATTCATAATGAAAAACAATTCATGAAATTAGAGTTTCTTTGACTAGGATAGAATGTTTTATTTTTTCTATAATACTACTGTTGGCTTTTGGGATATTCCACACTCTTATTTCTATGGAAAAATGATATACTGGAGAATTCCCCTTGTGCAGTTTTTTTCTATAAAATAGAAGGACAACCCCCTGATAACATCCCATTTTGCGATATTATATGCCTTATTTTATCCATGTTTTTCCCCTATTTAGGAAAATTTATATTCACTTTCCTCCTACCTTTCATATATTCTCTTTACCCTATTTTGAGGATGACAATGATGTCAAATGCAGGTAAACAAAAGACTGGAAGCAAGTTACCAAATGTAGAACTACCACCGGATGACCACCAATGGTTGCAGCAACCCATCACCTGATGGAGCTCCTACTACCATCATCCAGTGATGCATTTGTTCCCATCATCTGGTGGCGCTCCTGTGATCATCATCCAGTGATGCATTTGTGTCCATCATCCGATAGTGCTCCTGTGAGCATTAGTCGATGACACATCTATGACCAACACATGGTGGTCCACATGCGCTCATCATTCAGTGATTAATTTGTGTCCATCATCCAGTGAAGCTCCTACGATCATCATCTAGTGACACATCTACAACCAACACCCGGTGGTCCACCTACACCCACCATCTAGTGACTCACTAATATTCATCACCCAATGACCACCTTCTGATGGAAGCTCTAACAAGCACTATACTCGTGACCATTAAGCATGTGCCCTGAGGACAATACCTAGGAGGCTTGGGGCACAAGTAATGGATCCCAAGATGATGCCTATAAATAGGATACGAACAACTACGTAATTGGAGTCACACATTGTCTTCGTGCTTGCACTATATACTAGACATGGAGTCACTAAGGATGCATTCACCATTGACTGATCTCTCCAACCACCTGTTGGCAGGAACAATGGACGGGATTCTACTAACACTGCTCCAGGATTTCTGCCCGCTCACCCCAGCCCACTTTGGAGTTCCTCCTTCAATAGAAAGATGAAGAAGAAGGAGATGAGACCGCCAACACTTCTACATTTATCCACGAGCAGAAGGACCAGGCCATCAATTGTAGCCATCGTCGGGTCACCATCGGTGTATTCCCTGGTCCCCTACTTCGATATTCCTTTCCTCCTTACTCTATATCTCTCTTCCTATAGCACTCCATATCCCCATCCTTTTGTAAATCTGAAATGTTGCTCATGAGAATGAGTGTCTAAACTCATAGCTTGGGTTGGGAGTATCCATTAAGGCTCTCCCAACATGTATACATTTACATCCCTTTGAATATACATGCTCTTGCAAAGATTATCTCCATTCATTTGGTCTTAATGATTCACTTACATGATTATCTACCATCTTGTGACATTTGATTATTAATGTCTTAAAAGAGTAACATTAGTCTTATCTAAGTGTTTTGGAGTTGCAAGAATGCATGAGAATGTTGTAATGCTAAATCTTATGATCATATGGTTATTGTGATTGTTGTTTTCCATCTCAAGAGAGAGAGAAACTTATAATCTAGATCTATCCTAAGCTCAAGAGAGGAGGGATAGACATATATGATGATTGCTTGTAATCTTGAGAAGGGTATACAAAGGGGTGTGAGTATTGCATGTTGGTGAGAGATCTTAGTAAGAGAAACCCAATCCAAGTTCCCTTCCATATCTTATGACCATGTGTTTGTTTACTTTTGTTCTCTTTGTCTTTCTTTTAGTTTTTTTTGTTTTGTTTGGAGTAACATCATTTTGTAAAGAACATTATCTTAATAGACCTGCTTGTTTGGTGTAGCTAAGATAAGATTCTACATTCTTGGTATTTTAACACCCGTGTCCCTATGGATCGACCTTGATTACTACATCAGACCACATATAATAGTTGCGGGGTCCTAATAGCTGGGTTACAAATTTAAGAGTTTGGCTACTCTAGATCTGCTTCGTTTTGGACGTGTGATTTAGGTCGGTCAAGTCAAGAAAAAATGATACTATTAAGAATACAAGTGTACTCACCATACACCCGGGCCTCAAGATTAGCATAAGCTTGACTGCACAAAACTCTAAATCTGCCATATTTAGATTGCTTAGAATATTTCATTATACACATTTAAATTGATTGTGCAAACTATTTAGGTAGCTTGAGTAGAAGCAGATTGTGACCACGAAACTTTCTTTCCTTTTATATCAACATGTCTCCTCGTAGAGAAGGAGAGCATTCTAGAGAAGATAAAAATGCAAGAGTACCTCCAGAAACTAAAGAAGAATGCGAGGAATGCCATTCAGATGGTCATCACCATGAGGATGAAGAAAGTGAAGAGCGACGTGAAGAGGATCTCAAAGAACAATATGAAGAGGAGTGGTACCATCACAAACACTACCACCACCGCAACAGAAGACACAGAAGGAACAATCATGAATATGAGCGTAACAACCATAATAGTGAGGAAGAAGATGATGAAGACGATAAATCACTTAGAGAATTATCTATAACTAGAGCTAATGAATCAAGATGCCCAATCACTATCCCACAGTTTGATGCTACTAATTTTGAGTTGAAGCCTGCAGTCATCTCAATGATCCAGAATAAGCCCTTCAGAGGTAACTCAAAGAATGATAATTCTTGTCATCATCATGACACTTTCAAAAACATCTGCTATACTATTAAGATGAGGGGAGTGCTACAAGAAGTATATACTGCAAGGGATTCATCTTCTATCTAGAGGACATAGCTCTGTCCTGGTATCTTAGCATACCTCACTAATCTATTAATGGATGGAGACCCCTAGCTGATGCTTCTGTCACCAAGTTCCATCCCACTCAAAAAACTATCCAAAATAGGCAAAAGATCACAAGATTCATGCAAAAACATAGAAAGAATCTTCACGGAGTATGGGAACAATTCTAAGAGTATCAAAGGGATTGTCCTCATAAAAATTACGATAAAGGTTTTCTGGTGACTATGTTTTATAATAGGCTAACTCCCACGGAGAGAACTTTGTTGAATGTCTCCAATGGGGGTAATTTTCTTGGAAAGAAGCCAAAGAGAACTATGTTGATCATTGATAACATGGCTTCTTTGCAAGTAGGCATGGAATATGAGAGTAGTGATAGGGGCTCAACCAAGAAGGCTAACTCTAAAGGACCTTCTATCGAGGACAAGTCTTTGGAAATTGTCAATGCTTAGATTCAAAAGATTACTATAGATGTCAAAAAACTAAAGGATGATTGACGCAAAGGCAAGAAGCCTATTGAGAAGGTTACAAAATGTGTCACATGCGGCAAAGGAGGTCATGGAATCCCTAACTGTATTTACATGAAACCAGAAGAGAGTGAAGAAGAAGAAATAAAGAACATCTCTTATGTGAGCTTTAAGAGACCAAATCACCTTGGTTTTAATTACAAAAACAAAGATTCCACTGAGAATTCCCATCAACTGTGCAGCTCGTCTATGCCGCCACCAGGATTTGAGAAAAGAGGTGGACAAACGCAGTACACCAAAACTACAACTTACCAGTAGAACAAGAACAATTATCAAGGACAAGGATAAAGTCAAGGCCAATATCAAAACAAGAATCCAAATAGGTAGAACCAAGAACAAGGTCGAGACAAGAGAAATGGTATTAGTAAACCCGACTTGGTGTTGGAGCTTTACGAATTTGCAAAGAAACAAGCAACTATTAATGAATAGTTAACTCAAAGTTCCATAACAAACATTGGTGCCTTAAGCGCTATGCAGAGTCAGATGCTGGACAGGCAGACACATAAAAGGTAGATTGACCAACAACTCACACAACTTTCTAAGCTAATGAAGAATTCCCAAGGAAAGATCCCTTCCAACACAGAGATAGTAAAAATGGCTACCCTTTGATCTGGGAGGACACTGGAAGATTCTGGCACCAAGGACACTACTGAGGAAAGAAGTCGTAATGAGCCACAACCTGAAATAATAATTATACAAGAAGAGTATAAGAAGTAGGAGCCCTAGAAGAAGGACAATAGTAAATGAAAGGATCAGGAAAAGAAAGGTATGAAAACTAAGAAGTTATATCCCGGTGAAGAATCCTTCACCAAAAGAGATCCTTATTCCCCAAGAGTCCCATTTTCCTACAAATTCATTAAATCTCATCTAAAGAAAAGATATGAGAAGTTTATGGAGGCGGTAAAGAAGTTACATCTGGATATTCGATTTTGAGATGAAATCAATGAGATGCTTACATATGCAAAATTCTTCAAATATCTAATGACAAAAATAAGGAAAGAGGACCACATCGAGATAGTGCAGTTGGCCAAGACGTCAAGTACCTTTGTCCAAGCTGAATCACCTATGAAGAAGAAGGATATGAAGGCATTCAATAATCCCTTTTATATTGGGAAAAATGTGGAGAGGAAGGGATTAGCTGACCTAGGAGCAAGCATAACTATAATTCCTCTCTCCTTAGCCCAAAGGCTTGGAGTAATGGACATGGTAAATACTAGAATGAGGATTGAGTTGGCTGATCACACTTTTACCAAGCCATTGGGAATAGTGGAAGACATCCCAATTCATGTTGGGAGATTTTTATACCTTGCAACATAGTAGTGATCGACACCAAAGAGGACCCAACATGCCCAATGATATTTAGAAGACCCTTCCTCTCCATGAGTAGAGCCTTGATCGACGACGTAGAAGGAATCTTAACTCTTAGAGTTGGAAATGACCATATCGACTTTCATGCCTAGTACCCCATGAAAGGACCCTCTCTATTTGAGTCAGTGTACTTCATGGATAGCTATAACTGATATTGTGAGGAAGTGCAAGAAGATACGACAATCGTAAACCTACTCATGCGATCCTTGAATAATCTAGATCCCAGTGTAGAAGACCCTTAGGTGGCAAAGATTCTAGATTATTTGAATCAACTAGAGGAGGAGTTCAGTGATGAAGAGGAGATATCCTTTGAAATTGTAAAGTATGCATCTTTGGAACAAGCTCCTGAAGAAAAACAAGCACCCAAACCAAAGCCACAACTGAAGAAAAAGAAGCACCCAAACTCCCTGAAGGCTTGAAGTATGAATTTTTAGATGATGAGGAAAGGAATCCCGTCATTATAAACTCCACTCTAATAGAAGATTAAGAAGAAAAATTGTTAAACAAATTCAAGCAACACATAAAGTCAATAGGATATTTAGTTGATGATATTAAGGGTCTCATCCCAGCCCTTTGCATGCACCACATAAACTTGGAAGACACTACCAAGCCTTTAGCCCAACCACAGAGGAAGATAGATTAGATGCTCAAATAAGTTATTTAGAAGGAAGTCATCAAGTTACAAGATGCAAGAATCATATACTCGATAACTGATAGCAATAGGGTTAGCCCAATTCATGTTGTGCCAAAGAAATGAGGAATAACTGTTATAAGAGGAAAGAACAGAGATGAGGTAGAAACATGAACCGTAACTGGTTGGCATATGTGCACATATTATCATGAACAAATGTTGCTACAAGGAAAGACCATTTTCCTCTGCCCTTTATTGATCGGGTTTTGGAAAGGTTGGCACATAATGATCATTTCTATTTCTTGAATGGATATTCAGGATTTTATCAAGTACTGATTCACATAGATGATCAGGTAAAGACTACTTTTACTTCTATCTATGGAACCTATTCTTTTAGAAGAATGTTGTTTGGGTTACATGATGCACCCGCAACCTTCCAAAGGTGCATGATTTCCATGTTCTGTGACTTCCTAAATGATATAATGGAAGTTTTTATGGATGAATTCTCTATATGTGGAACAAACTTTGATAGATATCTCAAGAATAATTACCTAGTTTTGCAACGCTATGAGGAAAAACATCATTTTTGAATTGGGAGAAATTTCATTTCATGGTGCAAAATGGCATTGTGCTAGGGCATAAGATCTCCACGAATGGAATAGAGGTTGATTTGAGCAAGATTAAGGCAATATCCAAACTTCCAACTCCAAAATCAGTTACAGGAGTGAGAAGTTTCCTAGGACATGCTAGATATTATAGAATATTTATTTAAGACTTCTCTAAAATAGCCAAGCCTTTGTCTAACCTATTGGTAAAGGATGCAAAGTTTGATTCTTCTGATAAATGCCTTGGGACATTTAATATCCTGAAGGATGCTTTGACTACTGCCCCTATACTACAAGCCCCAGATTGGGAACTCTGAAATAAAATCATCAGTGATGCTAGTGACTATGCCATTGGGGTTGTTTTTTGTCAAAGGAAGGATAAGAAGTGTCATGCAATCTATTACACCAGTCAGACTCTAGACAAAGCTCAAGTAAATTACAACACCACAAAAAAGGATATGCTAGAAATTGTGTTTGCTTTTAACAAATTCAGATCATACTTGATAGGATCCAAGGTAAAGGTTTATACGGACCATGGGGCAATTAAGTACCTGATGAAAAAAAAGGATACAAAGCCAAGGTTGTTACGTTGGGCCCTTCTATTGCAAGAGTTCAACCATGAAATTATTGACAAGAAAGGAACAAAGAATGTGGTGATCGACCATCTCTCAAGAATAGTGGTCACAGAGGAGAATCAGATACCAGTTAATGAAAATTATGTTAATGAAGTCATGATGTTGGAAAGGTTTGTCGAACCAAACTTACCATAGTTTGCTGATATATGGAACTATTTGGCATTCCAACAACTTCCTTCCTGATATAACATACAACCAAAGGAAGAATATATTTTTTTATCTAAAGAACTACTACTGGGATGACCCACTTCTATTCAAGAGATGTTCTGACAACCTGTACCGTCGATGTGTGCTGAAAGAGAAGGTACCTCAAATTCTGAGGGAGTGTCATTCTTCAACCTATGGGGGACACCACAGAGGAGAAAGGAATGCAAGTAAGGTCTTGTCGTCAGGTTTTTATTGGCCAACCTTTTTTAAAGATGATATGGTTTTTGTCAAATCCTACAAGGATTGCCAACTCACTAGAAACATTACCAAGAGGAATGAGATGCCCATGTCTGATTGGGTAGAAGTGGAAATCATTGATGTCCGGGGAATAGATTACATGGGACCATTCCCTTCCTCAAGGGGAAACAAATACATCCTAGTAGTTGTTGATTATGTCTAGAAGTGGGTGGAAGTTGTGGAAACTCCCAGTTGCGACTCAAAATTTGTGGTGAAATTATTTGAGAAAACTATTTTTCCTAGATTTAGGGTCTCACACACCGTCAATAGTGATGGAGGATCCCACTTTGGGAAAAGATAGTTTGAGTCATTGTTGAAGAAATATGGAGTTAACATAAGGTAGCAATGCTCTACCATCCATATATGTCAGGCCAAGTTGAAGTATCCAATCAGAAGTTTAAGGAGATTCTAGAAAAAAACTATTTACAAGACCTATAAGGGCTGGTCGATAAAACTTGACGATGCATTATGTTCCTACTGTACTGTATATAAAACGCCAATAGGGACTACTCCCTATAGGCTCATCTATGTAAAGTTGTGTCATTTGTTGGTGGAACTAGAGCTTAGAGCCTTATGGGCCATCAAGTTTTTGAATATGGATCTCAAAAAGATAGGGAAGAAGTGGCACGTATAGCTACATGAGATTGAGGAGTTGAGGTTACACGCCTTTGAAAATGTTTGTATCTACAAGTAGAGAAAAATGGCGTGGCATGATGCCCACATCAAGAACAAAGATGTGTAGGAAGGGGACAAGGTCTTTCTATTCAACTTGAGGATTCAATTATTCCCTAGAAAGATTATGTCCAAGTGATCTAGCCCTTTCATTGTAGTTAAGATTTACCCATCTGAGGTAATGGAGATTACCAATGAAAATACTGGTACATTCAAAGTGAATGGCAACAGAGTCAAAAGATATTATGAGGATGAAGTTTCCGTATGAAGATCAGAATTGGAGCTAGAGGAGCCCAGACCTTCTCTAACTGAAGACCCATGAGAAGCCATAAATGAGAGTCAAGCTAAAGACTTTAAATTAGTGGTTCTTGGGAGGAAACTCAATGATTTCCTACTTTCTTTATATCTTTCATATCCACTTTTTCATTTGATAAACTCTTAGTATTTGTAGGCCTTGGTTTACGGCCCTAGTGCCTATTGACTTTAGTAAATAATAGACTTTTGCTAAAAATTTATCTATAAAAATGTTTCAAACTTGGTTTTAGGATTGAGTGTGCATATAATAAAATTAACGAAGTCTATGTACATGTCTTTCATTGTAGGAGTCACATATGTTGGGCCATCGATTGATTTCAACCATTAGTTGGATCTCGGAAGACCCACCAGTTGATGCAGCTCTGCCTCACCATAGGTTGGGTAAGGTAGAATTACCATCGGATGTTGAGTATAACTTCCATTGGGTGTCAGTCATTGAGGAACCAGCCAGTGAAGTAGTAGAATCATCGACTGATGGAGGCATGAAGACCATGATTGATGGAAGCAAGCATACCATCTACTTACGGACCCTGTAGGACCATCAGATGTTCAACACACCGACCACTATTTATTGAACCATTAGATAATGGTCAAAGAAGTCAAACAACTGTGCCTAAACACCTGGTGGTAGACCAAGAGACAGAAACCTATAAAAGGAGGCCAAGTAACTACTTTCACCATTTACCAAGTAACCAAAGTTGAGATTAAACCTAGATTCAAACCACCACCAGTAGTAGAGGATGACTGAGAGCATCTTCCTCATTGGTTAGTGCAAAGTGAGATGAAAACACCTATGAGTAAGCAAAAGATGCTAGAGTTATGCTTCCAAACTGTCGGTAAGCCAACATCTAGTGGAAGAAACTCTGATGTTGGCAATAAGGTAATGCTAAAACCTAGGTTTTTCTACCATGTGCCACCATCTCTATGTTCTATACCTTCCACCCTTCTGACCTGTTCATATCACTGATTATAGATAGCTAATTGCCAACCCTTGGTTGTACCTTTGTCTCCTTCTCTAAACCATTGTTCACGCCATCATCTGAGGGCACCATCACCTGCTGCAACCAGTAGACCCTCTGACCAGTGTTAACCCTAACAACCATCGACCATCAGTTCCACCATCAGTTGAGCTAAGTTTTCTCCTACTCTGACCACAACCTATTCTAACCAGTAGATCTTATGACCAGTTCTAACCATCATACGATCCAACCACCACCCATTTCCCCTCATCATCAGATGTGCCTATCATCATTTGTTTCTTTGATGCATCAGTTAAGGTAGACCACCTATTGAGTTTACCACTGGTTCCCATCATCGGTTGTACCGTCAGCTAAATCTCCTAACTTTGGCCATCAGTTGTCAACTTTGGATGATGTTTTTCTGATTTAGCAACCTATTGTTGCCTTTAGTTGTTAGTCTTCAATTTGATTGCTTTAGCAAACATTATTATTTAGGAACTGCAAATCCATAACCTAACAAATTTCCATTTCCTTTATCCCATCTAACTGATCTAGCTAGATATACTTAGCGTATCAACATGCATAAGATGGTAGGAAATAAGGACAAGATCCAAGTGCATGAGTCTGAGTACACCAAGTAGGTGAGAGCCTCAATGACTATAGAGGAGAGAGAGAGAGAGAGTGGAGAAACTAAAAATTGAACACGTGAGAGACATCAAACAGTATTGAGGACCCACTCTAGAAAGAATCAGGGCAAGGTTGGAAGTAGACAGAGCAAAGATCTTGGCCTAACCAATCCCAGAGGAGTCAAAAGAGGAGGAAGAACAAACAGGAACAAAAACCTTTGAATACACTCCATCTAAGGAGGTGCACATCCCAAAGAAGAGACTTGCATCATAGGATGATGAGGAGAGACCTAGGAAGGTAGCCAAGAGATCTAAGGAAAGGGCAACAATCAAGGCCACCACTCTCAAGCCAATTGTAGCTGCCAACATCCCAAGTCAACCAGCACAGGCCACCAGAAGAGAAAAACCTAACAATCAAATAGTTACCAGAGATGAAGAGAACCATGAAATATGGTGTGATATTTTCCATAGGAAGAAATACAAGGCAACAAGATATGGTGACATAAGCACCTTGGAACAACTAGGCATATACCAAAGGGTGAAACAAGGCTTTCAACAACTAGGGATATATAAAATATGCTTCACTAACATGACTTCTTACGATGATTTGACGCAAGAATTCATGTCTTCTATCTAGAAACTTCCTGAGACTGACAATGAAGTTACAGAGTGTGGAGGTAAATACAAACTTCAAGTTAGAATCATGAAGAAAGACTACATTCTTATGGAGGAGTGGATAAACTCTATCTTCACCTACTCTATGGAGCAAGAGGAACGTGCTAACCAGGAACAAGGAGACAAGGATATGAACGTCTTCACAACTAATAAGACCTGGGAAAGGCTCTCATGAGATCCCAAATATAGCTCTAGCCAATCAAAGGCTACAATGTTGCACTCAGACTTCATGAGAGTAGTGCACAAGATCTTTACAAACTCCCAGATATCCAGATCCCACACAGGGAACATAAGCATATTAGACCTCCATATCCTATGGAGTCTAATAGAGGGGAAAGTTGTTAATATGGGTAAAATTCTAATTGAGAAGCTAACTACAACAATGGGGCCAGATGTCCCTCGAGACTTCTACATTGGGGGATAATAATGTACATTGCACACCAACAAGGGTAACCCAACAAGATGAAGTATTTCCTAAGGTCAGAAGGAGATACTCTGGTGGATGTATGATACCTGGTCACAACAACCATCCTGGCAAGGACAAAATAGGAGTACGCCTACCGATTCTGCAGACAAAAGTCTTACTTCCCCTTCTATATTTAAGCAATTATGATGAAGAGAATTTAGTCTTCAAAGAAGAAGAAATCTCAAGATTTATATATAGAAAAGGTGCAAGAACCAACAGACCAGTAGATACACGAAGAAAGAAACCAAAAGAGGTGGCAACAAAACAAACGATAAGGAAAAGGGTCCTAATGCAAATTCTTGAGAAACCAGCAAAGAAACCCGCCTCTCTGAGAGTCATAGAACTAGAAACTGAAGAAGAATATGATTCAAGGAGACCTTCTGTGGTCACCTCTCTAGAAGCAACTGCACCTAAAGAAAGGGCAACCAACCTTGGTGTGGCAACAGTAAAGCCAATAGACAAAGAAGCAGAACAAGAAGGCAGCATAAGTGAGCCTTTTGTGAAAAGAAAGGAGGGATCAGAGATCCCTGAGAAAGAGGCTCCACAACCAAAATGAAGCACACACCTGTGAAAAGGAAAAAAAGAATCTTCTAAAGTCCATGAAGAGGCACATGAAGTAAGCTCTGCTAAACATTCTTATAAATAGGACAAGGGAGAAGTGTACAGACTCAAGACAAATCATAATAGGCCAAGACACAAATGGGTCCATATTACAAATAGGCCCAACAACTTAATTGATTAATTAAATAGATCCTCTAATGCTCCCTCTCAAACTGGAGCTTGGGAGAATCCCAAGTCATTTTGTAGATAGTCAAACATACTAAAGCAAAATAATAAAAGATAAACCAAGCCCATACAAAATGTTTCTCCCCTTCAATGTTACAATAAATTAGTCAAATACTCTCCATCAAGTAGATAATATAAAAAGTGGATAAGCAGGTAGGTAACTAGAGCTTCTTGATCATGTAAAATGGCATCTAGAGCAGAAGTAAAGAGAAATAGGTAGGCATCAAGGTCTTCATCTCAGTTGCTAGAATTGTAATGTAGACAAGAGGCTGCTAGAACATAAGACCAGAAGTGATGGAAGACAAGAAGCAGTAGTCATCGCGCATGCAAAGTATAGACAAGAAAAGAGTCAACATGAGAAAGCATGAAAAAGATAGAGATTCCTAGATTACAATAGAATAAAATTGACAATGTAACTAGTAAATAGCCAGTGTGCATAGTAGCATGCAAAAGAGTCCAAGATGAATAGTTGTAGCAGTAAAGTATGAAGTTCCATCATATGCACGTAAGTCACCAAAGGTACCATCATCATCTCCTCATATAATTTCCATCATAGTTGTAGACGTCATAGGTCTAGAGGGTGTTGGGTCACAGTCCCCACAGAATGCATGGGTCGTAATCATAGTAGTAGTAGACGAGTGAAAGGCACATAGAAAGAATCAAGGTCCAAACAGAGCACAAAACATAGATAGTCCAAAAGCACAAAACTGCAAGTAAAATATCATAATCATAACAAAAGTACCAAGAATGATGTGGAAAAATAGAAATAAGTCACTATATAGTATAAGTAATGTAGATAACTTCATAGAAAAAGGAATCAGTCAATAGATAGCACAAGTGAAGTACATAACTTCATAGCGATTGTAATTAGTCAATATATAGTATACGTGAAATAGATAACTTCATGCAACAGTCGGTGATGGTAAAATGAGTTTCTCAACCTCTTTACAAGGTGAATATATCAATAATAGAAGAATAAGGATTCACATGGAAACAAAAGCAACATCACATAGTAGCAAAAAAACTAGCACAAAGATTCATAGAGCATTAGAACTAAAATTACCTTCTTCTCTCCTCCATCTCACTCTTCCTTGTACCCATCATCCACTATTATCTCCCTCACACCAACCATAGAAAGAGTAAAGAGAGTGGTTGGGATGGAAAGTCAAAAATAATGGTAGAAGCAAGGGTTATGTAGGCAAGTATGTAGACGAGGTAATCGACAACTCAAATCAATGTGCAATATTACTTGATTATATAGATCCACGTAGAAAAATAAATTGATGTTTTTATGATTTGAAAATGAGATTGTATGTCCCTTAGATCAGAGTTAGTACTTCAAGTACCAGAATTGAAGTACATTAGGTGCAATATGTAAAAAAGAGGCATTGTTGCCAACTACAATAGAAAATGATTTTTTTCCTGTGGCATTATGATTACCCAACCACGCTCAAGTACTATAGTTGGTACTTCTTCTCTTTATCTAATGTTGAACTTGTGTAGAAGGAAGATGACCTTGCATTCCCATATTGTGTCGTCGATAGAACTATTAGTAATCATTGATAACAGATGCGTTTAGGATGCCATTAATGCTCATGCTCACGAATAAGGAAGATTTAGGTCTACAAATGGCCCCTTCAAAGTGATGATGCATAGTATAAGATAATGATTTGATCATGGATGCAAATCAATAGGAAGGGGATGATCCCAATATTCATATTCCTCAATATATTGTCTCCACCAATGTAGATTAGGGGTAAACCACATGTGAGATATCTGAGGATTATGTTAGGAACCATGGAGGAGGCAAGCACAGTGGAAACAATAACAAAATTCTCCATGTATCCTATAAGAAGATCTCATCGATGATGATGTATTTGACAAGAGGGTGCACGAGATTTACCTTTGTTGTGGAGTAGGTCCAGCTATGTCCTCCTCGTACAGTGGTATGTGATGTTTCTCACATGCATGGTTTGTCCTCATCAACATCCTCTGAATGTAGTCACTCTGTGTTTGTGTCTCTATGTAGCCCATGCATATAGACTGGAACTCCTCATCGTGTTGCCTGAACTAGCAGTAAGGATCAGCCTTTGCTTGATCACATGCTAGCATCACAGTCACTATCCTTCTCTCTCTTGGGTATGATGACGGCTAGGGTTCATACGTAAGAGCATGTGTATAAAATTTGACTATAATGGCCCTATAAATAGGAGAGAAAGCAAGAAGGATTTCCCAAAAATCCTGGAAAACAAGAGTTTTCCAGTGGGCCTAAAATGTTTTCCAATCATTCATAATTATACTCCTATTCTAATGCATCAACAAACACACATACTAGTCTTTATGTATTAGATTGTTGTCCTAATATCCACAGTAATATCTAACTAGGGACTAACACAAGAATGAATAATGTTAACAAAGACATGATATCATATTCAGATCCTCAACTTGAACTCGCATGTCATTAAGTCATACATTCTTAGGGAAGCATTATATTTATTCATTACCCCATATTGAAACAAATACAATAACTGGAATTGTCTTTATTAATATTCAAATCAATTACAAGAAGTACCATTACAATATTCATACGATTAGCTCACAGGACATATCACCAACATATGAGGCATGCGGAGGACTGATACAAATAGGGTGACAAACATGGTAATGTAGTAGCAATCTTATCCAAAGATGGAATCTTTTGTAGATGACGATTTCAATATTTTAGTTAGAGGAACAAGGTGAGGAGGATGCAGAAAAGCAATGACTAGATAGATAGGACTTGAAGGAGGCAGATAGACATAGATGACGATCGAGAGGGAGAGCACGAACAAAAATATCAAGTTTTTATGAAAGAAGAAGAATAAGTAAGATGACCATGTTGGTGGGGATGATGCCTGGAAGGTGGACAAGCCAAGAAAGAATGACATCCGCCCACAGATGAAGGCTCTCTCTTTTTTGCCTGGGTTAGGATTGATGCCTAATATAATGTGGAAATACAATATGAAGGGGAATTCCCCTTGTGTAAGTGTTTCTTATACGATAGAAGAGAAGCCCCCTTTTCCTATAAATAGAATAAGGGGGAATTGTACAAACTTAAGAGAAACCCTAATGGGGCAAGATAAAATTGAGCCCCATATCACAAATAGACTCAAACGCTTAATTAACTAATTAAATAAACTCTCTAATAATTTAAATAAATAAAATAATTCCAATTAGTGTCACTAACATGTGCATTTAGTGTTTTAAGAGATTAAGGAACTTAGACAATATCCAACAATAAAGAACATGCTATAATATATGTGTTTGGACATGTGTAGTAATGTTGTACCATGTACATGCTTTGTACTAGTGCATTTTGTATAAATTGATAGTAATGATGCAAGAACAAGTGATGATCGACCGGATCCTATCCTAAACCCTATTCCACACTTAATGAAAATCTTTAGGATAGTCATATTTTATTAGAAAATCTTTTGATATGTTTTTTGAAAAATATAACAATGCACTTACAGAGATATTTTCGGTCAAAGTATTTCTTGACTAAAATACATCTGGTGGAACCACTTTGGGTATGAGATATAACCATTGCAAAATTTAACAAAATTATGTCTCTCAATCAAACTACACTTCGACCGAGATGCAGTTCGGCTGAATTATAGTTTGACCTGGGAATATTCTACAAACAAAATATGTAATAGTAGTCTAGTTGTTGCAAACTCAACTTTTGATATTCTAATAACTAGTTTATCTTTTATCTTATCCTAAACATTCCTACAAGAATTCTAAAGTCTCCCTAAGTAGTTTCTATATATAGGAGTGGTTTACAACACACAAATTATGATACCTCGTCACGCTAAATGAGATTACTCAAAACACAATCAACTACTAATAAATCACATAATAAAAAATGAGGAGTAATTAAAACCAATTCAACAATGTAAATGAACTCTAGAACATTTACATAAAGGTCCATCATTGCATTCTCATATATTGTAACAAATATTCACATATGGGTCGAAAGACCTCAGTCACATCCTGCATACAAAAGATAGTTCACATGTACATGCCATATATTTACAAACATTGGCATACTATCAAAATCTTGTGTCGATACGAGTATATCATCTAAAAAAACACATCCCATGCCTGGACCTGAGAATACAGGGACGACACTAGGACTCCACTACTAACATGTACAACTAACAAACCTTCTGAATTTATTGATCACCAGGTTGGTTGTCTTCCACAACGCGACCTCGAACTCATTGGCCACGACCACCTAAAAAAATGTGGTGACCCACGGGTGAGACCCAGTCCAAATAAGAGATATAACTCTCTCCAACATATATTGATTATAACATATTGATTTACAGTAAATGAACTAAGAAGATGTAGTTATGAATAAGCAATTTAAGCACATTGAATAGGTTAAGCATACTAAGCCATTAAGAAAATTAACTTGACAAGAAGTATAATTACTCAAAGGTCATATGATATCATCTTGTAAACACTGAGTAGTATAAAGACAAGTTAAACATTAATCAAACAATGTGAGATGTATTTAACCATAGCCAACATACTACACGGCTTATATCACTTCTTTTATTACATTTCTCTGAGGGATTTGAGAAATACCACTCAAGTCCCAACTGACCACTACTAAGTCGAAATCAGTGCCATACAAAATCTAGGAAGAGTTGTACTCCTAATATCTTCTCCGCCCCAATCAGTACGTGTCTGCCACAACAACACATAAGGTCAAGTTGCTAACAGCCTAATCTTTCCTTGGTACAGGTCATGGCACTAGTGAAAGGAGGCAGGTACGCATACCCTACCATCCGTGCTACAACCACAGTTGTCCTACAATCTCATCATATATAAATAATCACCGAGACATGATCGTAACCGTTCTCAAACTGAGGGCTAGGTATGACCACCATCATCCTCCCTAACACTTGAATTTAGGATGACAAGCACCCCACATACTCATCAGTATGCGCTCTGAGTATCCCTTAGGAACACTCATTTCACTATCTGGCAATTTCTGACACTCAGATAGATCTATGGCACAAGGCACTACATGATTAGAGTTTTATTTAATTAGTTATGCCAATTGGGTGAATTAAGGCTAAATCATACAATTGGACATTCAAACCCTAATTATTTTCTAAAAAGAGTATATATTAAAAACAACTTCAAAAGATATAAAATATTTGAGATATAAATCTTACTCACATTACCACATGCTATCATTCATTGCAAATTAATGGACCACACTTATCATCATACTTTTATAAGATGCCAATATCTTATCACAAGTTCTAGGGTTTTAACCCTTATTGGAACATGAAGAGGATTTCACCTAAATCATGGCTTCAAACATGCCAAAAGGTTGTTAAGACTATCAAATTATTCATAATAAAGTTATCATCATCATTCCATGCCTTAAACAAGGCTCAAAAGATCATAGCATATATGTGTCCATAGATATAAACATGGCAAGGAACTATGATATTCAAATAGTACTACATTGTGGTTTCAAAACAAGAAGAGTGTAATTCATTATCACATTAATCATTCAAGAGGTATGATTATAACCAATCAACATCATATAATTACATTAAGGTTAGGTATAACAAGCTAGATCACATGGGAGTTACGCATCCACTTATTATAATGATTCATCAAATATAACAATATAATGGCAAAGATAACACTATAAACTAATGGTATTGAAACATCGAAATATCATCACTAGGACCCACAAATAATACCACGTGATTTATTCTAATCCATTGGATGTTGAAGCATCCAATATTATTCATTGGATCTGGTTCATTGTTCAAGGTTATCGATTGAAGTATAGGTCTAACCATTAAATCAAATTGAACCAAGTAACCATTAATTTAAGGTTTAGTCAAATCTACAAATACATTCTTAACTCAACATAAATGACGATGACCTAATACGCCATTAATTGTGATCATTAGGTCACCATCGGTTGTTAGATCAGTAATACATTCAGTTAACACCATCAAATATTAAGCTAATGTCATCATCGATTGATAACATCATTAGAATACTTAGTAGATGATAATTAAACGTCTAATTGAGACAAAACCTGACCTAAGGGGGTGACCATAGGTTGTCACCATAAATTTGACACCCTTGATCACGAACATTAGTTGCCAAGATAGAAAAACCATTGGTTACCGAATGGTATTGCCATCGGTGGTGTGATAGGGAAGGAAATAGCTTGAAAATCCTAATTTGAACCATCAATTATTTTGTTCTTAGGACCATAGGTTTATGCTATCAACCTATCCCAGATCATGTTACACATTATAAACTTCATACACATCTTTACATGTTCATATAGAACTGGAACAAAATAGGGAACACCACAAAAATTCGTAATTCTAAACAAGCATGATTTCTTTATGCTTAGATCATCACATTAAAGCATGAACACGAACTAACAAGCTTCTAGTAAGCAATATAAGTGAAGATCATTATATAAATCGCCTGTATAGAGTAGGTTAGATCCCAAACAGCAAGAATCTTGAGAAAATTGGGCAGGAAAACCTTGGATTCATATTTGAACTTGGCCAAATAGGTACTTCTCTCCACAAAGAAGCAAATCCTAGAAAAAGAAACAAGAAGGATAGATTTTTGAGTTCTAGAGCCACTTTCACCATGGAACAGAAAGGTTTCAACCTGGAGGAAGATCTAAGTAAGAAGAAGAGCAATAGAAACTAAGAAGGAAGGAAGAAAACAACTTGCCTTGGTCAAAATCCCTAGAAGATGACCTTGGAAACCCTAGGTAGGGCTAGATGGAGCTCTAGGAGACCTTCTCCAAAAAGAGGTTGTCTTATACCTTATAGAACTTGGTTCCACATAAAAATAGTGTATTCATTGCTCCATGTTAGAGGAAAGAGAAAGCAAGAATAGTTTCATACTTGGGCAAGGAAGAGGTAAATATAGCCCATGGATAAGGATGGAAGCAAGCATGAGGTTTAAAAGTAGCTTCCCCATGTGTCTATGGCCTTAAACTATTAAGAATATACAAGCACACATACAAGAATCTCCCTTACCATCCATATAGACCTGCTTAGCTTTCCTTTGTCGAATTTCCCAGCCAATCACATAATTCATTAGTTGATAGCTACTAAAGGTAGCTCATCCATGAAGGGGTAAACCCTAAAATACCCTTGAGGAAAACACCTTCAAACCATGGCTCAAAACACTCAAGAATGATAATATAACATCTAATGAATATAATGTATGTGGAAAATTGCAAGGAAAACCCCTCAATTGGGTAAATTGGAGAAAAGTCCAAATGTATGAAAATTGCATAACTTGCTCAAACTGTGTCCAAATTGGACCAAATTTGAAACTTAAGCTTGTCTTATGATTTAAAAACATATCAAAGGGTTATATTAGGGTTATAAGAATTAATTTATGGTAATTAAGCTTATTCAACACAGTAAGCAATTTCAGGGGCCTTACAACTATAAACCCCTAACAAGGATTTCACCACAAAATCCTACGCAAAAAGATATGGGTATTGTATACGCGTCTCATTCTATAGTTCCCATGTGGATTCCTCTATGACATTATGATGCCAAAAAACTTTCACTAGTATTACATATGTTCTCTTCATCTTTTTCATCCTTCTATCTAGGATCAACACAAGACCCTCAACATAGGAGATATCCTCATCTAACTCAACCTCTAATGGTTGGATTTTTTGGTCAGTATCTAGATGGCTTTTCCTCAACATAGAGATGTGAAAGACATTATACAATCTATGTAGCTCTGATGGTAGCTCCAACTTATATGCCACCTTTCGAACACAAGCTAGGACAGGGTATGGTCCCATAAATCGAGGAGCCAACTTACCCTTATTTCCAAACCTCAACACACCTTTCTAAGGAGAAACCTTAAGATATACTCTATCTCCCATTTGGAACTCAAGTGGTATATGTTGGTTATCTGCATAATATCTATGCCTATCCTTGGCTACTTTCAACTGTTGTTGTATCACTTTAATCTTTTTTGTAGTCTGATGTACTAGATCAGGACCCAAAGTTGATATTCACCTGTCTCATACCAGCAAAGAGGAGACCGACATCGTCTCCCATACAGAGCCTCATAAGGATCCATATCTATGCTTCTTTGATAGCTATTTTTGTATGCAAACTCTATCAAAGTTAAATGTACTTCCCAACTACCAAGAAATTTCAACACACATGCCCTCAAGAAATCCTCTAAAGTCTGAATAATCCTTTCAAACTGGCCATCGGTCTGCGGATGAGAAGTTGTGTTGAATCTCAGTTGTGTTCCCATTACAAAATATAGATGCTCCCAAAAATGACTTGTAAATTGTGGACCTCTGTCAGAAACTACAGTCACTGAAATGCCATGTACATGACCTATCTCATCAAGATATATTTGTGCCAATTTCTCTACTGTAAACGTCATCTTAACTGGAAGAAAGTGACCTAACTTAGTCAATCTGTCTACTATCACCCATAAGGAATCATGACCCTTGGTTGTCCTAGGAAGACCAACCACAAAGTCCATAGTAATATGATCCCATTTCCACTGTGGTATTGGAAAGGGTTGTAGTGTCCCTACAGGCTTCTAGTGCTCAGCCTTTACCTGCTGACAAATTGGACATTTAGTAATGAACTCTACCACGTCACGCCTTAGACCTGGCCACCAATAGATGTCTTTCAAGTTTTGGTACATCTTGGTACTTCCAGGATGCATTGCATACATGGAGGAGTGAGCCTCCTCAAGTATCATCTTCCTCAACCCATCAACATCAAGAACTACTATCCTATTGTGCTAACAAACTATACCATCATCTTCTTTATGAAATCCATCATACTATTCACTACAATCCCTGATCAGATGTTCAGTATCACAATATCATTCTATTGTGCACCATGAATCTTCTGTCTTAAGGTAGGTTTCACTTATTACTGTGCCAACAATCCTACCAGCAAGGGAACTTCTAGTTGTACATTCATCTGGTGAAGAAACACTAGAATATCTCTCTTATGGAACATCAAGGAATTTAATTGTGCATTATCTAGCATTGATAATGAAGATGAATTTTTACTCAATGCATCAACTACCACATTTGCTTTCCCTGGATGGTAGTCTATTGTGCAATCATAATCCTTAATCAGCTCCATCCATCTCCTCTGCCTCATATTCAGCTCCTATTTTGAGAAGATATATTGTAGATTCTTGTGGTCAGTGAAGATCTAACACTTTTCTCCATAAAGATAGTGTCTCCAGATCTCTAAGGCATGGACCACCACTGCAATCTCCAGATCATGTATTGGGTAATTCTCCTCATGTTTCTTCATTTGTCGCAAAGCAAAAGAAATCATATTTTTATCCTGCATCAACATGCATCTCAACCCATTCTTTGAAGCATCACAAAAGATAATATAGCTTTTCCCTTGCTCTGTAAGTACTAACACTGGTGCACTAGTCATTTTTTCTTTCAACAGCTGGAAAGAACGTTGACACTTGTCATTCCAAGCAAAAGGAACATCCTTCTTGGTGAACCTAACTGGGGTAACGCTATAGAACTAAAGTCTTTGATAAACCTCCTATAGTAACCTGCTAGACCTAGGAAACTATGGATCTCTGTTAGTGTCTTTGGTTGTTCCCATTCTAGTACATATTCCACTTTCCTGGGATCAACACAAGTGCCTTTTACAGATATAACATGGCCCAAAAAAGACACTTCAGATAACCAGAATTCACACTTGCTGAACTTAGCATATAGTTGATGCTGCCTCAACAAAATCAATGTCTAGCGAAGGTGTTGCTCATGTTGTTGACTATCCTTAGACTATATCAGGATATCATCTATGAACACGACCACACACTGATCAAGATAAGGTCTAAACAGCCTATTCATTAGATACATAAAAGTTGTAGGTGCATTGGTTAGCCTAAATGGCATAACCACAAACTCATAATGACCATACCTAGTCCTAAAAACTTACTTGGGTATGTCATTAGCCTTAATTCTCAACTGATGGTAGTCTGACCTCAGGTCTATCTTTGAAAACATAGTGGTACATCTCAACTGATCAAAAAGATCATCAATCCTCGGCAAAGGATACTTATTCTTTATTGTCACCTTGTTCAACTGTCTTTATTCTATACACAGCCTCATTGAATGATCCTTGTTTTTAACAAACAACAGGGGAGCACCCCAAGGGGAAGTGCTCTTCCTGATATAACCCTTCTCTAATAGCTCTTGTAACTATTTCTTTAACTCCTACATCTCTATTGGTGCCATTATGTATGTTGACTGTGTTATGGGTTGTGTTCTAGTAACAAGATTGATCTCAAACTCAGTCTCTGTAGGAGGGGGAATGCTAGGAAATTCCTCAGGAAAGACATCCTCAAATTCTTGCACCACTGGTACATCCTGGATACTAGGACCTCCCACCTTGGTATCCACAACATGAGCTAAGAAAGCCTCACATCCTTATCTCATCAACCGCTCAGCTATCATAGCTGACATCAAACATGTAGAAAGAATCTTCCTATCACCCTAGAAAATCCACTATACATATCCATCATGGAACGTCACCACCTTAGTACTACAGTCCAAGACTAACTTATTTTTTTCCAAGGTATCCATTCCTAGGATTACATCAAAACCATGCATTTCAAGTGGCAAAAGATCCACTTGAATGTTGTGTCCAAAAAAAGAAAGAACACAAGAAGGGTACACTTCCCGCAACTCGATGGAATCAACCAAAGGAGTCTCTAGATGCATGCTATCAGATCTATGACTAACAGGGAGATAACAACTACCTATCACCTCTCTGGTGATAAAAAAGTGTGTCGCACCTGGATCTACTAACACAGATACGAAACAAGAAGAAGTCAAATCAGAATGAACCAATTCCATCTGACCTGTCATGACTCGTGGATTGACCACTAGTTCTGGCTGGGTCATGGCATAGAACCTTGTTGTTGCCTGTTGTCTTCCACGTCCTCTTCTTTCTTGTCTAGAGGATCCTAAATGGGATGCCTGACCACATCCTCTACCTCTACTAGTATCAAATTGTCATTGTTGTAGTCCCTATTGATTCTGCCTTGGATGCTGAGTCACTTCCTCAACCTTCATAGGGCAATTCCATCTAATATGCCCTGTCTGTCCACATTGATGAGACACTCAGTTATCACTCTGTGGTCTAAAAGGCCCTATAACTGAGGCTGATGATGAACTATGAGCTCCTATCGGTGGAAAACTATGACCTATACCCCTACTCAGGGTCCACTGTGATGGTGCATGTGATCTTGGTTCGGTGAAGGTTGACCTTTGTTGCGACGGTGGTGGGAAAAACCTTGGCTTCTTAAAGCCTCCAGATGATTGCCCTTGAAACTACATAGGTCGCTTCTTAGCATTTTCTTCACGCTTCTCTATGGCAGACCTCTCAATCCTCCTGATAGATTCCACAAAGGTGGAAAACCTTTACCTATTCTCCAAGGCTGATGTTGTAGTAGTCAACTTCGTACTCAGACCCTTCTCAAATCTCTAGATCCTTTCCTTGTCCATTTTATCCATATGCGGGCAGAACCTCAGAAGTTTCATAAACTTTGATTCATACTCTTTAATAGTCATAGCCCCTTGATGAATCTTCTCAAACTGAGATATCTTCTCATCTTGATAGGTCTTTGGAAAATATTAGCTAACAAATTCCCTCCAAAACTCCTCTCATCCTATCACAACTCTTGGTCTTTTCTCCTATTCTATGGCCCACCAGTGGCCATCACTACCCTTCAACAAGTATACCACATGCTTAAATTTGTCTTCTTCAGCAATGCTTAGGTTTAAAATGCCTTTTCCATCTCAATCAACCACATGTCTGCAATTGTTGGATCAAAAGTACCTATATATTCAATTTCCCTAACACGTCTAAGATGTTTAAATGTCTTCCCGACACCTTGGGACTCCACATTAGAGGCAGTTTCCCTAGCTTGAGTTGTTGGCACTCTGTCAGCGATATGTGTGATTGTGGCCATCATCTATCTAAACATAGACTGAAACTCAGGGTTGGCCATCATTGTCGGGTCTAGATGAGGCTTTATGGGCTGCTCTGTCCTTACTTCTGGCACTCTCTCATCGTGTGCCTGCCTCTTAGACCCTCCTCCTGGTGTAACATAGCTTCTCTTAATGTGTTTTTCATGTCCTCCAAACATATCAGCATAAGCATAAACTATGATTAGATATGTTGGATGCAGATGAATAGACTCAAACCTAAGTCCTATGTCCCTGTAGACTCAGTAAACCTAGAGCTCTGATACCAACTTAACTATGACACCTTGTCATGCTAAACAAGATTATTGAAAACAAAAATACAATCAACTACTAATTAATCACATAGTAAAAAATGCAGGGTAATTAAAACCAATTCAACAATGTAAATGAACTCTAGAACATTTATGTAAAGGTCCATCATTCCATTCTCATATATTGTAACAAATATTCACATATGTGTCCAAAGACCTCAAGCACATCCTACATACAAAAGATAGTTCACATGTACATGCCATATATTTACAAACATTGGCATATTACCAAAATCTTATGTCGATACGAGTATATCATCTAAAAAAACACATCCCATACCCAGACCTGAGAATATAGGGACGACACTAGGAATCTACTAATAACATCTACAACTAACCAACCTTCTAAATCTATTGATCACTAGGTTGGTTCTCATCCACAATATGACCTCGACATCATTTCCTGTTGTTCTGTGGTTTTGACATCAACTTTTCACATGTTTTCACACATAAATTCAGTTCATTTTATTCCCATTTAGCATCTATACATATCATTCTTGCCATCTTTTTGTTATTTTACTTATCACATGATGTGTATTGCAGATTTGCATCAAAGGAATCTAATTGGAGGTTTTCCAATTCAATTTCATTTTATTTAAGACTTCTCCAAGCCTTGCAAACAACCAGAACTTTAATTCTGTTGAAACTGCAATGCACACGACATGTCTTATTTAAGACACGACGTGCACATTTCCAGAAGACCTATTGATGTGATCACTGAAGAAAAGTACACGACGTGTCCATAAAAGACACGACGTGTACCTGGGAATTTAGAGCTTAGTCTAGCCTTTTTGTAAAAATACACGACGTCTATTAAATCAGACACGGCGTGTACCTAGGAATTCGGGATCGAGCCTAGCCTTTTTGGTAAAACATATGGCATTTATTAAATAAAAGACAACGTGTGTTTCACACAAAAACAACTACCAGAGACAAGACACGCCATGTCCAGAGAAAGACACGACGTGTGCCTGTCAGTTTTAGTAATTTTTAAATATGACTCCTTTCATTTTAAAAGACAAAACCACTCTAGAGAGAAGTTATCTTCAGTCATAATTTGAAACTATTTCATCCCAGAGCTAGGCTAGAGAAAGGAGGATTTTGGAGGTGGGAGAAGGTGTCTTCTTCTTTTCTTCTCCAAGCTTCTTCTCCAATGTGCAACAGAGCTCCTGTAACATACCAGATCTAGAACCCTACCCTAGAACTGTGACTTTTTAGGTTTGACCAAACAAGGTTGAGGTTAGAGTGAACGTAATAATCTAATGCATGAATGATGTAATCTAATATGTCATATAATTTATTTGGTGACAATAAAATGATAAATAACTTAATTTCATGCATAATATGATGTTAATGGGCCTCTAATGGGCTAGATGATTTAACCCATGTAAGAAATCTTCAAATTAAATAATAGACTTCAAATTTGTAATCTACACACCAAAATAAGCCTACTTGTCAATTTTCATTTAATTTGGACTACCTTGAAATAATATGGTAAGTTAAGAGAGAGAAGTTGCCTAAAAAGTGTAATTAATAAATTAATATAACAATTAACTCCAAAAGAGAAAAATAATCTTAGATTCGTGATCTACATAATAAATATAGCCTTTGGGTGAATTTTTATCCAATTTGGAGAAAGTTTGCTTAAAAGGTAAAATTAGGAGAGAGAAAGTGTGTAGAACCATCAAAATATTAAATAAATATTTAAACAACTCCAATATGTAAAATTGATGGCAAATTCGTATTCAACACATTAAATATGACTTGTGTGTCAAGTTTCATAAAATTTGGATAATCCTAATACCCTTAATGAAGGTGGAAAGAGAAAATGAAATTTGAATTATTTACACATTAAAAGTTTCCAAAAGACAAAATTAAGTGCAAAACCGGAATCTACACACCTTTATTGGCCTCTGTGCAAAATTTGGCATAATTTGGATTATGTTTTAGCCCTCAATTTAAGAAAAAGAAAATAAGGAAATAATGCTTTCTAACTTTGGTTTAATCGGATTCGATTTGAATTTCATTATGTCACGCCTGGCTTCCAGATTCCTTTGATGCGAGATCTCTCCTCGACCGTTCGATTCTGATCGGACCACTCTGGCTCATCTCCTACCTTGGGTAGGAGACTACCGCTATGGCTCCTAAAGATTGGTTTCCTTGCACCAAATCTTTCCCTCTCCTCTCGATTTTTCTTCCCTTGTTTTCCTTTCCTGAATTTTCCATTGCCATCTCGTCGCCTTTTAGTGCCTTTCCATCCTAAGTTTTCTAGGGCTTTGTTTCCTCAACCCGTCTGTCGATGAGTCCCTCCCTCTTATCCCCTGTTTCTACTTCTTTTCCTTCTCCGCAAACCTCATGTACTTCAAACCTATAAATATAAGCTTCCCCACCTTGGTCGAGGTGCCTAACACCTTTTCCTCCAACTATTTTGATCTTTTACAACCCAGTACAACTCTTCGCAGTCTCGCCTTCCTGAATCTTCAAGCTGAGCTCGCTGTTCTTCGTCGTCTCCCCGTGATGGTTGGAGACCACCCAGAACACTTCTTCGGGTTCCGTAGAAGCTTTTGCAAACGTCAACATCACCTATTGTAAGGTAACCCAAGTTCCCCTCTTTTTTTGCTTGTTGCCCCAAACTGATGCGCTGGTATTGCGAGTTTTGGTCTCCTTCGCGTCCCTCAATGGACTCTCAGGTTCAGTTATGCATTGCGAGCAAGCTACTAGCTTCTCAATGGATTCAGATTTGCTGATTCACAAGTTTGGTTCTTGAATCCTGGTTCATTCACCGTCGTTTGCTAGATGATTCATCGATGAACAGGTTGAAGACGACTCCTTCAGATTTCCCTAAACTACCCCTTTTCCCTCCTTTCTTTGTTTTTTTCTCGCTGGGGGCAATTTGGTCTTTTCACGTAGGGTCTGTTTGTTTCTACGCTGAGGCGACTTGCTCAGTTGATTGTGGGGCCGGCCGAGTTGGCGAGCCCTGATTGGGCCAACTCAGACAGAGTGGGCCACTCTCTCTCCTTGCTTGCAACTATTTTGTTGAAGTGGAATTTTACTACTGCCCTATCTTACAAAATTTATATCTTTTGTTGTGGTTGTCCAAAAATTACAAATAAATACTCGTTGGATTCAGAACAATGCAAGCTTTCTTATGGTTTTGGTTTTGTTGCCTGAATCTTAAGTTTTAAATATGTGATTTTTAATGAATATAATTAAATAAGATAATAACTTGTATAAATCATAACTAATTATATATAAGTCAGAAAAATATAATAAAATATGTTTTAGACTCGTAATAACATAACCTAAAATATGGAATAGTTTTCACAACCTAATTCACACATATATAAAAAGGTAGTTTTTAGGGTTTGGTCTTTATGTATGAAATTGACTTAAAATATGTATATGTGTTTTGATAGGCCTTTGGTAACCTAGACTTGGATCTAGGAGTGCTTAGCAGTTTGGAACCTGGTTTGAGGTATGTTTCATCTTCGATTATTCTTGTTGAGAAATTCACCTAATTTATCATTCTTTTGACTTTTTCTTACACATATGTTTATTATCTTGTTATCATGGTTCGTGTGAACTATCTTTCTTGTTATGGACATGGATAATTTCTTGATATCACATCTTGTGTTGTGGTGCATGTTGGTCTCTTATATTGTTATATGCCCACTTTGAAGTAGATGTTATATGTTGTGTTGACCATTGTGTGATGGCAACATTGTATAAATATGACTACACTTTCTACTTTCCTCTATATTTACATGCAATGTGAATCAGTAGCACTAGAATAATGTAAATTACTTTAGTTTTTGGGTGTGTGCCCTTTTGTTTATGGGATGGTGGTGGTGGTGCCCCATACCCGAGTTTTAAGGATGTGAAGCCTTGGCTCAACTTTTATATATATTGGGAGTTTGACGGTGAGTCATTCTCTATCAGGTTTTCAAGGATGTGAAGCCTTGGCCGCCTTAGTGTTTATTTTTTCCTAGGACTATGTTTATCTCACATGCATGCAGGTTTGATGATTGGTTGTGGGGTGTGTGCCCTACTACCTATCTATGTGCTTTTGTTGCACAAATTTTATTGTTTATGGCAAGTATCCTCTTTTATCTCTTCTGTTATGATCTTATTCTTTTATGCCCATGTGGGTAGTCTTTATCTCTTATGGGAAGCATTTTACATTTGTAGTCCTTATTTCTTAAATTGCTCAAAGTTTCTTTTAGTATGCACATACCAGCTTTTTGCTGATTGTCTCCTTTTGTTTCTCTTTTGTGGGGTATGCTTCCAACCCCTGGTTAGATCGAGGAGAATGAACTTCAACATCAACCTTGTAGCTGATCTTTGGGAGGCTTGAAGAAATGGTTAGATGACCCTCAGCTTGGTCTTTGGCTTTATGTTTAGTTTTCCTTTAGATTACCTTATGTGGTGAAGTGTTGTATCAAGCTTTGTAAATTGTTAGATAATATTTCTTTTCCGCTGCTACTCATTGTGTAATGATACATACATGTTGAATGAATTGATCTCCATCCCTTTAGTGAAAAATTTTATGTGGTGTTTGGTTTAAGGGATGTGGTCTTTTCTTTCTAGTAGAGGAGTGGTTTCACTTCTTTACAACTCCTCCATTCACAAAGCTTCTTGGGAGAGAAGTATGTTCAGTTTGGAGAAGTTGTAGAAGTGGGATTTCATCCTCAAGTTGGAATTCCTTCTCTTGGGTTACACCTTGGGGTTACTTAGCTTTTCCTTCTCTAAGTCATGTTGAATTCTAAATATTCTGCATATTTTCAGATGTACACTATCATGGAGAAGCAGTTTCCCTTTCTTGGACATGGGAGAGTAGCTCCCATGTCATAGCATGTTTGGAACATGACAATTTTGTACTAAATACTATGTTGCTTGTTTTTCCACCTTGTGAGTACCAGTTTCTTCATTTCTACATGTATGGTTGGCCACCTTATGTGTATGTTTTATGCTCTTTTGCTTGATCTAAGATGATAGGTAGGAGAGTAAGGAGGTAGTCTCTTGGAAACTCCTTCTTTACCACTAGAGTGGAAATGATGGAGTTGAGGACTATGTTTGTGATCCAAAACAAAATTCATACATGGGAATGTTGGATTGAGTTAGGATCGTTGTACTTTCACCGAGAGGTAAAGTGCAACATACAACTCTCCTTTAAAATAAGTGCCTAGTATGTTTAAATTTCATGCTCCTATTGTATGCTATGATATGTGAATGAAATCCTAAGTCCAAGATACTTCTAATTCTAAATTTTAATCTCTTTTAGTAAGCCATTTACTATTTGTGTAATTATGAAACTCTAGTCTAATCAATCAAATCACCTTTTAAAATGGTTTAGATTATTGAACCTTAGAACTATTGCATTTAATTAGTTCGCTAAAGCTCCTTGTGTTCAACCTCGACTACAACTACTTCTGTATACTTGTGGGAATTGGTTAGTTGAGTAAAAGATCTTCCCTAAGATTGAAACTTGTTAGTGTAATAAACCAACAAGTTTTGCCATAGTTACCGGGGAGCTGCAGTTAATCTAATTAGAGTAACAAGTACTAACCAGTATTCAGGACTAGATCATCATTTCCATTTTTGAATTTCCATATATCGTTTAGTTGTGTTCTCAATTTTTCTTGCTATTTTTCAAGTTGTATGCATCGCTCGCAAAGAGGTCTTCAAACATCTACGTTGCTATACCTTGAAATTGAGTGTAGTCTTTCAAGCTTAAGAAGAGTAAGAAGAGTAGAACAACCACTGCTAAGAGGTGTTCCACCATCATCACCACCACCATCTTTTTCACCTTTTGAAGAAGCTACACCAAGGGATCCCACCATGGAGGATGACCGTCCTTTGAAGGATTTTGCAATGTCGGTTGCCACAAATATTTGTAGAGCCATTGACCTGCCTGTAGTTGAAGTGAATAATTTATCTATTGCTCCATCTATGATGGAGATGATACAGTAGAACTGCTTCGGAGGTACAGTCAGTGAAGATCCAAATCTTCGTGTGGTTGAGTTCTTGGAGTATATGAATACTTTCAAAATCAATGGCATATCTACTGAAGGAGTTAAGCTAATGCTATTTCCTTTCACCGTAAAAGATAGAGCCAAGGCATGGCTTTTGTCTCTTCCAAAGAAGTCAATCAAAAGTTGGAACCAACTTCTAAATTCTTTCCTTGCAAAGTATTTCCCACCGAGCAAGACATCCCAGCTAAGGAATCATCTCACCATCTTCTCTCAAAATGATGGAGAAACTCTATATGATACATGGGAGCAGTTCAAAGACCTTCAACGCCTTTTCCCCCACCATGGGTTGACCAACTGGTAGCTACTCCAAACATTCTATAATGGTATGTTCTACAACACCCAGATGACATTGGATGTTGTAGCTAATGGAGCATTGATGACTAAGTCTTATAGAGAGGCTTATGACATCATTGAAGATAGCCCTCAACCATTTTCAATAGGGATCACATAGGAGAGAACAATCATCTTCTATAGCTAGTTCTTTAGCTGGGAAACAAGGAGGGAAGCATATTGTTGATGTTGTTGATCTTATTGCTGCTAAACTTGATATTCTTACACAGAAGTTAGAGAAAATGACTACATTGCAAATTCAATAAGCTAAAGTGATATGTGAAGCTTGTGGTAATTCAGGACATACTTCTTCTTCATGCTTTGCTCCTAATATGAATGAAGGGAGCCTAGAACAAGCCAATGTCGTTGGGATGCAAGGGAACAAGCAGTACAACCCCTATTCCAACACCTACAATTTGGGATGGAGAGATCATCCTAATTTCTCCTACCAGAACACAAGCAACGTTCAGAACTTCCAACATGGACAGCAGCAACCGCAACAACAACAGAACTTCAACTGGCAAAATAATGGGAATCTGCCGAGTTTCAACAACAACAGTGGTTACCAACAACAACAACAACCCCAAAGTTCTTACTTGGAGGCCATGATGGAGAAATTTATCTCCACACAGATGCAGCTGAACAAAAAGTTAAGGGGCAACGACAAGCTCTTGAAGGATTTGATTGTCCAACTCTCTGCCAAAGTGGATGGCATTTCCACTCACACAAGGATGTTAGAAAACCAAATTTCCCGACAAGCCTTGACGCAACAAAAGAACACCCAATCTGGTTCTCTTCCATGCCAACTGGAGGTTAATCCAAGACAGCAAGCAAATGCCATCACCTTGAGAAGTAAAGCCGATATCCACAGACCTTCTTCATTCAAGGAGAAGAGTGTAGAGATCATCGATGAAGAGAAGTTTGACACCCCTATCAGTAACAAAGGTAAAGGTACAACTGAGGTACCATCTTCTATTAAAGTTAATGCACCATTTCCGCAGAGGCTTGCAAACATGAAGGAGACTCAAAGTTTAGAAAGTTTATGGACATTCTAAACAAACTCCATGTCAAACTTCCACTAGCTGAGGTTATTGTAGAGATGGTGTCATATGCTAAATTCCTTAAAGACATCCTCACCAAAAGGAGAAAGGTCGACCAAGTGGAGACCTTGATGCTTTCTGAAAGAATTTGTTTTATCATTCAAAATCAACTTCCTGAGAAGCTGGATGACTTGGGAGCCTTCACCCTACCATGCAAGATTAGCAACACCACTTTTAACAAGGGTCTTGTAGACCTCAGAGCCAGTATCAGTCTGATCCCGTCCACTCTGTGGAAAGAGCTAGATCTTGGAGATCTAAAGCCTACAAAGATGTCCATTGAACTGGTCGATCATTCCATTAAATACCCCAAAGGTATCGTGGAAGGCGTACTGGTGCATATTGGTAAACATTATATTCCTTGTGATTTTTTAGTGCTATATATGGTAAAAGATCCTTCCAACCCCATTCTTTTTGGGAGGCCCTTTCTGAGAACCGCTGGATGCCTGGTTGATGTTCGTGAAGGCAAACTCACACTTTGAGTTGGCAATGAAGCCATGGAGTTTTCTGTATATGATGCTATGAAAGCACCCTCTCATGTAGAAGAAATTTGTTTTATGGACTCTATTGATTCTATTGTAGAAGAAGATCATGATATTGCCAATTTGATATTGAACTACTGTGATGATGATGAAAATATGAATAATGGATCTGAAAATTCTAGGGTATTTTATATTGCCCACTCAGTTGCTACTGAAAAAGACACTCCAATTGTTGATGACAAAGCCAAAGACGATGCAATTGAAAGTTATGGTAATTACTGTGTTGAATAAGCTTAATTACCATAACATAATTCTGGGGTATCTTATATTTCCCACTCAGATGCTACTGAAAAAGACACTCAGAGCTTAAAGCCCTTCCACCAGGGTTGAGGTATGGATTCCTTATTTCCGACTCTACTTCTCCTGTAATAATTAATAATGAGTTAACCAATGAAAAAGAAAGTAAATTGCTTGATGAATTGTGTTTGTATAAAGATGTTATTGGTTACTCTATCGATGATTTGAAAGGCATTCATCCCTCTATTTGTATGCACTGAATAAATATGGAGGATGATGCTAAACCCACCATTGAACCGCCTAGACGCTTAAATCAAAATATGCTTGAGGTGGTTAAAAAGGAAATTTTAAAGTTAGTTGATGCCGGTATCATCTACCCTATAAGTGATAGCCCTTAGGTTAGTGCCATCCACATGGTACCTATGAAGGGGGGTGTAATTGTCATTAAGAGAGACAATGATGAGTTGATTCAAACACGTATTATCATGGTATGGCGTATGTGTATTGACTACCGGCGTTTGAACAAAGCGACCCAAAAAGACCATTTTTCGTTGTCATTTATCGATTTAATGCTTGAACACCTTGCTAAACACTCCTAATTTTGTTACTTGAATGGGTATTCAGGGTTTTCTAGATTCCTATCTACCCTCCCAACCAAGAGAAAACCACTTTCACATGCACGTATGGAACTTATGCTTATTGTCGTATGCCCTTTGGCCTTTGCAATGCTCCTGCGATGTTCCAACGATGCATGATGGCTATTTTTTTATTTCATTGAAAATATAATGGAAATTTCTATGGATGATTTTAGTGTTTATGGAGATTCTTTTGATCAATGTTTATGCAACTTGTTATTAGTCTGAGCCCACTGTAAAGAGGTTAACCTAGTACTAAATTGGGAAAATTGCCATTTCATGGTACAATCCGGTGTAGTATTGGGTCATATTGTATCTAACAAGGGTATTGAGGTTGACAGGGCCAAGGTGGAAGCTATTGAAAAGATGTCTACTCCTTCTTTAGACAAATACATCCACAATTTCCTTTGTCATGTAGGTTTCTATAGAAGATTCATTAAAGATTTCTCCAAAATCACAAAGACATTATGTTCCCTACTTGCCAAAGATGCTGAATTCATATTTAGTGATGATTTCCATACCGCCTTCACCATGTTAAAGGAAGCTCTTATTTCTACAGCAATCATTCAACCATCAGAGTGGAACACTCCTTTTGAGTTGATGTGCAACACAAGCGACTATGCAGTAGGGGCGGTCCTAGGACAGTAAAAGGACAAGAAGCTTCAAGCCATATACTGCAAAAGCAAGACCCTAGATGAAGCATAAGTAAATTACACAACCAAAGAAAAAGAGATGCTTTCTATAGTGTATGCCTTTGAAAAATTTCAGCAATATTTGGTAGGATCCAAGGGGATTGTATATACAGATCATGCTGTAATAAAATATTTTCTCAATAAGAAGGTTGCAAAATCTCGTCTCATCCACTGGCTACTACTTTTGCAAGAGTTTGATCTTGAAATCTGGGATAAGAAGGGGACAAAGAACAATGTTTCCGATCGACTTTCTAGATTGACTACAGATGTTGGAGATTGTTTACCTATTGAAGATCAATTGCCTATTGAGAAGATTTATTCACTATCATCCACCCAAGTGTCATGGTTTGCAGACATTGCAAATTTCCTTGCTACAGGACATCTGCCGTTGGGTTTGACATACCAATAAAAAAAGAAGTTCTTCCATGATGTGAAGTTTTACTACTGGGACGACCCCTTGTTGTTCAAACATGGGAGTGATGGACTTATTAGAAGGTGTGTTGCTGAAGAGGAGATTGCTACCATTGTTTCTAAATGACATGCCTCTCCTTATAGAAGTCACTTTGGAGGAGAGAAGAGTGCAACAAAGATCCTACAGGTCAGTTTCTATTGGCCAACTTTGTTTAAAGATGTCAATCAGTTTGTCAAATCTTGTGATAAATGCCAAAGAACCAAAGGAATTTGTAGACGTGATGATATGCCTCTTAACTCTATCTTGGAGATTGAGGTATTCGACGTATGGGGAGTTGATTATATGGGACCATTCCCATCCTCATGTTGTTATCAATATATTCTCGTCGTTGTTAAATATGTCTCTAAATGGGTTGAGGCCATCCCAACCCAAGCATCGGATGCAAAGTATGTAGTAAAGCATTTTTAGAAAATCATCTTCCCTCACTTTGGAGTTTCAAGAGTTGTAATCTCAGATGGTGGTATGCATTTTGTTGATAAACAATTCAATAATCTTCTTTCTAAATATGGAGTCACACATAAAGTCTCTACACCTTATCATTCCCAATCTTCAGGGCAAGTAGAGGTCTCAAACCGGAAGCTAAAGAGCACTCTAGAGAAGACAGTGTCTAACTCAAGGAAAGATTGGGCATTAAAGATAGATGACGCACTATGGGTATACCAGACAGCTTACAAGACCATCATAGGCACAACCCCATTTAAGTTGATATATGGTAAATCTTGTCATCTTCCGCTGGAGCTAGAGCACCGTGCATTATGGGCTATACAATTCTTAAACTTTGACATGAAGAAAGATGGTGAGAAGTGTCTTTTGTAGCTGCAAGAACTGGAAGAACTATGGCTTGATGCATATGAAAATGCAATGTTCTACAACGAAAGAACCAATATGTGGCATGACAAGATAATCCGGAGGAAGGATTTCAAAGAGGGAAACAAAGTATTACTTTTCAACTCAACACTTAAGTTGTTTCCTGGAAAACTAAAATCAAAATGGTCCTACCCTTTTCTCATGTTGAAGATCTTTCCTTATGGAGTTGTTGAATTACAAGGCAAGGATGGATCATTCAAAGTAAATGGGCAATGTTGCAAGTTGTATACCTCGGGGGACGAAGTTCACAAGGGAGTTTCTTACTCCCTCCAAGATGCATGAAAGACAATTGAAGAGTCTCACTCCAGACTCTAAGTGCAGGACCTCATAGAAGTTGAACCCAAATTAGGATATATTTATTTTCTAGTTATTTGAGTTAAAAACACTATTTAGTTTCATAAAAATGCTTTTCATGGATGAATGTAATAATTTCGACAATTCCATTGCATATTTTTTATTCATTTTATGCTGACACAAGTTGTTTTCTATAAAAACTATAGAAGACACGGTGTGTCTTAAATAAGACACAGTGTCTCTCTACTTCCAGAAACACAACAAACGAGTTATATCTCTAGGTACACGACATGTCTTTATTTGACACGTCGTGTTGACGATCAGAAGATACAAGTTCTCCTCAACCTGGAAAATTACACGACGTGTTCTAATTCGACACGATGTGTCCCCAAGCAGAAAACAAAGGTAGAAGGATTTCTGTAAAATCACATGACATGTCTTTATTTGCACACACCATATTCAGAAGCAAGAAAGGAAGCGTCAAGTGTTCTAAAAAAAGTACACGTTGTGACCTAAATCAGACATGACATGTATCACAACAGAAGGAAAAGGGATAAGCTACCTGGAAAAAGTACATGGCGTGTGTTTATTAGCACACGCCGTGTAGTTATCAGTGAAAATGGGTATTTTGAAATTCTGGAAAGTGACATGCCATGTACCTTATACAACATGACATGTATTTTATTACAAAAAGTGAGTTCTGAAAAGACACACGGCGTGTCTCTAATTGAACACACCATGTCTTTTGACGAAAATACAAGTTTATAACCTAACACATGGCCACTCCTCTCACTCAAACTTTCATTCAAGCCAGAGCAGCCGTGTGCCCTAACCCTTTTCTCCCCATCAGACGTGCGCCCTAGCACAAGAAAGTCGTCGTTGCCATGCTATGTTCATCTCTCACAGCATGTCCACCCCGAGTTCGACCAGATCTGCCCCGCCGTCATGTGTCTAGCCTACTCACAGTGTGTCTTCGTCAAGCTCACGCTCTGCCGCCTTCATGTACCCTCACACACGGAGGGTCTACTCACCGTCAAGCTCGTGTTGCCAACCTCTTTGTCTTCTTCAAGCTAGCTGGTGTCGTCATCTTCTTCCTAAAGCACACCGCTATCATCTTCTCCAACAAGGTCATGAGAAATGCAGCCATTATCCTCCCCTCCAATCACCTCCACGATGCTAAGGAGGTCAACAACCCTCTCTTCCGCCATCGCCCCAGCAACACAAGGGTCAAACTCCTAGCAATTCACCGTCGCCCCCCTCCATTTTCCCCAAAATCTGACAACTGCAACCTAAAGATTTTCGCAGAGTTCCAGGTACACGGCGTGTAGCCAGTTGCACATGGTGTGTGCATTACAGTCTATGCCAACCTTCTATTTCAGAGACACGGCGTGTCTTCCTTAGAACATGACATGTGTGAACTAGTCATTAGAAGACATGGCTCCTTTTAAACAGACCAGTAACTGCAAGCATGACGCGAGCTCCTCCCAAGCGTCAAGATACATCTTGACTACACAATTTTGGGTCACCCATGAGGAAGACCTGACATACCAGTTCTAGATTGCAAGGAGGGTTCTTCCTACTCGGTTTTCTTGCCAGTAGACGATGAAGACTCTGGTCTTCAAGGATGAAGTCCTCATGCGCCTACAAGACCTGGGTTTGAGCTACATTTGCCTTACGTATGAAACACCTACCCCCATCTTGTATATGAGTTTTTGACGAAACTCATCATTAAGCAAGACCCACAGAGAAAGCTCAAGCCCTTTGGTATTATATGTTTCTGGCTTTTGGGTTGTGCTTTCAAACTCACTTTCGGTGTTTTTGTGAGTTATTGGAGTGTCACTATGAGGGCACAATTGCTTACCCGCCCACTTTTCATAGCAGGAAGTTTTGGTTTGAGATTTCTGATGAGGATTTCCATGAGGCGAAAGCATCCAGGGCATCCTCTATCTACAACCCTATCTTCCAGTATATTCACTGTCTTCTCACTATAGGGGTTTTTGCCAAGAATGAGACACAAGGGGTTGTTGGGAAGCAGGATCTCTTTTTCTTATGGGGGATGATGTATGAGCACAAAATCAATGTTGCTTTCTATATTCTTCAACATTTCCTTGATATTAAGAAGGTGAAGAAGAGGGATGCTAGCGACATCATGTGTGGCGGTTTAATTACTTTGATTCCATAGAAACTTGACGTTGATTTGACAGGGATTGAGGTTGCACCAGGCAAAAACCTAGTAGATATTCAGTATCTCCTCTCTGCAAGTTTGATCTCGAAGGTTCCCAACTGCGACACCAAGTTCCGCTAGTTCTTCAATGATGATCAATATATTGACCTTCCTGATCCTGAGCATGCCGCCTTAGAGAACAAGGACAATTGGAAAGTCATGTTTGCCACTGATGAAGAGATAGAAACAACCCAAGTTGTTGACGATACCGGGGTAGGTCCTTCAACTCCTTCTGCTTCTTCTGCTCCACTGCCTCCCTCCATCAGAACCTAGACGGAGTATTCTAGGGTGATGCTTGATGTCAAGAATCTGTACGGCTACATGCAGCAGTGGTTCGATCACATCGATGGCCGCCTGGATTAGATGGGCACGCAGTATACTGTGATTCACGACATGGCCCACCGCATGCATTTGTGGCACATCTCACAGGGACACTACTCCATCCTGCAGCCGTATCAGCTACCACCACACTAGCAGCCAGAGCCCACCCCACAACCTACTCTGATGGATGTCCCAGAGGATGATCTTGTTAGTCAATTCTTTCAAACTGACCACAGGGGTGCTGGCCCCTCTTTTTTATTTTCACCCATGACAGGTATTCAATTGTTACCTTCATGAGTTCGATTGATGCAATGAGGACATTGCATATTTCAAGCTTAGAGGGGATGCAACCAGCCCGTAATGGAGTTTTTGTTCATTTGCTTTTTCTGGTCATGTCAGTTTTTTATTTTAGTATTTTATGCTCACGTTCTGTATTTCCCTTCATGGCAAGCTTAGTATGAAATGAGGCTATTGTGATAAAATGAACTTTTGCACCTTGTATGCTTGAACTATCTTGTACCTTGTATCTCTTTTGGCCATATGAAAGAATCAGTAAAGAGCATGCATGAATCAAATGGAAAATGAAATTCCCCATGTACATGATCTTGGTTTGTAATTGTAGCTTGAACTCTCAATTTTCACATCTCTGATTGCTAAATACATGTAACAGCCTCAAATTTTAGCGAATAAACCAACTCTACAACACTGTTCATAATAGGGGATACTCTTGCCAAACTTTTAGTGCATATACAACAGATTTTTCAATGAAAAACTTGCAAATTATGAATGGAATATTGATAACTTAACTTTCTCGTTGACTCCCTTGTGTTGTGCAAAGATCTTTTTTATCTTATTTTCACTTTACCCAATAAAAGATGGAATACAACCCACATATCATGCTAGCCTAGTGTGAGTCTGATCCAACAATGATGGTTAGGTGGTATGAATATCAAAAGAAGGTAAAGATAACACCCCAACCGGCACTCCAAGTGTGCGTAAGCCTAAATTAGTAGTTGAGTGTCAGAATCCCAAAAATTAATTGTCATATCTTTTGAGAAGAGACCTCAACTGAGATTGTTAAAGTTAGCTAAGATTTCATCATAACATCCATAATAGATGAAAATTTTGTGCTATACATCCACTAGTTATTTGGCTTGACTATCCAAATCATGTTTAGTGTTGTTTAGTTGATTGATTCGTTTAATTTGTGACCACCATTGCTGAACTAAAATTTCTCTATCTTTGATGTTTAAACTAAGATGATGGCTATGAAAATAAACTTAATGTACATGGTTGGTTGAGTTAATTACATATCATCTTTTCTCTTGATCCATGCATGAACTTGAACATTCCTTCATTTGTGTGGCTATGCTCTTTGTTGCTTGAGGGCAAGCAATGGTTCAAGCTTGGGGGGGTTTGTTGTGTGGTTTCCACATCAACTTTTCACATGTTTTCACACACAAATTCGGTTCATTTTATTCCCATTTAGCCTCTATTCATATCATTCTTGCCATCTTTTTATTATTTTACTTATCACATGATGTGTATTGCAAATTCGTATCAAAGGAATCAAATTGGAGGTTTTCCAACTCAATTTCATTTTATTTGAGACTTCTCCAAGCCTTGCAAACATACAGAACTTTAATAATGTTGAAACAACAATGCACATGATGTGTCTTATTTAAGACATAGCGTGCACATCTCCATAAGATCTATTGATGTGATCACTGAAGAAAAGTACACGGTGTGTCCATGAAAGACACAGTGTGTACCTAGGAATTCAGAACTTGGTCTAGCCTTTCTGGAAAAATACACAACATGTATTAAATTAGACATGGTGTGTACCTGGGAATTTTGAATCGAGCCTAGCCTTTCTGGTAAAACACACGGTGTGTATTAAATAAAACATGACGTGTGTTTCACACAGAAACAACTGCCACATACAGGATACGTCGTGTCCAGAGAAAGACACTTTGTGTGCTTGTCAGTTTCACCCATTTTCAAATACGACTCCTTTCATTTTAAAAGACAAAACCACTCTTGAGAGCAGTTATCTTCGGTCATAATTTGAAACTCTTTCATCTTAGAGTAAGTTTGGGGCAAGGACGGTGATTTTGGAGGTGGGAGAAGGTGGTTTCTTGCAAAAGAACCCCATTCTTCTTCTTTACTTCTCCAAGCTTCTTCTCCAAGGTGCAGCAGAGCTCCTCTATTCCACAAAGCTTCTTGGGAGAGAGGTTTGTCTAGTTTGGAGAAGTTGTAGAAGTGGGATTTTGTCCTCAAGTTGGAATTCTATCTTTCTTGGGTTACACCTTGGGGTTACTTAGCGTTTCCTTCTTAAAATCATGTTGAATTCTAAAATTCTGCATATTTTCTGTTGTACACTATCATGGATGAGTAGTTTCCCTTTCTTGGGCATGGGAGAGTAGCTCCCATGTCATAGAATATTTGGAACATGAAAATTTCATACTAAATACTATATTGCTTGTTTTTCCACCTTGTGAGTACCAGTTTCTTCATTTCTGCATGTATGGCTGGCCACCTTATGTGTATGTTTTATGCTCTTTTGCTTGATATGAGAAGATAGGTAGGAGAGTAAGGAGGTACTCCCTTGGAAACTCCTTCTTTAACACAAGAGTGGAAATTATGGAGTTGAGGTGTAGGTTTGTGATCCAAAACAAAATTCATACATGGGAATGTTGGATTGAGTTAGGATCGTTGTACTTGCACCGAGAGGTGGTGCAACATACAACTCTCCTTTAAAATAAGTGCTTCGTATGTTTAAATTTCATGCTCCTATTGTATGCTATGATATATGGATGAAATCCTAAGTCCAAGATACTTCTAATTCTGAATTTTAATCTCTTTTAGTAAGCCTATTACTATTTGTGTAATTCTAAAACTCTACTCTAATCAACCAAATCACCTTTTAAAACGGTCTAGATTGTTGAACCTTAGCACTGTTGCATTTAATTAGTTTGCTAAAGCTCCTTGTGTTTGACCTCAACTACAACTACTTCTGTATACTTGTGGGAATTGGTTAGTTGAGTAAAAGATCTTCCCTAAGATTGAAACTTGTTAGTGTAATAAACCAACACCCGCGACCACCTAAAAAAAAATGTGGTGACCCATGGGTGAGACCCAGTCCCAGCGAGAGGTATAACTCTCTCCAACATATATTGAGTATAACATATAGATTGACAGTAAATGAACTGAACAGATATAATAATGAATAAGCAATTTAAGAAGATTGAATAGGTAAAGCGCACTAAGACATTAAGAAAATTAACTTGACAAGAAGTATAATTACTCAAAGGTCATATGATATCATCTTGTAAACATTAAGTAGTATAAAGACAAGTTAAAGACTAATCAAATAATGTGAGACGTATTTAACCATAGCCAATACACTACATGACTTATATCACTTCTTTTACTACATCGCCCTGAGGTATTTGAGAAATACCACTCAAGTCCCAACTGACCACTACTAGGTCGAAATCAGTGCCATAAAAGATCTAGGAAGAGCCAGACTCCTAAGATCTTCTATGCCCTCAGTCAATTGGGTCTGCCACAATGATAAATAAGGTCAAGCTGCTAACAACCTAGTTTGTCCTTGGTATAGGTCATGACACTAGTGAAAGGAGGCGGGTCCACATACCCTTCCATCCGAGATACAACCAAAATTGTCCTTCAATCTCATCATATATATATAATCACCAAGACACGACCGCAGTTGACTCAAACTGAGGGCTAGGTATGACCATTGTCATCCTCCCTATCATTTGAATTCAGGATGAGAAGCACCCCGCATACTCATCAGTATGCACTCTGAGTATCCCTTAGGAACACTTGTTTCACTATCTAGCAATTTCTGACACTCAAATAGATCTATGGAACATGGCACTACATGATTAGAGTTTCACTTAATTAGTTATGCCAATTGGGTGAATTAAGGCTAAATCATACAAATATACATTCAAACCCTAATTCTTTTATAATAAGAGTATATGTATAACAACTTCAAAAGATATAAAAACATTTGAGATATAAATCTTACTCACATTATAATATGCTATCATTCATTGCAAATTAATGGACCACACTTATCATCATACTTTTACAAGATACTAATATCTTATCACAAGTTCCAGGGTTTTAACCCTTATTGGAACATGAAGAGGATTTCAACTCAATCATGGATTCAAACATGCCCAAAGGTCATTAAGACTATCACATTATTCATAGTAAGGTTATTATCATCATTACATGCCTTAAACAAGGATCAAAAGAACATTAGCGTATATGTGTCCAAAGATATTAACATGGCAAGGCACTATGATATTCAAATAGTACTACATTGTGGTTTCAACACAAGAAGAGTGTAATTCATTATCACATTAATCATTCAAGAGGTCTGATTATAACTAATCAACATCTTATAATTACATTAAGGTTAGGTATAACAAGCTAGATCACATGGGAGTCACACTTCCACTTATTATAGTGATTTATCAAATATAACTATATAATGGCAAAGGTAAGACTACAAATTAATACCATCGAAATATAATCACTAGGACCCACAAATAATACCATGTGACTTATTCTAATCCATTGTATGTTGAAGCATCCAATATTATTCATTACATCAGGTTCATTGTTCAAGTCTATCAATTGAAGTATAGGTCTAACCATTAGATCAATTGAACCAAGGAACCGTTAGTTTAAGGTTTGGTCAAATATACAATTACATTCTTAACTTATCATATATGATGATGACCTCATCCACCATTAATTTTGATCATTAGGTCACCATTGGTTGTTAGATCAGTAATACATTTAGTTAACACCATCAAATATTAAGCTAATATCATCATCGATTGATAACATCATTAGAATACTTAGTAGATGATAATTAAACATTTAATTGAGCCAAAACCTGATCTAAAGGGGTGACCATAGGTTGTCACCATAAATTTGACATCCTTGATCACGAACATCAGTTTCCAAGATAGCAACACCATTGGTTATTGAATGGTATGACCATCAGTGGTGTGATAGGAAAGGAAACACTATTACAGAACCGACCTTTGGTGTCAGTTATTTAAGGCCTTTGGCGACGGTTAAAAAGCAACACATATGTGGGCGACGCTAAAAGGTGAACCCTTAGGCATCATTTGAGGACCGACGTCAGCGCCACCCAAAATGCGCCAGCAGGGGCACTATATGCGTCAGTTATTAGTGGGGAAACTGATGCCAGAACCCTTCGTGTCACAAAAAGAGCGCCAGCAGGGGCACTATAGGTGTTAGTTATTAGTAGGGAAACTGATGCCCAAACCCTTCGCGCCACAAAAAGGGTGCCATCTAGGACACTATAGGCATCGGTTTCTTAGTAATAACTGACGCCATATCATTGTGCTGTCTTGCCACATTAGGCGGCAGTTTTTTTTCTATTAACCGACGTTGTAAGCCTTTGTTGTCGGTTTTCGACTAATAATCGACGCCTATGTTTTGATTTTTTTTTCTTATCAGTTTGCAGGAATGTTATGGCTAGTAAGCAGAATGTAGAAACCTACAGTTCAGTTCTGAATTGCATGTTTATGACATCCATTGATATCAACCAACAACATGTCACAAACCTACAAAATTAACAAGATTCATTTTCACACATTTAGCAACCTGCAGTTCCATTCAATTTTCACATTCACACATGTAGAAACATTCATGTAGCAACCTACAGTTCCTTTCATTTTCACATTCATACATGTAGAAACATTCAGACACATGTAGAAACATTCATGTAGCAACTTGCAGTTCCATTCATTTTCACATTCACACATGTATAAACATTCTTTAGTCATTATCTCTATCAACATCCCAATTATATTTTAAAAACCCCACTACTTGTATGGCTTTTGCCCATTCTTCTCTTACATCATTTAATTCTTCCATTGTATAAGGAGCATGTACATCTGATAAGGCCTTACCTATAGTGGGGTCAGTTTTAAACACTTGCAAAGAGAATGATGTATGTATATAATTAATAATATATAAATAAGATTGATATATTTCATATTATCTAATGGGACTATATATAATACCTCATGTATGGTATTGATGTCCACTGCAACATGTTTGATAATCATGTGCATAAACCGCATCACATAGTATGCACATGCCCAGCCGTTGTCTTATGTAGCACACTACAAATTGAAACATACAAAATATTAAAAAATACAACTACGCACAGTTCACATAAATAATATATACATTGGAGTCGGGAACATACTTCCATGTTCTCCCAAATTATTGGTTGGTTCTTTTTCCTGGGGACCTTTCCTCCAGCCTTTTTGAACTCATGTAAACCCCTACATGTTAATGTAACACAGTAAATTGCATAATTAAATAGTAATGTAATAACAGATATTAACGGAACACGCATAAAATATGCCACTTGATAGATTCTTCATTTTGAGGAAATATCACACGTTTTAAGGTAGGTTTAGCTTCACGTGTACATGCGTGCACATTATACATGCACGCATAATGCATGCGTGCGTGTGTGTGTATCCATTGCTAGTCAGTCGACACTCATGTGTTGGGAGATTGAGATAATGATGTTATAAGAAGTTGAATCATAGGTGTGATAAGTAGTCGAGACACTTATATATTTGATCAAAAATCATTCATATGTTGTGTAATCACCTACTTAAGATGATGCAATTAGGAATGGCTAAACATTAGTGATAAAACTTAAACTCTCCAACAATATGGGAAGTGATAGAATTAGGGTTTAGAGGTGGTATTATGCTATGAAACCCTAATTGGGTATACATAAACCCTAATCCAAATCCAATAATAGCATGATAAGTGACTTCACTTTATTTGTGGGATGTTACTCTATAATAATGTTTCTCTCTCCTGCATGTGTAACACTATCTTATAGGTGAGATGAATGGCATAGCTAAGTTAATGCTATGGTGAGCCTATATTATACATAGTGCTGATTATGAATAATGTTGAGGCATATTCTAATCTTGAATGTGCAGGACTATATGAATTGGTCTTATGACCTGACAAGGGCCTTGTGCATCAATTGGGGGTTTAATATCCCATTGTGATGTGATATCGACGATAAAATCGAGAATGGAAATATTACAAGTTCCATGTGTTGACTAGACAAGTTCTTACTTAATACATTTTATATCTTCTAAAGTTGCATCCTTCCTTAATCCTATAAAGTTTGTTTAGGGTTAATACTTTGCAACTTGATCAATGTGTTAAAAGATTCCTAATTGGCATATCTAACCAAGTGAAACCCTAATCATGTAGTTTACCTGTACCATAGATCCATCTCTACTGTTAGTATCTAGCTGGGTGGTGAAATGAGTAACTCCTACGGGAAAAATCGGAGCGCATATTTTTGAATATACGGGGTGCAAGTGATATATTTATGTGTGTCCTAAAATTGTAAAAATAGTGATATATTGTTTATTATTGAATGGCCATGTGAGAGACAGTTCTCTAGTGTTGTTCCATGTGCCAAAGTAGACTAGTTCCTTACAGGATCACAACCTTGACTACGATTTATTTTTACTACGGGACTATAGCTAAGACTACAAGTTGTTGTCTTTTAGTAGCATGACTATATGTTACTCATTGCAAACTTGAAATAACCAAGTAGTGTTGGTGATGCTCATTGAGTTTGACGCTTGCATTGATCTTGTATGATACTAATTTTGACCTAGCAGTGGTCAATTGGATTTGAGTGGTACACCTCAAATCCTCAGGGCATAGAAATGGGTAAACAGTCGTGTAGTATATTTTTTAGGGTCAAATATGAATTACATTGGATGACCCCATGCCTTATTTCATGTATTGTTTAGTTTATAATAGTTATACATGTTCTTTATATTCTTTTTAATACTATAAAATGGTCTACTTCTTAGTTGTAACTTCTTAAAATACTTAAAAAGAACTACATTCTTTATTTACTGCTCGTTATAGTGTTATGCTTATAATAGACATTGGTAATGAGTTATAACTCTCACTAGGACGTTTGGTCTCACCTCATGGGTTCCACAAATTTTTAGGTGGTCGTGAATGAGGTGGTCAAGGTCGTGGTGTAGGAGTTGAGCAGCAAGGAGAGAAGTAGCTGTCTGAAGGTTGGACATGCTACTGGTGTAGTGTCTTAGCAGAGTCCTATGTGTTGTCCCTATACTCTCAAGTCTTGGGGAGAGATTTTGTTGTTTTTGGACCCTCTCTATAGGCATCATGTCCATCATATGGTTCATCGTAGTCATAAATTGTCCAACCACATACTCTAAAGTAGGGTTGGCTACATTAGCTAGATTGACTTGAGCATCTCGGTCACAACTTCTACCCTCTCTTGCCTCCTAGCAACATTTCCTGGTGTAGCAATGCTTTCTACAACATCTTCATCATGATCTCGAGACATCTTTTCTATCTTCTTTTACTTCTGCAACAATAGAAGCTACTATAAGATATACTGGAGGACACTAGAATAGACTCAAACCCTAGTCATGTGTCCCTATAGATTCAACGAACCTATATCTTTAATACCACTAAATTTTGATGAACATCGCTACAATAAATGATATTACTCAAAGCAAATACCAAAATTATCACTAACCACAATATTACCACCAAAACAAAGTAAATTAAAACCAATTTCAATTTAATATCTCAAGAGGAAGTATTTTGTAATCAAGCCTTCAACATAGGCCATCCGTATTTCACATATACCAAAAGATGTTACATATTAAGTTCAAAGGCTATCAAGCATATCTGATACATGTTGCAACATTTTAATCTGTACAAGACCATTGTATACAATCATGGCATAAAACCAAAATCTTTGTGTCATAAAACAAAACAGAACAATCTCTCCCCAAGACCTGAGAGTACATAGACAACATGTAGGACTCTGCTAAGACACTACACCGGTAGCAAGTCCAACCTTTAGACAACTACTGCTCTCCTTATTTCTCATCTCAAACATCACGACCTTGACCTCCTCATCTACGACCACCTAAAAAGTTGTGGAACCCACGAGGTGAGACCAAATGTCCCAACAGGAGTTGTAACTCTTTACCAACGTCTATTATAATCATAGCACTATAAAGAGTAGTAAATAAAGCAGGTAGTTCTTCTCATGTATTTTAAGTAGTTACAACTGAGTAGTAAAACATTTGATACTATTATAAGGAATATGAAGAACATGTATAACTGTTATAAACTAAATAATACAAGAAATAAGGCATGTGGTCATCCAATGTAATTTGTATTTGACCCTAAACAATATAGTACATGGATGTTTAACCATTTTTATGCCCTGAGGATTTGAGGCGTACCAATCAAATCCAACTGACCACTGTTAAGTTGAAATCATTACCATACAAGATCAATGGAAAAGCCAGGCTCCATGATCATCACCAACACTACTTGGTCAATTTAAGTCTATGATGTAGTGACATATAGTCATACTACTAAAACAACAACTTGTAGTTTTAGCTATAGTCCTATAGAAACATCAACTCATAGTCAAGGCTATGGTCCTGTAAGAAACTAGTTTTCCTTGGTACATGGCACAACACTAGAGAAATGGCTCTCACATTACCATTTAATAATAAAAATATATCACTATTTCTACAATTTAAGGACACAAGGAAATATATCATTTGCACCTCACATATTCAAAAATATGCGCTCCAAGTTTTCCCATAGGAGTTACTCGTTTCACCACCCATCTAGATACTAACGTTGGAGATGGATCTATGGTAAAGGGCAACTACATGATTAGGGTTTCACTTGGTTAGATATGCCAATTAGGAATCTTTTAATGCATCAATCAATTTGTAATGTATTGACTCTAAACAAACTCTATAGGATTAATGTATGATGCGACTTTAGAAGATATAAAAAATATTAAGCGAGAACTTGTCTAGTGAACACGTGGCACTTGTAATACTACCATTCTCAATGTTATTATCAAAATCACATCACCATGGGATATCAAACCCTCAATTGATGCAAAAGGCACTTGTTAGGCCATGATACCAATTCATATACTCCTGCACATGCAGGATTATAATATGCCTCAATATTATTCATAATCACCACTTTGTATTGTATAGGCTAACCATATCATTCACTTACCTATGCCATTCATCTCACCTTCAAGATAGTGTTACACATGTAGGAGAGAGAAACATCATTATAGAGTTACAACCTTCAAATAAAGTGAACTCAATTATCATGTTATTATTGGATTAGGATTAGTATTTATGTATACCCAATTAGGGTTTCATATCATAATACCACCTCTGAACCCTAATTCTATCACTTCCCTTATTGTTGGAGAGTTTAAGTATTTTCGTTGATGTTTAGCCATTCATAATTGCACCATCTTAAGTAGGTTATTACACAACATATGAGTCATGTTTGTTTACATATATAAGTGTATCGACTACTTATCACACCTATGACTCAATCTCTTACAACATCATTATCTTGATCTCCCAACACATGAGTGTCGAATGACCAACAATGGGATGTTGTGACCATGACACAACCCATTTGTCTCGACCACTCCCATAGGTGTTGTGATCAAAACACCTCAAACCAGCCTCAACCAACTAGATGGTTGACCATAACAAAGCCTTACAAAGAGTAACATTTAACACTAACCCAAAGTACCTTCGACCCCTTAGCAAAAATGACGTCGAGCGCATGCCACCATAGTCAGCTAATGCTACATCGCAACCGTGACAAGGGAACATTGCGATCTCATCCAAAAAGCAACATTGCGACCTCATCTCGCTCAAAAGTGTCATGACTGTCTTCTTGTCTATCTTGGCCGCAATATCATCTAGCAACTGAGTTTGTCTCTACAACAATGTTGTGTCGTGACCTAGACAATATCTAACAACCAACCTAAACAAAAACTACCCCAAACAAGGTGTCGATCATGATAGAAGTTTAAGAGACATCTTGACCATCTTCTCTACTCCATTACTATTCTTGAACCAATGTTGAAACAGAAGGATAACATCAAATTAATCAGACATCAAACATAGTGAATAACACCCTAGATCATGGTGTTTGACAACCTAAAATGTGATGTTGGAAGAATCATATAAAGATATAAACTTGTAGAGAGAGAGAAACTGAGATTCTTGTGCTTATATAACAAATCCTAACTTCCAATTTGTTCAAGTAAAATGGATCATGTAAGAAGGTAGTATAAGAAATAGTTTAAAGATGTGCATAATAGGATTGTGAAAAGTTATAAAACCCGTCTGATATTGATGAGGAACAACCTCCCTAGATTCAAGCTCCAACACCTTCAACTAATCTCTAACTCTTAGACCAAGGGATCACCTCCAAGAAGAAGAAAAGTCCATGATCATAAAAAGGTTCAAAGAAAAAGAGGAAAAAAGATCTTTGGCCGAACCAATCTACAATAAGGAAAAGAGAAAGAGAAGAGATCGTCCTCTCACTAGTGGCTACCATTTCAAAACATAGTCTAAGGCCTTTTTGAAGAGGTGGGCTCTCTCTCTTTCAAGGAAAACCACCATAAGAGATCGTCCTGACACTAGTTTTAGAAGAAAAAAAACATAATCTAGAGAAGAAGATTACTTACCAAGAGATGAATCTCCAAGAATCACCACTAAAGGTTAATCCTTGCACAAGATGTTCCACAGGCACCAAGGATTGGCCACCCAAGAGCCTAGATCTGACCTTCCTTGATCTTCAAGCTCCAAGGTGATCTCAAGGTAGAGATAAGAGTTGTGAGCCAAAAAAGATTATTTTCTAGTGAAGAGGATGGGTTATATACCCAAAGAGGAGAGAGGTAGAAGTGTTTGAGGTGTCAACATATTAGATCATCTTAAGGACACATGACCATCAAGGAGATAATATTTTCTCCACTCACATGAAAATATCCATGGTCATGCTTATCTAGTAAGGTGTCGTAACCTACTAAAGTCAGTTTCTCTCCTTGTCTTGGTCGAGACATTCCCATGCAGGCCCTTGTCTCGACCTAACCCTAATGACCATAGCATTCATACACCTAAACTAAAGGACAACTGTTGCGACCATCCTATCTCTAGGGTGTCTTGGTCACGACCATGCATCCAAGCATGTTTCTTGGTTGTGACCCTTACCACAAGGGGTGTAGAGGTCATAACATCAAACTGTAGGTCAAATATTAAACCAACTATGAAAACTTGATCGGCCTTTTTCTCGCGTCTGGAAACAAACGCAGGACAAAGGACGGAATCAAGCTTTTAAATTTATAACTCGAAACCTTCTAGGCCCCCACAACTTTTATTACGGGGTTGAAGTAGATATACGGGGTCAAACACAGGGACGTGGGGACATTTAGGATGCCACATATCTTGTTCTATAGTTAGATAAGCCAAAAGAGATAGTCGATAAAAGTAAGTTCTAGAACTAGTCTAGCGGGTTGTCACAAATTAAAAGGGAAACAAAGAAAAGAAAACAAAATAAAACAAAGTTTGCGAGATTCTACTAATCAGAGAGAAGGAGTTCCTGGCTATGTAACCACAAGTTGGGCAGTCTATGCACCCGTTCTTGGGCGTAGACAACCCTCGAACACCTGAGCAAGAAATCTATATCTGAACATAGTTCATATTGTCGTGTCTATTCATGTGGGTCATCCCACTCACTCTCGCGATGTGTGACTAAAACCATTAACAATATTTCATCGACCCTCTCTCGAGGAATGACATATCAACACCTTGTAATATGCTAAGTTCCCTATCAGGTCCAAGGATATTCTGGGATGATAGGAATAAAAAACCTTGGATCTCCTCCTCTCATGTTCTGATCCAAACTATCATCTCTTAGCTATCTCTACAACGAATCTCTCGATACAGGTAGAAATAGTAGTTCAAGCGAGTAAGATATCAACCAAACTAGATATCATAACTAAAAAGGGAAGATAGAACAAGAAATCATACTAGATCTGAAATAAATCTACTTGCTTAAGGCAAAAGTACATAAACATGCCCAACACGGGCTACATAGCCAAGAAGGAGCTCAACTAGCCATTGACAAGCATAGTCGGCACCGAACAAAGACGGATGAACATCATTGTACAAGAAACCAAGGAACACAATAGAAGAAAGGGGAAGAAGAAGAGATTTAGCCCACATAGGAGAGGTGGCTCTCACTCCTTTGTCTCTGTATAGGCTAGATCTCATCTTTTGGTCCTCCTCCTTGATTAGATTTGGACTCCTTGGTCCTCTTTCTCTCTAGATCCACCCTAAACAACAGCTTGGTGGGTGAACGGAGGTGGAGGACGATGGAGGTCGTGGGTCTTCTCACTCCTAAGATTCTTCCCTTAGAGCTCAAAGGCCAGGGGATGATGGAGAGTGGTGGAGGATGGAAGCTCGCTAAAGAGGAGGGTGTAGGGTGAGCTCTTTGGCCTTCTCAGACTTTTGGGCTCTCCCACGGAACTCTGGGAACCTTCAAATCTCGGAGCCACAGCCTCTTGGCATCCTTGGTCGAGGCCCCCCTTCAAATGAGTGAGGGGACACCTATTTAAAGAGGCAGACTACAAATCGTGGCCAGTAGGTTGCGGGGTCGACCACGGTCGTAGCCTATGCCCGCAGTTGTGGACAACACCGCAGTAGCAATTTATGGAGTGGAAATCATGGTCACGGTGATGAAAATCACAGTCGCGGTCTGGGTGCCACGGTCATGGCGAGAGACCATGGTCGTGGAAGAGGGATTTAGCCATGGTCATGGCTAAAGGACACAATTGTGGCGAGGAATCGTGGTTGCAGTTATGGAAAGAAAAATTGTGGTCACAGTTATTGGAAATCGCGGTCGCGGTTATTGGCCACGGTCATGGTGAATAATCGTGGTCACGGTTGTTGAAGATGAAGACCACGGTCGCGGTGTTGAAGACCGCGGTCATGGTTATTGGCAACGGTCATGGCGGATGACCACGATCGTGGTGAGGGATCGCGGTCACGGTGTTGAAGATTGCGGTCGTGATTATTGGCCATGGTCATGGTGAAGGCTGACGGACATGGTCGTGGCGAGGACCGCGGTCGTGGTTTTGAAGGTCGCGGTCGTGATGGGCACCACAGTCATGCCTGATTGCCACGACCGTGGTCAGGGTGGATTGCCACAGTCGTGGCTGGTTGCCACGGTCGTGGGTGGTTCATAGCTACCGCAAAAACCATGTGTCAGGGAGAAATCTTTGGAGAATAGATGTCTTGTCTAGTTCGATTCATGTAAGTCCCAAAATTGGCTAAATTGGCTACATTATTGGATATTCTAACTACATTATCTAATCAGAGAAAGAAAGCATAAAACATTAGCATTATTGGGCATATTAAGACCAAAGTGATATAAAACCATAGATAAAATGCATAGGTAATATGCGTAGATTTGGGTGTTAACAACTACCCCAAGCTTAAAACTTGCTTGTCCTCAAGAAAGACTATGCTCAAAGTACAAAAAGATAACATCCAAATTAAGATTGGCAATAAATGCTATGGCTAAGAAAAATAGTTTAAAGCATCAATACTCCTGATCCATTTCGTTTCAGAACAAACCCCCACCAATAATGCAAAATCCTGCCAAAGCAAGATCAAAGAGTGTCCAGGAAAGATTAAGTGAATTAACTACAGCCTACCGATACTCATGAGGGTTTGAATCATAATTACTAAACATGAAAGAATTGTCACATTGGTGATCACGTGGGTGATGAGCAATGAGCCATCACCATGAATCCATGCATACCAATCAGGAATACCACACCTCTCACTTATTCATGTCCTTAAGAAACAAAGCAAAAAGACTCTAATGACTTCTAAGGATCTCGATATGCGTCAGGTTGGTCCATGTAGTGAGAAATAGTCCCTGCAGTCTGAATCAGTTGGTCCAAAGTAGTGAGATGAACTCCTCGTACTGCGCTCGAACCAACCCTGCTACTGAGATGATCTCATAAGTCTCTTAGGGATTCCTAGTGACTCTCTAATGAACTTTTAGAGTGATACTACCAGGAACAACATACCCGCATTCATGAGCACAATCATACACCTGTTGGGCACCATCCTCAACTCTCCTAAAAGAGAAAACAACGCTCATTTATTGTTCACACTCAGGCTTTTATCATCTACATTCTATTTGTAGGCTTGGGTGAGAACTATATATATATATTTAGGATTTTTGTGGGTGGCCAAACCTCTTTTGCACATTTTTATATTTTTCATTTTTGACTCAATCTAATGTGAGAAGGCACGCAGTCCATCAAGGAAAAACACTTCATCTCGATCATAGCTCAAAGCCCATCATAATCCACTTGATAACTGTGTGAGAAGTTGCAATTATGATTCAATAATCCTTAGAATAGAGGCTAGCTTGTCAATTCACAACTACGAACCTTTAATCGTGTTTTAGCTCATTCCAACGGTCCTTCATCATGGATTTTCCATTCACAACATAGATCAAGGGAATTTAGCTTTAATCTATGAAAAAGGCACATAACCTTAGATTTATTACCAAAATCAAGGAAAGAGTCAAAGAGCAAGTCCAGCAAAAGGTCAAGCAATTGTTAAGATGAAAATTGTGCATTTAGGCATAAAGTCAAGCATTTATCTATTAGATTTGCACCATATAGCCATAATTGCAAAGCCAAAAAGCAGAAATTTTTTGAAAATTTAAAACTAAATGCAGGAAGTAAACATGCATGCAAGAAGGGTAAAGAGAAAGAAGGGAGAAGCCTACCACCCCAAGCTTAAAACATTGCTCGTCCTCGAGCAAGACTTAAACTTGAAATAGTGAGGCAGGAATGCATGATTTTTAATGGCAGTTATTGAAGTTCTAAAGATGATGCATGGATGCAAGGATATAAAAATAGTTAGAGGAAAGAAACTAACTAACAAGAACATGAATAGCAAAATTTATTGTACTAAAAGGGTGGGAGGGTGGGTTAAGAGAAAAGGGGGTGGCTGCCCCATGATACCGACACTAGGATCCCAAATCCTAAGTTTTGGGACCAGTGTCACTCGTGTCTTGCCGACGGGTTCCGCCACATAATTAGAGTAGAATATGCAGAGATGTGTGCCCTGCCGATTCTGAAGAAGTGAAGTGAAATTTGGTGACTCAATGAAGTCATCTTTGTACTGGAAGTGGCTTGAACTACACTGGGTCGAATTATTTGTCATATATATCATCCTCAGGGTACCTTTCATTATATGAATATGAATATGAAGGTCTTGGGATGTCGGCATAGGATGAGATGGAGGGGATAGGTTGAATGACTTAGGTAGGATCCATTTCTCCTCCCTCCATCTCTAAACTTGAGGTTGGATGCTTAGATAAGCTACTTTATACAGTCTGAGTCATCCAATCATCTTCTGAACATGAAGTGTCTCCAGAAGAGTATGATTGATGTTCTTCCACCCCAACCTTGTCACCTTTTATGGGGTCTGGGGTTTCTTCATACTCAGTAGCCATGTTATAGTGAACTGTCCATCTACCTCCCTTGAGTTCCACCAAGCCTTGAGGAGGGATGGCGGTGATTGTAAGTTCATGTTGTTCCATCTCATCATCGTCAGTGTATTCACTCCACTGAGATGAATAGTCGCCATCATCATCACCATATAGATTTTTCCAAACCATGATTGGCATACTGCTCGAAGATAAGTGACAAGTCTCAATGTGAGGGTCATCACTCTAGTCTGGATTACTATTTGAATCAAATTTTTCAGAACAAGCTTCACTTTCTGATAGTGAGTTTGTTTGACTTTCCCGATGAGGATAGGAGTCATCATCTTCATAGACCCATTCTTGTTCCTCCATTGGTTCATCAGCTAGCTCATCTGGATAGAATGAAGAACTTCCCCACGTAGGTTGGTCTTCACATAAAAACCCCAGTGCATCTAGTTGATGATCTGAATCGTATGGTGAGATTACTCCGCTTCAGATCCAATGGAATGGTCTTGATGACTAACTTCTTTTTTGTTTTGTGATGGAAGTTGTAACCGGATTGAAACCAAATCGATGACCTCTTGGAGCCTCCTGCCTTGTTCAACATCTTTATCATGAATTTGTTGTACTTGAGTGGCAATGCTTTTGAGACCCGTCAATTCTGCCATGCACATATGAGGGGAGTCCGTTGTATCAAAATTGATGCACTTGGATGGATCCTTGCTCAAGATTTCAAAGTAGACTTCTACTGCGGTCTACAGCCTCAGTGACTAGTTTGAGATGACGATCCTACTCTTCTAGTAGTTGTTGCATTGGATCGACATCTTCTTGGAGATGAGGGGCTAAGGAGGTGAGTGTGTGAATACTTTCACTAGCCAACTCCACTGCCTTAATCAGTTCTTGATCCCATGATAGTGTGGGAGTCGAGGGCTGACAGGTAGTCTCCGTTGTTGGAATCTCGACATATGACGATGGTGTAGGTAAGTATAACTCGACTAGTTGTAGAGCATGACCTTCAATTATTTCCCAGCAGTCAAAACTGTGGAAAAACTCGGGAGGACAGGTGGGCAAGATCACTTGTCTTTCTGAAGCGAGATCCATGGCTAAAAAATGGTATAAGAAAAAAGGAAAACTATTCAGTATATATGGACAAGTATGTGTAAAGCAAGAGGAAAACTATGCATATATATACAATCTTATAGTGACAAAATAAAATCTTTTAGGCGTGTAAACGTGGAAAACCACGTCCCCAACAATTGTGCCAAAAAGTTGATCAGCCTTTTTCTCACATCCAGAAATGAATGTGGGACAAAGGAAGGACTCAAACTTTTAAAAATGTATAACCCAAAACCTTCTAGGCCCCCGCAACTTTTATTAATGGGTCGAAGTAGATATATGTGGTCGAACACAGGGACATGGGGACGTTTAGGATGTCACATATCTTGTTCTATAGTCAGATAAGCCAAAAGTGATAGTCGATAAAAGTAAGTGCTAGAACTAGTCTAGAGGGTTGTCATGAATTAAAAGGGAAAACAAAGAAAACAAAACTAAACAAAACAAAACAAAATAGAGTCTGTAAGATTCTACTAATCAGAGAGGAGTTCCTGGCTATGTTACTACAAGTTGGGCAGTCTATGCACCCATTCTTGGGCATAGACAACCCTCGAATACCTGAGCAATCAATCTATATCCGAACATAGTACATATTGTCATGTCTGTTCCTGTGGGTCATCCCACTCACTCTCGGGATGTGTGACTAAAACCATAAATAATATGTCATCGATCCTCTCTTGAGGAATGACATATCAACACCTCAGAATATGCTAAGTTCCCTCTCAGGTCTTAGGATATTATGGGATGTTAGGAACAGAAAACCTTGGATCGTCCTCCTCTCAGGTTCGGATCCAAACTATCGTCTCTTAGCTATCTCTACAATGGATCTCTCGATACAGATGGAAATAGCAATTCAAGTGAGTAAGAGATCAACCAAACTAGCTATCATAACTAAAAAGGGAAGGTAGAACAAGAAAGCATACTAGATCTGAAATAAATCTACTTGCTTAAGGTAAAAGTACATAAACATGCCCAATATGGGCTACATAGCCAAGAAGGAGCTCAACTAGCCATGGACAAGCATAGTCGGCACCGAACAAAGACGGATAAACATCATTGTATAAGAAACCAAGGAACACATCAGAAGAAAGGGGAAGAAGAAGAGATTTAGCCCACGGAAGAGAGGTGGCTCTCACTCCTTTGCCCTCGTATAGGTTGGATCTCATCTTTTGGTCCTCCTACTTGATCAGATCTGGACTCCTTGGTCCTCTTTCTCTCTAGTCATCCCTGAATAGCAGCTTGGTGGGTGAATAGAGGTGGAGGACGATGGAGGTCGTGGGTCTTCTCACTGCTAAGCTTCCGCCCTTAGAGCTCGAAGGCTACGAGATTATGGAGAGTGGTGGAGAATGGAAGCTCACTGAAGAGTAGGGTGTAGGGTGAGCTCTTTGGTCTTCTCAGACCTTTGGGATCTCCCATAGAACTCTGGGAACATTCAGATCTCAGAGTCGCAGCCTCTCGACATCCTTGGTCGAGGCCCCCCTTCAAATGAGTGAGGGGACACCTATTTATAGAGGCAGACTACATACTATGGCCAGTAGGTCATAGGGTTGGCCACGGTTGTGGCCTATGCCCACGGTCATGGCCAACACCGCGGTCGCGATTCATGGAGTAGAAATCACGGTCGCGATGATGAAAATTGTGGTCGTGGTCTGGGCACCATGGTCGTGGCAGGAGACCACGGCCGTGGTGGAGGGAGTCGGCCACGGTCATGGCTAAAGGACACGGCCGTGGTGAGGAATTGTGGTCGCAGTTGTGGAAGGAAAAAATGTGGTCGCAGTTATTGGGAAACGCGGTCACAGTCATTAGCCACGGTCATGGTGGATGGCCACGATCGTGGTGGATGGCCACGGTCGTGGTGAATAATCACAGTCACGATTGTTGAAGATGAAGACTACAGGTGCGGTGTTGAAGACCGCGGTCGAGGTTATTGGCCATGGTCATGGCGAGGGATCGCAGTCGCGGTGTTGAAGACCGCGGTCATAGTTATTGGCCACGGTCGCGGTAGGTGGACACGATCGTGGAAAGGACCGCGGTCGTGGTCGTGATGGGCACCACGGTCATGCCTGATTGCCACGGCCGTGGTCAGGGTAGATTGCCACAGTCGTGGATGGTTCATAGCAGCCGCAAAAACCATTTGTCGGGGAGAAATCTTTGGAGAATAGATGTCTTGTCTGGTTTGGTGCCTGCAAGTCCCAAAATTGACTCAATTGGCTACATTATTGGCTATTCTAACTATATTATCTAATGAGAGAAAGAAAGCATAAAACATTAGCATTATTGGGCATATTAAGACTAAAGTGATATAAAACCATAGATAAAATGCATAGGTAATATGCATAGATTTGGGTGTTATCAAAACCCTAGAAGCCCTAGAAACCATAATTTCACATGATGATGTTACACCATTATTGAAGATTCAAACAAAGCACCCCTTGACACCAGTTTCTCTCTCACGATGTCAATAGAACAAGATGTACTCTCTTCATGTGTCATTTTGCAAGATAACCCTCACTTATGGGTAAATTGCAAATTAATACAAAACAAACACATAAATAACAAGGATAACTCAAATATTAGTCAAATTGGACCTAGATGAAAATGTAATCCTGTCACATGATATTAGAATATCTTAAGAGTTTAAATTAGAGTTTAACATTTAATTATATAAAGTAAACACACTTAAGCATTAATCTAGGTTAGGGATCTTACACTATGTCTCTGCATAGCCTACGTGGATGACAAGGAACTCCACATTGGAGTGCTTGAGATAGTGCAGGGAGTAGTCTCTCTTAGTAACGTGCTAGCATTTCTCTCTTTCCTGATCTATCTCCCATTTGGGTAATGTTGACTAGGGTTTCTCATGTGCCAAAACATGTGTGTGGAACCATATCCATCATGTCCCTTCAAAAAGATAATACAGAGAAAATGTTTCTAGAAAGAAACAAAGAAACAAATATCCATGAATCTAATTTACACGGTCACTCAAAAACTTCCCAGTTGATTGACTAGATAGTTGATCCAAATGGAATGATGGATCCAAAGTTTCTATAAAGAATGTTATTAAGCATTCAACTAACAAATCATATTATTTGGCTGGCTATTGTCCAATCAATCTGATGGTAACTCCAGTTGAGCAATCAATGCTCTAGTAAATTTTGATATTAAGTCAGTCAATTGGATCATCACATGAGTTGGTATCTTGACATATAGTCAAATAGATAGACCTTCTATCCAACTATTTAGGTTTCCAAATAGCCTAGTGTTGTTCTAACTGATTACCTAAACATTTTAAAAGAAAAAAAACAAAACTAGTGTCCATGGTTATACTCCTCTTTCATGTGTGTCATATATGTGCAACATGATAGACTCCACATTATGTTGGTTGTGATGTTTGTAATCATAATTACAACTTCACAAACAACGAGTGGTGTCTAGCAATCGATCTTTTCCACCCAAGTGTTTGAATAAGTTGAAGAAACACTTCAACTTGTGTGTGACCAATGTTACCGTGAACCTATCACTACACAAAAAAGGATATTTGATTACAATTATTTTACCTCTAAATATTTTATATGTAGCTAAAATATCATTTTTACTACAAATCACATACGTGTAGATAGAAGTTAATGACATATTATTTAATTAATCACAATTCCACTACAATTGTTAAATATCAAAATTTTCTATTGGTGCCAAAACATTTTCTATGGTGCCAAATATTTCTGTCAAATTGTTTTCAAATTTCTAGTTCAAAGTAATTTATTTCTGCCCTATATCGGGAACTCCCAACCTCAATTTCACCAGCCCCTTCCTCTGCCTACCAACAAGCTCTGCACTCCTCCTCTCCGCCTTCTTTGGTTTCCTCAATCCTTAAAGATATTGTTGTGGGGACCTAGATGAAGACCTTGATGTCTGTGAAAGGAGTGGTTGGATGAGATCAAAGGTGGAGATGAAGTACTTTGGTGATGGGAGGACCAAAATCATGTTCACACTTAGGCATCATACTTCTTGGCATGATGCATCCATCCAAATCGACTTCTATGCATAAAGGGTGAGCCTATTTTTTCATTTGTCATTAATGACAGATTGTATTATGTTGGTTTGTATTGTTACCAATTTCTACACCCCAAACTATAAACACACTACATGGATAGTTGTTGTAATTATGGTGGTTTCGCTTTGGCAGAAAATTCCTTATAGATCCCAAATCCCAATGTACCCATATCCCTTTTTCCATCCCAAATGAGCCCCAAATATCATAACTGTAGGCATTCTAGACAAATATATAAAAGTACACAGGTTTTCCTATAAGTTGGTTGATATAAAAAAAAATATGGTGACGGGAGGCATGGATACTACATCCCTTTGTGAACACCTTGTATCTCTGGATTGTTTGGTGTAGCCAATGTCAAAAAAGATAGTAAAACTAATAACTAGTTTGATCCTTTCATAGTACTCAAATCTACTCAACTTAGTGGCTTGCTCTGATTTTGCGATTAGTACAATGTCAACAAATATGCTTTATGTGTTGAGCTCACTTGTAGTTTCATAGTTCCATAATACTTCTCTAGTTTTATGACAAAAGTTGAACAAGGATGATTCTTAAGTAGATGTGGAGAACTGGAGCAAAGGACCTGGAAAAAGGTACAACTAAAAAAGACCATGGTCCCATGTTGGTCAGGGATGGGAGCTTTGGGAGCCTACCCATGTGAGATTGTGGTTGACTTCCAACACGGATTTTGAGCTCTATGTGATTCTATTATTTTCTCAACAATGAAGGTAATACAAATATTCATTCGAGACCCATGAATCAAATCAAGTAGGGAAATCACAAATGATACCAACCTGTATTTGATCTAACTTGCTTATGCAGGTGGGACCTCCTCAAGTTTAGGGAAATGATGAAGTTGAACCTGCATGCAAGTATTTTTACTGTTCATTGCAAACAAACTAGATTCTTCCCTCATTAGCTCTCAATCTTACCTCCATCATTCATTAGCCATTTGTTAAGCAGACTCGTACCTGGAGTTTTTCCTACTAACTTATGTATGTGTCTTAAACAATGCTCAACAAAATGTCTAGCGAGACAACTCACTGCAACACAATACAATGAACCATCCTAAGTGTAGTATTTAAAAAAAATCATGTGAGTCCGTCCATGCAATGGCATTTCTGGTTGTAGCTGTTGAGCAATGAAGGAGTATATATTAAATATATGCAAACAAATGATATAAAGGATCTACTTTGGACAACTTTTTTTCTATAGTCAACGACTTCAACATAGTTAACTTTTAAATAAACTTTTATGATTTTCATTTCTGATTCACGCTTGAAATCATAGAGCTTTTTCTTTGACACAAAACCTTGTAATTTGTCATCTTCATATGAATATAATTATGTCATGTTGACAAATATTTTACATATTTGACATATTTGATGACCAATATGCATCTAGCACCTGAAAGCAAGTAAGGAGTAGAAGTTGGCATTCTGGTTCATTAATTTGTGGTAAATTCCCATCTTCTTGGACTTGGAATTGTTTTTCTTCAGATCTTGATCGTGATCAGATGAACTCTGTGCTGGAGATCCTGGCATGTACGAGGGAATCTAAATGGTAATTAAACTCTGCTTTGATCATGTGTTGCGTACAAAATGCAAGTGTTTCAACTAGTTAAACCATGCGGTCCAACGTTGTATTCAATAGATGATGACTGATTTTTTCTATGAGCACGAAAAATTTGAGTAAGTTAATTGTCATGTTGTGCTATAAATTTACAGAAGCCCAACAACGAATAATTAGTGGAGGAAGGTTTCTTTCCATTTCTTGCTCACCTCTAAGTCTTGCACTTTAGGGCCTGTTTGGTAGGGTGTAGTCGGATGACAAAGTACGTGTTTAATGTACATTTTTACATTGCGAACTCACACAACTGCACCCTACTACACCCAACCAAACTAGCCCTTTAATGTTATAAAATGTCTTGAATTCTAGTCGTCACTTATGCTATGACTTTACCAAAAACAGTTATAGATGAGGGCTCCGCCACCATAGCATCTCCACTAAGAAAGCTGAAAAGGACCTAAACTCTACCTTGTTCACGTCTTGAATAAAAAAGGTAGTATTATTTAACTAACAAAGCCGTGATCTGCAGAATTTTTTTTTTTTTTTGGATCTGCATGGGCCGAACCACACCCCCTCTCCAAACAGGTGTCAGAGCCCGGATGACCCAAGAGGTTGGTAAATACAGCTGACCCGAGCGGGGAATCGAACCAGCCACCCTTCATGAAGGGTGCGCTGGCTTGACCGCCCGGGCTACGCTAGCCGGGTGTGATCTGCAGAATTATATTAGAGAACCGTTGACTTAAATTTCATACAGGTACTATAGCAACTAGATGGTATTAGTTTACGCATTTTACCGGAAATTGTGTCCTCAATTATAATGCATCATGTATTTCAACATTTTTTGTTAGTGTCTTATTGAATGAAAATATAGTTATAGAACATGACAATAAGATGTCAGCGGGTGTAAAATATTATTTCTTACTTGACTGTAAACTCATATTTCTTTGAACCAATCTCTATAATCTATATTCATATAATTGTACCATAGCTGGAACTTTATGTAACTACATTATCCAAGTTTGCATTTTGCATCTAATCATCACATGCTAAGATTTCGATATTTTTTCTTCGTCATTCATTAAGCGGTCTATGATAACTTATTAGTTATTAAGGTATTCATGTTGTCGGCGGGCATTATAAAAATCTAGAAATTTTTTTGTAAAGATCTTTTACTTTTTCATTTTTACTTATTTAACTATGATACAACCAAGGGGAATCAAGTTTAATATTTTATAGTGGATATAATATATTACGCAGTGAAAGCAGAATTGTCAATGCTATAAAATGTCATTGTAATGATTCTAAATGCTAGCAACCTCCCTGCATAATTTGGTGAGATCAACTTTGCAGGTCAATGTGAAGTATTTGTAAGTGTTCAATCAGTTCAACAGTCTTACTTTTATGTTTAGTTTTGTATGCTTTTGTTTAAAACACCTAACTGATACATGGGACTTGATTGAAATTTCATCATAAGCAGGTTATAATCGGATTTGATGTGTTTGAGGTGTTCAACTTTTGACGTTTTTGTATGAGTTGATGAATTACACATTGGGTATACTCTATCCACCCGTTCAAGAAGCATCCCCTGTTGCTAAGTGTACCTCAGTACCAGAACCCCATGCATGACATAGCTAAATCCATCATTAAATTGTTGACAATGCTAGCTTCCATGTGGTTGATGTCTAGTTGTTGGTTTTCTCACTTTTAGTAGTTTTTGTGTTATTATAAGGGCTGATCAACTTCACACATGAGTCATGTTCATATGTCATCACTTTCATGCATGAGCTGATCTACTTCATACATACATCATATTTACAATATTTTGAAGATCTAACTTTCTAATCTAAGGCACATGTCTGCTTAATTGACACCTTCATGCTAAAGTTCCTAATATGCACTGGCAAAAACAAGTCTTATTATATAAGAAAACAAATCTTCATTGAAAAAAAAGTATGCTTGGTAAAGTAGTGTATATCCATGCATATAACATGTAATTACTTCATTTGTCTTGTTGAAGAACTACCCCTGATTTTGTAGGATAAAAGATTTCAATTTTATTTAAATCTTTGTTCTCATTATATGGTATATAAAAAATAAAACTAGTGGATTCTAGGTTCCAAATGGATTACCAGCCCAGTGAGCCCACTAACAACACATCTCTCTTGCATTAAGAAACTACTAGCCTGATTGAAGAAATACCAAATGTAACTCTGCCTCTTTATAATGTCTTCTTTTCCTAATGGAATGTAGAAGTAGACTATCAAAATAGTTACTAAATGTTGTAATAGTTCCCAGCTGCTTGGATGTCCTTTCTTACAATACTGAATTTGTCATTAACATTATCTAATGTTTTTTTTGGGTGATTGTATGTCTTCTTTGCAGAATATGCTACTTAAAATCTATGCTTCATTATCTCTCTATGTCTTTGTGTTGGACTTTAATGAACAACTATCTATGATCAAATTAGAAACATGGTAGGTTCTCAATTGTCATCGTATTGTATTTGTGTAGAAAATCATCAGTGACATAGGCCTTCTTAGTCCTTTCATGTAGCAACCCTTTCTTGTAAGTAAACTGTAAGATAACAGCCCACATGACGGTCATGGAAGACTCCGTCAAGATGTCATTTAGAAGTAAAGATGTAGCATATGCTTTGGGTGATGATGGATTTTTCCTTTCCATGAAGGTGTATCTGAGATCAATACCTTATACTTTCCATTGTTATTTATCCTTAGAATCTATTGAAATAATTCAGATTATGAACTAATCAATTATCGTAATGTTATTTTGGTTGTTTTGTCATTTTTGAGTTTTCAAAACTACAACTAATAACATTTTGATAATGGGTTCCTACTTTGTGCTGCTATGCTGAATTTGTTTATTGTAGATGTGTCAGTGCTTCCTTGCAAGATGGTGTTGTTCCTTTAAAATCTAACATCAGTTTTGATTGTTCTCTTGGATTCTTAGAGTATATGTAGGATAGTGTGCTCTTTGTGTAGATAACTTTGTACAGCCTTTATGTAGATATGGAAATGCAGTGCTTGATCTGAACTTAGTTGAGATTTCAGTGCCTATTGAATTGTAGAAGATGCTTTGCTTGCTATTAGGTCATCCATCGACCTTGAAGTTGTTGATGTGATTGACTCCCTATGTTTTTGTCTGTGATGTCTACTTTGTAGCTGACAACAATGATATTATCTAATGAAGAAATAGCCAGGTTTTAGTTCTTCTTATTCCTGTAATGACTTCGAGTTTGAGAGATTCAACCAATAATTTATGATGTGAGGTTCCTTATATTTTTTTGTAGTTCAGATGCATTCTTCATGCATGATAGTATTTCTCCTTATAAGCTGACATCAGTTCTCTACTAATTTCATTTCTCTGTCGTTGAATCCATAATTCTATTACTGAATCTGATTGTTTCAGTCTTAATTTTTTTTCCTTGTCTACAATCTCCCTCTATTATTGTGGAGTGACATTCTCTTATGCAGGTGTGTCTTTTACTATTTTTAGGGTCCCCTTGAGTAGGTAATGGATTATACATCCCTTATACAAACTTTTGTAGTTTAAAAAAGAAATTAAAAAGAGAAACACATTTTTGTGATAAAAAAGAGATGATTTTTCTTCTTATTGTGGATATGTAAACATTATTTTATCTTCATGAGATTTTTGTTTAGATGTGGAGGCTTTATATGTAGAAAAGGAGCATGAAACTTTGTTCGGGAGTTGTCTATTCCCTACATATAGAGATTTTAGGTACAACTTGATACCTAGGGTAAATCTGTAGAGGTTTTCAAAATAGGAAAGGGTGTTGTTTTTGTAAAAGAGGGTGGTTAGGGAGTGTTGGGATTGGACTCCTAGTTGGTGAATCGAAGGTGAGAATATCATGGGTTCAAGATCGTCCAGTGTAGATGCATATTTCTAGGTTCGTGTGGGGCTTGCTGGGATGACTAACAAAATGAACCATGTACCCTATTGTTTTATTCTCCTTGTACTAGGTCTTGGGTATACTTGTGGACCTAGAAAAGTGGGGAATCCCACTAAAGTTTGTGATGCCAGATGGAAGGAGGATGGTTCAAGAAATGAGAAAGTGGTTTACAATACATTTACAAATTTTTTAACTAACATGTTTACTTCATGCAACACCACACTAATGAATCCATGGAATATTGATTATCTATTTCAGATATATAGCCCAACATATGGCTACAAAAATTGTAGTTAGCTGTATAGATTCCACTGTGACCACCAGTGTGATGATGGTCGAGGACGAGTCCCAAGTTGCTGCCTTGGATAACCCTTCAAAATCCAATGAAGGATTAGTCCATTTGTGGAGATGATGATGCAATTGCATGTGTAGTTGGAAAGACACATCATTTTCCAAGAAGTCTAACTCATCGGCTCAATTTTTTGTTGAAAAAGACAAAGTTCAAGAGATGGAATCTAGAGTATCAGAGAAAAATTCTCAAGTTCATCTATTATCTCAAGAACTTAGTTGAATCTTGAACTGCATGCCAAAACAGTTTCTACTTTTTGTTTGAAGACTATGAAGTGATGTATATATTTATCATGTAAACTTCATGAATGATGTATATCTATTCTTAGAGGGACATTGTATATGTGTATCCTTCTTCCATGCATATTGTATAATAGGGGAAAGGTTCATGTCCTCTCCATGTGCACTCATTGGTTCAAATTAAATGAAAGTAAGATTATTGACATTATAAGCACAACTTGTTCGAGATCAACATTGGTATTCCCTAAATATTTTTGTATTGACAATTTAATGACTGGATGTACAATCTAAACTACATATCCATGCATGTGTAGTACATGATGTATCTCACTACACACTAACTACAATTACAAATGTAGTAAGTGCCCATTTTTTCTACACATGAACTACTTATGTAATTGTAACAAATGTCATTTCTCCTACATATGATGCTACAAATACAATTATAGTCATATATTCAACTAATATTGCAATTACAATTTTATGTGTAAGGTCAGGTTCACCTACAATTAGGGTTACATAGGAATTTATATCTAGATGACTATCTAACTACAATTTTGAAAAATGTACTAGAAACAATTAGCTACACGGCTATTAACTTCATATTCTAAATGTAAGGATAAATGTAGCTATTTACTTTAGCTACAAAATTTGGGTTTTTTACTACAATTTTTTTTAGTTAAGGACTATTTTTTTGTAGTGTATAATCTCTTTGTCTCTAGTATCCATATTGTATCCAAGGCATGAAATCATCATCGTCATTATATTCAATCTATGTTTCATGATCTAGATTATACTATTGAGATACATGTTGAGCTTAATATCAAATATAGACTCCCCATGAGAATGGCCATACATTTATTGTCTCACTCATCAAGTGGTCATGATATCACTCCAATATGAGGGTCATTTCTATATCCCTTACTCACAGTTTTCCACATCTTCACACTACACATGATAAGGTAGTTATATTTAAAAATCACATTGAGTAGTGTTAAAGTACTTTGAACAACATGTTATCATTATAGAGACTTCAGGTATAAGGACCACAATCACTAATGTCACATGATATATAATTTTAACTATCACTCCATGGCTTCCATGTACCATTATCAATGTGGGTTTGTACGGTACACTTGTTCACTAACGTGTACCTATGTTTTCAACTTGATATTAAATATCATGACTAGTGGGACATAGTCAATAGTCCACTCACATACTAGTCTTAATATATTATAGTTATCCATCTTTTCCATAATGATATTTGAGAAGGTACTTATAAAAGAATGAATAAATTTATTCTACACATGACCTCATGTTTAGATACCCAACTTGAATTCAGATATTGTTGAGTCATACATTCCCAGGACAATATAATTCCAAATCCTTTTCTCATACGAAAGAAAATACCACAAATAGAAATGAATATTACTCAAGTAAAGTACAAAGTATGCAATTACATAATCATGTGTTTGTCTTGAAGGGCATAAAAACCAACAATCTCCCACTTTCACACAAGCTAATCACTCATGAATCTTACTCCAAGTAATCTAATGTGAACATTGTTATTTCATTATGAAACTAATTTTCTAAGAAGGTCAAACACGTTGCATTTCGTTGGTATTCTTCAAATCTTCACACATCCTAATTGTATGATCTATTTTATGAAATGATGATGTTGTATTATGTTTTTGGAATGCCAATGTGATCTGGGTACTTAGCTTGTACAACATCTCCATCATTGTCATAATGTATTTATATTCCTTTGCTAAATTATGGAACTGCCCCAAGTTCAACAATTAACTTATTAATCCAAATAAACTCCTTTGTCGTGTTTGAATCGACAATGTACTCTATCGCTATTATATAATCATCTCTTGCTTGAAACTTATATAGATTACAACTCTACCATTGAGGAAAAATAGAAATCATAATTTATATTAGTAATCATCTTTGTTAGTTTAGAAATTCCTATCTATGTAACCCTTTACAACCAAATCTTCCTCACCTCTGTAAGTATTAACCGATTCTTAGTTCTTTTGAAGTACTTGAGCATGTTCTTTATAGTTATCAAGTGACCATAACTAAGGTTGAATGAGTACATGCTAATCATGCTCAAAGCATATGAGATGTATGCACATGTATATAACGTCATATACATGACAATTCCAATTAAATAGGCATATCAAATCTTACTCATGTGTTCCCTCTCTTCTAAAGAGTTAGAATATTGAGTTCTAGAGAGACTTCTTCCATGAGACTTGGGTACATTTTATGCTCTCTTTGACCCTCACATACTGAACCTTTCTAATGCCTTGTAAATGAATGTACTTTTTCTTAGACTAAAAAGACGTATACATCTATATACATGTGTATCTTGGTTCCTAGAATCAAGCATTCTTTGGCTAAAACCTTGTTAAATAAGGTATTTCCCAAAAAATATTTCACCATCACTCAAGAATGAATGTGATCACCATCAATAGAAGTCATCTTCATAAAATAAGAGTAATACAACTATAATTCCAATAACCTTCTTATAAACACAATGTTCATCTTCATTATGAATAAACCCAAGCTCTTTGACTGTTTCTTTAAGACAAAGATTCTAGCTCTGAGATGCTTACTTCATCTATAGATTGACCTTTATATCTAACAAACCTTTCTGACTTCATTTGGAGCCATGAAACCTTTTGGTTTCTCATGTAAACATCCTCAAGAAGACTCTCATTAAGGAATGTGGTTTAATTTTCCAATTTTTAGTTTTCATAGTGATGATAAGCTAAATGACAAGCATTATATTGATGGGTTTAACCATAAACACAAGTGACAAGTTTCATTATAGTCTACAACTTCAATTTATTTGAATCATTTGGAACCAATCTCCTTTTTTAGGTTTGTACATTACCATAATCTATGTCTTGTCTTTTAATATTGATTTGTTCAATATGGGTTTTATCCCTTTAGGTGATCCACACAGCTTCATACCTTATTGGTATACATAGAGTCCATATTAGATCTTATGAATCAAAGACATTTCAAAGAACCCAATCCCTAAATAGTATCATTGTAGGTTGTTTCCTCATCACCATACATGACCAACATATACCTTGTTGAATCACATAAATCTAAATATCTTTACGTGAATAAGTATCCTACTAGACTTTTGAGGTTCTTGTATTATAAGAGGAACTTGAGATTCCATAAGATCTTGTGAGTCTTCATGTTTGTCATATACCTCAATAGTTCAACATAATTTTTACATTAAACTTCTTCAAGTTCTTATTTATTCCCATTGATTCCTATTTAAATAAATTCATTTTCAATGTATATAATAGTTTTAGCAACAAAAACAATGTTTCCATATGGATTTTAGAAGTAATATACCTTGGTTTCCTTAGAATGCCCAAAAAATGATAATTGTCCAATTCGGGTCCAATCTTCTTATAATACAAACTTTTGCCATAAGCTTTACATACCTTAACCTTCATGAAAGACATCATGGGGTGTTTCCCTATCCATATCTTATATGGTGTCTTTTGAATAAACTTAGGAGGTTTGTGATTAAGTGTAAATATTTTGGTTTCTAAAGTGTATCCCATAAGGAAATAAAAAGATTAGATAAAATCATAATTGATCATACCATGTCCAATAGGGTGTGATTTGTTCTTTTCGATACAACATTATTTTGTCGTCTTCAAAGTGGAGTCCATAAAATAATGCGATATCTCCTAAGTATCCCAAACTCCTAACTTATTCATTCCACACCTCCAGTTTTATAGAGTTCTAAAATATCATTGGCATGTAAACTTTGTCTTCATTCACGAATTTAGTTAACTTATCAATGGATTTTGACATGTGTTTTCTTAGTTATACAGAACCATGTCCATTAATGGCATCACTAAATGTAATGATGTATAGATACCCACCTCTAAAATTTGTGTTAAAGGTCCACATACAATTATGTATGAGTCCTAATAAGACACTCAGAGTTTCACTATTACTAGTGAAAGGTGCTTTGTCAACTTGCCTACTAAAGATTATTCAAGTTTTATTCTCAATCACTCAAACATATCAAAAAATATAAGTTTATGGGGCGATCTTTGTTTGACTACACAGACAACAATGCAAGAACAATCCAATGAGTTGGATGAGAACCATGATCAACATTTGGACATGCACAATCTTCCGAGTGGTACATAACTCCCTCCTCACATGTATACAACTGATGATTTGGTTCCTGATAAATGTATATTTATCCTTTCCATTTACATATTTTAGATATCTTTTTAGTATTTTTTTATTTTTTATCTTTTTAGTTTTTTAATTAATTGTATTATTTTATATTTTTCTATTTATTTAGAATTTTAATTATATTTGGTTGGTTTTTTTGTAGGAAAATAGTACAATGACGAATTTCTCTTAAAAGATAGTTTGCACAAATTTCCGCAGTGTCTGATTTAAATATATACCTCACACCAAAATTGTCGTAACTCTCACATACCAAGGTGGAATTTAATGGCAAGTATGCGTTAGAAAGGGAATCAAATTATATATAGGAAAAATATATTTTTAGACCAATTCCAAACTTATAACTATCCCAAAAAAACACTTGAAATCGCTATTGTAGGAATCTATATCAAAAAGAATGTGAATAGCCAACATAATTAAAAGCAATCAACTATTTCCTCGATTGATCAGATCCAAAAAAAATTCAGCCGTCGGCTAGGAGTCTTATAGAGACTATTTTCTTTAGGGTTTCCATCCCTCATTCCCCTATAAAAGGAGTAATACTTTACTAAGAAAGGGGTCCCAAGTTCTTTTTGTATATAACCAATAACGGAATTATTTTATTTCATCTTAGTGTAATCTTCCTTTCAAGAGCAATAAAGATCAGTTCTTTCATAAAGTTAGTTCTTTTATTTCGGTTCTAGATCTCCTTTCTCAACATTTCTCTTAGAGTGGGAGAAAAAGCAAATGAGTCATTTAATCATCACTGCCTTGGACTCTACAGAGATCCAGAATTATGATCTATGACTCTTTTACTTTATTTCCTAGTTTCTGTCATCCTGGCCATGAGTAGTGAGTAGTTTCCTTATCGAGGCAAAGGGAATAACCCCTTAGCCATGTGATTATAGGATTGCTTTTTTAGACGAATATTTAGACTGATGATTTTTATTTATAAATCATTGATTTACATGATGTAATTAATTGATTTTATTGCTTATTAATCCTGGTAGATGCGACTATGAAAATTGGGATTTAGAACACCTAAAATGAATTTGTGTGGATTTGGATATGACTGTGGAAAAATCCCCTTTAGGATAAAGAACAAGGACATGTGAACATCAGGACCAATAAGTTCACGTGGAGTTCCTCTTTTGTGTTTTATTTACAAATAAGCACATATCTGCTTCCTTCTTATTGTCGTGTGTCATTTGATTTTATTTTCACAAAGGCTAAGGTGGTGAAACCCCTAAGACTGGTGTCTTTCTCTTTGATTTCAAACTATTTTTCAATGTTGCTTTCAAATTCGTGCTTTAATTTTCAGCATTTTACTTTTGCTTAGATATTCTTTTATGCTAACCACTTCTTATTTTACTTTCTCTTGTTTAGAATAATCTTTTATTTTCCTTGCATTAGTGTAATCATTTATTCTTCTTGCAATTTTCTTTCTTGCATTAGATAAGTCGACCCCCCTCAAATTGGACTTTACTTTATGCAATTCTTTCAAAAATACCAAAAAGAAATAAGTTCAAAAATAAATTGGGTTTAGAAAAAATAGATCTTAAAAATATTGTCATGTGGGATCGACCCTTCTATACTAGCCTTAATCAGAAAGTAAAAAATGATTAAACTCTAGGATAATTTTTCTAATGAATTGGTGTGCAAATGACACATATCAATTTTGGCATCGTTGTCGGGGACAACAGATCATTTTCTTGAACCATGAATTTTTTATGCCTTCAGAATACATTTCAGAAGTGCTATCTCCTCTTTCTGTTGAGTTTCCATTCCAATAGTGTGTTTTTTCTGCAAATGAATATAAATGTATAATTGTGTATGCGCCTCCAATCGAATGATCTTACGTCGCTATTTTTTTATCCTGATCCAGAAAGAACTTTCCATCATTTAAACCGAAAAAACTGACTTAGGATGAACAAAGAGGAAGTTGCCTGTAGAATTGAGCAGACACTTGCGTCTCGAAGAGAGTTGATGATGGATGAACTCGTGGCTCAAGGAGCCAACTTTTGTGCAGCCCATATCACTGAGCAAGAGGCTATAGAAGCCGCTCAGAGGGAGACCGAGAGAAAAAAACAACTAAAGGACTTTCCCATCCCAAAAAATGGATACACACAACACCCAGTTGTGCCACCCACGGTCACTACCCCTATATTTGAGATTTGTACTCATTGGATCACGATTCTTTAGGCCAATCCTTTTTCCAGGACCAAGCGTAAAAGTTGTCAAGATCACCTCTAACGCTTCGCAAACCTTGGCTCCTTGACTAAGATCCCAGGCATTTCTGAAGACACCATTAAACACAGACTTTTCAAATACTCTCTTTTAGGGTCAACCAATAGTTGTTACAATTCCATGGAGAGTGAAAACCCTATCACCACTTGGAATGCACTTCAAAAAAAATTTTGGATAAATACTTTCCCCTTCCCTCACCTACGAGATTAGAGGACAAATTTTGTTGTTTAAATGGTCCCTGGGGAAACCTTAGGAGAAGCTTGGGAAAGATTTTGGAAACTCCTCTGTCGTTGCCCTCATCATGATATATCACAATGTCAACTTATTTAGATATTTTATCGTGGTGTTGATGATGGCACCAAGAAATTTCTTTATTCCTCATCTGGAGAAAAATTCATGTTCCAAAACCTAAGCAGCGCATAAGAGGTAGTTAAAAGAGCTTTTGAAACCTAGGATTGGCGAGGAACGGGTGGGGTTTTAATAGTGGCTAAGGATAAGGTAAACTCAGACATTCATATTATTATCGAAGCTCTTAAATTAATCTCTTTGAAACAAGACCGCTTGGAATCATCCTTTAATGCCTATGAAAGAACCTCAACAAGTGAGGGTTGTAGAATCTTTATGTGGGATATGCCAAGGGTATCACCATACCACCCTCCAATGTCAATATCTCCACAACACCCTTGTGTAGTCTAATGTTGGTCAACAAGTGGAGGACCTCAACTCTATCAATATTATCCCAGGCCAGGCTTACAACAATCTAAACCAAGCCAGAAACCATCCCGTATTTCAATATAGAAACCCCACAGCAGCTGAAAACTCATCTCAAGTTCTCCCTCCACAAAGACCCCCACAACCCCAAGACAACTATCATCCACCACCAGGTTTTCCATACAATAACAACCAAATAAATTTCAAGAACCGAGGAAATTTTAGGGGAATTTCCCAAAATTGTGGTCATTACTCGGGACAACAATATCAAAACCTTCATCAACCTCCACCTCAAACATAACAGAATGTCCCCGCTCCTTCAACTGACGATAAGGTAGCTGCCTTAGAGAAAATAATAATAGCACATCAGAAGTCTACTGGTGCTCAATTTGGCTGTCTTTTTGCTCAACAAAAACCCCTTGCCAACACATTTGTCATCCAACCTGAACCCAACCCCAGGCATATAGAATAGCTTAACACTAATACTACTAGATCTGGTCTTACCACAGAAGAAGAAGGAAGTCCCCCCCTCATAGATTTTGACCAAGGGGGTGACGAAGAGGTTGTTTTTGTCCCTAAGGCATTGAGGTTACCTCCCCCACAAGAGGAGAGTAATGTATATAAGTCACGTGTACCTTTTTTTTATCGGATGAAGAATACCCAATTACACTCTAGGTTCAACAAATTCAAGAAAATTATCAGTACTTGACTACCAAAGAGTTGAAGTACTTTATTATCAGTACTTGACTACCAAAGAGTTGAAGTGCTTGGATATAATGGAAAAAATATATTATGTTTCATGTGTTCATAGCAATAAGTATGGAAAATCAAGCAACATATCATATAAGAGCAATCATTTCATCCAATACCATATGCCAAGTATTTTACTACACATATAACACAAGCATATTGCATAATAAGCCAAGTAAGAGGTAATGGCGTACCTTGATCAAGAACAAACCTAATCATCAGATATCCCTCATGTCAACTATGTATCCTAGGTCAAACCCTGATGAAGATAAGATCACATACGATCATCAGGTTCATATCATCATTAACCCTAGTTATGTTCATTAGGGTTTGTGTAGGCATTAGGATATGTGCATCATTATTTGTATCATCTTCATGTGGTTATATCTGTGATATCATTTTCCAATTATATTCCACATTAGTATAGATCTTCTAGAATATTATGTTGCATCTAATTATATGTACATATTAATCCTAGAGTACATGTATTAAGGGTCATCTTCATATAACATGAATTATGTGCAGAAAAATGATCTCATATTTGCATATTATCTTCCAGATATTGATATGGGCTTACTCTGTAATTTCTAGGATTTTATGAGCATACTTCTAATTATTATGCATTAATTAGGGTTATTAGCCATAATTAGCCATATAAAACAAATTATATGCTTTTATGCATCAACATGACCACATCTGACATCATATGCATTATAAACATGATTATTGACTTACTGACATTTTTCCATAATTTTATGTCATCATTTGATATTTATTACTCATGAACTAAGCATTACACATCTTACATGATATCACTGTTATTTAAGCATTAAAATGCCGGTATTATCAATCTAATGTGTTCTACTCATTTTTCTAAACAATTCGGTATATTATTTGTATTTTTCGGACATCGGAGCTATTTTCTATGATTTATTGAACAATTGAACATTAATGTGGCAATTACCTTTTTGGGCCAATCGGGCGCTGCCACATGGAAAAGTGGGGGTGTGATCCTTTCCTTGGCTAACTCTTCATGAGTCAGATTTTGTGCAGGATCCATCGGCGCTCCGATCCGATTGCCCAGGACAATTCTACCCTCTTTCGTTCTTGCGAGGCTAGCAGGCTCTGTTTCCTCTGTAAAACAGAGCACCGCGGCGGCTCCTCCCCCTTTCAACAAAGCGGCTTCTCCGGGCTCGCGGATAGTCCTGTTGTGCTCCACCAAAGACTCCACCCAGGTCTACTCTCCTCCTTCGGCCTCTTTGGATAGCCATTGAGTGTCTTTCCTTGGTCATCCGCAGGCCGATCTGCCAAGCTCCAGCCTCCGACTCCCAGGCAGGTGATAGGGAGCCAACTTCTCCTTGCTCGAATCTACTGCCACCGCAGCGGTCTTCGCCCCATGGGTGTCGTGTGTCTGTGTGTTGTTGCTCTGTCACGATCTCAGACAAGCCTTCCGAGGTAGATCAACGTCGAAGAGGAATCAGAGCAACCATACCTTTCACTCGCACCACCTGCAAATATCGTGGAGAGGGGCAAGTGATGGTGGGGGGTTGGATTTTGGTCTCCCTTCACTCCCCCTCATGACATGTCATGCTCAAGAAGCTTCTTCCTGAGTTTCACCTTGTTGTGGAGGAGAAGCAGTTCGTATGGGAGGGTAAGCTTGTTCTCTATCTTTGCAGCACTAAAAGCCACCCAATTCGAGGGTCAGAGTGGATGCGAGGGCAACTGCTCCGTTTGTGTCCCATTTTCACCCATGGTGGGAGATCGTGATGCATCTAGGCACACGAACATTTCTGTCCCACTACCTCTATTGTGCTGGAGCAAAACTGTGGTAGCTCTTTACCTCTCAGTCTGCATCCAAAGACCATAGTCATCCAAAACAACCGTCTGACTGCTCCCAAGCAACCACTATGTGAAGGGGTGACTCTCAACTTGGGGAAAAGTCGAAACCATAGGATTTGAGATCCAAGGCCAGAATTAGGCCGCACAGACCCAATCAAAGATACATGGGCGTGACACAGCCCAACTATTAAACTTTGGTCTATTAATCCTCAAAACGCACATATTATCACACAGTTCAAACCTTCATAACTCTCTATAGGAACATCTGATTGTCACCAAATTTTAACCATAACTTCCCTACCACTCAAGCTACCCTATACTCAACTTTGGTGCCAAAACTCAACTGTTAAGTCATCCGATTAAATTCCTCAAAAAGGCATAACAAGAGAGATCTTAATCATGATATGAACCTCACATCAACACACCTACTTTGTCAAAAGTTTGGAACTCTCAATCTAACTCAAACATATGTTTTCACTTAAGTCATTAGACACTTAAGAACTCGAAAAGTCCACTCCATCACATCCTACACACCTTAAAAGAAATTTCGTCCTCAGAATTAAGCTAGAAAACCCACTTTGTCACATATGCTTTTCTTGTTATCTCAAACATTTTGAGTTTCAATTTTACTCCCACAGATTCCTTTGGAACTAAGTTCCTCTTCAGGAATGCAACCATATTGTCAAAACACTTTTGTTGTTGGATTGGGATAGAAGTAGTATTTCAACAAAATAATATTTATGTGATGTTTATAAAGCCTTTTCAAGAAACTATTTTCTTATACAAGCTTTCATACATAATCACTATAAAAGACTCATCGGGACACCTCCCATGCCATTTCTCATATGGTGTCTTTTGAACCATTTTAGACGGTACAATATTTTAGTGTTAAGCATGTGCCCAAAAGAAATTGAAAGATCAACTAGATTTTATTGATGATCATACCACCACTTAAAAAGGTGTGATTACTTCTTTCTGATACACTTTCATGATACACTATCATTATGTTTCAGGTGGAGTTCATCATGATACATTATCATGATATCCTAGAAGGTTCTCAAAATCTTAGTCTAAAATGTTTCAACATCAATCACATCGAAGTATCTTAATATTTTTACTAAGTTAGTTACATACTTCATTCATAATATCCTTGATCACTGCAAGAGATTCATCCTTGTATTTCATTAAATACAAAATTCCATATCTACTGATAACATTAGTAAATATATAATGAAGTACTTGCAACTGCCTTTAGCATTTATTCTAAAATGTCTTATGTACATTGGTATGTACTAGCCCTAAGAGAATACTCATTCTCCCACTACATCTAGTGAAGATACCTTTGTTATATTGAACAAAAAATAAGACTTGCATGTCTCTGTTGGTTCAATAACCAAAAGAATCTAGATAACCATCATATGGATTCTAGAAATGCATTTCTCATTTATGCACTCTAGATGACAATACTATAGGAATTCATTGTTTGATTCATCAAGTCATTTAATATATGTGTTGTACACATATTTGTCATTAGAACAATCATATATAGTTTGTGAGACACATGCCATTGCAGTAAAAGATCATATCTTTCAAAATGAAACATAATGTTCTTGTCACACAAGACATGAGATGTTTTCATCAATGGTAGGTACATAATAGCAATTCACTATCTCTATTATGTGCATGTAAATGACAACTTCCAACTGTAGAGGAAGAAACCCTTTTCCATACAAGTTCTAGCTTACTTCTTTTGAAAACTTGAATAGAGATTTTTTTCTCCATCTTTTCCTGAGATCCTCTATAAAGAGGATATGTCTTTCCAATGTTTAGACAGGTGACGATGGTGGCACTCTCTTTCCTTAATCCATTGAGTGAAAAGGACATGTTCCTTTTTTACTTACCCTTCTCCATAAATTGATTGCATAATACTTGGACTTCAACTTAGCCTTATAACACTTCTTGTCCTTGCCTTTGCCCTAGGACTCACTTCCATTGATCATCATCACTGATTTGTTCCAATTCTTCTATGCTTTGGCATCATCATGCCAAGCATTTGATAAACTGACTATATGATTCATGCAACATTTTGTAGAATCATATCCATGGTCAACTCTTGACCTAACAGAAATCCCAATCACTCCACATGCTCAATTGTATTGAGTATATGGGGCTTTTACTGGATCTCTTTTTGTCATTATGCACTCATACATCACTTTGAAGACATTATACCTTGATTTCTTTACATGATTCTTAAGATGTGTTTCCATCTAGAGAATGTACATGTTATCATGTTGTTCATGCATTTCATAGTTCATATAGCATAGAATAAGGTGCTCAATACCAATGGCATCATAGGCATGCTTCCAGTAAGCATCCATTTAGCCTTTAGGCGCATGTGGAGCGCGTTCCTCTAGCTCTGGTCTTTTAAGGATGTAGAGTTTTCACTCATTATTGAGAACACTTCTCAAAGTCCTAAACCATATGTGAAAATTATCTGATTCTATCCTTCTTAAGGAATGATCACAATTATAACATGTTTGTGTTTAACATTTGATTCTACAAAGTAATAAAACATTTTTTAATTTGTTTGATTTGATAAGTTAAAGATATTAATAGGTCTTCATTTAATTATCGCTCCCACTATTTTGTTCAAATTGATAACCCTCATGTGTCAATTTGCAATATTGCAAAATACAATCTTTTAGTGGCCAAGATCTTTTCCAAGAAAATTCAACTATGGCTCGACCAATGCCGCAATGCTTAGTTAATCATCAAGGTAGGCAATTTTTGCCAATTGCAACACATGTAATTCTAGATAGATGATACACGCAACTCCTTGCCATAATCATCTACATGCCTCTGGGCTTAGACACTCTAAGAATTACCAGTTAAGCCTGGCCTAATAGCCAACACAATAGATATGCACCCTACAAAGGCTGAACCTACATATCTACCATCACCCTTCCACGAGATAGATGGTGCACCACGTGAGGGCATAACCAACGCTTGGTTGATCAAGCTTTTCATATGTGTTTCTAGTGGAAAGCATCTTAGAGTTAATATTTTATTTGAGGGATTTTGTATTTATAAATACATATTCTTTATCCAATCACCACACACATATATAGTACATATCATATACATGTTATATCCCACAAAAAACCATGCAATAAATAAAAAGTGTTGGTTATGGCCAGCCTAATGTAATTCCTCAAAGCCACAAGGAATTACCACAACCTAGGACTACATCTCATGTAGAACCTATTGTTGATGAAGATTTGTTCTTGCCATTTCAGGTTGTTTCCCTCAACCCTTTGAACCGATCGGCTCGCCACCTGGCTGGTCTTTTGGTCATTTCACTAGTTGTCTAGTTCTTCTATCCACCATTTGTTGGATCCTCCATCTGATCGTTTGGGTTCCACCACGCGATTGGTTTGGCTTGTCCTTCTGATCCTCTTTGTTCCTCCATACAGTCAGCTCACCTCTGAGACTGTCGGTTGGCATCATCAAAACATCTTTCTTCTTCATCATAACAGGAAAGTAAAATATCCTATTTTTACATGATTATTGAGAAATCTCGAGGTACATTTAAGGGGATCAAGGATAAGAAAGAATTAACTTTGCATTAGGAAGATAAGTTAGATGCTCAATACACAAACTGAGATAAAATAGAATTAAGAAACCACACAACCATGTACATATAATAAGGGTTATTGGTCATAACCATGTTATACATCAACCATAAAAACTCACTTGTAGGGCGATGCATTTGAATTGCATATATATATATATATATATATATATATATATATATATATATATATATATATATATATATATATATATATATATATATATATATATATATATATATATATATATATATATATATATATAATAGGGGTTATTGGCCATAACCATGTTACACATAGACCATCAAAACCATTTTTAGGGCAACACATTTAAATTGCATATATATATATATATATATATTAGTTTGGAATTATCGTGGTATTGGATTGGACAAGAAATTATTCACATCCCATGCAATAATTAAATGATAAAACCAAAATATGATCATATCGATTATCCCAAAATATAGTAGATAAACGTGGCCATGATACCACCGTAGGGAAATAGGGTGACATATAAGGTAGCAGAAACAAAAAATTTACCACCGTATTCCCCATAAACCACCGATTTGCATCAAAAAATATATAATGGAAAGGATGGTTTTGAAGATGTTCTTGGTCCTAGAGAAAGTCCAACAACATATTCCTCATCATTATAGATATGTAACTATCGTTTAGTTTCTCTTGGATGATATCTGTGCAGCTCCTGGTCTTCACCATGGACAGTAGATTGGCACAACATCTATAGCGGCTCTTGCGGTCTCTGTACAGATTGAGAGTTGACATTATCCTCCTAGCAGTAGAAAGTGACATCATGCCTCTAAAGTAGTCCATGCGGACCTTTCAAAACTCCACGTTGCACTATCAAAGCCAACGAGAAGTAGGTGTCCCTTTCTATCGACATACTAGTTACCATCATGCTCTCGCACAATTGATCCTCAATTATTCTCTCCCTTGTTATCCCTCCCTTTGATGGGTAGGACTTACTTGGGCTCTGTATTGCTTACCACAACTATAGAGGACAACAATTATCAGAGCAACTAATTTTCAATTGTGTATGTTGGGAAGTCCCCATTACTCCTCTAATTATAGTAGAGGTCAGGGTTAGGGTTCTCGATCAGTGTGGGAGTAGAAGGGTCAAAATCCTGAATGTTTTAGAACATGCGAACTCTGAGATGGTCGTCTCGCATAGCAAAATAGTCATGTCATGCATAAGAAAGTCCTCTCACTTAACGAGACGATCATTTCATGTAGTTTCCTATTTTGAATGAAATTGGCAATTCGAATCCAATTAATGCACAACATGGTGTCAGCACTAATTCTCGATGCAATTGAATTTCCCCACAAAATGGGTGTCTCACTTATGTGAGCTGGTTGTCTCACAACCACGAACTGGTCATCTCTCTCATGTCAACCAGTCACCTCACGAGTATGAACCAGTCGTATCACTCATGTGAGATGGTCATCTCACAATAATCACGTAAGACGATTGTCTCCTACCCCATATCAGGTTGAACTCAACCAGTTCAATTTCGAATTGACCTAACACTCCAGACAGTCAGTCCTACACTTGAAGTTGATGATTTTGAGTCTAGTCAGTTGATCTATTGTTTAATTGAATACCTAAACACCTATAGCATTTGATCTAAATATCAATGATGAATATACTCCTTTAATCTAAGTGCATCCTATGTGTGTGACCCTATAGGCGCAAAATTTCATTGGCAATGAATGTCCATAACAAACTTATGACATCACAAGTAAAGATTGGTGCCTCGTCACACAACATTGCTACCCAAGTAATTCAAAATGTTGGAGAACAACTTCAACTTACAATTTGTGAATAATGTTACTATGATCGTATAGTTCCTATGTCTCTAATATATGAATTCAACTTGAGGCATGGAATCACCATCCTCTCAACATTCAATCCATATTCCTTGAACTAGAGTAGACTGTCTGAGATGCATGTGAGCTTACATATCACATATTGAATCACATGAATACAACTATATATTTCTCAATCTCTCTTATCAAGAGGCATGGATATCAAACTCATATAGGAGGGACAAATCTCGTCTACATCACTTATAGTCAGTCCCCATGTGTCAATGATATAGAATCATCACCTTTATGGAAACCTATATTTTAGAATTACATTTGATGATGTCAAAGTATACCCAACGACATGTGATGAGTGTAGTGATTTAAGTCTAAGAAACACAATCACCACTATCACTATGAGAGATGATTCTAACTAACATTCCATGGTCTCCATGTATCACTCTCATGGTGGGTATGCCCAATACACTATTCTATAACATGTACATGTGTGAGTGAGTTGATACCATATATCATGACTAATGAGACTCTGCCATAAGTCAACACACACTATAGTCTCATGTATTATTGTTGTCTATTTTGCTTCCACAGTAATATCTGACTAGGGACATAACAAGAATGTATGTACTCTTAGAATCCCTATAATCTCATTCTTAAAGTCACATACTTGAAGACATATGTCATCGAGTAACATCATTCTTTAGACATCTAATTATGTATGTGTCATCATCTCATGACTGAGACAAACATAATAGATGTAATTATCTTTTTTTATTATTAAATCAGGTATCTAATGCCACATCCCAATCATCATATGATTGTCTCTTAGGGCATACATACCAACAACCCTAATCCGGACTTGCTCATCCTACTTCCTATGGAAACATCAAAATGTTTGGGAACATGGTCTTTTGATTGAATAGAGATACAACATCAATAATAGAGAGGAAAGGGTATTTTTCATAGTATCACAAACAATGAATTGGGGTCTGAAATTACATCAACATAATCTGGTAGCATGGAAACTCTATTGATGACCTATGATGGATTTGATATAACATCACTTCGGGGAAATGACCAACTGAAGGCATGATCCTTGTTCAGAACACTTTCTGATGTAGTAGGGGTGACCTTCAGCCCCAAAATTCATGCTCACTTTGTAGGTTAAAAGAGTGTAATGAGTGTGTAAGGGGGAAGATGCACTCCCCATGCTTTTAATGGTGGAGTTTATGGGTGCACCTTGCACCACTCAAGGATAATTTTGTATCTCAGGTCTATGTTCCTTTATCTAATATACCTAAAATTCAATAATAAATGATATTCACATGTATCTTTTGATTCAAGATCTAGTTGTCCATCTTTATGGAGTCTAGAATGGATTTTCTAATATATGTGTCCTAAATGATTACTCCATAAGTAAGTTTTTTTTTAGTTATTGAATTTTATATTTTCAGTAAGTATGTTATAGACACTAGTTTCATGATCTAACAAATAAAGACCATAAGACATTGAGGAACTACCATAAAAATATGATGTTAATAAATAGAACATGAAGCATTCATTATGTGAAATTTGAATCCATTCTCATCCAAGAAAGAAAAAGAAATAATGTTCATGTTTATGGCGTGCACATAAATGAAGTTTTGTAACTATATAACAAGCGCAGTAGGCAAACATAAATAATAGGTTCCTACAGTAGTGGAAAAAACACTTACTCCATTATTATCTCAAAGATCCACCTCTGCCTTCTTACACGGTCTACATGTTTTTAGATTCTACATTTTTTAGCACATTCGAGATCCACATCTGGTATCCATTACCCATGATGTAGAAGTAGATAAATTTATCACAATAATATATACACCTGAAGTTGAGATCCCAATCTCTTGTATCTTTTACTTCAGTTCCTCTAGGTAGATAATGCAATTTCTTTTTCAATATATAGCTTGGTGTCAATGTTGATAACTACTTTCTTTACCAACTCCTCCTTTTCCTGTTAGTGCATTAGGCATAGATATTTGGCCATCCTTAAGCTCATTTCTCAGCTTTTCCTTTTCCCTTGGAATTTACCTTTACATTGTTGATCATGGACACAAATTTGTTCCCTTATTTCTTCATGTGATCCTCAACTATAGTCAACACGCTTAGCAACTCTTACAATAGTTTAAAAAAAGGGTTTATACTAAACTAATTCATGAAAAAATTCTTATATGATTCTGACAATGATTGCAACATCACATCCATGGAGGTTTATTGTCCTAAAGGAAATCCTAATTTTTCTAGGTTTTCCACATACCCATTTAATTTGAAAATTCAAGGCCCAACTGGATGACCTTCTACCACGTTTCACTTCAATAATTCCTTGGAGACATCATACCTTTCTTTCATTGCTTATTCTTTTATATTCCTGAGATGTGCAACCATATCTGTAAGTCCCATGTTCTCATGTTTCTTTTCAATAACATGATTTATGGACCATATCATGATGCCCTTGATGTTAAGGCATCATTGATATGATTATGATAAGCTTCCCTTTCCTCCCTAAGAACATTAGGAGATGGTTCTTCTGGTAATTGTGTATCTAGGACATATAGATTATATTTATCTATGAGAAAAATTCTCAGAGTCTTTAACCAAATTTATAAGTTATCTTCAATAAGTTTTTTCTCTCAAGGACTAGTCACAATCAAAAGCGATTGTTGTTTTCCAATTGATCTACAAGAAGTCGATCTTTTGGTTTAATTTTTTTTGGCAATATTAATGAGTACTTTAATTAAAATATATATCCAACTATTTTATCTGAAATTAATATCTATCAATATTAGTTCAAAATATTACAATGAGCTATCTTTTAGTGGGTCAAGATATCTACTTTTTCAAGTCATGAGTCAACTTTGGATGATCACCCAAAAGTCAACTATTTAGGTACACACAAATTTTTAATTTCATCCAAAGCAACTATTAGATATATGGATACACATATCTTTGTAAATACCATCTATGTTCATGCAGTTATTGAACATATTAGTGTCACCAAGTTAAGTGAAACCCAAAGGCCAACATAACTGATTTTGTGCCATGGTTTGGTAGACCTACTTATCAATTATCTCACTTCGCTAAGATAGACAACACAACTAGATATAGAGTACCCACACATATCTAAAAGAAAATTCTATGTGTGTAGCATTATATAGGGCATTGTAAACTTATTATATAATTTTATGGTTTTATTTATATATGTATACATATCTGAACACCACATACATATAATATGTACAGTTACATACTAAATACACAATCCACAAACATACAAGAATTGGTTAGAATAATACTAATGAAATAATTTGGATCTACAAAGGATAGGTGTACACGTGAGTTTCTATAATCTCAGGCATCATCAACCTATGAACTCCCATGTAAACTTATATTTTTAGGCATCATGGTAAATGACTCAATCGATGCTCCTTGGATTGGATCTTCAAATATGCCTCATCATTCAAGTCCTCCAAAACTATTTATATTCTTATTTGATACTACAAGATATGTATAAACCTTAAGTAAAATTAAAGGAGAGTTAAGAGGGAATACAAAAATTTCATATGTAGAAGAAAAGATAAGGCTAATGTTCTACCCAAATATTGTATCCACAATAATCCAACCAGAATCCTCAACATAACACCTATAAGGCTCCTTAGCCAAAACCATACAAATATCTACCATTCAAAATATTTTTTGAAGGAGAAGTCCATGATTTTATAGATCTATCATATAACACAGACACATGAATGTATGTAGGTGTGCATATATATATATATATATATATATATTTATTTATTTATTTATATATATATAGGGTAGTCAGTAGGTTTTCATTTATCTTGCCCTCCTCTTGTAAGTAAACTCATAAAGAAAGTACATTCTACAATTTGGATGCATCAAGAAAATATGGTAGTACTACTACCTTTACAAGAATTAGGATTTTTAAACTCAAAGGTTTCATTGGGAGGTAATATATAGGTTATAGTAGCATGTTTTTTTATGGTTCTTATATAAGTTATATATCACATGATTACACTCTTGGATGACATGATTGATCACCCAGTTGTTCCTCTTCTCCTTGTGAATACTCCACACCCATTTATCCACCTTAGGGCTATCTTCTAGAATGCCATCAACGACCTTTTTTCCAAACCAAAATCTATTTTAATAATGACCTTATTACATCCTCAATCTAGCAAGTTCAAGTTTTAGGTATAGATCAGTAGCTCTTAGGTTTACCTCTAGGACATTCTGGGAACAAATATTGTTGCCTACTCCCAATATCCACTCACTTGAGTGATCTCTAATAACTATTGCAATAGCCAAACTATTCTTCTTGAAAGCCACATCAATGTTTATCTTCCAATTCCCCTCAGGATGTTTTCCCATTTACATCAAGTCATGGAAGTTTGTGTATGAGAATCCTTTTCCCAAGAAGTCATTGAACAATGAATTTATTACTTCATGTAATTGATTTGGTGGGTAACTATTCTTTTATTATTTTCAAAGAGATTGACATTTCTTGAGTTCCAAATGTACCCATATGCATATATGAACATTTGTTTGTGTGTTTTTTTCCTTATCCAAATTGGTTTTCATCTATTCTAGACTGTATCAAGTGTGAAGAAGATGTGTCACACCTAGATATATATTTACTCATTATAAATGGACTTAGCATGAGGGCAATTATGCAGAGCATGCATGGAGGATTCCACCACACCTTTAATCTAGGGAAAATACTATCGATTATCCTATGTCTGATACCCCTTGGTTATTAGTGAGTAGTGCCTCATGTCCCACAAGCAAAATGAACATTTTAATATGCATTTCTATCCTTATCTTCCATAAGTAATCCCAGTCACCTTTGATGTTAACATACTTCTAGGCTCATATGATCTCATAAGCCCTCTTGGTTAAAAAAAATCCCAATATCAGTATGCTCCCAAGCTCTCACATCTAGCAAATTAGATTTAATGCAAGGTAAATTCAGTTTCAGGATCTTCTTTACAACCTCACCAGGAAGCCTATCATTCAAGAAGTCACTGTCCCACCTACCTTCAAATTTGACAAGAATGTCGACTTGAAGGTCCTCCAACTCATTCACGATTTTTTTTCTAATCAAGTATTCAAGTGTAGGCTCTTTATTTCACCATCCCAATGTTTATATTACCTGCACATTATGGGACCATGAGTGAGTTATTGAAGATAAACTCTTTACTATTGAAAACATCATGTGACTAGATAAATAAATAAAGTTTGTTCCTGTAAAGTTGTCAAACTTTTGTTCAAACCATAACACCACAAGGTACAACTTCCATTACTTAATTCCCATGCATGTTTTGTGTTTGGGACCATGTTTTAGTCTCTCATTGATTTCAATCCCAATCCATCTTCCTTCTTTCTACTGCCGATTTTGTCCCAGGTTACCAAGGATAGGGGATGATACTTGTGGTTCACTCCTCATATGAAAGTGCAGATATTACTATTTATTCAGTCACACACCCTTCATGGGAAAGAAAATAGTTTGCATGATATTAGTAGAAATGATCGAGAGGGTAGATTTTGACACACATACCCTCCCTTCCTGAGAAAGGCATTTTGCAGACTAGGAATTGGTCTGGAAGAAAATTTATTCAAAACTTCTACATAAGTATTCTTGTTAACCCTCAATTGGAGTAAAGGCACACCAATATATTCCCCATGGTCTTTATTTTTTGAGAAGAAACTCATAATATACACTTGTCTTATAACTCAATTAGGCACACTACTCACAAAGTATATGCTAGTTTTTAATGCTGAGATGGTTTGGCTTCACACCTTGTTGAACTCTTGAAATTAGTTCAAGATGGTCTTCATTTGTCCCTTACTATCTTTAGTGAATACAAGGATGTCATCAACAAAGCATAAATGAGACTTAAGTGGGGACTTCAGCATACAGTTTCAATGTCTTTCATTTCATTGTGTGTACCATTTATTCAATTAGTTATCTAAGCCTTTTAAGATAGAGAATGAGGAGATAATGAGAAAATGGGTCTCTTTGTCTGAGATCCCTAGATACATTTGTTGGTATGTATGCCCTGAGAGACAATCATGGGATGATTGGTGGGATGCATTAGGATTGATTTGATAAACATCAAAAGCAAGCTTCCAATTCTTTCTGGTTCAGTCATATGAGATAATGATAGAACAGATTGAATGTCTAGAGAATGAAAGTACTCAATAAAGTATGCTTTCAAGTTAAGGACTTGAATGATGAGATCATATGGATGCTAAGAGTTTGTACATTCTTATTATGTCCCTAGTCGGATGTCATTGTGGAAGGTAGATAGACAACAATGACACACAAGACTAGATTTTGGTGTTGGTTGATGACAGAATCTCGTTAGTCATGATATGGAGATATCAAACCAAACACATAGGTACTTGTTAGAGAACAAGTGTACCGTACAGACCCACCGTGAGTTTTACACATGGAACTATGACATGGTAGTCACATTCAGTTCTCACAATAATGGTGGTGAGTGTGATTCTTTGACCTGAAATCATTACACTCGACACATGTGGTTGGGTACACTTTGACATCATCAAACGCAGTCCTGAAACATGGGTTGTTATAAAGGTGATGATGATTGGATGTCTTTGACACATGGGGCTTTTGAGGGGTGAGTGATAGATATGGGATTTGTCCCTTCTGAGGAAGTTTGATATCCATGGCCACTTGATGAGTAGGATTGAGATAGGAGTGCACGCATGTGTGAATCAGTATGTGATATTGATGTCATACATATCTCCTCCAATCTACTCTGAGATCGAGAAAGTGAATGAACATTGAAAGGATGATTGTTCCATGCCTTGAGTTCATTTGGGATATCAGTGGCAAAGGAATTATACAATCGTTGTAACACCATTCACAGATTGTAGGATTGAATGTTGTTCTCCAACTTTCCTTTTCACTTGGGTAGCATTGATGTGTGACTAGGCACCGCTCTTTGCTTGTGAAGTCATAAGTGTTATAGACTTTCACTACCAATGTGAAATGGACCTGCAAGGTCACACACATAGGATTTAACCTATTAGAGAAGTTTATCCACAAATGATGTTTAAACTGATTGCTAAAGGAGTTTAGTAGTTCAATTAAACACTCAGTTGATTGATAACTCAAAATCATAGTGTTCAAGGTGTTGGACTGATTGATTAGAGTTTCAAATTGATGGGAACTGCAATTGACTGATTTGCACAGTCTGCTACCCCAACCAATCGGCTCATAGTGATGAACCGATTGGCTCAAAGTGGTGAGATGATCGGCTCATGTGTCATGAATCGATCAGCTCAATTGTTGAACCGGTCAATTCATGTGACCAACCGAGATCATTTGGAAAGTCAGAAGACTCTTTTAGCAAACACATATTTGTTTCACTTGTACCAATTTGATTTGGACAAGGACTAATATTTGATTAGTTGGAAACAAACATGAAAGACAATTCGAGTTGAACCAAAACCACGAACCTATCGGCTCATGCTTGAACCGATTGACTTAGGTGTCCCAACCGACTGGTTCAGGTGTGAACCGATCGGCTCAGCTCCCCAACTGACCGTTTCTTCTTGAAACGATCAGTTCAGCTGGCGTAGTTGGTTGTTTTGTGAAAAATCTCAAATCCTTCTACTCCTTCTTTAATCCCACATTGCCCGGGGTACATAACCTTGTCCCATGATCCTACTATACATATAGGGGTATTGGGGGCTTCTCAAAGTACAACAATTCAGAACACCAGTTGCTTTGTAAAGTTGTCATTCTCTCTGGTTGTGGTAACCAGGAAAGCCCAAGCAAGTGTTACTCGATAAGGGAGGCACAGCAAAGGAAAGACAACTATAGAAAAGTGACTGGTGGCAGGAGAGTGTGTCAGTGACTAGTACGCTGACAGGAGGGTACGACTACTTTTGGTTCCTTATGTGACAAGGCGATCGGAGTTCCAGGTGGCTCGTGTAGACTACTACAGAGGCAGGAGATTTCTGCCGCTCGGAGGACACCTGTCAATCCTAACAGTCCCAGTGAGACAAGGAGCTGCATAAACACCGTCCAAGATCGGAGGTGAAGACTGTGAAAGTCATGAGGTAACATTGCCGAGCAAGCCTTGGGACAAGGTATGTCTCCAAAAACCATCATTCCTATTGTATAGACGTTGACTTGATTCCTTTATACTGGGTTCCGGAGAAGAAATTTTTGTTTCTGCTACCTTCTCTGTCTCCCCTAAAACCCAGCAGTGGTACCAGAGCCAGGTCAACTGCTCTATACTTTAGGATTACCGATGTGATCAATTTTGGTTTGTCGCATTTATTTATTGCATACGATACGAATAAAATTGGCTTTATGCATGTCCAATCCTAAATCCACAAATTCTAATACATATATATGATATGTAATATGAATGCACTCGATACGCGTCACCCTTAAACAAGTTTTTTGGTGGATTCATAGCGTGGTTATGGCCAATAAACCCTATGTATGTGTGCCTGGTTGAATGTGGTTGCTTGCATCTCGGTCTGTGCACTAATTCCCTACTTTCTTTTCTTGATGTAACTCGATATAACTCGAGATTTCTTCCCTACCTTTTCTTCCCTCGAATGTAACTCTGGATTTCACTATTTAAATATAAATAGGATAGATCTTTTTATATTTCCTATTATGTAAAAGAACGGAGGACAATCTGACGAAAACTGAGATGATCGGTTCAAGGCGTGAACTGATCGGTTGGTGATCCAGACGACTGGCTCAAGGAGTGAGACAAGTGGATGGTGACTTGAGGAGATGCATGACGATCAATGAACCGATCAGTTGGATGAGCCAATCGATCGACTGGTGGCACCCAAACGACCGGCCTGATGGCGAACTGATCAATCATGGAGATGAGTTGATCAAACCCAGAACGGCAAAGTGCAAAGTTCATCTTATATAGGTTGCATATGATGTAGACCTAGATGATTGTGATTCCTCTTGGCTCGAGGAATCACATTCGGATGGCCATAATCATTGATTTTATCATTTCACATGTTTTCTATGGATATAGCATGTATATGATACATACTATATATTGTGGTGATTGGATATGTATATGTACCTATAAAACCAAATACATCATTAAATATTAAAGTTTTAGATGCCTTCCAAATGCGACACAAGTGAAAAGCTTCATCAGACAAGTGTGGGCACGCCCTATCATGGTGCACCGTCTATCTAATGGAAGCGTGAAGGATGGATATGTGGGTCTGCCCTAGCAGGGTGCATATTCATCCGTGTGGACTACTATAGAGGCGGGAGATTTCTACCGCTCAGAGGACAACTGTCAATCCCGACAGTCTCGGTGAGACCAGGAGCTGCGCAGACACCGTCTAAGATCAGAGGTGAAGACCGTGCAAGTCACGAGGTAACGTCGCTGAGCAAGCCTCGGGACAAGGTATGTCTCCAAAAACCATCCTTCCTATTGTGTAGACGTTGACGCAATTCCTTTATACTAGGTTCGGGAGAAGAAATTTTTGTTTCCGCTGCCTTCTCTGTCTCCACTAAAACCCAACAATATTAAATGAACCAGAGGAGCTACCATTTCTAATTATTGATGCCTCCTTTGAACCTAAACCAAGAATGTCATTTATGATTGTAGTTGGAAGACCCATTTTTTTGCTGAGTGTCCTCTATGAAAGGCCACGACATTTTATGGTACACCTTAGATAGGCCAACTTTAATTATCATAGTTTGTCCAACATTTTTCCTTAGCATTGCATGAATGAGTTCTCATATGGATAATATTTTATCTAATGTCATCTGTCATAGTACAAAAGAACTCTATTATAAGGATCTCCAGTCTACTAGGTAATCATTCAACCTCCCAACAATCATCTTGGTGGTAAATTTTAGGCTAAGATTATTCAGTGATATAGGCCAGAAGTGCTCACATGCCTCTGGATGTGGGATCTTTGGCATGAGGATGATTTTGGAATCATGCATTGAATCATAGAGTTTCATTTCTTTCACTACACACTAGTACATTTCTGACATCTAATGTCACTTTTGTGAATGTCAGTTTCAATCCAAAACTGGTACAATATCATCAACAACGTCGATTCTAAAGTAAAATTGTCACCATTAGTCAAGTCCTGCCAATTTACAAAAGACATGGGTACCTCTTGAACTATAATGTCTATTTTTTTAAGTGAAACTGACATCTTAGACAACATGTGAAATACAATTTTCCACGGAAAAATATTTGCCTCAAAAAATTTCATGTTTAGCGTCGATTCTCTAAAGAACCAACAACATAGAGTTCACACCATGTCCCCAAGGAAAAATTTATCCCCCCAAATTTCTTCTTAGTCATCGGTTATGAGTGTGAACCAACAACATAATCCCCTTGCTGAAGCCCACTTTTTTGTTTGTAGAAAGATCTTTGTCATTAGTTTTAGATACAGAACTAATGTTTATGTGCTTTCATGCCTTGTCCCCATGAAAATATCCCCCCAAATTACTTCTATTTTGTCAGTTTCTTTACCAAACCAAAGACTAAGTTACCTTTCTAAGGTCATTTTTTTGTTTAGGGATGGGTCTCTATCATCAATTTTTGTAAATCAACCAATGTCGAAGTGCTTACTTAGTCATCAATTTTAGCAATAGAAACTGACTTACGAAGTCTCTTGACAAAGACCAACTTCTTTTTTCATATTAGGGTTTCTGTCATCTATTTTAGCCTTAACAACTGACAACTAAGTGTGCAACATGGACGTGCTGGTCTACACGGCCGTGTTTGTCAATACTAGATTATGGGTTGGTTTTGTTTTGTTGAACCGACGACTAATATTTCTAGTGTCTCTTTTTTATGATAATAGACAATTATGTGCTTCTTAATAACACCTGTATGAAACACTTTCCCCCAATCTCTATTTCATTTGTTCCCCTAACATTTCTCTCACTCTCTCTGGTGATTATGACATCCACCACTGTCATCATGCTCCTGCTCGTGTCAGCATGCTCCTGCTCATATTCTATTAGAGTGACTGCAAGCTACTCAAGATGTCACCCCATTTGTTTCCAATGAGCCTATCTCCACCGCACTGCTTCTTCTTCACAAAGACATCATTGTTGATTCTCCTTCACAGAACGGCCACTACTTCTCCTTCACAGAGCCATGACCTTCTCCTTCACAGAACGGCCACTATCTTTACTAATCTACCTCCGCTATTAATAGAGATGGATCAGTGAACTTCTCCTTCACCACAGAGACATCTCTGCCATCTTCCTCCCATCTCTGGCAGCCACCAGACAAGCATCTCACCTTCCAAGTAGTTCTTTTATTTTTTTGACATGTAATTGTTGATATGTTATTATGCATGTATTACATTGAGGTCATTAAATTCTACATTGTATTATGAGTTTATATGAAAATGCATTATTATGTATTATGCTAGGTCACTAAATTCTAGTTATATATATAATTAGATTTATAATTATGTTTAGAAAAATGAATAATTAATGGTATTTCACATTTTTTTGATGATCAAAATTCTTAATGATAAATCAGCTAGTTCTTGATGATACATTGATTATAATCCTATTTAAATTATATGAGGTCAAAAGACTTCTCAAATTGAATGATGAAATGTCACTAGGGTGTTAATTTAGAGTTGAAAAAGCCATTAGGGTGCATTATTCAATATGGTTATATGAGCTTGTATATTTGGGTGTATTGATCAATTTTAATGTTGTATGGATAAATAATTAGTGTGTTTAACTATGTTGTATATCAATAAATATGTGATGTTTCTAAGATCTAATATGTTTTGATGAACCTTAACATTGTTTTTCCCTATTATCTGTTGGCCTAGAAACCCGACTGAGATTTACTCATTTGGGACTGATTTCAAACACTTAATCTCACTTAGGATGTAAGTGTATAATGTAAATTCGGGCTTTAAGATGCTTTGTCATCACTTCCCTATTTGTTCTCTAAGTACATATGTTAGTGGACATTTTCCCATTACGTCAGTGTACTTGGAGAACTATAGGAAAATGCTTCCAAAAGTTTCTTGAAATTGAACACGCATTACACACTTACCAGTGAGATTAGGTCTTCAATAATGGGATAGGTGGTACACACATTCATTATTTAACCCTAAACCATAATTTTTAAACCATAAACCATAATCTATAAACCTTAAACCTAATTTATAAACCCTTATCCCTAAATCCAAAATATTAAACCCTAATCTATATGTAATTCCTAAACCTAATTTGTAAACCCTAAACCCTTGTTTTAATGCCCCTCCAAGACATACATGACAGCGAAAGCAAACCCTATGTTGTCCATAACATGGGTCACTTGGCTCAGAGGAACATCACAAAACATTGTATACATAGCAATAAGATAAATGAAACACCATTCATTAACTCAAAAATAGAGTCATACATTGTTCTTTAAAAGGGAAAACATAAATTGTCTCATCTTGATCTCAAGCCTAATACATGTAGAATAAATAAATCTAAAACATGAACTAAAAAATAAACTAGACAATCTATTTAATTGGTAGATGGAACACAACCAAGCTAAAGTGTCTTTGTTGTCATCTACTCTAAATGGCTCACTTCAGTTTCCCTTTGTTCCTTGATCTAGGGACATCTCATCCCATGGCCATGCAAAAACAAAGACACACATCAGTAAGCAGCACTATACATTTTATAAAAACTGAAAATAAGCATATACTCGACTTGAATGAAAACCTTGACTTGGATTTGACTTAAGAATTCTTGATTACACAAATCATAAAACATGAATAATTGAATAGTAATATATTCCTCTCTCTCTATGACGCCCACTTAAGAGAACATGATTGCTAGGAAAGCCCATAACAACACGAATGCCCAAGATTTGGCTATAAAATCCCTTAATTGGCATGAATTCCCATAACGAACATAAAGGTCCATGATTCGAGAAACATATAAAAATTGATTCTATTCTAATTAACTTGATCATTAACATGACATTAGCATGATTCTTGAACTTAACATGATGGGATTTCTCACTCTTGAAACATGAACTTTAAAATCCATTAATCATTGATCATTAATCATAATTTCTAATCTTAATGAACATGATAACCATATGCCATAAGATATAGAAAACGTCAATAAATTTATATGATGAACATGATTTGAGCATTGAACTTGATATTGAAAGCATAATTCCAACATCATACATAGAAAACAATTCAACCAAAGTACATATGTATAGTCGCATGACCTTCTTACTTGGAGCAAAGAAAATCCTAACTTGGCCTCTCTGATCTTGAGTCAAATCCTAAGTCAACCTTCTCTTGTCTTGATGAGGCTCTAAATACATGTTCATAGTTATTAAACATCATATATCAATACCTTATATTGATCCTAGGTTGAATTAGGATATATTAAGGTTTAAGTGTACTAGTGTTAGGCTTACTTATCAGTGTCATTAAATTAGGAAATCTAGGTTGAATTAGATCACATTAGTTACATGTAATGCTTAATTAGGGTTTCATAGGGTTTATAATAAAACATCAGATTAGGAAGCAAGATCACAGCTTGAAAACTCTAAAATCAGATTCCACTCAAAAAATCCGTTCCAAAGAGTATCTTCTCATATTTTTCTGATGATTGGTTGATTTACTATGAAATTTCAAAGAACTGACCAATCACTGTTTAGAGAAAAGCCACATGTCCTACTATCTAGAAGGAGGATGGGCCCTTGGTTAGGCTTGCATGGACCAATCGGAACTGGCCAAGATGGTGTCGCTTTCCAAAACCAAACCAATAAGTGGCGATAGGAAAACCCATAATTGCCCTTACACCATCAATAAACATATTAAATGTGTAGGGGTAAAAACACAATTAATCAGCCTCGCTTCTTTGAGCCTTGGTCATTGTGTGACCAGGATCCTTGAAGGGCAAAGCTCCAAACAAAAATGGATCCAAACTGGATTTAGGTGAAAATAAGGGTGACGACCTCTCTCCTCGCCTTCTGTTGATCTTGGCAAGCACAAGCATGAGCTTCTAGGTGACTGAAAGCTCTGACATGGAGTTCCACCATATGTGTTAGGTCAGAGAGGTCCAGGGTGTTAAAACAGCCGAGCACAGAGCCAACTGACATGGTAGAGAGGTTTGACGTGTCTGGATGAAGCCAAGGGAGATGAACCCCAAAGAAAATGGTGAGAAGAATCCTAGCTTAGTTGGTCAATTCCAAAGAATAGATGAATAGAAGAAAAAGGGGGGAATACAAAACTCACCCTGAGGGGAAGAATAAAAATAGTAGAAAGCTGCTTCTTGGACCCTTGATTGAATATGAGGTGTTGGAAGGTGTCTCGGTGGTCAAAAGAGTCACGGTGGTGTCAATCTCTCAGGCTGAGGCAGGTGGAGAAAGGGAGGGTAGGAAAAAAGTGTTTAGGGAAAATCGACGATGGTGTTGGCCATCCAAAGGATTGGTGATCATTTCCTGATGGTTGCTTTTATATGTGGCAGGTTGCAACATCTTGGATTCCTTGCAACAGTTGAAATAGGGGACACCAACGGGGATTCTGGGATTCTGAGAGATCTAGGGCTTGAGACCCTAACATATTTGAGGTGGATCTTATTTGACGGTTGCAAGGATTGTTGGGAAGCTATTTGCTTGGGCTGGTAAAGTAGAGAGAGAAAGATTGGGACTAAGAGAAAAATGTGCCATTGTAGAGTCCAGTGTGACCAGAACTCGGGCGGGGGAGACGTGCATTAAGCGTCAAATCAGTTCGCATGAAATTGGACTCTAGGAGAGCCATCTGATCGGGTCGACGAAGGAAAGGGAGTAGGTTAAGAGCGTGACATTGAAAAAATAACCAGAACATTACTCACATAATTTTAATGTTAATAGCTTTAGTGTTCACACTTTATAAAAGCTTTCAAAAATTGTTTTAGGGGTCAAAAAAGTCAAAATAAGCTCAAACTTAGACCATATGGTCATATATGGTTAGATTTAGGTTTGACACAAGTTTTATCCATATATTCCATATTGGTCATTAAATACAATTTTAATGCATTTAACTGATTAAAGAAGTGGCAAATACTTCCTTTTGTGATCCTTAGAGTCCAAATTCGATATAAACCATTTTTGTATCCTAGAGATTCATATCAAATGCCTTGTTGAGAAACTTTTAAGGAGGAGAGAGAAAAAGGAGAGAGTTGGCATAGTTTCCTCTTATATTAAGGCCATTAAAAGAAAAAGGAAAACTTTTTGACCAATGCATCTAACTTATATTTATAACTCAAAATCAAAACCCTTTTTACTTTCCCTTTTTATTTATTTAAAGAATTTATCAAGAATATGAGAGAGAGAAATCTAGAGGATAAATGCTAGTTTTCTTTTTATGTTTATTAGACTCATTTAAAGATAAATATATTAAAGGAAGCATATTTCATTTTCTTTCTATGCCAAACCCCATCTAACTAATTCAATACTTGGGGTAATTTGCATTAGAATCCATGTTTTAAATTTTATAGCTAAAAAATTGTAATCATAACCCCAAACATACTTTATTTAAAATTTGGGATTTTACACTAGTTCGTGTTTTATCTTTGATCTAAGAGTTGATAAATCATGGATGTCCATTCCAAATCCTTGCACTCCAGGGTTTATTACTGATCTTGATGAGTTTATAAGATTTGCAGAGGAACATAGGAATCAACCTGTAGATAGGTTATTTTTCCCATGTATGCATTGTGGTAACAACTTGAAAGTCAACACTGGTGATGAAATCAAAAGTCATGTCATGTACAACGGGATTGTATAGGGCTATACAGAATGGTACTAGCATGGAGATATTCCAACCATGAAATCAGTAGTTTTTGATAGAAATACTTGTGTTGAAGAAGAAATTGCCGTTGATGATGTCGACATGAACAAACCGATTTCGATAGGCATGGTTGATGTAATGCTTGATAGTTGTGTGGTAGAGCACATCGATCCACCTTCCTTATTTAATAACATTGTGCATAATGCTGAGAGACCATTGTATATAGGTTGTACTAAGTTTACGAAGTTGAATACTGTGTTGAGATTGTATTATTTGAAGGATAACAATAGATGGTGTGAAAAAAGATTCACCTAATTGTTGTCTTTGTTGAAGGAAACTCTTCCTGAAGGCAATGAGCTTCCAATATCAACATAAAAATTAAAGAAAATGTTATCCCAATGGTAATGGAGGCTGAGAAGATACATCCATGCCTGAATGACTGTGTGTTATTTCAAAAAGACCATGTCAATTCGAAAGATTGTCTAAAATGTGGGGCATCAAGGTATAAAATGACGACATGGGGGAAGTCCAAAAATGACTCTAATGTCAAGGTGATGTGGTATCTTCTTATAATACCAAGATTTCAATGCATGTTTGCCAATCTGATGGATGTAGAGAATTTAAGGTGGCATGTAGAGGTTAAGAAAAATAATGATGGGATCCTATGACAACATCTAATTCTCCATAGTGGAAGAAGATTGATTTATTGTACCCTAAATTTTATGAAGAAGTCATGTATCAAAGACTTGGACTTTTTACCAATGGGATGAATCAATGCGACACATTAAGAAACCAACATAGCACTTGTCCTGTTATGATTGTTATACATAGCCTTCCTCCCTAGTTGTGTATCAAAAATAAGTACATTATGATGTTGATGTTGATATCGGGCCCAAAACAACCTGGAAATGATATTGATGTTTATCTTGAACAGCTAATTGATGACTTAAAGAAACTCTGGGGAGAAGGTGTGATGACCTATGATTCTTTGCATAGAGAGACATTTAGTTTGCATGCTATGTTGTTTTGCACTATTAATGACTTTCCAACATATGGATATTTGTTTGGATACAGTGTAAGAGGATCCAAATCATGCCCTATATGTGAAGAGAACACTAATTCAATATGACTAAACATTGTAGAAAGAATGTATATCTTGGTCATCGAGGGTTTCTTCCAAAATTGTATCCTTATTGAAGGTTGAACAAAGCGTTCAATGGATCAAGTGAGGAATGGAGTGCCCCTAAACATATATTAGGAGAGCTTGTTTATGAAAAAGTGAAGAACTTTGTTAATGAATTTGATAAGAGATAACAATGTACCATTCTCACATAGAGTAACAAATATTTATTCAAGAATAGGTCAATATTCTGGGATCTTCCTTATTGGAGTTCTTTGGCAGTTAGACATTGTATCAATGTCTTGCATATTCAGAAAAATGTTTGTGATAGAGTCATTGGTACTCTATTAAATATACCAGGTAAGACTAGATATGGCATCAAATCAAGAATGGACCTACGTCAAATGGGAATAAGGAAAAGATTAACAAAAGTAGTTAAAAGTGATACAAAAAATATTTACCTCCTACTTGTTACATGTTGTCTAGAAATGAGAAGAAAACTTTTTTCGAATGCTTTCTTAATGTTAAGGTACCACATGGAAACTCTTCCAATTTCTGCAGACTAGTATCAATGAAAGATGTGAAGCTGATATGTCTTAAATCTCATGATTGTCACACTCTAATGCAACAAATATTGCATGTGGCAATTTGATCTAGACTGTCGAAGCATAAAAGGTTTGAAATCACCAGACTATGTTTCTTCTTCAATAGTCTATGCAACAAAGTTATTGATCCTAAGAATCTCGATAAGCTACAAAGAGAAGTGGTTGTTACCCTATGCCATCTTGAGATGTATTTTCCTCCTTCATTCATTGATATCATGGTACATCTTTTTGTTCATTTGACTAGGGAAGCAAAAATGTTGGGACCAATTTTCTTGCATGGGATGATCTTTTTGAATGATATAGTGTTTTTAAAGGTGATGTTCGAAACCTTTATCGACCTAAAGGGAGTATTATATAGGGTTATGGGGAAAGGGAGGTTACAGACTTTTATAATGACTTTCTGAGTTGTAATGAAGATCTTGTAAATGATAAGAATATTGAGGATTGTTCTCACGAAGGGACTTTAGGAGCATGAGTGAAAGTAATCAGCCATGAGTTGTGGGAACAAGTTCACTTATATATTTTACACAAGATCGATGAAGTGAGTATTTATATCACCTAACATACCAATTTCATCAACACAAAATATCCTCCATCCAATTCAATGTGACTTGCTAAAGAGCATAACAAGACATTTATTAGATGGTTTGAAGATAAAGTCTTACGTCAACTATCTCAAACATCAAATAATGTTGCTGAAAATATCAAATATATCTCCTTTAAATTGAAAATGAATGTTATGTCTTATGAAGGGTTTGACATAAATGGGTTTTCATATTACAATCTTATATTTCATTGTTTGACTATTTTTTATATGACATTTTTCAGATGGTGTCTGACCATGAGTATGATGACTATGATGATGACAACTGTGAGGATGAGCTACATCATGATGTGCACCTTGACACTAGTATAAGTTGTATTGTTTTATTATATAGATGTGCATTTTACTATATGTCTATCTTGTTGTATAGTTGTATTGTTGCATTTATAAGTTATATCGTTTTATGACCTATATGTGTTTTTTTTTTCAATTTTAGGTTGAGTATGTATTCCCTAAGGATCTTGTTTAGCTTGATGAGTAACATCATTAACATCTAAAAATAAGGGGCATCACCATGATGAACAAGTTTATACAACAAAAGGGTAACATACTGAAGTTGGTCATTGAGTTTGATGATGTAGGAAATCCTTTTGGAAAGAACTGCAAATCTTTTGTGTCATATCTAGGGGTTCTTACTTGTAGCCATCATAGTGTAGTGGTAGAATCTTGGTATAAAATTGATAAAAGCAAGAAATACTTCATATGGAAAGAGCTATGTGTGAGATATTATCAATTGTAATTCTATTTTTAAAGCTATTTACAATTCTATTTTTAAGATAATTTAATTAAGTTTATGAACTTTTGCAAAGCATATATGACTTGGATGAAAACTTGCATCATAAAAAGGTAGTGTAACGTTGTGGGAGGGTACTGAGGAATTATAGGGCAATTCTGGCAAGACTATACACACAGGACACTGAGAAGTGGAAGAAGTCAGCCACTAAGTAATGGATCTATCTTAACCTGGATATGTGGGAGGTGTTTGTTGCTATGAAAAAAACTGATGAATTCAAGGTATTAAACGTCACTCCCAATTTTGAATACATTCTTATGAATTCATTGTTTTACCTTGACCTTGATTGTTATGTTTTACTTACCAATTACTATTGATGATTATTACAAACTAGGTTGCAAGTGATGCTCAAAGAGAGAGGTGTGCAAACAATGTGCACAACCACAAGATGGGTCCAGGTGTCTTTGAAAATATTATCTAAAAGCTACTACATGCTTGTCAAATAGTTCCTCATACTACCTGTTCCGCCCCACTCCTCATACAAGATGGACCCCCTACAACAGAGGTGGTTGGGAGTAATCCTATGGAAATACCACCTAGCACATCCGCTCTAAGTATTTTTATGACATAATAGTCTTTCAGAATGATTTGTCTAATATATATAACACTATGCAAATTTGTAAGGGTTGAGGCCATGGTGTCTTAAATTACAAGAATATGTCATTGCACCAGGTGAGGCTTACCCACACCTTAAAGGTGATATGATTCATGGTGAACTATTTTCCATTGATGTGATTCATGTGACGTCGAGTCTTGTCTACGCCCCTTGGAAGCAGACTGCACTTCCATTTAACCACCCCGATCATGAGACGATAGGTGATGCGGAAGGAGACATGGTCTTGTGGCCCAAAGCTAGAGTTGTCTATACCGATGTATGGTAAACTTACATTGTGCTTTTATCTTTATATACATGACACCATACATATAAAATTATATATGTGTAGGACATACCACCTAGGAAACACCTTACAATTCGTCATCCACCTCCACCTCCTCCTCAATTACCTAGTTTGATTACAAAATACCTATTTGACTCACTAGGTCCTCAGTGTAGGGGTATGACAGTATGGATTGGCAAACATGAAGAAGGGTCACCTATGATGGTCCATCTTAAGGAGGACGTTATAGGTATACCTCATGATACTAGTATATTTCTACAAGATGTTTTGAAGTTGTTTGGTTATGCTTGGTTGAATACATCTATGATAGAACTTTGGATATGGTAAGATCTTATATAGCTATATACCTTATTTTATATATGTTGATATGTTTTCTTATATATTAATGCATATATATAAATGCTTTGTAGCCACTTACATAGGGTTTGTACAGAGTTTTCACTACCCCATGTAGCATTTCTAGTTCCATCCTTGGTTATTAGTGTAATTAAAGACCCTGCATCTATCACCCAATTCTGCACTACTACATTTAAATATTTTGGTAAAAAGAAAAAGTGTGTGATGTTAGTTACGTATAATGTCAGGTAAGTTTACTTACTTTGCATATAATTTTAACTTAAGAATTACATTTCATTGTTGATTTTGAGTTATTTTGTTTGCCTTCTTTTCACTCGGGAATAACCATTAGGTGTTATCGGTTATTTTCCCAGCAACACTAACTATGTATTATCTAGATCCTAAGGGTGACAAAGTAGATAGTGGAGGACATTATTTGAAAAAAAACATTATTCACATGAGAGAAAAAAATATATATATATTTTTTAACAAATATATTATTTGACTAATTACTAAAGCCATTCAATGTGTTACATTAATGCATAAAGATATAAAAAAACAAAAAAAAAACTAGAGGAAAGGTGGTCAAGAAAAAGAAAGTGATAATTTTGCAGAATGTTGAGGTAGTTTTATGAATCCAATGCATATTTATACCAACTATGCTTACTTTTGTTTATTAACATTTAATATATTGAAGTTTATAGTGTTCTGTACAAGAAAACAATTGGGCATGTGGATACTATATGATGTGGTATGTGGACATGATTGTTAGATATGGGGCACTAGACATCGACGAGATACAAAATGTAATTTATATATATAGTCTTGACCATCATAAGTATATAGTCTCATTAGATAATATGGAAATATCAAACTTATTAATTATATTTGTCATTCTCTTTGGAGGTGTTTAAAAACAAAAGACTTCAATATGCTAGAAAAACTCAAAGACATACAAATGCCCTATATGACAAAATAACTAGATGAGATACAAGAACAATGGGCACAAGCCTTAAAAAAGGATGTCAACTTCGAATTTGTCTGGGATTAAATAATGACTTTTTTTAAATTTTGATGTCATTATTTATATATACATGTGGTGCTTATGACTCTTTGCAAATTTAAATTTGATGTGATTAAAGTATTGGTGCATATGTGAATGACGGTCTATATTAATGTGTCTGATTGTGAAAATAAGTGAATGAATTTTGTTTCTACATGTCATGAGAATGAAATTGGTTTATGTGTAAATTAAGTATCATGTGTGTGAATGATTGTGAAGATGAATAGAGTTATCTTTGCACATGTGATGAAATGGAATTGGAGAATTATGTGCATATTATGTTTGTTATTGTAGGTTTGGTGGCATGTTGTTAAGATGAACTCATAGGATGTTGTTAACCTACAGTTTAGAACTATAGTTCTAAACTGCAGGTTCTTCATCCTGTTGACCAGCCGACCAGCATGTTTGCAGTCTTGTATTTAAAAAAACATAGCACCGGTTCTTAAAAAAACTGACACTAGGCTCGATTCGTCGGTTTTAGTAATATAACCAACATTAGAGGAAAAAACTGAAACGACCGTGTTGGATAGCACAACCTTTGTGGATAGTATGGACGTGATGTGTAGCATGTCATATTCGTCAGTTTACTTGACTCAACCGTTATTGTACATCAGAATCATCAGTTATATGAGTTGAAATCGAAGACTTAAATGCTAAACATGTGTTGGCTTTTTGATGGACGATCACATAGGGTACTTTACCATTTACAAATGTGACCCAGTATGGCTTTTCCAACGTCACTTTTTCCCAATAACTGAAAACTAGGACTCACATTGTGTCGGTTTCTTTTATCATCACAACTGAGGTTGGATCTCAGTTATCAGTGTCTTAGACCTATGATTGTAGTGTCACCCACTTAAGTGACAGTCTGTACCCAACTTTTATAGGGTTGTTTTAGCTGACACTAGAGATAGTTTTCATACTAGTGACATTTGAGATAGTATGAAAAAGTGAATTTTTTATACTTTCCCAATACTCTATCAAGAAGACTCTGTCAATAATATTTGGGCCTATAGCTTTGAAGGATTTATAACTTTTAAGATTGTGTATCACTAGTAGGATTCACTGTAGTTACCATATACTGGACCTTTGAGAGCTAATTAAATCTCCCTAGATATCTACTAATATGCTATGTATCGACACCATGGGGTGTTGTGAGCAAGTTCTTCAAGTGGTCACAGACCATAGCTTATATGGGAACTTCACTAGTGATTTAGGTGTTAGAACCATCTTTCAGCATGAACACTTTATTGTAGTGCCTTCTTTGCTTCATGTTAGTATTTTAGAAGTTGGAATCCATATCTTGATATATGATCTAGTTAATGTGGCTTTTTTTTGCTTTATAGCATCATAACATCATCTTCCTTCTTAGGATTTCATTTAATTTTGCAAACATTTCAATGTGAATGATACCCATTATCTCATTGTAATGCCTTGCCATGTTAGTATGAAGAGTTATGAGGGTGCATATAATTTTTCCTTTTTGAAGCCCTATTTCTCTTTTTTTTGTGATTCCCACAATGCTTTCCTGACCTCATTCAACACATTATTGAAGTTATGATCAGTCTTCCATTGTTGTTGATCATTTGGAGAAACATGGGTCCTTAGACTAAGATTCCATCATTGAGGATCACTTTTGAGCACACTTTTTAATAATAGAGTGCACCAAGATGGGGCAGTTGTTTGAGTAGGATCTTGGTAGGTGCTCAAAACCAAAGTGTAAAAATTACTAATGAAGACATTGTTTGCTAGAACACAATCTAAATGATCTTGGATAGTTTCCCATATGTATAGTTATATAACTTACTAGAAAAGCCCAAGTCAGTAAGCCTCGCCTTAAGAAGAGAGTTTATGTAGATAAAGGCTTTGGTGAAATCATAGAGTTTTCTTACACTATTCTATTTGAGATTGAGGGTAGTGTTGAAATCCCCAACTAGTATCCATGGCTTCTCAAAATGGTTGCTTATAGCATCGAGGTGCATCTAGAGCAGATTGCTCACTGAAATGTGTGGATTAGCATACAAGAATGTAATTTAGGGTGGTCAATAACCATACATGTCATGAATTTCTTGTGACTATTAATAATATGGAATGTATAATAATATTTTTTCCAATAGACCCAAAATAATACCCCTTGTAAAGCCCCTGGCTTCCACACTCTGGGATATAGTGAAATCGAGATTCCTAGTAGTCTTCATAGCATTAGGGACACTAATTTTGGGTTCCATAATTGCAATGATATTAGGATTCTTAGAGATTGTCTCTTTGAGAGTAGGGAAAGTATCAAGGTTTTTTATTCCTTATCTAGTACAAAAAAGGATATCTAACATAGAAAAATTTTGGCAACTAAAAAGAAGATAGTTGGGTGAACCATGCATCATGAACCCTATGTTGGGTCTTGATTTACCTTCTCCTCACCTTCTTAGCTTGATGATCAAGCCTTAAACTTTTATGTATATGCCCATAAGGTGCCTTAGCTCTACTCATTTTTATCTTAGGGTCACTTCCTTTGATATTCCTATGCGGCAGAAGTGGTACTGGGTCTATGGTAGGTGTTACTTTAATAGTAGTGTTTGAGTCATCCATCATAATCACATATTTAGAAGTAGGTGTACCATGAAAACTACCTATCATAATAGGATCAATAGCATTTCATTAATAGTAGTGTATGAGTCATCCATCAAAGTCAAGCTTTAGAAGTAGGTGTACCATGAAAACTATCTGTCACAATAGGATCTTCAATAGTACCCTCCTTGTTCACAATCTCTATAGAGGTTTCATTAGTACTTCCCATCTCTATTTCCTTCTCTTGAGGGAAACAGAGGGCCATATTAGGATCTCAATAATAATGACCTACTCTATCTAGGTCAAGGGTAGTGTGATCCTCAAATAGGGTCTCCTTTTGGTAATCAGTGTTGGAATATCATGATGCTTGGTTTTTATTTATTCCTCTTAGTAATTTTCTCTTGTTGTACATTGTCGTTATTTTCTTCCTTTTCTATGTTTTTGTCTACCTAGTCTCGTTTCCACATTGATTGTGGAAGCTTACTGCATCTGCTAGATTTTTTCTTCTTTTGTTTGTCTTTTTCCTCATTTCAAGCCCTACAAACATAAGGTGACTGGAAGATATTTATAGGCTTTTCACCTCTTCTCTCTTGTTCTTTATTTGTGTGCAAAGTTCCTCTGACATTATTTTTGCCATATGTGTGGTGTACTAACTACTATACTTCCTCAGACCCTTCATCTGATGATGTGGATTTCCCACCAATGTCCTCTTCTTGGGATAAAATCTTCTATAGTGGCTAAGCTTCCTACACATTGAGCATGCATCTGGAAGAACCTCATACTAAATTTTATATTTGATGCCATTAATAAGAGTTGTTGATACCAGAATTTTTGATCTATCACTTTCAACTTTTTGTCTAGCAATTTTTAGCATTACTTTAAAAGTGTTCTCTACTTGTTATAATCAATATTGGGTACCATATGATAAAATAGAGGTAACTCAATTTTGTAAATTCATTTCAGATGTGCAAATATGCATGTGACTATAGTCCATATACGCATAAAGTGACAATTAACCAAGATAGACTCATCAATTGGGTATAATGTGAATCAACATCAAATAATATAGAATTAGATAGGCTATCAAACATAATATAGAATCCATTGGGTCAATATGTACATTAATTAGATGTAAGAGAAAATCTACGTCATCACATCCTCCTCACCTTAAATGGAATTGTGTCCCTAATATTAAATCAAGTTATTAATCTAGATTGATTTTTCCTATTCAAAATCAAAACTGTCATAGTATTATCATAAGGTAGCATCACCACTTACAATATCGATATCATTCTAAAATTGATCAATCAAGCATCAAGATCAATTCATAGTCATATTGACCAACAAATTTAGAAAGGTCACTTGAGTCACCAATTTAAAGAGTTTATCCTATAGATCACAAATTCATAGAGATAATCTCTTAGGTCAAACAAATCACTCTCTTTAAATTAGGAGTAAAACATAACTTTCTTTCCCAACATTTAGGATCCTAGCTTTTACATTGGCCTAGGTGGGGTTATACATCCATGATAGTGAATTCATATTTCAACAATTCGAGAGAACATCATATTTCAACATCATGATTATATGCTCAAAATCAATGGAAGGCTGACCCTAGTCCACATGGAGCTTAAGCCTAAGTCATAAATTGAGTGAGTTGACATAATCATCATAATTTATAGTTTTAAGATTTTAGAACATGGAAGTCGTTAATCATATATTGTGGGTAACCTCAAGATCCAAATAGGGTGATCATAGGAGTCAAATCATTGTCAAGGTCAGTATTCATGCATCAAAATTCCATTAATCAATATTATGCCAAGAATTTGGACATCAAGGTCATGAGTCCAAACATTTTTAATCAGGTTTGGGTTTGGGTTTAGGCTCATACTTTAGACCTTAAGGGTGACTTAGGGCTATACCCCTCCTAAGGTTTCATGGAGATGACATATACATTTTTCTCGAGGTTCCTCTAATAATATTTGAGCACATTATTGTTTTTGTATAATTCTTTAACCCAAATTTTCTCCACCTCTTAGGGGCTCACAACAACCTTCCCTCCTAGGCTTGGTCATCTTGGTAACCTTCCCTCTTATGCTTGATCTTCATGGTGGCCTTCCCTCCTAGCCTTGGCTTCTTTATGACCTTCCCTCCTATTCGTGGTGGCCTTCTCTCCTAGGATTGGCCTCTTGGTGACCTTCCCTCCTAGGCTTAGTCTTCATGGTGTCCTTCCCTCCTGGCCTTAGCCAACTTGTGACCTTCCCTCCTAAGATTGGTCTTCATGGTGGCCTTCCCTCTGGGGCTAGGCCTCTTTGTGACCTTCCCTACTGGGCATGGTCACATTTTGTTCATCACATCCTTAGTGAATTTTCCTTTTGTCCCTCAGAGATGGCATGATTGGGTTCAAAGAATGATACTCATTATATGCATTTTTCATGCTATGTATATTAATCCTTGAAACGTTAGGTGACATTCAAGGTTACATAAATTCTTAAATTGATTGATTAACTCATCCATATAGGGAGATTATTATTATCAAATCATATTTTGTAAGGTCGTGATAAAAAGGATCAACGTCATAATAGGGCTACATTAATTTGAGATTTTTCAAGATAAAGTTCAAAATTGTGTTCCCTTCCTTCCATGATATTGGTAAGGACATACTTTAGAAATCTAGGATTCAAGTTGGGAACTCAAGAGTTAGAGCATAATAGGGCTAGATTGATATCCATATCAATAATATCATTCAAAACTGAGTTTTACAAAGAGGCATTGAAATCAATAGAGAGGTGCCTCTTGTAAAAAGTCTTTCCTCGTGATTTTTAGATTCTAAGAGAATAGTCATTTCAAGGCATGATTATTGTACATATCAAAATAGGGGAACTTTTGCTTAGTCATGTTTGAGGTTTGGTCAAGGATAGGGCATCATGGATTCAATAAAATAGGCACATCATAAACTATGAGATATAATGTAAAAATTCTCCTTATCTCATCTTATCAAGATTGTTATTATTTCACCTCAAACATAGAAAGCATGTGGTATAGATTTGGTAAAGTTGAGTTTACATAACCTAAGGGGTAATGCACGAGTACTTAAATACGAAAGTACTTTCATTTTTCATAGTTGAGTTTTCAATTTAAAGTCAGATCATGGCATCATCATCATTATGTTACTCAGATTTTCACCATTTCATTCAATTATTTTAGTATTTCCCCACACATAAGCTACCCATAATTGAGAGATCATGTGATTGATAGTCATGATTCGAAGAATCACATGAGGAGATGAGAAGCTGAATAATCATCTAATGTGTGGGTTAGGGTTGTCCTTAAAGAAGAGATGAGATGCTAGAAGACTCTCTAAGGTGTGTGGAATTGGGTTGTTAAATAAGCATAGAGGATATGTGATTTCTCTGATACTATTTGTCACAGAACCATTTTTTACCCTAACTCCACACTCCTAATGGGTACACATCTAAAGGTGAGTGGACCTGAGAGTCTGTCCCTAGAATAGATCACATAACATATGCATGAATAAAACCACTAACAAGAACAAGATAAGAGACAACATGGCATATCAAGAGGAACTAAACAAGTAGTTGACATAAGATCTTAACCCATTTATCAACCCCTATGAATTCCATTTTCATGTCAATAGATGATTATAAGAGTAAGAGAAGCAGATTATCATAATAGAGTGGAAACAACGATCACAGCAAGATTAGTGTACATGTTACCTACAAACACAATATAGGTGCACATCAACACAACTATGTTGAGTATAATATAATATACATAAACTCATAGGTTTAAGAGAACATATATGCTTGGAAAAACTTGATATAATGGTAAGAAATAAATAAACAACATTAAAGACTTTCTTATTAATAAGGAAATGTGTTTTACATGCATTTCCATTATACAGAACAACATTTAGTGCCATTTTACCTACTTCCCAATGGAAGGGTCCATGAGTAAGCTTTGTGACCTTACCTCGAGAATTTAGGCAAGTTCCCAAGGTTTGTATAAAGGACAAGTTCAATTATATTCAAGGTTTGTCAACATATTTCAAGCAAAATGAACATGGTAGTCATAGGGAACTAGTAGATCAAACAAGTATATACAGCTAAGCAATTTAAGCATACATACAAACAAGCAAGTTCAATACCACTAGTTTGGACAATAGGAGGATAAAGTGTACCATGGGTAGAGTACAAGATTAACAACTTGATTAGAAAACCATAATTAGCAAATTGACTAGATCTTGGAAAGTGGGTCATCCATAGAGATCCTAACATTATAAATAAGTATGACTAGATTAACATCAGCAAGATTAGGTTTCATTTAATCACAATCTTTGTGGTTGGATGTCACATAGATCTAGGTATCATATCATTCATCATTGATTACAACATCTCAACTAGTTCATGCATATGCATTATCATGCAACATAGTTTGTCGTGGGTTCATTAGCACTTAGAGTCACACATCACAACTAGATCAGGGATATATTATTATGATTTCAAGATCTTACTAGAGTGATCATAAGATTTGAGCAAGCTTAGTCGACACAAGCATCAACATTGTCATACTAGTCATTTGAGTCATTATCATGCAATATTGTCACCATTAGAGTATAAGACAGACCAAGTAAGATCTAGTTTTATACAAGTCATCAGGGTACTTATTGGAAGTCATAAAGTAACATAGATGGCCATTAAATCAAGATTCATGCAAGATTAGAGATCTAGTTAATAACATGTCCATTAGGTTACAATTCAAGTCAAGTTAGGGAATTTGATCACATTAGGGAACAAGAATGTTCCTCTAGGTAGTTAGGTGCACAAAGCATGATAAGTTACTGATTAGAGGTCTACATGATCATTTTGGACATACAAGACCCACATGAAAGAAAGGATTGAGTTCCAACATCAAAGTATTCACATAAAAGCATGTTTCAAGGTTCAAGATACATCATCAAATCAAAGCAGGATACTAGAAGGGAAAAAGTTTGAATTCTAGTCCAACATACATCAAAATTACTTGGGTCAAGCATTGGGTTTAGAGACACATTCAATCAAGGTTAAGCATTGGGGAACTAATCATTAGCGTAAAAGTCCATTTTAGGTCATTTAAGCCACATTAGATCATTATCAGGTACAAATATGGATCATTTTTTAATCATGATACATAAAGGTGTTCTAGATAACTTTTTAAGGCTAACATTAAGATTTGGGACATAAAACATCAAGATCATGCATTCAAAAGGGCTACACATCTCAAGAAGACATCAAAAGCATATTTTAGGGTATATTTGTAGAAGAGCAAGAAAAACTAGGGGCTAAAAGTAACTTTATCATATAGCTCTTGTTTTTATAATCAAAATTCTATATTGGAATATTTCAAGTTAGCATGGGAGAAATAAGATTTTTTGAACATTTACCTGATTTGGGATGATCTAGACCCTTGATCCTCGATCCTATGGCTGAGGGGAGGCGTTAGGATGGTGCTCTTACTTGGGACCAAGCTATTTGGGCATTTGGCTACAAGATTTGTTGGCCTGCTAGCCCAGTGTTGGCTCTCAACTCACCATGGTTCACAGTTGTTGTGCACCACTGGTAGGGTGGTCACCTATGGTCCATCTTTGTTGTCCACCACTCCTTCACTATGTGCGCCAGCCAACGGCTCTAGTAGCCAGAGTCCGAAAGGGGTAGAGCACTAGGGCCCCAACAAGGCCAAAATCTTGCCGTCAAGCTTTTACCCAAGCATGTGTGAACGATGGGGGTCATTTCCCCTTGTACAATGATGTGGAGTAGTTAGAAATCCTCACTGGAGTTTGTACAACCACCAAGAAATTTGGCAAGGAAGGAGTTTGGAATGGAGCTATAGATCATGGAAACACTTGAAAAGGGGTTCAAAAAAGGGGAAGAAGAAAGAGAAAGAATGGAAGTGAAAAGAGAAGAGGAATTTAATAGGTGCAAACTACTTCCATCGATGGGAGTAGGTAGGGGAGATGATCCCTTGACCATCAGATCTTGGCTAGATATGTGCCCATCCGATCCAAGGGTTGTGGTTGGTCGAGGCAAGAAATGGAGATAGATGACATGAGTAATCTATTGATATAAAAGGAAAATTTTTGATTGGTTGAGAGCAACTGGCTCAGATTGATGATGTGGCATATTAATATTTCAAATCTAGAGTTTTAAATCATGTTTCTTGAGAAAACTTGTAAAGTTCATATCTCCCAAATTGTAACTCCAATTGGTATGAAATTTCCACCGTTAGTTTAAAAGTATTCTCTACTTCTTATGTTCAAATTTTAGGTACTATACGATCATATTTAGGAAACTCAATTTTATAAATTCATTTTCAAATGTGCAAATATGCATGTAATTGTAGTCCATACAAGCATAAAGTGACATTTAACTAAGATTCACTCATCAATTGGGTATAATGTGCATCAACATCATATAGTCTATGATTACATAGGTTATCAAACATAATAGACCATCTAATCGGTCAAGTTGTACATTAATTAGATAAGAAAGAAAATTTAGGTCATAAGAGGACTACTACTAACCAAAACTAAATTAGCTAGATCGATTAAAAAGATTGAGTTTATTAACTGCAATTAAAAAACTAAGATTAATACAGTGATGATGAAATTTGATTGAAATCACATAAATGGAATCTCTATGATAATCAATTTAACCATAGTGAAATTGAGAGTTAATTTTATTCCGCCCAAAAATAAATCAACATTAACTATATTGAATATGGATATGTAACTTGCATTTCCCACTTTTATAAAGTCATACACTAGTTAGTTTAGTCAATAACCCTCTTTCACAGTTTTCAAGTAAAAGACTAAGCAATAAAGATCTCCCTCCAGATACACAACCTCACAATTTTTAACCTCTTATGAAATGTATGATTAAATGTGTTAATGATCAATTTTCTAAGACTTAATACCTATTGATTGATAGAGGATGTGAATCATGCACAGGGTTGATCACACATGAAGATGGAAAAATAAAGCAGATTATCATAAAAATTCCAAGCAATGAAAACATTTTATATGGACATTTTCAAATACAAATTAACATTGATTTACTCTAGGGTTCTGGAGAACAGGGGATTAGCCTTGTATATTAACATGGAATCATAGTAGTTTTCAAAGAAGAAGAAGAACATGAAAATTACTACATGGATTGGGGGAGCCATGAATGATGATATTCCCCTCTGGAGATGGGTGTGAAAGGACAATGTTTCAACCTCCAAATCTCTCCTCAAAGGAGTCAAGATGATCTTTTCTTCATGTTGCCACCTTTTCTTCTCTCCTCTTTATGCTCTATGGCTAGTTATGATTCTCTCTAATGTGTTCTTGATGGACATCGTGACTTGGGTTTTACAAACCTTAAGTCACCAATGAATGATCTAAAATGTCAATTTTCAGTTCAGAATCATTGCTGCCAATACTTTTACACAATTGGTACCAACATAGTCAGTGCTACAAACTTCTTTTTTTCCTTGTCTGACTAGGAGTGAGTTAGTACCTCTGTCAAGGTGTTCGTGACACTAAATTATAAAGGTGATTCTTGGGGAACCCTCTTGATTGAACTAAGATGGATCCTGGTACTCTTGACTTTCCTTTTGTGACTTACCATTTTTGGTGTATGTTGATAGTATCGAGATGGATCTTTGGTATCGAATTGTTGAATATATTCAAAGAATCTAAAATGGAAATATCTTTCATTTGAGATATAGAATGACGAATTCACAAAAAAAGGATGGTAAAAAGTTGAAATTGATGCATAAGAAGTTCACATGCTAGTTTGTGTGTAATATGAGTGAAAACATGTCTACTTTATTAGAATATTGGATATAGGAATATGCAATCAATATTCAATTGTTTTATAGGTATACTTTAAAGTAACTTCACTCCGAACAAATGTCTACCAATGTTCATTACAAAAAAACCCATTATGAAACTTGCTATCATTTCTAGTAGGCTAGTACAACTCATTTTTATGAATATTCAAATCAAGGCCCAACCTTGGTGACTCATGAAGTGAATAATACCAAGCACCTTCGACACTTCCCTTGTGTCCCAATGAACTGAATGATGTCAAGCATCTGGACACTTCCCTTGTGTCCCCAATTGTTGTCCAATCATCAAGATACCAAGCATGGAGAATAATCTCAGAGTTCTCTCTAATCTCACAAATAAGTGGATGCAGTACAAGGAAAAAAAGAAGTGGCCCCAAAAGATAACTTTGTTGCGCTCTTGTGGTTGACTACATATATTCGTCTCCAATGTGTAACGTAATTTCCCTGGCCATAAAGAGACTCCACCCACAAAGAAATAGATGGGCACCTGACCATCCCCTCATGAAGTCATACTGGCTTATCCACCAGCTTGAAGGCATTTGAAATATCCACTATAATTATGAAGAGAGACACGTCCTCATGTCTCTCGCTCAACAACCTATTCACATTATGCAAAATTTGTCTCATAACCACTATCTCCAAACTAAAAATTATTGATATACTTATTCATATCTTTACCCGCTCCGATCATGGCAATGTTGGACACCAGACACCTCTAAATGGTACCAACTCTGATGGAACATATCCTACTATCAAGCTTAATAAGCGGCACAAGAGATAGAAGTTGTGAACTCTTCTAAACTCAGGAGACACCTCTTCCCACCATAAGTTGACCACTAGGAAGATGACATGTAAGGGGTCTGCAGAAACAACACATCCCTCTCCACAAAGAGAGTCTAAGATATGTTTATCCCTCAACTCATGTATGCCATGTGAAGTCCCTTTAACAAATAATTTGCTACACTGAAGAATAGTTTTACCATCTTCTATAAGGAGATCTTATAAAAACAAAACATCTTTCATGAAAGGAGGTGACTTGTAAGGGTGTTCAGCCTTCAAAACTTTCATGGTATCTTTAACATATGGAGCCACCCCTAGGGAGCACAACACTTCTACAGCTGTTGTAAAGTGACCATATGCAACATTTTGAAGGCATTTCTTGATGCTATGGTTCTCTATTTTTTCCTCCTACATAAAGTTATCCCTGATGTGACCCATATCCTTACGTGTAGAAAAGTCTATCATATTGTCCATTAACTTGATGATACCATATGCCCCACTCCAAGTTGCAAACGAACTCAAGATATGGCAATGTTGTGACAGTTTTTATTGTCTAATATGATGTCTCACCTATTCTTAAACTTGGAACACATGTAATATAAAATGGATAAGACGCAACAATCTCATTCAAGAAACTAGAGAATATGGCTTTGTGACCATTTTATGGGGAGTTGTCTTCATAACCTGAGAGAAAACAAATAAGCAACTATAAGGGATGCTATTCACACCTATAATAGGCAAGCTGGAACTCAATTGAGGAGCATGACATATTGGGCCAGTCCCTCCATGGCACTAAAAATCTCAAGACCCTTTCAGAGGGGATTATAAGATGTCAAAAATGAGTCCTTGAATCTCCCATGTATCATTAGTAATCGGTACAAGCCCATGTTCATAATGACATGCATGACTCATACCTTGTTATGCATTTTTAGCACATCCATTGATCGAGGATAATCAAAGTCTCCCCCATTATAGAAAATAAATCATGATAATTCTGAATGACTTATTTCAAACTTGTAGCATGCTCATCATTAGAAAGGTACAACCTCGTGAGAGAGAGATCCTGTGAGTGAAGCCACTGGAAAGAGTGGAAACTATGGAATAGGCAGCACAAGCTGCCTATCTAGAGTAGCGTGCGAGCCACTCAACAATCACCATCTCACGTGTATGTCTTGTTGTGGACATGTGATGTTGTCGCCAAGTGGATGGGCACACCCTCAAGTGGTCAATGGTCTTGGCAGGACACCATGGCAGGCATATATCATGGTCGATTGTAAGAAACATTGTTACTTGCACATTTGATATCTCTTCTTCATCCTAATCATTCACTGATGAGATGGACGACACAATGTCACCACAAATGGGTGTCATCAGAAAAGGTTGTGCCCTCTTAGTGGGCGACATCCACAAATAAGGAAGGTATTTTGGAACCATCTCCCATAAATTATAAGGGCCAAATAGGCATATTTGAATACGATAGTGGGAATAATGGCTGCTTCAAATGGTAGCTTCTAGATAAATAAGATACATGATGAGGTGATTTAGCTGAGTGTGGATATGCATCATGACATCAATCCAGAAAAAGATATTGATTATAAACAAAGAGATTGATTCATGATTTGAAGAAGATGAATCTCAACTAATTCATGCTGGAATGCCATATAGAGAAGTACAAATGATGAGACAATAGATAAGAGCAAGAGTTTTAACCTAGTTTGATAGTATCTCCGAAGTGGACCCTATGTCCTCTAGACAAAATAGATTGTTTCTTCTTCTAATCATTAACAAAGTTGGGGGTATAAGAAGTGGCGGATCTAGAAAATTATACAAGGGACGGGTAATTGTTGTGATATAGAGGGCTGAGTTAAAAAAAATATTGGAAATGAGAATTAAACCTGAGTCTCTAACTTAAAACAAGGTAATAATACCAATCCAACAATCAATTTGTTTTGTAAAATATTTAAAACTGACATATATGTATTAGGACAAAAACCCTAAATGGCACATTTGTCATATTTTATTCCCTAAATGGCATGTTGTTGAACTTATTGCCCAAAATGGCACATCTGCGGAGCAATGCGTCACTTTTTGGGACGCATTGTTGTCTCCCGAGCCAATGTGTCCCAGCAGCAGACGCATTGGTCCCACAAGAGGGCAATGTGTCCCAGTTTGGGACGCATTGTCCTCCTGTGGGACCAATGTGTATGATGTTGGAACACATTGCACCAATGAGTCCCAGTCGGGGATGCATTGCAGCAATACGTCCCCATGCAGGAAGCATTGCACCAATGTGTTTCCATACAGGATGCATTGCATCAATGCGTCCCCACACAGGACGCATTGTTTTTTTTCAAATATTTTTGTAGTCACTGATATTCTTTCATAGTTATTGATATGTATATTAACAATATTGATTATATTTGTACATTTACAAATCGTTCACTTGTATTTGGATGTCTATAATATACCCGATCATTATAAATTTGTCAATTTCAATAGCTCGTAACATGCATAAGTGGTATTGCAACCAACATCAGTTGGTTCCTAATTGATTATATAATAATAACTTAATCCAAAAAAAATGAGATAGTAATTAAAAATAAGGTTAAAACATGAACCAACATGACGAGAAAATAATACACAACACACAACAGAACAATATGATAGATCCAAAATGAACCAATGTGATATCATAATATGATACATCCACATACAATAGATGTCTTCACAAAGGCATACATACAACACAGTACAATATATAAAAAACTAAGCACGGCCTCCTCACCCATGACGTCCTCGCCCACCTCCCTCTACATTTGCCTCCTCTATACCGATGTCATCTGGAGATGCCTGAACTGGGCACAACTATGTAGGAGGATGCTGGAGAGCATCAGGGTAGAAATGAAAAGGTGGAGGTGGGGTGAGGGGCCTCTGAAAACCAGGATATGATGTATCAGGTGGGGTGCATCCCGAGAAATCAAATGGAGTAGGTGAATATGTGGCATAAGGTGGTGGTCAGATCTCATGAATAACTGGTAGTGGGAATGGAGTGTATAGAACAAAAGAAGAACTTGCTCCATGGTAGGATGTTGGTTGAGGTGGGTGATGAATGAAGAATAAGAACCAACTCCTCCAAAGTATGGGCTTGTATGTCCCCATCACATGAACTGAGAAGTGGGAGTGAGCTCGGGAGCAGTACGTACATGAGTAGGAGTAGGATTAGGAGTAGGAGTAGGAATAGGAGCAGGAGTAGGAGTGGGCTCAGCGGCTGTGGTATGAGTGGGTATGGGATCTCACGGCCGAGCATAGTCGGGAAGACTGTCAAAGTAAGACCCCTAGATGCTATAGATGTTGTCTCTAATCTGTGTAGGGTTGTGCTCTAAAGCCGCTCGGATCTCCACATGTGTTTGCACCTGTAAAATAAAGTATGTACACATAATAAAGACCAATTACATATATTATAAATAATAATGATAAAAATAACAGTTTGTAAAAGAAATAATAATGATACTCACAAATTCTTGCTGGCGATAACTTTGCAGGTAGTATGTGGCCGAAGGCATAGATGGAGGGGGCACGATGTACTGGGGATGATACCATGCATAGTGAACCAGAAAACTAAAAACTATATCAGTTGGTGGAGTGAGAACTAAGCTCTCATGTCTATTGTTCCATAGATGCACCTCCCACCTATAATGAAGCATGCAATCCTCAGTCGCATGACCCCTCCCATCAATCCGGCTAATCCACGATAGCTCAAGAGTAGGTTGTACTTGAACAAAGTTGAACTGTCCAAGTACTCTGTCGGGGAAGTGCCACTCCACTATTGTGTAGCACAGTAAAGGCACTCGTGCCAACCAAACATCACTACCCTCTCTACAAATGGCAGTAAATCTCTCAAGAACATTAGCAGTGTAAGAAGTCAAATTTATATGTTATTCATATAGACACCATGTATCATATAAAATGGAGTAAATTGCAAATAAATAAAACATACACCATATAACATGTTAGTAGAGGTAAGTAAGTTATACCTGCGAGGGCAAAATCTGGTCAAATGATGAATTGTAAAATCGGATTGTTCCCCTGATAGGGTCACTCCTTTGGACAAAGGTAGGCCACCTATTAAATTGAAAAACTTTATTTAGATAAACACTACATAATGTTTGGATAAATATAAAAATTAATTGTGTAGATATTTACCTGTAACCCAAGGGAACATCTTATGGCCACTCCCCCATTGCATAACAATTGAACCTGGGTGTCCAATTCCCAACCTCTCCCAACACCACAGCTGCAATAGACAGACACAACCTGACAGATAGGCAGTTCTCCTGGACCAGGTGGTAGCCTTATACAACTCCCTATATAAGTAAGCTAGAGTTGCAGCACCCCAAGATAGAGTGCTAAAATGTGTAAAATCATATACAAGAGGGAGGTACCTAACATGCACTCTATCCCCAGTACTATCTGGGATAAGGTAACTACCTAAGAAGTATAGTAGATATGCCTTGGTGTACCTTGTCCTCAGTTCTAGTTGTTGCTCTTCATCACCCACAATCAGATCCATATCCATGAAGTTCTCACACAGACAAATCAAGGAGATATGCCCCTTAGACATCCCATCTGGTGCATCTCCCAAGAAATTCTTACAAAGGTGAGACCAAGAAGAAAATTGCCCCTCATTTACACCTATAGGATAAGAAGCTATAACAGGTGGGCCATCAATCCTAAGACCTAGAAGCACTGCAACATCCTGAAGTATTACAGTCATCTCAAACGGGGGAAATCTAAAAGTATTGCTTGTATTGTCCCACCGGTTAACTAATGCAGTGATTAAAGTGGGGTCAAGGTGGATAGAGGGTAGCCTATGAACAAGCCCAAAACCAGCCATGGAAATATTTTCTAAAACATTTGGGTCAGTAATAGGCCATTGTGCCAATATGATGTGGTGTTGGGAGAGTCATAAGGTTGCTTGTCTAGGAGCCATATCTATGAAAAGTGCAAATATTGTACAACATATAAGTTTGTCAAGATTCTTCATGTGACATCCTCGGATTTTCTAAAACTTAATCTAATGTGTGACGTCCAAATTGAAACCCTCACCTCAGTGAGAATCCCAATTCAAACATCACACACAAGGCTAAGAAGAACAAAATCAGAAGAAGTCAAAAGGAAACAACAGTAGCACATGCACATGAACAATAATAAAACCATACACACATGTTCACCATTCAACATATAATTACAACATGAATTTTTTTACATCATTTGATATTACATATTGAATAGAAAACTTATACATATACATGTACTACCACTAGACTACAGGATCTTAAGACAATAGGTCCACATGTACATCAGCTCGCCACACAACTCACAACTATCCTGGATCTTCAAGAACACATGTCCACAACCTAAACAAAAGATTACATGCGGTACACGTCAGCACAATATTCAAGAATATTATACTGAGTATGCCTACGTGTCTTTTATATACCTATCATCATATCTTGGCAATAAGATAGAACTAATACTTGGCAGTAATAGAAGAATATAAGAAAAGTGTATACTTGCACAAAGATATTCATTAACAAAAGCGAACACATATTTTAAGCACATTTTCCATTATATATCCATGCATTTGCCACCTAAGGGAATAATACATCATCTCTGTTACCAAAGAGAATGAGATGTAAGGCCTTATGATCTACTACCAAAGAGTTAGATCATTGTACAATGTGATCTGCTACCAAAGAGAATGATCACTTTCCAGCACTATTCTACCAAAGAGAATTAGTGCTTTCATATAATGGAACAGATATATTATGTTTGATGTGTTCATAACAATAAGTATGGAAAGCTCAAGCAACATAGCATACAAGAACAATCATTTCATCCAATACCATATGCCAAGTATTTTACTACACATATAACACAAGAATATTGTATAATAAGCCAAGTAAGAGGTAATGGCGTACCTTGATCAAGATAACCCTAATCACATATTCCTGATGTCAACTATATCTTTGTTAAACCTGATCAAGACAAGATCATATACTATCATCAGGTTCTCATCATCTTACAACTCATCTTAAACATAATCGTGTTCATTAGGGCTTTACTTAGTCTCTTAAGTATATTCCCACTTTTACTTGTATTCTCATCTTAGGATTATCTTTACTGATGTCATTCTCCATATTATGGTTCTTATCTGAATCATTAGCTTCCATGTCATTTTATGCACATATATATTAACCCTAAATTACATCATTAACCTAGATTATGGTTTCATGACATGTATTAAGGTTCATCTTCATATAACATGGATTATGTTCATCATCATGATCTCATAATTAAATCTAAAGTTTAACATAAGTATATAATCTTATACTATAAATTTCATTATATATTGAGCATACATGTATTTTTGCATTTTATTTACGGTTATAAGCCCTAAATAGCCATATAAAGCAAATTACATGATTTTGTGCATCGACATGACCATATATGACATCATAAGCACTATAAACATTATTATAGACTTATTGACATTTTTCCATAATTTAATATCATCATTTGATATTTATTACTCATGAACCAAACATTTTACAACTTACATGATATCACTAATAGTAAAGCATAAAAAGTCTGATATTAAGCTTTCATATTGTTCTACATATTTTTCTGAGAATTTGGATACCTTATTTGCATTTTTCTGATCAGTAGGCTATTTACTGTGATTTATTGAAGATCTATAAGTTTTGTAAAGATTTTACCTTTTTCGGCCAATCCGGCGCCGCCACGTGGCACGGTTGAACCAGACAATTGACTTGGGTTGGACCCGGTTCAGACCCTCTCCTTCTTCTGTTCTCACGATCTCGCGCCTGGCGCGTGATCCGCTCTCCAGCGCAAGGTCCGCCGCCGCAAAGATTTACCTCTGGTGAGCAATGGCTCTGGATCGAGTGCTCCTAGTTGGCTCTTAGGGCCGCCAACACCTTCGGCGACCTCTGCTTGACCTCCACATCTGCTCAGCTTTGCTATACTGTCTCTAGGACTCCGGATCGCTAAGATCTCCGGCCATGGCAGCCGCCATGGTGGCAGAAAAAGGGGGAAGCTACCCTTCACACGCCCAATCTTCACGGATTTGAGTCCAAAAGCTCCACAAGATCACCTCAAACTCATCTACAATCATCGTTCTTGGAAATCGGCATTGCACCCCAGCCCCGAGCTTCATCTTCAAGCTCCAGCCAAAAAGGGTTGGCCGACCAGAGAACCACCTTCGCAGGGCACACAAGTGCATGTTCTCATTTGCTCTGACCTCGGGCTTCCTTTTCCCTCTCTCTACTTTCCTCCGATCTCCTCTCTAGCTCCATACGTCTCCTCATTGCATAACCTGCTTCACACTATGGGGAAGCAGTAGAGGCGGGGGGATGGAACTGTCTCGTCTCCACTCCAACAGGTTCGAATGAAGGGTCTTTCAACTCCTCTGGCTGAGGCGGATACAACTACTGATGTCTTTCCTGCTCTCAAACCACGACCAGCGAGTACCATGGTGCGCGTGGTCTTCATGGTAGTTCGGTTGTAACTGCAAGGAGGGTGACAAACTCTCCTACCTTTGATCTCGCATCCAAAGGCTATAGGCTGACTCTAATTAAGCCAATATGTGGCTCTAAATGTTGTTGGGTGTGGCCACTAGATCATAGATCTATGGCTGGGAACTAACCACACAGAGACAACCAACACACATGGCGCGTGACACTGATTATAGCCACCACTTAGGTCAATAAATCATCAATAAAATCCATTATTTCACAAATCATAAACCTCAATAACTCTCTCTAGGATGCTCCAACTGCCACCAAATTTTAACCATACCTTTACTAAATCTCAAGCTACGTTCTACTCAAATTTGGTGACAAAACTTAGCTATTAGACCATTCAATAAATTCCTTAAAAAGGCATAAACTTATGGATCTTAATTATGATGTCAACATCACAACAACACACCTACTTTGTTAAAAGCTTGGAACTCTTAATACAACTCAACCATATGATTGTATTTATGTCATTAGACATTTAAGGATTTCAAAAGTCCACTTCATCACACTTCATTACATAAGATGAAATTAATTCAAATACAAAATAATATTAAAATACAACATGAACTACTAAAAGAGAAATATTACAATAATTCGTTACTGCATTTGATTCAATATCTCATCTAGAGATTCATAAAATGGCCACATTTGATGTACAACTCGATGTATCTCTGGATGTGATACAGCTAACTAGTTTTTAACTTGTTCATTGATTGGCATTTCTTTATGTTTAGTGTGATCCCAATACCAACCAGGTAGCTCAAGAAGTTCTTCATACATGTAAAACATTTGCTTTAAAAATTGCCAATGAAATTTTGCTTGTTCTTTTGTCACTATAAATCCTAACTTGTTGTACAACAAATCTGGTACGTCATTCCAGTCATCATCCAATAGAGTTTGATGAGCCATTTTTCCCTATAGGCACTTTGTAGCTATTATTTGGATTCACTCTACCGACATGTGAAATGTCCATGTCCTTCGATGAGCCATCTATAAAAAACCCCATTATAAATTCATTCTTTTGTGAAATTGCAAACATTACATGATGTGATTAAATTGTAAACATTACATGACTTGAGTAAATTGAAATTGCAAACATTATATTACGTGATTCAATTGAAATTGCAAACATTACATGACTTGAAGAAACTCAAATTGCAAACATTGCATGCCTTGTGTAAATTGAAATAGAAAACATTACATTACCAGACATCATATTACATTAGGACAAGTGTGTCTATTATGGCCCCTTATGCCACACTTATGACAGTGATATGTATACTGATTTGGATCAACATCCATAGATGAAGGCATTCTCTTTTTCTTTAATCTTCCAGCTTGCCTTCATTTCCTAGGGGGTAAGAAGGGATAAATACCTCTACTTTCATCAAATTGAGGCCAATACCTCCTGTAAGAAATACCACGAAATTCAGTTTTGTATGCGTTTAGATAAGCCTCATTTGTATAATATGTGCTCAGAAGTGCATCAAGATCCCAATTGACAGAGTCTGCAGCTACCCAAACATGAAAACATGGACAATGCCATTGTTGTGTAAAACCACAACTGCATTGACTGCCACCATTTGGACACACTATTACTTGAAATATATGTCCATCCATGTCACCAACAAACCATTCATCATTGTTCACATGGATGTGTATTGTCAGTTTTTTTGCATCCTCTCGAACATTATAAACCTTATCATGAACCCTCAAGGGCCATTTCAGTCCATTTTGTGTACGTTTATTTGCGAGATTACGCCTCTCCAGCCACATTGTCACGGAGCGATAGTGTGTGGCAACAATTAACACATGTATTGGCAAACCTCTAACACCTTTTAAGACTCCATTACACGCTTCAACATGATTGCTAGTCAATGACCCATACCGACAAGCTCTGTCATATGCGAGAGACCAAAGTACTGGATTTTGGCCTAATAAATACACCTTCGCTGCTGGTTCTATGGTTTCTATAACAGACATATGATGATCAAATTCATGTGTATCAGTTGTGGATCTCACCTTCCACAAAAGCTCCCTCAACTCCTGGGACTTGAACTACTTATGGAAGTTCTCCCGAAGATGTCGAAGACAATAATGATGTTGAGCCCAATCAAATTTTGATTCAAATGCTGGAAAAATCCCACTCATTCGATCAGAAATAATACACAAGTTTGTACGTCGTGGAATGATTGGAATACAAGTTTGTAGACAACCAAAGAACCACTCCCGGGAGTCCTTATTTTCTTACTCGAAAACAGCAAAAGCAAGTGGAAATAGACCATTAGCAGCATCTATGCCACATGCAATGAGTAGTATTTCAGTATATTTTCCTATTAAAAATGTGACATCAACAATGAGAACAGGCCTGTAATAGGCCCAACCCCTCATAGCTGGACCAAATGCCCAAAACACCCACTTGAATCTACGAGTGGCTTCAGTTTGAAGGGTATAATCATCAATAAGGTGGGCATATATAGTTCTTGGAATATATTGTGTCAAAGATATCAAGAACGGCAACAAACTATGATATGATGATTCCCAGTCTCCAAATATTTTACAGACAACCTTCCTCCTCTCTAGATATGCCTTCTTGTAAGATATCTGGAGCCTTAGTTCAACATTCACCTTGTCACGAATTTCTCATGTCGACATATCCAATCGTGATACTAGGATTGGCATTATCATTCGAGCAATATAAGATGTTGTTGCTTGGTGATGATCATGATTCATAACAGTTAATTCACAATTGTGGCCTTCTTTATAATGTTTTATCTTCCACATTCCACCTGCTCTTTTGGACTGGCAAGCGATCAATCTCAAAGGACATCGTTGATTATGGATATAAACAAGTTTAAGATGACGATTATTTGAGTGTAATGTACGGTACTGGACATTCTTTTGTATCGACCATTTTTGGAGCGTCTCAACCAGTACAACTTTGGATGCAAATAAAGCACCCTCATATATAATAGTGCTGGAAGGATTGTAATTGAGACGGAATTCATGATGAAAATCTTCCACCCAGTCATCATCTTGAAAAGCTTCATAGTTGGAATCAATGTGTTCATGTTGGGGCCATTGGTTGTCAAATATGGATGGAATAGAACTCAATGCTGCAATAGAGTCAGGGAATGGATGTGTGTGCTCATCATCAGTTTTAGTCAATGACTCCTCCTCAGGGGGTTCACTATTATTACCACCTTCAATATCACTATTGTTATCACCTTCGTGATCACTATCATTATCACCTTCATGATCACTATCATTATCTCCCTTGTCAACCTCAACACCAACATTCTCAGTAGTAGGATTTTGAGAGAATTGAGGTGGTTGACTCCATTCAGCAGTTAAATAACTTTGAGAGAATTGAGGTGGTTGACTCCATTCAGCAGTTAAATGATTTTGAGAGAATTGAGGTGGTTGACTCCATAAATGATTGTGAGGGAATTGAGATTGAAATTGATTCAATAGACCCATGAAACAAGGCTATTGGTGGATAGATATTTTTTCAAGAAACACATCAATATAGGCATCAGCTGAAAGTGATAAAAAGGTTTTGTATGCATCATCATCAACTTGTACGAGCATATAATTTTCTCCAGGGAAAAGATAGGATATTTTGATACAGAAGTGGTTGGGATTGATGTCAAGTGTTGTATAGATATATGATTTTAGTTCAGATAGGGTATTAATAAGTGAAATGTTTATGGGTCTAATAGATCGACTAGAATAAGACCCATCAGAGAGAAATTGACCATCATATCGCATCTTGACAATTCGTAAATTTGAACTAGATGCCATGTTCCTATCATTGTAAAACAATAATTCATATTTTAGAACATTATATTAACATGAATTAATATTTTAGAACAATGACATCATTTTTAAAAGAGTAGTTAAGATTTTAGAATAATAATTTTGAATTTGGAATTAAATTTATTTTATTACTTTTTCTATAACATTAACTTTTTAGAACAACAATTCTACTATTTTATTAGTAACATTAACATTTCTATTCAACAACAATTTTGCTATTTTTTTAGTAACATTAGCATTTCAGAACAACATTTTTGCTATTTTTTCAGTAACATTAACATTTCCAAACAACAATTTTGCAATTCCGAACAATAATTTTTCAGGTATTAATTAACCTTCAATTGTCATTTTTGACATCATTATTTCAGTAATGTGGAATTAAAGAGTAGCAATACAATTATTTCAGTTGTAATATTGCATACTAATGTTAAGTTCAAGTTTTGGACATTAAAATTTTGGTAGAAAAAATACTTCAAATGGAGAGTTCTCCCTTGTCAATCAAAGAATACGAGAAGAGAAAGAAGAGCAGCAATAGAATCGCCTCCAAGCAGTACAAGAAACGAAGAAGATAGCAGCTCCAAGATCGCCCGAAATAAGCTAGAAATCGCCTCCAAACAGTAGAAATCCGAGCAAGAACTCCTGAGCAATGGGAGTAGAGAGCAAGAGTCAGGAAATGAAGAATGGTGTGAGTTTGGGGGGGTTGATTTCACCCAATATTTATAGGAGAGCAATGCATCCCGGTTGGGGACGCATTGCTCCCACGTGGCACCGTGCCGCGGCCCAATGGCAAAATAGCCGTTGGGTTGCGCCGGTCCAGTTGTTGGGTGGGAGTAATGCGTCCCCGTCCTGGACGCATTGCCCGCGTGGCAAAATTTAGTCGTTGGGAGTCTCCGCGCGCGACGTGCTGACCTCACAAGAGGGAATGCGTCCTGGTTCGGGACGCATTGCCCTCATGTGGGGCCAATACGTCCCGAACGGGAACGCAATGCCCACTTGTGGGGCCAATGCGTCCCGAACCGGGACGCATTGCCTCGCGGGAGAGCAATACGTCCCAGAAGGTGACGCATTGCTCCGTAAATGTGCTATTTTGGACAATAAGTTCAAGAATGTGCCATTTAAGGAATAAAATATGACAAATGTGCCATTTAAGTTTTATGGCCTATGAATTATATTTACAACGTTTAGTATATGTAAGCCAACATTTGTATTGGGGGAGGGGGGCTAAAGTCCCGGTAACCTCTTCTAAATCCGCCCCTGGGTATCGTATCTCTAAGCTGGACCCAAACAAATGGACAGGAACTAGAAATTTTGATTTCCAATCTAACAACTGTCGCAACATAGGAAAAGTCTCTGGAATAAAAATCCAAGTCCTTATTTTAGGTTTAATTGAGAAATGTATATTGTAATTAACAGAAAGGAAAACTAAGAACGAAAACTCTCCCCATCGCATTGCTCCCCGACTCCACGCATTTTCTCCTCCAGCTAATTCTTCCACAACTCTCTTCACACCTTTACGCATCATGCAGCTTGCGTAACATGCTGTGATACTGTCGGTTCGTTTTAGGAACCTGCAATTCTCGCCCTTTTCCACGCCCCGTGCTCATCGTCAAGACCAGCCAACCCCGGCGGGATTTCATCCATCGCTAGCTAGCCGACCGTCCACACCAACGACGTGCACACAAAGGTTTGAGAGATAGACAAGATAGAACTGTCGGCTAGCTATCTCATGAGGTCTGGTACTTATAGCCGAGCAACAGCGCCTTACCTCCTCGATCAATCGACCACAGGATGCGTGCGACGGAGTTGCGGGTAATGGGTAACGGACGTAGCTTCGTAATCAAGAAATGGAAACGACGACTGGACTCACTCTATCGCCTCTCCGTCTCGGCATTGGCTTACACAAGCCGTCTGGCGTCGTACTTGGTACGTGTATATAAATTGTACCCTATGTACCCCACCTCATCTCTTTCCTTCAACAGACCATACGAGTGCATGCATCTCCAATCATAATATTGTGTGTGGGCACTGATCTTCTTCTAGGCGGCTGCTTCAGAGGCGATGGCCGAGAAAGGGGCGTCGGGAACGACTCCAGCAATAACTGCAGGATCCGTCGACCGGTGGTGCTGTGCTCACTGCTTAAGCTGCGCCAACTACAAGCCTCCAACCTGTCCTAGTGCCGGTGCAGTTTGTTGTGCAACCAGAACGGCGAGTACGGCCGTCGTCCTGCAAGAGACGGGTCCCTGTGCTGCACCCGCAGCAAAACCTTTTTCTGAGTTTGTCCTGGCCAACGCCAAAGGCATCAACAAAGTTCCAGTCCGTGCCTAAGGAATCCTTCTATTCAGACTCTAGGCGTTCTTGTTCGAGGGAAATAACGGGTAAAAGTCTACAGAAGAAAGTGGAAAGTTCAGTAACTTCTCTTCACTAATTAAGGGGAAGTCAGCTTTGGGATCAAATAACAATTTTAAATTAAGATGTATCTTGACTTTGGTCATATGTGAAGCACCTTCTGATGTATACAAATCTTATGAATAGTTCATCGTGAAGACGTATACAAAGCAAATAGCTATCTGCGGCTAAGCACCTTGTGGTGGATAACTGATATATGTCCCCTGGCATGGATAACGTTGCCCAGTTGTTTGGATAATCAAATCCCATTTACCAAAACTACGAATCTTGGACACAAAATTCAAGTTGACTTGGTCATATTGATGAGTAAATCAATTGAACTCGGTTAAAAATTTCTGGTTTAAAAGCAGGTGCTGACGGTGGTTGATACATACTCCATAAACTATAACGACAACCATAAAACCATCCCCAACACAGTTGGTAAGAAACAGATCATTAATTGGTAATATACCACCGATGCCTTGCCATTTCCTCGACAATAGGAACGACGGAGTCAAAGGCCTACCAGCGGATGCAAGAATCCCAATTTTTTTTGTTTGGAAAATGTAATGTTGGCGCATATGCATATATACAAGCAGAAAGTTGGCTAAAAATTATAGCGGCGGAAAGATGATATGAACAGGTGTTCCAGATTTTACGAGATTCATGGACAAACCTTTGAGCTTGTGATGCACAAGTTTTAGCCCCTGGAAAACTCGCCCTCTAATATGGGAAGAGAAAACTATGTGACAAATGCAGGAAAACAAGCAGTACCGTATTGAAAATCACAACCAACATTGCTGGGATTTGATTAACCATTTATCTGAATAGCTCCCAGACCATGAACAAAAAGAAAGATGAACCACACCCCAAATGGTACAAAGCATTCGCCTTGGTTTTTTACTGCTCATCATGCCATAACGCCACATAAACCTGACGCATGTCTACGTCCTTTTTCATTGCGTCTACAACCGCTCATAGCAATACTTCTTCTTGTTGGCCCTAGCACTTCAGCAGATAGTTCGTGGTAGTTGAAGTTGTTGGATCTATTTGTGCTTTAGAGAGTGGATACCTGCCCTCAATTGAGTGAAAAAACAATTTTTTGTTGTGAATGTGCCATTAATATGCCGCCAACAACCAACCTATACTCCACCTCAGGGCTGATTCCGTTGGCCCACTTACCTCGGGCATTCATCTCTAGTATCATGGAACGCCACATTCAACAACTCAACACTTCACATAGATTGTTAAGCACTACTCTACCTCTTGGCAGAGTCACTAACAGTCTATCATCCAATATTGGCAACCCCTCCCCCAAAATTGACATTGTTCTTTAGCTCTTTTACCACATTAAAACACCAATTGTAAAATTGTTGGGGTGATATGAATGGCCTATTTATAAACCTCGGTGCATTAATGTTGTAACGTGAGGTCCAATACCAATATACATTGACCAACAAATTCTGACTTATCATGCATTTATAGATCCATCTATAAACCTATATGATTTGGCCTCCATTAGTTTTCACACGATGCAAAATCAATCAAACATGAGTCCAAATCCAAATGAAAAGGCCGGTAATCATTCTCTAACCGTAACAACCTACCCCTCCAACACATGAGGAAGACTTTAAGAGTAGTTCGTAGTCTATATTTCCAGTTTCCAATCCTAACGGGTTTCAATAGGTAATCATTCTTCTCAAGCATACATCTTTCTTATCATTTTCATCCCACATTTCCTTATGGTGTGCATCAAATATATTCCCAAAAAATCATGAAAAACATACTTAATCATGACACTTCTCTCTTTATAAATGAACTTTGAATGTTGTTAGCTTCCCCTAATTGGTCAAAAGATCCAATTATGGATAACAAACATGTTTCCTACCTCATGCAATGATGCTCATGAATCTTTATACTCCCCAAGTAGCAATAGCTTTTTCCACCGCTTTGGATATGACGTCTAGAAATATACTAGTCGAACCATCTTCTTGCATTGTCATTCATTAGCATTAGTATCTTGATTACTATTGGATTATTCGATTTCCTAAACTACAATAACACATATTTTGCATCCTATCATGAATTTTTACAATTTTCATGTGGAAGTTGCAACCTTCGCATACAGACAAATTTACAAGAATATATATATGGGCTTCACCACATTGATACTCTATCGACATAAGAGCATAATAAAAAATTCCCATTATATGCTTGTAGAAGTTGTTCATCACTCATTTAAACACTAACCTTGGTTTCTCAAAATATTCTTTGTTTTCCTTCATTTTGTTGAAATTTATTAGGATATTCTTAGATATTACGACCCATATTTTGTGATTATGCACACATGGTTATGAATGATGAGCAAACACTATGTGCACACATGTCTCTATAAGATGATAAGAAGCTATGTTAAATTTTAGTTTAAAAGTTTTTATAGACTTAAAAATGTACCATAGTGCTTGCATCAATTAATTGGATCAATCGAACAAAAGGGGTCGATTTATAAGCTCCAAGCATGTCTTGGACATTCTTGTTTTACCAACCTACATGTTCGAAGAGACCACTTTGATCTTATTTGCATCATTAGACGAGCCTATGCATACCTGAGTTGGACCACTACGGTGCTTTGGATTGAAACATGTCAGGTCAATATCTATTAAGACCACTTTGGGCTAGTAGCTTGGTGCAATGCAGCCTCCTCAGGCCGCTAGAAGGTCCATACGTGTTGTCGACCGTCAGACACACATCCTTAGAGTCTTATGTGGGTTCTTATACCCATTTTTGGTGTTGTTTTAGTTGTGGAGGGGCTTAGGTTTCCTATTTTGGGCTAAGACCCTCAACTTAAACTATACATAAACGATCACTTTGACCCTAGGCTCTATTGGTGATTTTTCAAGATGCCAAAACATTGTTGGAGATAGAGGATGGTGATGTAGATGGAGTAACCCATGAATGTTGGTGATTTCTCATGAAAATTGGAAGATCAAATAAAGAAATCATCAACTAACTATTGTTTAGCACAAATCTATGTAAGTTACTACTGGACTTGGATCACCTACACCTCCTTTGATTGAGATCAAGCACTCACTTGAAAAGCGAGCCTCTTCTTATTCTCCTTCCTTCTCAACCCCACTTTGACTTAAACTGTACTCTTCTCCTATCACCGAGACTACTCTAAGGCACTACCACATGTGGTAGAGAAGAGAAACGAGAAAGCTCTAGTTGAAAGTTAACCACTTTCCTGACCTATTATGTAAATGTGCTTAGTCCAAGCCACACCCACCCCTTTGACTTATGGCATCATCAACTTGCATTTCAACTTAAAAATTTCATTACCAGAAAAAAAAACATTTCTTCTTATATTTATTGTTGTTCTATCTTATTTTTTACTCTATGCACCAAAGTTCTTCACTCTCAATGTTTAAAATTGGTTATTTTCTCCTAAGTCCTATCATTTTCCACTTCATTTTCCTAGTTGGATCTAGAGCTAGTAAAAGAGGACGTTTTGTGGCCTACTTGAAGAATCTTGGAGGCTAGGATTCATGCATGCAGTTGCTATATATTATGATTTTCACTAAGGAAACTAATTTAGCCTTTGTTTAGTAGTCATTAAGATGTAATTTTGACATGAAACCACTAAATATTAATAATTACACTTTATCTGGCGGTTGGTCTGTAACCTACAAAACTTTCATAATATCACCTTATTTGTTGATATTTGGTGTTTAAAATTAAAAATGATGAATCTTCTTATTTCCATTTTGTTAAACATTTCTATTTTTACATGTAGGCAATTCCATTACCTTGTACATATTGAAGTCACTTAATAATAAACTTTTAACATAATTTTGAATGATGATTCCTTACTATTATAAGAAGAGATTTGTCTCTAGAGTGTAATTGGTATATGTCATTTGAACTTAAGTCATAGTTTAATAAGTAATATTACTTTAGTTTTGCATACCTTGGTACCATGTTCTGATTCCCGCCTTCTTTCTCTATGAATGACAATTAAATATGCTAATTAGTTATTGAAACAAAAAGTTATGTTGTCTCAAGTGATTATTTAACTACCCCATTGTTTAGAAGTTGGGGTAGAAAAATAGGTATTCTTATAGAAAAATCAGATTTGTGATAAGGCTCTTAGACTCATATACTATTGAATATATTTGGATTAATGAGAATCTATGAGGCTTCCCCCCTCTATACTTAAATCACACATTTGTATTAGTGTGTCTGAGGCCCATATTTTATTGTATATGCCAGTTCTATGATATGATTATTAAAAGGCCGTAACATCTATATGATATGTAGGTGTCATGACCTGAGTAACCAAGAAGTGGTTGATGTTTTTAATAAGTAGCATAGTGATGATCCCTACTTTATGACAACACCAATGAAGAGAGGTAGAATCTAATAGAGATCTATTTCTATTAAAATCCCATACGATTGTCTATGGGGGTTGTTGTCTCTAGACAGTACTTATGTCAGTAAATTCCAACTATATAGGGCCCTCAATAATAAAATAAATAATAAATATATGTATCTTTTTGTGGGAAGTATCTTACCTATACCACATTATATTGACTTTATTGCACTAATGTGCTTATACATATGAGTTTCATTTACCTTATGTCGTCTTTAGTTCTCATATATGTTTTGAAAAAGTTTTCATTTTACATAGAATATCTGATTTTGCATGTATAATAGAACTTATGTACTTCTAATACTAAATATATTCTTATATATCACTGAAATTTTGTGCTCACTCTTGTAGTTTCCTATCTTTTTTTGGTCCTCAGCACCAAACTTAGGGGTTTAGTAGCGACGAGTCTCTATCCCCTAGGAAGAATTGAGAAATAGGTGGGGATCTTTTGTCTTTGTGGTGTCTTAGACTTGTCCCTTCATACTCCAGTCCTAGGATGGTGTTTCATATGATTTGATTTCATGTCTCAGTTTGGCTTATACTTGTTGAATATGATGCATATATTGTAAATATGAATATGAACCTCTTTTGCAAACATGTGTTGACCTTGGTCACCTGTGTTGAACTTTTTAAAGCTTGCATGTAGTTATATCCAATATTGGCCCTTTCGTGATCATACATTTGGATTCTTTTGGAATTTTTACGTGAACGTTTTCCTTGCCTTCTTGGTTAAGGATCAAGATGGATCTTTTTGTTGTTTCATTTGTGTCCATCCCGATTGGGGATGCCATAGCTCAAGGATCAACTCTCCTTTATCAATCCTTATGTTGTGCATTCATTTTTCTCCTTGAACCATCACTTTGACCTTTTAAATTTTGATACTATTTTTATCATTAGTATAATAAATAAAATCAATGTAGTATTAGATGTCATCAATCATATCCATCTAATTGGAATTTTCTGACATGATCATCTTCCTACCTCTATTAGTCTTGTCTGAAATTCTCTTATATACCATTAATCAACAAATTTGGTCACAAAAATGATGATATGAATATTTGTTATGGTCAAATCTCAATGAAACATATCAACAATCTCTTATTCATAGAATTTTATATGGATTCCCTCTTGAATAGATCAAGGTAAGTTAATGGATTTACATCAAATGGACACTATGTAACAAATAATTTATATCACACTAATAACTTTTACTTACCTCCAAATTCAAGTTTCCTCAAACCTTGTAAATAAGAGTTTGAAGAAAATAAGTCACACCAAAAGAGGTACAAAACCTTCTATTTTAATTTTCTCCTCTTGACGTCCTTTGGTTATAGGTAACAAGATGCATGTAGACCTGGAGTCTCTACAATAATAACATGTTGATCAATGTACTTCAGCACTAAATACGAAATTCCATACAAGTAGTGATTAGATGCACTATGAAACATTTGGGTTATTATTAGTGATGTATATTGAACTTTTGCCTCATGTTAGAGTTAGTTGATATTCACTTAATGTGTGAGGGTATTAAATGTATGGTCATGCTCATGTGAGTTAATATTCATATTGAGCTTGCATGTATCTCAATAATATACTCTAGGTCAAGAAACACATATTGAACATTAAGAGTATGAAGATTCCTTCACTTGAATTCAATCAATGGTTTTATACGATCATTTTAACACCATATATTCACAACTTTATGTTTTCTCCAAATCCCACTTAATTTTTTGGCAATGATGTATTTCTAGTACTTCTCATTAGATGTATAGTTTTAACATGATTACAAACATCAGTACCATGATAATGTGGATCATGCACAACTACATGCAAAGGATGAATAAAGAATATTAGTACAATTGTAGACATAATCTAGGTTAATTATTAAAATACTTAGGTAATTAGTTAGAGCATTTCTAGACTGTCTATAAACATAGACCATCAACAAAAGGTCTAGTCAATCAACTAGATGTTAGATGGTCAACTCATGTGATGAGACAATCGACTAAGTAAAAATAAATTTACTAAAACACTAGATGATTTATTAGAGTCACCATACTATCAACTACACAATAGTCAGTTGACTAATATGATTAGTGGATCAACTACTTCATGATGTTGTTGTAGAATGTTATTGTACAATCAATTAGTTGGACTAAACGATCGAACAAATGGAACATCAGTTAGTTGACAAATAGTTCCCATTCAAGGATTCCTATTTCTTGGTTTCTTATTTATAAAACTTATCATCAATCTTCACTAATTAAAGGGTTATGACGGTTTTTAGGAACAAAAGAAACATCTTGTTTTTTTTCTTAAAAAATTGCTAATCTCTAGTTGACCTCTCAGTAGGATTCGAACCCAGATGAAGTTCTGACCATTTGTCAGAGAAAAAAGAACGAATTGATCTTGTAAGATTCCTAAGACACGCACATATTTTGAGACACGAAAAACCTTAGAAATTATTACCCATAAGGGAGTTTTAGAACAGAGAAAGATATACTAGCACATTTCTAAGAGAACTTCTTCTTCCAACCCCAATTGAAGTTACAGTTCGGGAGATATGATTTTTTATACGTTTGCTCAAGAACCATGATTTAAAAACTCTGGTTTTGATATATTAATATGCAATTTCATCAATCTGATCCAGTTTCTCTCAACCAATCAAAACATTTCCTTTTATATCCATGGATTGCTCATCTTATATATCTCCATTATTTGCCTTTTCCAACCATAGACCTTGGATCGGATAGGCACATATACAACCAAGATCTGATGGTCATGAGATCATCTCCCCTACCTGCTCCCATGGATGGGAGTAGGTGGCTAGAGAAAAAACTCCATCACTTGTAGACCAATTTTCACACCTATAAAATGCCTTCTTTCACTTCCATTCTACCTCTTTGTTCTTCTCATTTCCTTTGAACACTTGGTCAAGTGTTTTCATGCTCCATAGCTCCATTCTGAACTCCTCCTTCCTTGTCGGATTTCATGGTGGTTGTAGCAACTCCAATGAGGATTTGTACCTACTCTAGGTCGTCCCATGAGGGGAAATGACCCCCATCATCCACACGTGCTTTGGGAAAATCTTAACGGTAAGCCTTTGGTCATGTTGGAGCCCTAGTGCTCTGCCTCCTTTAGGACCCTGACCGCTAGTACCACTGGCAGACTCACACAGTGAAGGGGTGGTGGAGAACATCGATGGACCGTGGGTGACCATGCATCCAGCAGTGGGAACCGATTGTGAACCGCTATGAGATGAGAGCCACCACATGGCTAGTAGGCTGGAAAACACTACAGAACTAGGACCACATAGCTTGGGCCCAAGTGAGAGAACCATCCCAACTCCTCCCCTCGGCCCTTTGATTGAAGATCAAGGGTCTAGATCATCCTAAATCAGGTAAATGTTAAAAAATTATATCTTTTCCATGCTAGCTCCAAATATGGACTTCCAATATACCATTATGATCAGAAAAATGAGAGATGTATGATATAAATACTTTTACCCTAGAGTTTTGCTTCATATTCTATTGATATCCCATAAAGCATGTTTTTGATGTCTTTTTTAGATAAGTAACCCTTTTGAATGCATGATCTTGATGTTTTATGTCTCAAATTTTAATGTTAGCCTAAAATCAATCTCTGGAACACATTTATGTATCATGATTCCAACTCGATCTATATTTGTACCCTAGAATGATCTAATCTGTCTTAAATGATCTAAAAGGCACTTTTATGCTAATTATTAGTTCCCTAATGCTTAACCTTTATTGAATGTGCCTCTAATCTCCATGATTTACCCAAGTCAATAATGTTTGATGTATGTTGGACTAGGATTGGAACTTTTCCATGCTAGTATCTATTTCTATTTGATGATGTATCTTGAACCTTGAAACATGCTTTATGTGGATGCTTTGAATGTTGGATCGCAATCATTGCTTTCATGTGGGCCTTGTATGCACAAAATGATCATGTAGACCTCTAATTAGTAAATTATCATGATTTGTGCACCTAACTACCTAGAGGAACATGTTGGGTTTTAGGGGGAAAAGAGAAGGCAGCAGAAACAAATATTTTCTTCTCCCCGAACCCAGTCTAAAGGAATCATGTCAACTTTTGTACAATAGGAAAGATGGTTTGTAGAGACATACATTATCATGAGGCCTGCTCAGTGACATTACCTCATGGCTTGCACGGTCTTCACCTCTGATCTTGGACGGAGTCTGTGCAGCTCCTGGTCTCACCGAGACTGTTGGGATTGATAGTTGTCCTCCAAGTGGCAGAAATCTCCCGCCTCTGTAGTAGTCCACATGGACCACCTGGAACTCCGATCGACTTGTCTCATAAGGCACCGGAAGGAGTCGTACCCTCCTGTCGGTGTACTAGTCACCGGCACACTCTCCTGTAACCAGTCACTTTTCTATAGTTGTCTTTCCCTTGTTGTGCCTCTCTTATCGGGTAGCACTTGCTCGGGCTCTCCTGGTTACCACAACCAGAGAGAATGACAACTTTCTAGAGCAATTGGTGTTCTGAGTTATACTTGAGAAGCCCCCAGTACCCCTATATATATAGGAGGGTCATGGGACAAGGTTCTCTACCCCGGGTAATGTGGGATTAAAACAGGAGTAGAAGGGTTCAAGATTTTCCACAAAACAACCAATTGCGCCAGCTGAATCGATCATTTCAAGCATGAACCGATCGGTTGGGGACCTAAGCCGATCGGTTCACACCTGAACCGATCAGTTGGGGCACCTAGGCCGATCGATTCACTTCTGAAATGATCAGTTCACTGCCCTGGTCAGTTGCCGATTGACTTTTCCTCTTTTGTTTCAAATTGATCCAAATACCAATACTTGTTCCAATCAAATTGGACAAGTGAAATGAAGAGAAATATCTTGCCAACATGTCTTTCCCAACTCACTCGTTTGGACCAGTTGAGTCGATCAGTTCAACACTTGAACTGGTCATCTCAACCTATCTTGAACCAATCAGTTTATCACATGAGCAGATCGGTTCACCAAGCTGAGCCGATCGGTTCATCATATGAGTCGATCGGTTGGGAGTGCAGATTGTGCAAAATCAATCAATTATAGTTTCAATCAATCTGATACTCTAATCAATCGGTCCAACACCTTGAACACTATGATATTGAGCTATCAATTTATTGAGTGTTTAATTGAACTACTAAACTCCTTTAGTAATCAACCTAAACATCATTTGTGTATAAACTCCTCTTCCAGGTTAAATCCTATGTGTGTGACCATGCAGGCCCATTTCACGTTGGCAGTGAAAGTCCATAACACTTATGACTTCACAAGCAAAGAGTGGTGCCTAGTCGAACATCAGTGCTACCCAAGTGAAATAGAAAGTTGGAGAACAACTTTCAATCCTACAATCCGTGAATGGTGTTACAACAAATGTATAATTCCATTGTCACTGATATCCCGAATGAACTCAAGGCATGGAATAGTCATCCTGTCAACATTCATTCACTTTCTTGATCTCAAAGTAGATTGGAGGAGATACATATGACATCAATATCACATATTGACTCACACATGCGTGTGCATGCCTATCTCAATCCTACTCATCAAGTGTCCATGGATATCAAACTCCCTCAGGAGGTACGAATCCCATATCTATCACTTACCCCTCAAAAGCCCCATGTGACAAAGCCACCCAATCATCACCTTTATAACAACCCATGTTTCAGGACTACGTTTGATTATGTCAAAGTGTACCCTACAACATGTGTTGAGTGTAGTGATTTCAGGTCAAAGAATCACACTCACCACCATCACTGTGAGAACTGACTGTGACTACCATATCATGGTTCCATGTGTCAAACTCATGGTGGGTTTGTCCGGTACACTTGTTCTCATACAAGTACCTATGTGTTTGGTTTGATATCTCCATATCATGACTAATGATATCATGTCATCAACCAACACCACAATCTAGTCTTGTGTGTTATTTTTGTCTATCTACCTTCCACAATGACATCCGACTGGGGACATAATAAGAATGTACAAACTCTTAGCATTTGTATGATCTCACTGTTCATGTCCTTAACCTGAAAGCATACGTCATTGAGTATTGTCATTCTCTAGACATTCAATTTGTTCTATTTTTATCTCATATGACTGAACCTGAAAGAATTGGAAGCTTGCCTTTTCAATCTTAATGTATCCCACCAATCATCCCATGATTGGCTCTTAGGTCATACATACCAACAGACTCCCACTTGCACTGTGAGCCAATCACCTTTGAATCATATTCTTAGTGATCTTCAAACATGTCCCACATGTTACTTTGCTCTAGTGCTAACATAGTGAGTTATGGCAACACTTTTCCAAAGTCAGTATTAACTGCATGTCTCCCATCTCTTCGTTGTACGTCACACATATGAGATGGAGTTGTTGTAATATGTGATCTAGTATTCCTTTGCTAACCTTTAGCCACATTGCATGACCAAGTACTCCTTACTTGTCATCAAAGACTGGAATATCTATAAGTTCATCTCATTAACTTCCAGATCCATATAGTATCCATTGTTGTTCTCTAACACACAGATATTTGGCATTTCCTTTTAAAACGGCTTTATTGCAATGTTTCCATTTATCAACAATCATTCACTTTTATATATCCCATATATATTTTGTGATTAGTTTTATGTCCTTTTTGGAAGTTCGCATCAGTGTTATTCTTTACAGTGAACCCTTCCTTATTTCCATAGAACTAGTAATCCTCAAGTACTTATCAAGTTCTTATGGTATTCCAGTAACCCTTACTAGAACTAGATAGACATCCACTCGTCTTGTCCCACATATGAGTTATCAGGATGAGCACATCATATTGTCATGTCCTACATACAAGATGATGAATGCATTTTGTTCTTACCATGTCCATACATGAAAGATGATGGGATGATTACATACATGATAGATCCTTATCTATTCTTAGTGTTTCCATTCTTCATAAGAATTGGTCACTTGGTCTTGGGATACTAACTCCATGTAACATGGATGAGTTTTCTCCCACTGAATATGTGCATACTGAACCCTTCAGTATAGATTGCCAATGTATGCTCTCTCCTTTCAGGTCAAGAGGTTTTCGAGAACTATCTCTATAGATCTCTATTCCTATCACATAGGAAACGTTTCTATCTTCCTTAAAGATAATTTCCACAAAGGATTCCATTCTAGAACATCTCATTCCTCATCGACATGTGGAATGCAAATACGCTCCCACTAAATCACAGATCCCTTATTTATCTTTGTCATATCAGTCAAACCCTTTGACCATATTATCAAAGTAAAGATCCAGCTCTGAGTTGCTTTTACTCAATGAATCACATTGATTAGTCCATTGTAACTTATAGACTTCATTTGCATTAATGGATTCATAAACCTTATAGGTCGTGTCACGTACACATCCTTGTTTTTATTCCTCATAGGAATGTGGTTTTAGTATCTGTATGCCAAATCTCTTAGTCATTAAGTTGCAATCAACAAGCATCGTCCTTCTCAAAATGTTATCCATGTGTCTTAATGCTTAAGACTCATTCACACTTATGGATTTCATCCCAATGGGTGATACCATCAAGGTCATACCTTGTGGTTCACATGGAAGTCATTTAGGATGCAATGGTCTTAAACCATAACTCAAAATCCGGTTCCTCATATTCATCTAGATAGTTGACTCATCACATGACCAACTCATCACATAGATAATCGAGGTGTATCTATCAAGGATATAAGAACTCACAACTCCTTGTGATTCTTAATGTCCTTTATTAGAGTGGGGTATTCTTTATTTAAGAAGAAATTAGGTATTTGATAATCATCCTCTAACTCCTTAGAGTATGACTCCCTTTTTTATTTAGACATCACCATGCCTTAATCAAGAGTTCTCAAACATTTGGTCCAAGTATTTCATTCATTGATCTCATCAAGAATTAACACTTTACCAAATTCGTACTTCATCTATGATATTCTTGAACACTTCAGATATTCATATTGGTATTTCTCTATACACTGTTTGAAGTACTAGAATTAGCTCTAATAGGTATGTAAATACATCACATGTATTATACCTAGTAGGATAATCACTCTCCCACTACCACTAGTGAAGATTGATTAATCGTGTTTAAGAGATTCATGTATCTTACTGGTTATCCAACCAAAAAGAGTCTAGACCTATCCATCATATGGAATCTAGAATTGAATTTCTCATGATTTATGCTAATTTGATTGTTTGAGTTATCAATAACTTTTAGGTATCATTTTATCTTATGCATACCAAGTACCACAAGATAAAAAAGGCATTGCCACAAAGATTGAAACATCAACTTCATTAATTGCCATCATTGTCATACAATATGCAAAAATTAAGGTGTTTCTATCCATTAGCAAACATGAAATAGCAGTTCATAACTCTATTACATGCCTTCAAGGCTGAAAATAAACTAAAGTACTCCTATCTATGGCTGAAACACTTGCCCCATTTATTGGGTGCTTTACATTTTATATCTTGGTATCATATACCTCAAAAAAATGTTACAAGTTTATGTCATGACACCTTCAGGTGGAGACGTATGTCGCCTCCTTCTTATTTAGTTCTTCCAGATAGATAGGACAATTCCTTTTCCAATATCTTGGATTTTGACAATGGTGGCAATTGCCTCTCTTGGTCACACCTCCCTTGGCCTTGAGAGTTGAAGATGACTTGGGCTGCTGGCTAGCATCAGAACCTTTCTTAGCCTTACCCTTGCCCTTTCACTTGGACTTACCTTTCTTGTTGTTGATCATCATCATAGACTTAGGCTTGTCCTTCTTCATATGTGCCTCATATGTCCTCAACATGCACAACAACTCTGTCAATGGCTTGTCAAAGTTGTTCATGTTGTAGTTCATCACAGACTGACTGTAGGATTCTGGTAATGATTGTAGTATCACGTCAGTAGCCAACTCTTGGCTCAGGGAAAATCCCAGTCTTGTCAGGTTCTCTACATACCCAATCATTTTGAGCGTGTGTGGACCAACTAGATCTCCTTCTGTCATGACACACTTGAACAGCACCCTGGAGACATCATATCTCTCTTTCCATACTTAATCTTCATACATGTTATTGAGATGCTAAATCATCTCAATGACACCCATGTTCTCATGTTGTCTCTGCAACTCGTGGTTCATGGAGTACAACATCAAGAACTTTGCATCAATGGCATCTTCAGAATGTTTCTTATAAGAATCCCTTTATGACTTTGGTGCAGTAGGAGCAGGTTCCTCTAGAGCTGGAGTATCCAGGACATAGAGCTTTCACTCTTGAGTGAGAACAATTCTTAGTGTCCTAAACCAGTCATGGAAGTTAGTCCCATTCAGCTTGTCCTTTTCAAGGACCAATCGCAACGAAAAGTGATTGTTGTTTTTTGTCATTTATACTACAAAAGGAAATATATGCAATTTAGTCCAAAACATAATTTCGACGTATTTGATTGATTTGAAAGGTTGATGATATAATTAGGACTTTAATTAATTATCGCTCCCTCTATTTTTGTTCAAATTGATAGCCCTCACCATCAATTCGGAATATTGCAGTGTACAATCTTCTAGTGGGTCAAGATCCTGAAATCCTCTTAGTCATGGACCAGCTAGGGCTGTCACCCATAACTTAGATCTTCCAGGTAGGCAACTTTTGCCAATTGCATCATATGCAACTCTTGAAAGATGTCATATGCAACTCATTGCCATGATCACCTCCATGCCTCAAGGTGTTAGATCCTATCTAGGTCACCTTGTTAAGTCTGACCCAAAGCCAACACGATGAATATGCACCATGTTAGGGCAGACCCACATATCCATCCTTCACGCTTCCACGAGATAGATGGTGTACCATGCTAGGGTGTGTCCACACTTGGCCGATCAATCTTTGCATGTGTGTCGCATTTGGAAGGCATCTAAAACTGTAATATTTAATGAGATATTTGGTTTTATAGGTATATATACATATCCAATCACCACAATACATAGTACGTATCATATACATGCTATATCCCACAGAAAACATGTGAAACGATAAAAGCGATGATTATGACCATCCTAATATGATTTCTCGAGCCAAGAGGAATCACGGTCATCTAGGTCCACATCACATGCAACCTGTATAAGATGAACTCCGTGCTTTGCCGTTCTGGGTTTGATCAACCCATCTCCATGATTGATCGGCTCGCCATCAGGATGGTCGGTTGGGTGCCACCAGCCAATCGACTGGCACCTCCAGTCGATCGGTTCATTGGTCGTCGTGCATCTCCTCAGGTCACCACCTGCTTGTCTCACTCCTTGAGCCAGTCATCTAGATTTCCAACCGATCGGTTCATGCCTTGAACCGATCGTCTTATTTGTTGTCAGATTGTCCTCTGTGATTTGACATAATAGGAAATATAAAAAGATTTGTCCAATTTACATTTAAATTGGGAAACCCTGAGTTACATTCGGGGGGAGCAAAGGTAGGAAATAAATCTTGAGTTATCCTGAGTTACATCAGGAATAAGGAGGTAGGGAATCGGTGTGCAGACCGAGATGCAAGCAACCACATATAACCATACACAAACATAGGGTTTATTGGCTATAACCACACTATACATCCACGACAAAACTCGTTTAAGGGTGACGCATATCGAGTGCATTCATATCATATATGTATATTGGGATTTGTGGATTTAGGATTGGACATGCATAAAGCCAATTTTATTCACATCGTATGCAATAAATAAAGGTGACAAACCAAAATCGATCATATCGATAATCCTAAAGTATAGAGCAGTTGACGTGGCTCTGATACCACTGTTGGGTTTTAGGGGAAAAAGAGAAGGTAGCGGAAACAAAAATTTTCTTCTCCCTGAACCCAGTCACAAGGAATCATGTCAATGTCTATAAAATAGGAAGGATGGTTTGTAGATACATACCTTTCTTTCGAGGCTTGCTCAGCGACGTTACCTCGCAGCTTGCGCAGTCTTCACCTCTGGTCTTGGACGGAGTCTGTGCAGCTCCTGGTCTCACCGGGACTGTTGGGATTGAAAGTTGTCCTCCGAGCGGTAGAAATCTCCCGCCTTTGTAGTAGTCCACACTGACCACCTAGAACTCTAATTGCCTTGTCGCACAAGGCACCAAAAGGAGTCATACCCTCCTGTCGGCATACTAGTCACTGACATACTCTCCTGCAACCAATCACTTTTCTGTAGTTGTCTTTCCATTGATGTGCTTCCCTTATCGGGTAGCACTTGCTCGGGCTCTCCTAGTTACCACAACCAGAGAGAACTTGAGAATCCCCCAGCACCCCAATATATATAGGAGGGTCATGGGACAGGGTTCTCTACCTTGGGCAATGCGGGATTAAAGCAGGAGTAGAAGGGTTTGAGATTTTCCGCAAAATAACCAATTGTGCTAGCTGAACCGATCATTTCAAGTATGAACCGATCGGTTGGGGACCTAAGCCGATCAGTTCACACCTGAACCGATCGGTTGGGGCACCTGAGCCGATCGATTCACTTATGAAATGATCGGTTCACTGCCCTGGTTAGTTCTCGATTGACGTGTCCTCTTTTGTTTTGAATTGATCCAAATACCAGTCCTTGTTCCAATCAAATTGGAAAAGTGAAACGAAGAGAAATATCTTGTCAACCTGTCTTACCCAACTCGCTCATTTGGACCAGTTGAGCCGATCGGTTCAACCCTTGAATCGGTCTTCTCAACCTATCCTGAGTCGATCGGTTCATCACATGATTTGATCGGTTCACCAAGCTGAGTTGATCGGTTCATCATATGAGTTGATCGGTTGGGAGTGCAGACTGTGCAAAATCAGTCAATTGTAGTTTCAATCAATCTGATACTCTAATCAATCGGTCTAACACCTTGAATAGTATGATATTGTTCTATCAATTGATTGAGTGTTTAATTGAACTACTAAACTCCTTTAGTAATCAACCTAATCATAGTTTGTGGATAAACTCCTCTTCCAGGATAAATCATATGTGTGTGACCCTACATGCCCATTTCACGTTGGCAGTGAAAGTCCATAACACTTATGACTTCACAAGCAAAGAGTGGTGCCTAGTCGCACACCAGTGTTACCCAAATGAAATAGAAAATTGGAGAACAACTTTCAATCCTACAATCCGTGAATGGTGTTACAGCAAATGTATAATTCCTTTGTCACTGATATCCCGAATGAACTCAAGGCATGGAACAGTCATCATGTCAACATTCATTCACTTTCTTGATCTCAGAGTAGATTGGAGGAGATACGTATGACATCAATATCACATATTGATTCACACATGCATGCACATGCCTGTCTCAATCCTACTCATCAAATGGCCATGGATATCAAACTCCCTCAGGAGGGACAAATCCCATATCTATCACATACCCCTCAAATGCCCCATGTGTCAAAGCCACCCAATCATCACCTTTATAACAACCCATGTTTCAGGACTTCGTTTGATGATGTCAAAATGTACCCAACGACATGTGTTGAGTGTAGTGATTTCAGGTCAAAGAATCGCACTCACCACCATCACTGTGAGAACTGACTGTGACTACCATGTCATGATTCCATGTGTCAAACTCACGGTGGGTTTGTCTCGTACACTTGTTCTCTAACAAGTACCTGTGTGTTTGGTTTGATATCTCCATATCATGACTAATAAGATCCTGTCATCAACCAACACCACAATCTAGTCTTCGGTGTCATTGTTTTCTATCTACCTTCCATAATGACATTCGACTGGGGACATAATAAGAATGTACAAACTCTTAGCATTTTTATGATCTCACCATTCATGTCCTTAACCTGAAATCATACATCATTGAGTATTGTCATTCTCTAGACATTCAATATGTTCTATAATTATCTCATATGACTAAACCTGAAAGAATTGGAAGCTTGGCTTTGAAATTTATTAAATCAATCTTAATGTATCCCACCAATCATCCCATGATTGGCTCTCAGGGCATACATACCAATAGAACATTCTTGTTCCCTAATGTGATCAAATTCCCTAAACTTGGCTTATGTAACCTAATGAACATTCTATTAACTAGATCTCTAATCTTTCATGAACTTTGATCTAATGATGATCTATGCTACTTTATGACTTTAGATAAGTATCTTGATGATTTGCATAACACCAAAACATACTTGGTCTATCTTATACTCTAATGGTGACAATCTTGCATGATCATGACTCAAATGACTAGTATGACAATGTCAATGCTTTTGTCGACTAAGCTTGCTCAAATCTTATGATTGCTTCTTTTAAGATCTTAAAATCATAGTCATGGATCCTTGATCTAGTTGTAACATGTCACTCTAACTTCTAATGAACCCACGACATACTATGTTGATTGATTATGCATATGCATGACCTAGTTGATATTTTGAAATCAATGATGAATGATATATTACCTAGATCTAGATGACACATCCAACCACCATGATTATGATTAAATGAAACTTAATCTTGTTGATGATAATCCAATTGTACTTATTTATAATGTTGTTCAGTAATAATGTTGTTCAAGCTTACTCATAGACCCTTCCATTGGGAAGCAGATCAAATGGCACTAAAATGTTGTTCATTATAATGGAAATGCATGTAATACATGTTTTCTTGTTAATATAAAAGTCTTTAATGTTGATTATTTATTTCTGACCATTATATCAAGTATTTCCAAGCATATATGTCCTCTTAAACCTGTAATTTTATGCATTTTATAGCGTACTCAACATAGTTGTGTTGATGTGTACCCATTTTATGTTTTTAGGTAGCAAGTACACTATGAATTTTACTATGATCATTGTTTCTACTCTATTATGACAATTTGTTGCTCTTACTCTTGAATAATCTAATTACATGTAAATGGAATTCATACAGGTTGATATATGGGTTAAGATCTTATGTTAGGTACTAGTTAACTTGCTTTTGATATGCCATGTTGTCTCTTATCTGGTTCTTGTTTGCGGTTTTATTCATGCATATGTTATGTCATCCATTCTAGGGACGAACACTCAAGTCCCATTGCCTTTGACTTTATAGCCAATAGGTGCGGACATTGGGGTTTCATAATAAGTCCTTGTCCTCTTAATTACCTGAGTTCTGATTGGCCTAAATCATACGTCCAAAAAGAGTGGATCTAGAGTACTCAAACGTTTAAATTATAACCCCACACTAAGGACCCATCAACGATAATATGGGGTCCTATGTAGTAAATTGTAGCAAATCCACATGAACAAGGGTGGTATGTGTTATGAATTCTAGATCCTTGGCTTAGTTACACCAACCAAAGAGTGAGATAAAGTTTTGTGTTACATAACAGTGGTACTTCAACAAACACAAAAGAAAATAAGTAAAACAAACCAATAAGTAGAAGAATAAGAAAATTAAAAGATAAGGTATCAAGAATGGATGGGGAAACTTGGATTGGGTTTCACCTCTAAGATTTCTCACCAAGACAAAATACTCACACCCATTTTATACCCTTAGCAAGTTTACAAGCAATCATCATTAGTGTCTATTCACTCCTCTCTCAAGCTTAGGGTAAATCTAGATTATAAGGTTGTCTCTCTCTCTCAAGATGGAAAACAAACAATCAAAGTTAAAACATAAAATCATTATCTTAAGCATTCTAACATTCTCATGCATTCCTACAACTCCATAACACCTAGATATATGTGACTACTATTCTTTTGAGGTATTAATAATCAAACGACACAAGAGAGTAGCTAATCATGCAAGTGAAACATTAAGTTCAAGAATCAGAGACAAAGGAACTATATGATCATGGTAACACTGATCATGGATTGTAGGTTGCAGTTGTTCTCCAACTTCCAAATTTCTTGGGTAGAAATGATGTGTTGCTAGATATCGCTAATGGCTTGTGATGTCATAAGTTGGTTATGAACATTCATTGCCAACGTAACTTGGGACCTATAGAGTCAAACACATTAGATGCACTTGGAATATGAGTTTATTCATGAATGATGTTTAATTTTATTACTATAGTGTTTAGGTATTCAATCAAACAACTAAGGTTGAAAGTTGACTGACTAGACTGTGAACTGAATGGTTCAAGTGGTGACCAATCCATTCAAGTGTTAGGTCAATATAAACAACAATTGGCTGAATACTTACCTGAGATGGTCATATGAAATGACCATTTATGTATGAAATGGTCATTTCAAAAATGCAATTTTTGTTTCATGATATGAAATGACCGCTTAATGAAGTGAAATGACCAGTTCATCATCTGGATCACTCACTTCAATGATCAATTCAATTGGATCAAGTAATGATGTGTATGTCATCGTTGTGCATTAATCAAATCAATATGTTGGAAAACATGAAATATGTTTAACTGACCGCTTCAGGGTTGAATTGATTGCTTCACCAATGGGTTGACCCATTAGACAGTGAAACAACAGGTTCACAATTCACAACTTCTGGAAAATTCATGAACTTTTATCTCTTTTACTCTCAGATGAACTAAAAACTCTGACCTTGGACCTCCTATAAATAGAGGGGTATGAGGGATTCCCAAAAACAACAATAAGCTCTAACAATTATTTTCCTATATGGTTGTGGTAACCAGAGAGCCCTGAGCAAGTCCTACCCATCAAAGGGAGAGATAGCAAGGGAGATACAATTGGGAGAGTGAATCTGTAAGGACCCTGACCCATGTTTTGGGCTAACCCTATTTTCTTTGCTTAATAAAGGTGCTTAGAACCTTAATCAAATCCCTCCAGAAGTTTTGATATCATGTGAAAAACTTATGTTTCCAGTCTGGTCCCGTTTGGATGTTGATTGAGCAATGTTTGCTTGTTTTGGACCAAAGTGCAATTTACCCAAAGTAAGGGGTTATATTGCAATATGTCACATGTATAGCATGCCTTTAGTTCTCTAGCATCATTGAAAATAGAATGATGTTGTGGGTCACCTTGAGGAGGGCCTATGCTCCAAGTTTAAGCTTGGTCGGATGATGCTTGTGCTTTATGTGCTAGTTTTAGTGTAAATTGCAAATTACCCAAATTGAAGTGCCAATATGCAATTTATCAGATATAGAGTCTTATCCATTATGTTTGGCATCATCTAGTATGTGGATTGAAGTGTGGGCACCTTGTTTGGATGATAGTTAAGGAGTGACATCTCTATATAGTTTTTATGCCTTATATGTCACATGTGCTATCTTGTCCTTTAGTGTATCGGGTAGAGCTTGGAGTATGTATCAGTTTAGGGGGTGTGTCACCCAATAAGGGTGCCCAGCTACACGATACACATCCTAGAGTGTATCATTGGGCCGTGCATGTGGATCTTGGGTGGAAACAAATGGTGTAAGAGCATGAGCAAGTGGCATCTAAGTTTATGTGGTTATGAAACATTTCCTTTGCTACCTCTCTCTTCCTTGGTGTATATAACCCCCTTCCATTCTTACCCAAGTGATCTTTTTCAGACACCTCTTTCCCCTTCCTGCATGAGAGGAGCTTGGGAGCTTTGGGAGCTTAAGGAAACCCCCATGGAGCTTGGGAGGCCGAGTTCCTTGCCCATGGAGATTTCTTGCTCAAGATCCGACCTTGGTGAGTCATGCTTCTTTACTAGATTTTCCTTGTGCTTTCTTCTTCACCTCCTTCCTCCCCTCTCAGCCATGTATGGACCCTTGATGAGAGTAGGAAAGGCTGTAGTTCTCTCCCTCTTTACTTCTTCTTGAGCTAATCATAACCATGGCTTCTTCTTCTTCATCATCTTTTGTTTCTTGAGGTGATGATGATGGAGCCGAAGGCAAGTTTGGAGCTTGGGATGGATGATCTTCATGGTGAGGAACGTGGGTTTTCTGCTTGAATCAGGAAGCTTGATGTCTTTCATGGATATCCTCTTAAGTCGGGTTACATAACTCTTAACCATCTCTATTATGTTCACTCTCCATATGTGCATACATTGATTGTTGTCTTTAAATCGATACCCTTCTCTATGATAGTTGTGTATGTGGAACTTGAGATCTATTCTAATGGAAATGGTCATGTTTTATTACTATCCTTATCTTGTTTTCCTTGTGCAAGTTGGTGAAGGGTGTCTTGAGGTTGAAGATGACCCACCCTATATGGTGCTTACCCGATATGGGGCCTTACCCGATATAGAGTCTTGCCCGATAGGTTGTGCTTTGGTTGATGGATTGTGAGCAATACCCCTCTCTCGCTTTGCTGTTGAGAGGTGAGCATAGGATCCTTTGATCCAAATATGTACGATAGTGAGTCCTTGGGTAATACCCCTCTCTTACTTGGTTGTGGAGAGGTGAGCCTATGCTCTATATGGTTGGGCAACATGTACCCTCTTAGATACCTTGGGCGACATGAGTAGACATGCTTTGAGGTTGAGTTTTGAGCAACACCCCTCCTTCCTTGAGTTGTGAGGTGATCTCTAGCTCTTGGCCGATATGATGATGGGTGATATGATAGTTGTCCGATATGAAGCCCTAACCTTATCTTGGATAATATAATGTCTTGGCCGATATGGATGTTATAACCCTAGTTGCCTGACATGTTGTCTTGCGCAATAGGATGCTCTGGCAGATAGGATAACCCTAACCCTAATGGCCAGACATGGCATCTTGGGCAACATGGCATCTTGGGTGACATGGCATCTTGGGCGACATGGAGTCTTGGGTGATAGGGTTGCCCTATCCCTAGTTGACAGATAGGGGTGCTCTTGTTGTGATGATCTCTTGGGCGTCATGGTGTGTTGCCCAAGATAGTGCTCCATGGATGACAAAGATGTGAGTTTGGGTGTTATGTATGGTCCCTTGATATGCTGCCTAATATCATCAACCCTAACCTGATATAAGTGTGTATGTATATGATGACTTGGGAGACACTAAGGATGAATGCTTGGCTGATACCCTATAGGGGGATATGATACCTTGGCCGATATGCCTTTTCCTGATACATGTCTTCTCTTGGTTGATTACCCGACATGAGTATATGCTATGCTTGATAGCTTGGATGGTTCTAGGGTTGAGTGCTTAGCCGATATGAGTCTGAGACTGGGCAGTAGGCCTAGGGCGATACAAGTTGAGATTTTGGATGATATGGTGTCATGAGTAACACAAGGACTAGTGAGGCTTGGGTGAACCAAGTAGGGCATAGGTTGTTACACCTATATATTGTTGATAGAGGTGAACATAGATGGGGAAAGAAGGAAGTCAATCCTGGTAGGGATGACCTAGAGATCACCTTGGTGGTTTTGGTGCTATGAGGTTCTTGGCCGACACAGTTGTGAGGTTGCCTAAACCAAGAGGAAGTGAGATATGTTGGTTGAACATGGAATCTGACATGCTTAAATCCATGAGTTGTTTGATATCTTAGAAGGTGGTATCTTGACAGTGATGGCCTAAGGTATGTCTGGGCGATATGGCCTTTGGAGGTGTTCTTACACGATATGCCTGGAAGCATGGTGCTTAGGGTTGTTGGTGCATGATATCCCTTTTGATGAAGGATTGTGCTCTACCCGATATCCTTGGGTGAGGGTTGGTACCCTACTCGACACTCTTTAGTGAGGGTTCATTGGTCGTTGCTGGGTTTTGGTGAGGGTAGGAAACACCTCTAGTGAATGGTTGTGCCCTAACCTGATAAACCTAAAAAGTTATCTTGAGCCTTATATGATAGTATGTTATCTCACTACCTCGAGTCCATATCTTTGATCATGATGATAAGACATGACGAATAGGTTGTGAACAATAGTATGGTGGTTACCTATGGTTGATGGTAGGTGAACCTTTGATAATGCTTGATGGTAGATCATGGTTGTATGATCCCTAAATATGAATCCTTAAGAATGGTGTGCATGATGACACGAGATATAGGGTATGGTGGATACCCATGGTATGGTAACAGTAATGTGTATTGTTTAATACACCATCTATAAAATTATGCTTCATGTGTTCATAATAATGGATGATTGTTCCAAACCTATAAACTTTGATCTTAATGACATGATATGTTCTTTAAATATTTGTATGTGATGATCCAGTTATCTCTTCTTCTATGCACCCTAACCATGCATGTATTATCAATTGAAATCATAGCCAAGTAAGAGCTATGGTGATTATATGATCATGTGCTTTGTATAGAACTTGGTATATGTGCAATATCTGAGTAATGATGATGTGCCTTGTTGATAAGATAACATGTATCACCATAGGATGAGAAAGAGTTGGTGACCTAATAAAGGTTGAGTGCCTGATTGTTGTGTTATCCTCTAGTTGTGATATGAGGGATTGATATCCCATGATGATGTATGATGATAAAGCCTTGAGAGGCAGTGGCATTATGATATGAGGGATTGATATCCCATGATAATGAAGCCTTGAGAGGCAGTACCATTATGTGATGAACTGAGGGATTGATATCCCATGGCAATATGATGATTTTTGAGGGCATTGAGAATAACATTAACAATGTGACATAAGATAATGGAATTTAATGTTGTTTATGTTTTATATATGGTTGTTTAATACAAATTGGTTGCCCCAACAATCCCCTTAAAATACATTAACTAAATATATATGAAATTTCATGTAGTTTTCCCTGGCCATAGATCCATCATCGTCAGGAGCTGGTGATGGTGAAATGGGTTCTCCTGCGGGTTAACCCGGAGCGCACATTGTTGAATATGTGGGGTTTCTCCTAGCCAAAAATAGGAGGACTAGAGTGCAACTGTAGTTGTAGACTCAAGATGTGTATAAGAGCATGGTGAACAGGCCCATGGCTCAGTGTGATAGAGCATGAATGCATTCATGGCTCGGGAGCACGGTGAATAGGATTGTGGCACAAGATATACTAGCACTGTAACCTATACCAAGGTGGGCTAGAGAAAGGGTAGCCTACGAAGCTGACCCTATGACTGAGGTCACTTCAACAAGAGATTGTGGTCCTGATTTGGTTCTCGTGCACTAACAACGAGGGTAGAGGTCGTGGATTCCGGCTTTTCCATTGATCTTTTATGGCACCGACTTTGGGTTTCGCAAGTGAAGGTTGGATTTGAGTGGTACGACTCACTTCCACAGGGCATAATAATTCGAAATCAAGCCGTATAGTATCTTTGCTTAGGGGAAATATGAAACATTGGATTAGGCCTTGTAATGTTCTTCTATGATCTTTGTATAAGTTTTTCATATACATGTTCTTCATATTCCTTCTTGCATAACTGGTTAGTTATTACCCGTTGTTTAAATTGATCTATCTGCTCAGTTATCTGTGACAATAATAAAGTTGGTAGAGGGTTATGTTTCGTGTTGGGACTGTGTGTCTCACCCTGCTGGTTAATAACCCTTTTTAGGTGGATGTGCCTGGCGAGATAAGGATCATGTGGCTAAAGATGATGAGAAGATGTATCATACCTAGTGGAGTTGATAGTGTCTAACATTAGAGTCCTATGTGTCATCCCTGTACACTCAGGCCTTCAGGAGAGTTTTCAATGTTTCTCATATGATGATCGATGTACGGTTTTCGGATTATGCACCTTGATGTAATAAATCAACATGTGGAACAATTATTTCATGTAACGAGATGGTGGGAAATTATGTTGTAGCACCTTGGAAATATGTTTTGAAAAGAAAGTGTTGGCTCAGATGCAACATGTCTCATCTTATGGTGCTTGTTGTAAATTGGTTTTTATTTCCTGTGATTTTTGGTAACCCGCTGGTTTGTATATAATCGTGCTTTGTTCGAGATAGGATGTCTCAGAATCAGTGCTAGCATGATGACGTTCAAAGGGAAAACTCCTTACCGCCGGATCTGGTAGCACAATGTGGGGATCCCGGTGGTCTACATGGAAACTATATAGAAGAAGATGAACTTGTCCTTCTAGGAGAATGCCACCAAATGCCTTAAGTGGTGATCAATTAGGAGGTCGTTGCTGACAACTGTCCAGGTGCGACTTAAGAAAGAAGCATGTTGTTGCAAGATTTATTATAGAACTTGCTCCAAAACTCAGTATATCTCTTGCTACCTTCCTTCCTAGATACGTCATTGTTAATAAAATCTTACTGATTAGGGAATCGGGCATTAAAAATTTTGTTTCTGTTTTCTTATTTGTTGTCCTGGTTTAGGGTAATTTTCATCCTTTGAGATTGTTTACATTCCAAATAATATTAATAATGCACTTGAAATTGAATTGATAATTTAATTCATTATAGGAGGAGTTAGATCTGATTTAACCATAATATCTTGAATAAATGTCCATGACATTTTATTGTAATGCTTTCCTAGATCAATTTGCATTTCCATATGGGGGGCTGAACCAGGTTTTTCTCATATTGTGAATAAACTCTTGTACAAGAATTATATTATCCACAATTCTAGGTCATGGAATGAAGCTTCTTTTTGCATTTGAGATCCAAGAATTTAGAGGTGGTTTATGTCTATCAACTATCATCTTAGAGATCAATTTTAGACAAATGTCTTTCACTTATATAGGACGGAATGATTACCTTTGGTATGGTGAGATATCTTTGGAACAATTACACAATTGAATGAATGATTGAGCCTTTGACAAGTGTCCATTGAGCCTTAAAGAATGATATATTTACTCCATCAAGAAAAAAAGTCATGAAACTACCCATACTATGTAATGTATCATGGACTTCAAATTATATAGACATTGCATATTGTAGATTCCATCCTCATATCAAGGGGTAAAGCAAGGTGTCTTTCTATCCATGTCAGTTAGGGAATATTCCATTATATTTTTGAATTGGATCTTGAAATGGTTTAGAACCATATTACTTAAATATTTTAGATGTGAAATCCATTCACCATCTAAATTTTAAATATTAGATACATTATTACCATCTATCTAACTTGATAATTGCATGGTAGAATGAATGTTATGTTACCCTTTTAAACTTGTTTATACGAGACTTCAATTTTAAATTCCACTTCATCTTGATATAGTAGAATTTCACATTTATTTTGCAAATGACTACTATGTTCATCTAAGGTAGGAGAATAATCAGTAAAGAGAGAATTTGGTGTGGATCATATATCCTACAACAACTGCTTCTTCAACTGGTCATTTTACCCAGAGTGATGCCTCTCCTCGCAAAAGACTTGGACAAATGGCATTCATCGATCAATAAATGAGAACGATAATATAAAATAAACCAAAGTTAAGATTTCTATATTTTTGTGTGTGTTCCATACAAATTTTATTTTTGAAACATTATTATGTCTGGTGCAATATGGAATTTTTAGTAATATTAGGTTATGATTCAACCATGCCCTTGGTAAAAGGTGAATACTATATTTTAAACAAGCATCTATCCACTCTATATTAGTCATAAACCTATCTAGTCTTTCATATAACCTACAACTCTTGTACATGAAAGGAAACCCCAAAAATCATATGTCAGATAATCACTCGTCTATTAAGATCTCGTGAAATATGATTGAACATATAACTGCCTATTATGTCTTGTGGATGTAGCATAGTGTTCAAACCCCCCTCCATTGCCCAAGGTACATTAATATGATTGTCAATTCTAATCATATGGTTTCATAATATTTTTTAAATTACGGTTTGATTGAGCATAAACAATTGTTAGGTAGAAAGAATCATTGAGCTTGCAATGAATATGTTTCCTTGGACTTTCCATAATAATAATAGAACATTTTTCATCCTTTCACATTAGCTAGATTCAACTATATAACCCAAAAGCTTCATGTTAATGCAATCTACCAGAACCCAAACATCTAATAGTATCAGCTACTCTTGTTCAGGAGATTCTTGGTTCTAGTACATGTATTGGTTTATAATATCTTTCAAAGTGTGAAAAGTGGACTTATTTCCAATACTAGAAATGTTGCAACATAATGTATTACCCTAAACTTTTAATTGCATATGAGATTGTAGAATATAATACTTACTCTTATGAATGATCATGGAACAAATGATCTTCAATGTTGGTGGTAATATTAGATTTTCATTTGGGTAGGGAAGTTCTTTGAGTACCACATAGTGATATTGATCATCCTATTGTATGCCGATGGACTCAACATTTCTTGTTGTGTAAGAAATCACCATGTCTTTGTCTGGGTTCACCACTAAATACATATTATCATTTTCTAAAGTTGTTTTAGATATTTAAATGTGAATAGCTACTTGATGATCATGTGGAGTAATATCCTCAAAATCTATATGATGGTGGTCCTTAGAATTGTCATTGGTTGTCTATTTTTCTTTCTGAGTTCATACCTTTGATTTTATCCCAAAATATGTAAATTAATAACATCAAGTTGTGAATCAATAATAGTTTGAACATCCATGTGTCTTTCATCATCATTACCATTCAATGGCACAAATATATTTCTACTATGTTGAATTTTTTGACTTGTAAAATTTAATTCTTTGGACATATTCCTGGATTTCTTTTTCTGAGTCTGTATGTACTTCCTAAATTATGTATGTCAGTAGTACTCATAAATAATCCATATCATCCCACCCTCTTTTGGCTCTTGTTCCCCAGTCATGAAGAATTCTATATTAGGGTTTTTTGCACAATATTTAATGACATGATCCATAAAACTGCAATTATTGCATATCTTCAAAAGGGACTCAAATTTTAAATTAGTACCATTGATGATGAGTTCTAGATGAACCACATATCTTCATTGCTAGTTCAAAAAATCTACTTTGGGTATAGTTTGAATTCTGATCGTCGACTCTTAGTAGTTTAGCCAAAGCCTCTCCTATCTTCTAAAATATAACTTAATTATATAGGTGCAAGGGTAGGTCTACGATTCACATCCAAGTCACAATCTTTGAGGAATCCCTGCTAATGGTACATTGTTACCATTACACTTTCAAACCATCAGGGTCGATTCAAAGATGTACCATTGACCCCCCAGTTAGGTAATTTAGGTAATCCTATTCCCATGTTAGTTGAATAACAAAGTGGTTTGTGCTAATTTGATACATTCTCCATCTATTAGTTTCCCCCCAAAGAGATTTCAAACATTTTGAAATAGTTCGATACCCAATTAGTTTACTGGTAAACTTAATAATGACTAGATACCTCCACATTTAATGGAGGACTGAGTAAGCTTTTAGTGCAATTAACAATTATGGTGAACCTCTTTCATTTACAAATGAAATATATTGGGTTTATATCTTCTAGATCATCCTTTCCAATGTAACTTCTCTGATAGTGCATAGAAGATGTTCCTTCAATCACACATCAAAATAAGTAATTGATTGTGGTAACTACCGATGTTGCTTCATTCAATGTTGCAGGTGTCAACATTGTCTTTTGAAGTGATCCACATTTATTGGTGGATAATAATGTAGAGGATGAGAAGAAGAAGCTAGACAAGATGCATGCTTTCCTTACATTCATGAGTACACCAAATCAATTTCAAATCCTAGTAGACTTAGTTGAGATTGTTCATCAGAAATGTTATACCCACTTCTATAGCATGCATTGGTGTTGTGACCTCATTTTGCCTCTATACTACCATCATTCTCCATTTCTCTTACGTTAGATTTGAAAACCTTTTGACTTCTTACCTTCAGGTTCTATACATATAGAGTTTCTATGAATATAATATATGTAACAGTTAGTCAACAATCAACGATGAAGAAGATATTACTATTGAAGAAGACCTCAATAAGAGACAACTAGATTTTCCCACCCTGTGTTGTCCTCCAACTCTAATCCACATATTGATAGGCTCAGATGAGCATCATTGTCCAGTGTGTCACCACCATTAGTATTCCCTCCCATGACCCCAAAACCACTATGTCCATGTTGTGCACTAGAGTGATGACCTCCTACACCATATCTAGAATAAATTCAGTTACCCCTATCACCCTCTTCACTCCCGTCATTCTCCATTATAATACCTTTAAGCATGATTTGTGGTTTTTAACTGTAATGCAGTTGTTGATCTAAAATTAGTGTTATGATAGTGTATGTCCTAAAAGTCAATCATTTTATGATTGTTGTACAATCTTAGTGAACATAGTAAATGTCATTGAATAATTGGTTCATAGTCATGAATCTTAAAGTATGTGACTTTAAGATGAGTTCTATCAAATTCTAAGAATAATCTTAATATATATCTCTATTCAAGTATTATATTAGAAATAGGGAACCGATGATACACTGGGACTAGCATGTGTGTTGGTTAATAACCATGTCTCATGCATCATATTTATTTAATATCAAGTGAGATACAAGGTACTTGTTAGAGAACAAGGTTAATAGATATACCCATCTTGATAGTGCTTCATGGATTAATGTGTGCTTGTCATAATTGGTTGTCAATATAATAAACAAGATTGTAATCCTCAAACTAGAAGTCGCTATAGTGAACCCATTATGTTGAAGAAGTTTACCATATATCAAGTAGTAGGTGTGATGAGATTCATGGTACTCATTGTGAGATATTTATGTGGCACTTGTCCTTTCCATATAACATGAGGATGTCATAAGCCTAAGAATAAGTGAGATGTGAATATGCATAGATAATATCGTGCAATTTAGTATGGGATACCAAGCTCATATGTATATTTCAAGTATACTTGAAGACCAACGACATTGGATTGAACTTTCCAAGGAAGATTAGTCCAAGAATCTAGTTCAAACTAGATATGTGTGAAACAAATGGCCATACACAGGGTGAAATCAGACATGAAAGGCTTATTTTTGTTAGAATATTTATGCTATTTAGGTAGTAGTGGTTTATTTCTATGCACCACTCATTTCTTTTGGTTTGTAATACTTATTACTAGAATCACTTGCAATGTAGTATGGTGATGCCTACATAGATACACATAAAGAGATTGTCACACACAAACTTCATAACATATATGTGTTAATATAACATTTTTGAGGAAAGCATATTAGACTGAAATAGAGACATATGGGTCCAAGTATGACGCTTATTGTTCTAAAAATGAACCCAGTTCAATATTAATGGAACCATTGGATTGAACTTGAAACTTGGTCAAATAGTTGGTTTAATAATCTTGAATAAATATGTTTGTTTTTTTATGTTTATTAGGACGTGGTAATATCATGATACAAGTTTGGTGAAGTTTGAAACTTAATTTATTATTCAATTATAGGATATACTGAGTTGAACGTATAAAATCAAAATTACCAAATTCAGATTAGTTTTGGAATTTGATCAAAAGCCAAGAAAAGAGTTAGGGGTTGGAAATTTTTCTATATGTGCACGGATACATTATGAACACATGGCTGATATTTGAGATTTATTTAATAAGTTAGATTTTTGGGTCATATTGACATGAACCCATAGTTCAGATAGACATGGAACCGGTTCAATCAGGCCTAGCCTATTTGTCCCTAGCCATTTGATAAGAATGCATGGGTGTAAATGGTGTGGGTATTTCCATGCTCATACATATACACATTTATTCTAGCAGGTATGGGTTTGATACTAAACTGACATAATAAAAATCTAGACCCACATCGATCCTATGAGTATGAGGGGCAGATATCATGTAGGAGGCTCTGTATAATACATCATATTATGTATGTAAGAAAAATTATAACATGTTCTATATATTTTAATAAAACAACAAATTGCTATGGATACAATATTAACATCACATAATTATATTTAGTAATTCAATAGTTGATATATTGAAGATTAGTTGATTTATTATATATCTGTAGTCATTGTCTTAATGTTTGAGTTTGTAGCAATGATGTTACTATTTTGGTTTTTCGTTTGTGTTATTTTGGTTAGAATTGTAATTAGAATAACTAATTATTAATTAGATGATTAGTCTCAACTCTATTTTAATTATAAAACATAATCTCAACTATTATATTAGTTAGATTAGTAAAACATGATATTAATAATATACCCTTTAAATATTTATTTATACATAATGGGCATACGGGTTTAGTGGGTGTGGGTCTAAACATACCCGTTAGTGGTCCACTTAAATATGGGTCTTTGTATATGAGGGTCCACAAGCATACAAGTACAAACATTTAGACCCGTTATGGATTTTTAAAGGATTTGGATTTGTGGATCCATGTGTATATCAGACCCATTTATAGACTTACAAGAGGGGAAAGACCACGTCTCCCATCTTATTGGATTATAGATTGTAAAAATGATGTAGGATGATCCCCCACTAGAGATTTAAGTCCTATAATTATTTGGATCTTATCACAAACCAAGTACTAAATGCAGATGTTCTAAGCATAATCTAGGAGTTGTCTCACATTATTGTCTAAGAAGAATCAAGACTCACAATCCCTATTGATTTGGAAGAAAGACTGATGTCTTAGACTTACATATGGAATAGGGAGTAGGTGTTGAGGATACCACTACGACCCCATTAAATCTTCTAAATCCAATTGTGATGGAAAATGGTGTCTCACTTGTAATGCAACCTCACCAGACTTGTTTTATGCAGTCGTTCTCAAGTAGAACAAAGGAATATTGTGTGCCCTACTATGAGTAGACTAATAAGAAAGAAAGAATGAATACACTAAGACCCCATCATAGGTAGGAATATGTCAAGAATCTTCCCTAGATGCCATGAAGCACGTCATTTGCATACCAAAATATACAAGGGGAAATCCTAGAGTTTAACTTTTTTAATGATGGTTAATTCGATGCAAGCAATATGTGATTTTAGTATCGAAAGTTTTGGTCTCATAGGACAATGTGATTAAATAGAACCAAATGCAAAGGACAATATTTGAAATTTATTTTGAGAGAGGTCAATTAAAAGTAAAGAAAGAATCTAAACTATAGAATTAAAACTAGTTGATTTAGATCAAGGATAAGAGATATTGGGGGTTCGAGGTCATAAACCAAATTCCTACATTAAATGATTCAACTCATTTTATTCTAGTGATTAAATCATGAACATGTGGATTTGTGTCTTTGAAGAGCACAAATCTCACAAGGGTCAGACTTCTCTCAACCCTGGGGTTTCGATGTATGAGGATCCTCATCTAGCCATCCAATAAAATCCCTTCAAGGGTCTCATCCAAAATATGTGATCTTCATTCTAAAGTTCAAAATAATGGATCATGGGTCTCATCGCCATAAACTATAACAAACAAGACAAAAAGGGTAAAAAGATCATACTCTTAATCATGGGTCTTGTCAGGTTATTATGAGATCATTCTTGTTGGGATCAGGGGTCACATTGTAACGACCACCACCAAACCATAGCCAAATCGTTACCAAATATGCAGAGTAATCATAAGAAATAGATTAGCAAAAATCACTAAAAATTAAAACCATTTTTGCAAAGAGATCCATTTCTAGGAAAACTCTTTAAGGAAGAACCAAAACCTGATATTCACATTGATCATATATTTTACATACACTATACCATCTCTTCTTGCGGATAACATATAACAATTGCTTTCTCAAAACATATACATAAAGCAACAACAAACCTCAAGCATACAATCCAAAATCTCAGATTGTTCATAAAACCAACACGTACTAAATCCATGGACCTAAGAGTACAGAGATGACACATAGGACTTCTATCTACAAGACATGAAAGACAGTACACTCAACCTGAGCTGTCACTGATGTTGTAGTTCTTTCTCTGAAGTATGGTCTCAATCCCCCTTGAGCACGTCCACCTAAAAAAATGTGGATCCCACGGGGTGAGACAATTGTCCCAGTGAGAGATATAACTCTTTGCCAACAATGTTATTATCACAGTTAAATAGTATTAAACTGAGCAGAGGATAAGCAGTTTAGAACATTCTCATCTTTTAAAGCATTGCTTCTATGATAGAGAAATAAATCATCTATTCTATTTATAAGGAATATGAAGAACATGTATATCATTTGCCCATCATACTATATCAACATCTCAAGCTTATCTTGTGATACTCATTATCATGGTATGACATCCATGAATCATTCTCATTTCTATCTATTGTCCCCAGCCAATCTGCTAGCCAGATATTGAATTATACCAGTCATGTGAATATACATCATCATATTTTATCCTAGTATTGTCTTTGCCAATCTTGTGAGGTTATTCCAGGCATTGGACTATGCTAATCTGGTGCAACTATTCTAGGTATTGGACTATGCCAATCATGTGCAACAATTCCAGGTATTAGACTATGTCAATCATTTGCAACTATTCCAGGTATTAGACTATGCCAATCATGTGCAACTATTCCAGGTATTGGACTATGCCAATCATGTGCAATTATTCCAGGCATTGGGTTATTACCAATCATGTGCAATTATTCCAGGCATTGGGTTATTACCAATCCTATGCAATTATTCCAGGCATTGGGTTATTACCAATCATGTGCAATTATTCCAGGTATTGGGTTATTACCAATCATGTGCAATTATTCCAGGTATTAGATTATGACCAATCATGTGCAATTATTCCAGGTATTGGGTTATGACCAATCCTATGACATTATTCCAGACATTGGGTTATTACCAATCCTTTGCAATTATTCCAGGTATTGGGTTATGACCAATCCTATGACATTATTTCAGGCATTGGGTTATTACCAATCCTGTGCAATTAGTCCAGGTATTGGGTTATGACCAATCCTATGCAATTATTCCAAGTATTGGGTAATGACCAATCCTGAGCAAATATTCCAGACATTCGGTTATGACCAATCCTGTGACATTATTCTAGGCATTAGGTTATTACCAATAATGCGCAACTATTCCAGGTATTGGGTTATGACCAATCCTGTGCAATTATTCCAGGTATTGGGTTATGACCAATCATGTGCAATTATTCCAGGCATTGAGTTATGACCAATCCTATGACATTATTCCAGGCATAGGGTAATTACCAATCTTGTGCAATTATTCTAGGTATTGGGTTATGACCAATCATGTGACATTATTCCAGGTATTGGGTTATGACCAATCCTATGCAATTATTCCAAGCATTGGGTTATGACCAATCCTATGACATTATTCCAGGCATTAGGTTATTACCAATCCTATGCAATTATTCCAGGTATTGGGTTATGACCAATCCTGTGACATTATTCTAGGTTTAGGGTTATGACCAATCTTATGCATCTCATCACTGAATAGCACATCACCTTTACTAGGCATTATACCTTGGCCAAGCCATCATACTTGTTCACATCCTTTATATAATACAAGTATTCCTCTTATCTCCTTTAAGCATATTCAAAACACTATAGCCCTTATTTGGCTATAAGCATAAAGCATGTATGATCAAGATTTCATTATTAATATTGTATCCATTTATTATTATTATTATGTTACTAAGCTTCCATTTCCTAGTTTATTTTAAACATTATCATTTCTTACATGAGACTTTTATAAACATCTTGTTACCTCTCACTAGGAAACAACTATTCTCATAGCTCACAGGGCCATCAAACATCTTTCCACCTCTCTCTAGGAAACAACTAATCACATGGCTCACAAGGCCCATTAAAAATCTTGTCACCTCTCACTAGGCAACAACTAATAGCATGGCTCACAAGGCCCATTAAATTTTATTATATGTAACATCATAGCTCATACTTAGCTATGCTCATTATCTCATGCTACCAACATGGTTTCAATATGGTTAAGGTTTCCCCTTTATTAACCAATTATAATTTCAACTCTTATCATTATTCTTCATTAGGGTTAAGTTTTCTCTTATAAAACCATCTAGGGTTTTCAAGTACATTTATCAAGAATCAAACCCTAATTCAGTCTCCACACATATTAGGAGTATCAATGTATGCTCATTTTATGATTATCATAGAAGTATGAGTTTTTGTTTCATCCTTACTAGGATGTTGATTACTTCATACTTTATTAAGTTGGTTCAACATTTCCTTCAAGGTTCATTAGCCTACTTAATCAATATTTACCTCTTAAGGTATGACTTGATATAAGACACTTCATGTGTTACTCCATCATGTACATTGCATCTAAGGTGCTTTCCTTCATATGGGTTTTGAGGTGCTTCCACCATATCGGGTATGAGGTGTGAGCTTGCTACCCATATCACTTTAGAGGTGTATGTGTGCTTACCATATCGGGTATGAGGTGTATGTGTGCTTACCATATCACCCTTGAGGTGTATGTGTGCTTACCATCTCGGGTTTGAGGTGTATGCTAGCTTCCATATCACTTCAGAGGTGTATGTGTGCTTACCATATTAGGCAAAGAGGTGTGTGTGTGCTTCACACCATATCGGGCAAAGAGGTGTGTGTGTGCTTCACACAATATTGGGCAAAGAGGTGTGTGTGTGTGTATGCTTCCCACCATATCGGGCAAAGAGGTGTGTGTGTGTTTATGCTTCACACCATATCGGGCAAAGAGGGGTGTGTGTGTATGCTTCACACCATATCGGGCAAAGGGGTGTGTGTGTGTGTATGCTTCACACCATATTGGACAAAGAGGTGTGTGTGTGTATGCTTCACACCATATCGAACAAAGAGGTGTGTGTGTGTATGCTTCACACCATATCGGGCAAAGAGGTGTGTGTGTTTAACCCAATATCATTTTTGAGGTGTATGCTTGACCTCCTATCGTGCAAGAGGTGTATACTACACCACCATATTGTGAAAGAAGGTATAAAATCATAACCATATCATTTTAGTGGAGTAGGTCCATCACCATATCGGGTTAGAGGTGTCTGCTTGTGTGCTTGGACCCGATATCACTTTATAAGGTGATACCATAATCTTCAAGCTCTAGACCTTCATTGTACTTATTATAGTACAAGGATAACTGGTCTAAGAAACTACTAGAACTCATTAATATATCAAGTATCCAAGACAATTTCAGAATTTAAAGTAGATCATCATGTATAGCAAGAAAGATGGTGAATAATAACATGTTTGGGTTCAAGTTATATAACTCGCCTTAAGAACAACTTCAAAGATCTAAGATCCAAAGCTCCATGTTCCTAAGGTTTAATATGACTTATCAAAAGTCCAAGGCTCGTTCAAAACTCCTTTATATGCAAAAAATCACCATGTAAAGGCAATTGTTGAAGAAGAAAAGAAAGAAAGATCATAACCCTAGATCCATGCTTCATTCCAAGGTTGAAGATGACCATGGTCTTATCTTAGGGTTATGATTTGATCTCATTCTTGCTCCTTAGAACCTTTGAACGATACCTCACTACTCATGCACGATATGCCCTCACTTTTTCCCGATATCCCCTTCACTTGTGGCCAATATAACTCCACTATGGCCGATATCAACTTGCTATGGTCAATATCACTTGCTATGGCCGATATCACTTGACATTGCCGATACCAAGGCCCTATGAACGATACCACTTCACCCATGCAAGATACCAAGACTCCATGCACGATATCAAAGAGCAAGGAGGTGGTAGGATTCGAAAAATTTCACTTAGGGGCGAAAGGAAGGGTATATATACTTGAGGTTCATGAAAAAGTGTGTATATGAGGTGTCATCAATTACTACTAGTAGGTGCCACATGGCCATGCATGGATTAAGACATGTACTTGCATGCAATCCATCTTTATCTTGCCATGAAAAATAAAAAAATTGAGGATAATGCAATGGATAAGGGTTAGCCCCTTTGTTTATCTTCTAGAACATGCCACTTCCACTCACATTATTATATTCACAATTCAATGCAAACTTTCCCAAGGAAAGTTGCAAGCCGATATACATTGCTTTATTGAGGTGCTTAGATCATTTTTGAAAATTCAAAGACTTAACAACACGATATGGGGGTCTCCTCTTTGGTTCCTTGGCCGATAGGGACTCCCATTTAACAATATAACCTGATACACCTAATACAAGCTCAAATTAGGGTTTCCATTTAAACCCCTTTCTTGGTCTTTTCATCACCAAGAATACCATCACTCATAATTGATTAAAACATGGTGACTCGTTATTTATCTCTCCTATAAATGATACTAGGAGGGAGTAGGGACACTCTAGAGGTGGTAATTTGCATATCAACCCTATATTTTGGGTAAATTACAACTTGCACCAAAATTGGTACACAAGTCACCACCATTATTCAAACAAGTTAAAACTTGGAATTTAGGCTTTCCACAAGACACAACCTTGCATAATTCTCTCAATTATGATGCTAAAACAATTAGGGAACATTCAACATGTGACAAATTACAATATATCCCCTCATCTTGGGTAAATTGCATGTTGGTCCAAAACATGAGAACATTGCTCAAACATTATTCAAACATGACCAAATTTGAAACATAAGTTTGTTACCTAATAGAAAAACACTTTATAGGATTATATTCAAGTTATAATAAACTTAATTAGGCAAAACAAATAGGGTTACCTCATAACCCAGGTCAGGGTCATTACAAATTATAAACCCCTAACAAGGATTTTGTTCCTGAAATCCCAGGTAAAGGGAGACAGGTATTATTCATTCATCATATCATCAAGTATCTACATAACATATTAATACCATGGATATTCCATAGAAATTTGACCAACAAAAAGTCCTTTTACATAGGATTATCATAGAATCTGTCATACAGGACACATACTCCACTATCCTTTTCATTATTTACTGTAGAGTCAACTGTGTGTCAGGTAACATTTTTCTTAGTTAGAGAATCATTATACATACCTTATTTAACTCAGGTGTCAAACCATAATGATTTGTCACCTTTTCAACTTACATCTTTATGTAATAAGATCATTGATCTTGGGATTTTTCTATACCCCTCACTTAGTTTGTCATTTCTCTTTCAAGGAAAGACCAGAGTCACATTCTGTCACCCACTTGAGACTACAAGTATTATCATGCATCTGTTTTGCCACTCAAATCTGCTGACACAACACTAAACTTTCTTATGACTTGTATCAATTATCCCTTTAGCTGTTTATTTTCTTGTCATAAGGAGAGGCTACTTATTAAAGAAGAACTATCTCAGAGGTATCTCTAGATGTTATGTATAAGATGCCTCAACAAATCTAGATAGGGATATTCTAAGAAGTTATCTTTAACTTGATCAACTTTTCCCAAAACAAGTCTACAATTGTTCCTTCAACTCATACATCTTTGTTGATGTCATGTTTATGTGTGGCATAAACCCCTAACATATGGTATCCATACTACAGTATGTAACTAGACAAATTTCAAAGTTGGCCCTTCTAGGTAACCAAAAATTATTCATCTTATCAAGATTCATGTTCCCATCTTCTCATATCATTGAAAGTCCTTGAATACTAGGATTCTTTACCTTGGTATCCATTATATGTGCCTAAAACACATCACATCACCATCATTTCCATCCTCTGTTTTTATTACTAAAACTAAACATATAATATGACCTTTCTTTAATCTTAGGATATTACTTAACACATATACTTTGTCTTGGAACTAAGATCCAAGACTAGATGATACTTTTTAAAGTATCCATCTATAGATTTCTTCTAATCCATGCACATCAAGTCTCGTAAGACTTACATGATTGTCGTGTCCCGAAAGGGAAAGAGCACAAGAAAACATAGTCCTTTTTATCACCCTGTCATTATTCAAGGTTGTTTATTTAAAGAAAAGAGATTATCACCTTCTTCGAGTATTACATGAACTTTCAATTATTCATGTGTCATTCAATCTTATTTCCTCTTAGGTTCCTTACCTTCAGCATAGGAATTATAGAGATGATTACATGTCACCACCTCTCAATATTATCATCATCATGGTTACTAGATCTAGGTATTTAAACCCTCAGTTCATCACTGAACATTGTTACCTCTCATCAGGTAACTGTTACCTCCAGGTCCTCAGACCAAGGTATACATTATACTAAAAATCTTCTTTTGTTTATAAGTTGATCTATGATTAACTCAGATCTTGCCATATATCAATTAGGATGTGGTAGAAATATTCATGCCACATATTCTCTTTAGATTGTCTCAAAATGACTACTTGATCAGAGTAATCAGAAAGATAGCAATCTAAGATTTCCATACTTACCGTACCTTCAATACATGAATACCTGGCCAGGGTATTCAAGAACTAAAGTTAGGTAGTATGCATTTGTTTTATTTTATGTTTCATCTCTTTATATTTTTACTACTTAGTATCCCAAATTTTCTCTGGGTTTTTCTTTTACATCTCTTCCCTTCCTTCATGAAGAGAGAAATTTCAAAACATATAATAGAATATTGGACTGAATATAAGTTCTCATCCTTCTTATCTCTTTCTTATGTCATCATAGGACTAATTAAAGGAAGCTCAACAACAACTACCTTCTTATAATTATCAGATAAAATCTAGAGAAGGCATATCAGAATGAGAAAGTTCTATCTGACTGTCACCCCTCGCAGTCATCTACCACTTTAGGTTGACTCAAACATAGATTCAAGTTGTTTCATATTGTTACTTTTGCCTTTTTACACTTTTGGGTTGTAAATTTCATAAGCCCTGTCGAGTCTGCCTCGGTTGTTGGGTCATTTCCTCCCTTCTTTTTTAACAAAAGGGTTTAGTATGCTCAAAATGTCTATATCTATAACATGTCTTATCCTTTTACCATAGTCTTATCAGTTTAATTATTGATATAGAAGCTAAGTCAGGAGTTCTTACAGGTGAAAATTTAGGACTTTTGCCTTTACTTAGTGACTACTGCCCCGGGGTACTAGGCATTTATTGCACTGGTGGTACCACAAACGTTGGCTTTTTAGAACAACTAGGCAAATGTCTCCAGATTTATAGAGACCTTTCCTTCATTCTCAGCTTATTGCCTCTCCTTGACATTGCCATCACAGATGTACTATCTGTCTATACTTATTGTAGAGTCTATTTTCTTGAAATATGTTAATTCTTCCCACATTTCCCATTCTTCCAACATGACTATGTCATTCAGGAACCATTTCAAAACCCAAAATTTTTGCATTGAGGGCTGGTAACCTAGGTTGTAATGCTAGTATCTAGTCTACTATATGCATCGCTATTGTCCTATCTAGCCCAACAAGAGCATAAAAATAGGATTCTCTATCTTGATTGGGCCAAGATGGGAATTTTTAGGAACTCATTCTTCTCTTGCCTAATCCCTTGCACCCTCTCTTAGTGCAACAACATTGCTCTTAGCAATGTGTTCCTCATGTTCTCCATTCATTTTAAACTTCACCCTTTCTTCTGCATAAGAAGAAGTCACTATAGAGTATACTTGAGGACACTAGAACAGACTCAACACCTTAGTCCTATGTATCTATAGACTTAGCGGACCTTAAGCTCTGATACCAAAACGTATAATGAACACCACCAAACCGATAGCCAAATCATTACTAAATATGCAGAATAATCATAAGAAATGGATTAACAAAAATCACAAAAAATTAAATACATTTTTGCAAAGAGATCCATTTCCAGGAAAACTCTTTCAGGAAGAACCAAAACCTGATATTCACATTGATCATATATTGTACATACACTGTACCATCTCTTCTCAAGGATAACATATAATAGTTGCTTTCTCAAAACATATACATAAAGAAACAACAAACCTTTAGGCATACAAGCCAAAATCTCATATTGTTCATAAAACCAACACGTACTAAATCCAAGGACCTGAGAGTACAGAGATGACACACAGGACTTCTTTCTACAAGACATGACAGACATTACACTCAACCTCATCTATCACTGCTATTGTTGTTCTTTCTCTACAGTATGGTCTCAATCCTCCTCATGCACGTCCACCTAAAAAAATGTGGATCCCACGGGGTGAGACAATTGTCCCAGCGAGAGATATAACTCTCCACCAACAATATTATTATCACAGTTCAATAATATTAAATTGAGCTGAATTTAAGCAGTTTAGAACATTCTCATATTTTAAAGTATTGCAACTATCTATGATAGAGAAGTAAACCATCTATTCTCTTTATAAGGAATATGAAGAACATGTATATCATTTGCCCACAATACTATATCAACATCTCAAGCTTATCCTGTGATACTCATTATCATGGTATGACATCCATGAATCATTCTCATTTCTATCTGTTGGCCTCAGCCAATCTGCTAGCCAGATATTGAATTATACCAGTCATGTGAATATACATAATCATATTCTGTCCAGGAATTGTCTTTGCTAATCATGTGAGGTTATTCCAGGCATTGGACTATGCCAATCCAGTGCAACTATTCCGAGTATTGACTATGCCAATCATGTGCAACTATTCTAGGTATTAGACTATGCCAATCTTGTGCAACTATTCCAGGTATTAGACTATGCCAATCCTGTGCAACTACTCCAGGTATTGGACTATGTCAATCATGTGCAATTATTCCAGTTATTGGGTTATTACCAATCATGTGCAATTATTCCAGGCATTGGGTTATTACCAATCCTGTGCAATTATTCCATGCATTGGGTTATTACCAATCATGTGCAATTATTCCAGGAATGGGTTATTACCAATCTTGTGCAATTATTCCAGGTATTGGGTTATTACCAATCTTGTGCAATTATTCCAAGTATTGGGTTATGACCAATCATGTATAATTATTCTAGGTATTGGGTTATGACTAATCCTGTGACATTATTCCAAGCATTGGGTTATTACTAATCATATCCAATTATTCCAGGTATTGGGTTATGACCAATCCTATGACATTATTCCAGGCATTGGGTTATTACCAATCATGTGCAATTATTCTAGGTATTGAGTTATGACCAATCCTATGCAATTATTCCAGGTATTGGTTTATGGCCAATCCTATGCAATTATTCCAGGCATTGGGTTATGACCAATCCTGTGACATTATTCCAGGCATTGGATTATTACCAATCATGTGCAATTATTCTAGGTATTGGGTTATGACCAATCCATTGACATTATTCCAGGTATTGGGTTATGACCAATCATGTGCATCTCATTACTGAATACAACATCACCTTTACTAGGCATTATACCTTGTCCAAGCCATCATACTTGTTCAGATCCTTTATATAATACAAGTATTCCTCTTATCTCCTTTAAGCATATTAAAAACACTATAGCCCTTATTTGGCTATAAGCATAAAGCATGCATGATCAAGATTTCATTATTATTATTGTATCCATTTATTATTATTATTATGTTACTAAGTTTCCATTTCCTAGTTTATTTTGAACATTATCATTTCTTACATGAGACTTTTATAAACATCTTGTTACCTCTCACTAGGAAACAACTATTCTCATGGATCACAAGGCCATCAAACATCTTGTCACCTCTCACTAGGCAACAACTAATCACATGGCTCACAAACCCCATTAAACATCTTATCACCTCTTACTAGGCAACAACTAATCACATGGATCACAAGGCCCATTAAATTGTATTATATGTAACATCATAGCTCATACTTAGCTATGCTCATTATCTCATGCTACCAACATGGTTTCAATATGGTTAAGGTTTCCCCTTTATTAACCAATTATAATTTCAACTCTTAGCATTACCCTTCATTAGGGTTAAGATTTCTCTTATAAAACCATCTAGGGTTTTCAAGTACATTTATCAAGAATCAAACCCTAATTCAGTCTCCACACATATTAGGAGTATCAATGTATGCTCGTTTCATGATTATCACAGAACTATGAGTTTCTCTCTAATCCTTACTAGGATGTTGATTACTTCATACTTTATTAAGTTGGCCCAACCTTTCCTTCAAGGTTCATTAGCCTACTTAATCAATATTCATTAAACTCCATACCTCTTAAGGTATGACTTGATATAAGACACTTCATGTGTTACTCCATCAAGTACATTGCATCTAAGGTGCTTTCCTTCATATGGGTTTTGCGGTTCTTCCACCATATTGGGTATGAGATGTTTTCTTGCTACCCATATCACGTTAGAGGTGTATGTGTGCTTACCTTAGCGGGTATGAGGTGTATGTGTTCTTACCATATCACCCTTGAGGTGTATGTGTGATTACCATCTCGGGTTTGAGGTGTATGCTTGCTTCCATATCACTTTAGAGATGTATGTGTGCTTACCATATCGGGAAAAGAGGTGTGTGTGTGCTTCACACCATATCGGGCAAAGAGGTGTGTGTGTACTTCACACCATATTGGGCAAAGAGGTGTGTGCGCGCTTCACACCATACTGAGAAAAGAGGTGCGTGTGCGCTTCACACCATATTGGGCAAAGAGGTATGTGTGTGCTTCACACCATATTGGGCAAAGAGGTGTGTGAGTTTATGATTCACACCATATCGGGCAAAGAGGTGTGTGTGTGTGTGTTTATGCTTCTCACCATATCGGGCAATGAGGGGTGTGTGTGTATGCTTAAGATCATATCAGACAAAGAGGTGTGTGTGTGTATGCTTCACACCATATTGGGCAAAGTGGTGTCTGTGTGTATGCTTCACACCATATCGGGAAAAGAGGTGTGTGTGTATGCTTCACACCATATCGGGCAAAGAGGTGTGTGTGTTTAACCCAATATTATTTTTGAGGTGTATGCTTGACCTAATATCGTGCAAGAGGTGTATATTACACTACCATATCATGCAATAAGGTATAAAATCATATCCATATCATTTTAGTGGAGTAGGTGCATCACCATATTGAAATACCACTAGAGGGGGGTGAATAGGGTTTTATGATAATTTTAAAATTAATTCAACCAAGCAACCACAAAAATATTGGAGAAGGAGACACATGTGTTTAGAGTGGTTCCACCCTTAGAAAAAAATAAGGGAGTCAGTCCACTACCCAATTGTTTCCAATTGGGATTTTGAAAGCACTTGTATTTTATTACCTCACAAGGATGTTACATAAGATACAAATACCTTCACCACCCTTAGGATAGCCTTCACCTAGAAGTAGTCCCACCAACCTTGAAGCAGCCTTCCTCGAAGTAACTCCAAGCTCACCCTTGAAGTAGCTTCCCATTGAGACAACCTTCTTGAAGTAATCCTAAGTCCGCTGAGCTACCTTCTCCCCCCAGAAGAAGCTCATACAATCTCCTTTCCACAGCCTCCTACCTAGGAGTAGAAAAGGAGAACCAAAGCAATAAGAATGAACAACAAATAAACATGAAAGTACAACTTTACCAATGTAGCACAAGGCTTGAATCCTATATCAAGCGTTTAATCTCCTAACCAAAGTGGATGGATGTGAATGTATAGTGGATAGGAGATATCAGTCTATAGGACACGATTTCACAGTTTGTAGAAATGTTTTGCAGTTGAAAACTAATGACTTGCTACAATGTGATCTCAAGTGAATTGTATATGCAAGTGATGCTTTGAGGTGTCCTATGGCTATCCTATTTATAGGAGTGGTTTGCTAATGCTTGGGGACATTCTAGACACCTTCTAGGGTGTTCTTAGTGCTCAACTAGCCATTAAGTGTCCACTAATTGCATTAGTAATGGCTAGTTAATTAATCCTGAAAAGTGCAGACAGAACCATTTTCGGTCGAAGTATTTGCCGACCGAGAGTTTTTCAGTCGAGGAATTTTTCGACTGAGTGGGAGTCTGAGTCAATATTTTGTAACATTTGATTCCAACTCCCAACCACTTTTCTAACTCAGTCTAATAGCTAGGAGGGTCTATTCTCGGTCGAGGAGTTTGTCGACCGAGAGTGTCTTGGTCGAGGCTTTTGTCGACCAAGAATATCCCCGATTCAATGTATTCATTTACTAAGTGTGTGTATCAATGTGCAATATTGATACTATCTTGGAGGATGACCTATCTAAGTGTTGTGAGTGGATAGGAAGATCTAAACGCTTGATTTACATGATATCTAAGTACTTGTACATTATAAACTTGTACACGTTTTTACATTGATTACAATCATGAAAATAAAGCAATTTTAGAAAATTGATCTTCTAAGTCTTCACTATCCACCTCCTTATATGCTTGTCCCTAAAACACTCAAATAGCAAGTTAAAACCATAAGAAAGAAATGTTTGTCATCATCAAAACAAAGGGATTTATAATAATTTCCAATTTAGCCAACAATCTGCCCATTTTCGAAGATGACAAACATTTCCAATATAAATCAAAGTAATGTAAATCATGAAATTTCCTTTGCATGTATTCTCTTGTTCAAACAATATCATTTTTAAAGTCAAGTGATTATGAAACTCTTTTCTTTTGATTTATAATGTTTCTCCCCCTTTGTCATTTCAAAAAGATATCCAATATAACCAAGACTTTTATTATTCCCCCTTAATTTTATGCTTTGATGCTCCCCCTTAATGAGATATTTAGTTTTAAAAGCCAGAGGTTAAATGCAAACCACTTTTTTATGTGAAATTTAGCCACAATTTATTTCTCAATCATTTGCAAAGGATGTTAAGCCTTGAAATGATATGAGATCTTTTTAGGTTCATGGCATATGTGTTTTGATTTCTCAATCATTTGCAAGAGATGTTAAGCCCTGAAAAGGATACGAGATCCATTTAGGCTCATGATGAATACATATATTGATTTCTCATCCATTTTACAAGGGATGTTAAGCCATGAAAATGATATAAGATCCATTTAGGCTCATGATGGATACATATATTGATTTCCCATCCATTTTACAAGGGATGTTAAGCCCTAGAAATGATATGAGATTTTCTTTATGGCATTGTAGGATCAAGAAATATATCTCTAATCAATAATGAGGGATGTTAAGCCCATATTGATATAGAGAGTCCATTTTAGATCAAGATAATTTAATAATCCTAAGGTCATAGAAAGTTTTTAAAGTTTGATTTGGTTAAGATTTATCATAATGTTTATGAAGTTTTGTGAGCTCCTTCTTAATCTTATAGTCAAGATAGCTTTTGTGAGCTCCCCCTTAATCTTATAATCAATATCATTTAAGGATTCTAAGATCATAATAAGCATTAGATCATAATAAGTTAACCTTTCATGAGAGCTATGTACTAAAATCTTGTTTTCAATATACTAAGATTGAGTATAAGGAAATGATTTACAATTAAGCATTTTATCAAGCTTATTTTAGGTCAAACTTGACTTCAACCTAGGCGCCCCTCAGTTGATTTTTATTTCGATCGAGAGGCAATTTCTGCAGATTTCCAGTTTAAGCATTCACAATGATCCACTTGATTGAATTTTTGAAACATAGCTTACAGAGGATCATATAAAAAGTGTCCATGTATAACAAGGATGATATCATTTTCCATAAGCTAAGCACAAGATAATCATTTAACTAATATGTCAAGATACATTTGTGCCTTGATTTTAAGAAAACATTTCTGGTTTCTATTTGCATATAGTTTTGATCACATAATTAGTAAATTTACAGCATGTTTCATAAGGATATCAAGAATCAACATATAGATCATGATGCAAGTTGTCAATATGTGATTTGACAATTGTTTCCAAGATTTATGATTCATTCATAATTTCCAATCAATTTTCATTTATACCAAATTTATAGCAAGTTTATAGCAAACTGAACTAGTTGAACAGATTTTCTAGAACCTTATTCGGTCGAACTCTTTCTCGACTGAATTATTTTTTATCGAAGAATTTGTCAATCGAGAGTGTCTTTGCAGATTTTATTCAGCAATTTGTTTGTTCAAGTTATGGGTTGAATTACTTTAATTTATTTGGTTATTCTATTATGTTAAGTTGAGATAGACATAAGGATGTTCAAATCAAGATTATTGGTCATAATTCAACTTGATTAGTTCATATTTATTTAGTTTGGGGGTTTTGGAACCCATATTAACTCAACATTCTTTTTCTTGTAAGGACATGAAAAAGAATAGTGTCCAAGAGGTAGGCAATAGTCACAACAAATGGAATCAATTTCATTTCTCTTTCTAGGACTTTGAGTTGAGTTGTTCTTGGGTACATACATAATTTTGGTCTTGGGTGCATGAGTTCTCCTAGGTTTAGGTTGATAAAAGTTTTCATTTGGGACATATCCTAAGTCTAATATAACCAGAACAATCTTTTAGAATCTTATCAAGAATACCATTATTTCTCAATCCACTAATTTTTTTTGTAATTTAGCAATCTCATCCATTCTCTTTTTAACATTTAAATTTGCTTGCTCTAGATTAGACAACAAACTATCTCTTTCTTTCACAATAGTATCATAATCTAAATGAGTACACAAAATAGGTTGTTTTTTAAGATCATTTACTTGAGCTTGCAAGTTTATATTTTCTTGAGAAAGGAGATTGCACCTTGCTTCTATTGATTTTAGCTTAATATCATGGTCTTTGATGATCAAGTTCAATGTGTTTTTAAGATATTCATTTTCAAATGTAAGAACAAGAAGTTCGTTTATATCAAAATACTTGATTATGAGAGCATTTGCTCAAACTTATGTCATTGGTCTTCTTATTTCAGCCAATTTGAGTATTTACAAATCAGCATGGTGTCACTGACATATCAATTGGTAGCATTGATACCTTACGCCCATCAAGTTAATAAGGAGAGTAACATTGGTGCTATTGAGCATCACTCAATTCCAGCAAGATAGAAACTAAGTGGTACTGGTTGAGGGTCTAAGAGCATCACGGATGCATATAAGTTATCTCAATGCTACTGACAATAGTGTCATTGGTATCGGTTCCAACTTCTAGTCACCCATGAGAATCAACTACGTGCTATTGACATATCAGTTAGTAGTATCGATGTATAATGAGAAAGCAAAAAGGTCAACTCACTCAGTGTTTTTGACACCCCATTGGTGATACTAACCCAGCGTGATTAATCCTCACTATGAAATTAAGTGAGACCTAACAGCTACAAATCAAGGAAGGATAAGGCCCCACTTATGACCTAAAGAGGGAGGCTAGAGAATATTTACCATGGACAATTTAGATGCAAATCTAAGGAGATTGGATACTATGGAGATTGCCATATATCGAACAATCTGGGCACTTCTAGAGGATGGCATTGTAGTCGAGAAGATTCCAATCATGTTGTTCATCAGAAGGTATTGCCAACTCAATTTCTCCAGGATTTTTTCTAATGTTTTACTTCTCTTTCTCCTTTTCTTCTTATTGTGATTGATGACAAGAATGTGGGGCTAAACCCCTCCTTTCCATATAAGTCGAGAGTAGCTCAAGACTTTGTTGTAATTGAATTTCGTAATAATATAATATTGTTTCCTTTGTTTCAAACTTGAATTTTTGATATTGATATTGATTTGCTTATGAACGAGTAGCATAATGAAAGCATCAGATTTTTTATTACTTTAGGGGGTATTAGAAGTTAGAAATGTCATAAATTCATATAGTTAATAACATACTTTTGGAGAGGGCTAAAAATTATGAAATAATAACCTAGATGGAATTTACAATTTGCTTAGATCAATTTACTAAATTTCTACAAGAGTGGGGTTTAGCTTAATCTAAGTAGTGTATTGTGCAGTGTCGCTAGCTACAAGTATTTAGTTCAAAGTAAGATAAATTAATTATAGATGAAGAGAATTCAATTATAATATGTGTCACAATGAAACCATAAGTTCTTGGGAAATAATTAAATCTTTCTTACAACCACTATAATTGAATTTTTTTCAATTCATGCTCTTAGTCAAATAATCACAAACCAATTTTTTTATTCCATTCTAGATGATTAGATTTCACTTAGTAAAAGTTTCTGGTGAATGATTCCCTAAGTTCGACAGTTAGGCCTCATTGGCCTATAATACACAACACATGCTCTTGGACTTTACACGCACGTTCTATGTGTGTCATGTTTTTGTCATTGTTATGGGGGCATAGGCAAATCACTAGAAATACAAGCGTTGCAACAAACCACTCTAGGCCATTTTTATATATTCTTTTCAATCTATTTGAGCACAAGATCATTATTAAATCATTTCTTTTTGTCACATCATTAGTATCTATGTTCTTATAACTAGCAATTACATTTTCAGTTACTAGTGTGTCACATCTGGGCCGACTTCCTTAGGCTCTAATAGAGTTTCAGGAATGACGATTGGCCCCACAGACCACCACTAGCCTTATTTACATACTTTGTCCTCACTCACGTGCAAGTGAGGATCAACTTACCGACTAGTCACCCATCCTAGTACTACTCCAAGCTGAGCACACTTAACTATGGAGCTCTTTAGTGATGGGCTCCCAGAAAAGGAGGTGCACCTTGGCGATATGGGTAGTTCAATCATTCCTTATAATATCTTTTTATTCGAGGACTCAAATCCTGGGATGTTACAATCTCCCCCAATTAGAATCTTGACGTCCTCATCAAAGGATCAACTATATGGCCTCATAATATTTCCCCATTTCAGTGTAGACCCAAAATGACCCATGGACACCCAGCTCCCGATCATGGAATAGCAGCACAAGGGTGGCTACGTCTACCATGGACAGCCCTTTCCAACATGCCTGGACCACACGGCTCAAGCCTGGCATGCCACATGCCCATGTGGGCCCCACCTACTGGAGGGGTTATGGATCTGATACCATTTTTTATGCTTGGGCCCACTACCCTAGGCTCTAATAGAGTTTCAGGAATGATGATTGGCCCCACAGACCACCACTAGCCTTAACTGCGCACTTTATCCTCACTCACGCACAAGCCAGGATCAACTTCCTGACTGGTCACCCATCCTAGTACTACTCTAAGCTGAGCACGCTTAACTATGGGTTCTTTAGTGATGGACTCCCAGAAAAGGAGGTGCACCTTGGTGATATGGGTAGTCCAATCATTCCTTATAAGATCTTTTTATATGAGTCCTCAAATCCTGGGATGTTACATAGTGCCTGATCAATACTTGGACTATAGATTGTGGAGGCTCTACTCCAACTTGTGTAGATTGGGATGACATTTGCACAAAGCACACGAGTTTGGGGCTTCATCTGAGAATTTCATCTAAACTCCTCCACCATAGGTAGAAAAAGAATAGGAAACAGACATGTCACATAGTGGTGATAATCAGGTGGATGATTTGCATGACTCTCATGAGGAATAGATAGTTTGGTATAAAATATAAGCATCTTCAAGGACAACTCAATTAGGACCTATTAGATGCCAAATAGTGAATGTGGGCAGTTACATTCTTGACCTAAGGTTGGTGGTGTTCGTTAAATCTGAAGTGTTCCTTGGTGACACTTGTCAGGATTCAATGTCACATATAAAAAACTTTGTGGAGATCTATGACATGTTGTAGCTCAACAATGTCCCAGCCACATGTATGTACTCGAAGTTGTTGTCATATCTTTTTCAGAAAAAGCAAAGGCATGGTTCCTAAATTTACCTCTAGTGTTAATTTAGACACGAGACAAGATGATAGATGCCTTTTCTGAGAAATATTTCCCACTGTAGAAGATTAATGAATTAGTAGGAAAGATCTAAAACTTCTAATATCATGACGAAATATCCTACTTCGAGGTGTGGGAAAAATTTCAAATTATTCTGAGGAAAGTCCACTATCATGGGATTGATCTATTTGGCTAGGAGAAGACATTTTACTATGTCTTGAAATTTTGAAAACATGGTCAAGAATCAGTCATAGGGAGAGGAGTGTGAAGAACCAACATCATCCCAAAGTGCAATGGAATCACAAGAAGTCATGGAACTTAAATCTCATATGGCACAACTTACTTAGATGCTAGACCAAAAGATCAACACTTCATCTGAAGGTTAGCAGAAGGAATATACATACTTGAGGCAGAAGAACAACATGGGAAATAGTGAGTACTCACAGTGTAGAGATCCTAAATTCTCATGAAAGGATAGTGACAATTTTCAGAAGGACCCATCACGTGTACAACAACCTCCACAACAACAAGTCAACATTCCACATCAAAATTAGTAGGAAATAGGCCCTAGAAAGATTGACATGTTAGAGGATACGTTTGGGAAACTCATGATTAGAAATGAGACATATATAACCAATAATGAAGCAACCTGAACCAATCAAAGAGATAATAATAGAATTAAGGAGCCCAAATCTACATCCTAGAAAATAAGATTTCTCATATAGTAGTAGATGTGAGAGTAGTGAAGAAGCCTACTCAACATGGATTTCTAGGGAATATTGACATTCCAAACAATGACCAAAATGAAAAACAAGTCAATATACATAGTGGGAAACTGTTAGAGAGAGAGTAGGTAGTAAATCCATAGACAAATGCACCTCCATGTAAAACAATGATTGTGAATGACAAGGTATTTTTGAGAAACCAATAGACTCCTTTTCACAAGAAGAAATTGCAGAAGAGGAGGATATAGGATATAGGAGAAATTTCAGTCCACTTACCTAGAGATTTCAACCTCTAGGATTTCCTAATCATTGCATTCTTATATTCATTCATACGACTTACAATACATGACCAAACAAAGGACTTACCTATCCAATGCAAAGAGTATTCAACCTTACCAAGGACTTACCCACTTTGGAATAGTCTTCCTCCTTCTTCCAAGGACTTACCTACTCTTGCTCAAGTCTTCATCCTTCAAGAAATTACCCACTCTTCTTGGATCTTCGGTCTTTGACTTCACCTTCACTCGGAGAAGCTTCCACCAAGGACTTACCCACTTGAGCATCGAGTCTTCTGCCTTCACCAAGGGCTTACCCATTCTTGCTCCAAGTCTTCAGCCTTGATCTTTACCAAGGGACGCCTTCCCTTGTTCTTCTTCACCTCTCTTAGACAAGAGAGAGAACCTTCATCTTCAAGATTGAAATGAGAGATGGGGAGGTGGTGGAAGTGAGAGCCTCACAAGATATACATGTAGGACTATCTCTTTTACATATTTCCTACTCACTCTAATGGATGTAGAAAGTGATTAAGCTTAGAGAGAGAGAGGAGGCTGTAGGAAGCACTCAACTATAGAATAGGAACCTCACATAGAGTTTTGCAATGAATGCTCAACCTTGGAATGAAGCCCAAGGGGTCCTATTTATAGTTGGGGATGCCTCTTAGCCTTTGGGAACACTTGAGAACAAAAACTAGCCATTTTGTGGCTTGCAATGGATATATTTCACTTGTTGCAACTCCACAACAGCTAGAAGCACTTTTCTGCACTTTTATATATAGTGCAATCGGTAGAGTTTCTATAAGGGTAACTCGACTGATAGAGTAAAAGACAAAGCCGATATTCAAACCATCAGTCGAGTTTGTCCTGGGGAAACTCGACCGACCAATGAAAATTGATTTGGTCAGTCACTCCATCGGTCGAGTTCTGTGTAGTGTAAACTCGACCGATCAAAAGTCATTTTCAAGATCCAATCAGGATCGGTCGACTTTACAACTCACTGAGCTCGACCGATGAACTGCCTGATTTGAATTTTGGAAAATGGCTTTTGAGTGCTTAAACATTTGATCTAAGTGCTCCTGATTTTTTCTAAGCTTAATTACAAGTCATACAATCATTACAAGTGATTTACAACATGATTCTAATGGATTTACATCATATTACAAAAACATGCACTTGTATTGACTTTGACTTGTCTTTTCTCCAATTTGATATGCGCAATTTAGGGCATTTGGAGTGTGTCTATACCTAATCTGAAATCACTCAAGTAGAGACATTAGGCACCAATATGTGGAATGGTTAGTCATCATCAAAACACAGGTTTAGTCAATTTAGACGTCAGCCAACATTGACCTAATTGACCTTGAGTCAACATTCTCCCCCTTTTTGAAGATGACAAACCATTCCATAAATGTATTGAAAGCATTTAAGTAAAGTCATACCTTTGGAGAAACCTAGGGGTTTCAACAGGATTGAGTTCATATGCTCCCCCTCAATTGATGCTCGTGGAGTTCTCATACTCCCCCTCATTGATGCTATTTCTCATGCATGGTTAGCTTTCATAACATTTATAGAGTACTATGTCTTCTACTCATATATGTCTTCTCCCCTTTACCTTCTCCCTTTACATAAACATGCTTCTCCTCTTCATATAAGACATGCCTTCTCCCTATTTTGTTAAAAGAAGACATACATTTCTCCCCCTTTGTCATTTCAAAAAGTGGGGGTATGAAGAAAATAAGAAACATCATTTGTTAAAGAGAAGGAGATAACACAAATTTATATAAGGAGAGTAGAAGAGCACAGATAGGGGCTTGTCCAAGAATAGAAAGAAAAGCAAGTTAAAGCATATACTTGAACAACTCAAAAAGCAAGATAAAGTGTTGTAGAAAAATAATAAATCGTAATTTTGAACCTCAAGATGACAGAATTTGCCCAAAAAGTATCAGGGCTCATGGTGAAGCCTTGCTCAGAAGGTCATTTCTGCATAAAAAACACTAGTCTTGCACCAAAAATAGAAACTGGAGCAAAATCTGCATAAAATCCAAACATACTCAAATTTCTACATATAATGTAGATCTATGTACCATGCATCACAATGTTATGAAAACAACTCAAGATAGTAAATATGCAATTCAAGGAACAATCTTGAGCATGTACGAGACAAGATACAAGCATAGCATATAGATGAGCAAAGATGCCAATTATAAACAAGGATAGAACTACATGTATATGAACTACTAGTAGATGATATCACAACTTAGGACTACTAGTAGGATCTAGATAATAGCAAGAGATACCAAAAGATACACAAGATAAAGCAAGCTATGAGTAGATGTAGAGATATATTCAAACAAAGAGATATGCAATTTTAGAAGCATGAAAGGATATAACTCACATACAAATATGCATCCTTACCAAAATATGATTACCACTAAGAACCTTAAGGTTGTATCAAAACAAGATATACACCTAGATAGATGTAGAAAGTTAGAGCACAACAGAAGTAATTTTAGACACAACCAAGAGATCCAAAGTGATCATCATCAAAACCTGCAAAACAACTCAAAGCAAGTAATTGCAAGATATAGATATACCCAATTTTGAGCAATTTAGAGAGATAGATTTGTAAGAAAGATAGGAAATTTAGAACAAGGAAATATGCATATATAAAGGTACCAAATGAAAGTGCCAAATAATAAGGTTGTTGGTTGAGAAAATCTAGTTGAGAGGGAAATTATCATTCAATAAACCAAATGTATATTTTGTGCACAGTGTTATCGATAGAGTTCTATGCATTGACAACTCGACCGATGAATAGTTGTTGGCAACACCATTTGGTGCCTATCGGTCGAGTTTCAAATAGGGCAAACTCGATCGACAGAGCTGTTGTCAAAAGGCACATATATTTCATAAAAACATATTTAAAGGCATGCTAAAAATACAAACCATATACAAACATGTCTAAGTAAGTTAGTAATGCACTATAGAAGCATTAGAAATAGTTTTTTAGAAAGAGTTTGAAGAGAATCCCAAAGCACCACTTTTGACTCAAAAACCACATGCATAGTGCACACTAACTTGACAAAAACAAGTTAGGATAGGTTATAAGCAAGAGAAACATTACCTTTGTGCTTACCATTCCTTTTTCCACTTGGTGTCACCCTCTACACATCTCACCTTTCTTCTTTCATGAGGATTGACAAGTCAATTTGCAATTCAATAGCTCAATTCAATCCATTTGCAAGTACCTACAAGAAGAAAGGTGAAATGGTCCCCAATCATGTTTTTGGGTCCGGAGGGGTTAGTTTAGGAACCCAAGTCCTATTGCTCTTGGGTGCTTTCCTAAAACGACAACAAGTAGAATAATGACCAATTTCATTGCAATAGTTGCATGTGCCCATAGTCTTGGAACTAGAGGATTCTCCATGAAATATTGGAGGTCCTTTACGTTTGTTGTTCCTTTGACTACTATCATACCCTAAACCATGTCAACCAATTTTTTTAGTAGTATGGTGTAGGATATCATTAAGGCTCCTCTTACCAACTAAGAATCTTTGCCAAGAAGATCTCAAACTATCATTATCATGCATAAGAGAAGTAATAGTAGAAGACAATTGATTAATATTATCTCTAGCATGCAAAAGATTATTTTCTAAGGAAAGATCTTTTGTCATGAAGGACTCTTTATCAATATGAAGAGCAACAACATCATTCTCTCTACTATTAGAACTAGAACAAGATTCATGCACATTGATTTTACCAAGCAAGGAGGCATTTTCTGTTTCTAATTCTTGCAAAACAAAATCTTTGTCCTTGTTTTCAGATTTAAGAACATCAATATCATGCATGAGAGAATCAACAATTAAAATATGCTCTTCATTAAAACTAGGCATGAAAGGTTGAGCTTCTAAAAATCTAATCTTATCAAGAAAACTAGCATTATCAAGTTTAAGAGAGTCTACTTGGCTAAGACAAGCATTTTTATCATCAAGCAGGCAAGAATTAGCATGTTCAAGATCATCTAATTCTACATGCATATTATCAACAATTCTAGCAAGCTTTTTCTTTTTCCTTTTAGAATACTTAAAAGAGGCACAAGTATCATGAATAATAGCAATCAAAGATTCTTTATCTAAAGAGTTTAGATTCACCTCACTTGAGTCCTTACTTGTTGATGCCATAAGTGCAAAATGGCATTCTCCTTCATCACTAGAGCTTGAGCTTGATCCTTCACTTGAATCTTCACTTGAGCTTGAGATGGAGGAGCCACTTGAGCTTGAGTGCCATTTCTCCTTCTTCTTGTGAAGATGGGTATTTTTGCCTTGTGGGAAATCTTCTCTGTAGTGACCCTTCTTTCCACATGTGAAGCACCAGATGGAGGGTGACTTACCTTTGTAGAGTTCACCCTTGGAGTACATGGCATCTTATTTAACTTGAGAGGATGGAGAGGCTTGTTCCATGATAGCTTCAATTTGAGCCTTCATTTCAGCCTTCTTCATTCTCTTTAGCTCTTTCTTCTCTTGTCTTTCAACTTCTTCTCTTTTGTCAAGTGTGACTTCATGAGCTTATAGATTTCCAATGAGCTCTTCAATAAGAATATCCTTAAGAGACCTTGCACCAAAAAACACTAGTCTTGCACCAAAAACTGAAACTGGAGCAAAATCTGCATAAAATCCAAACATACTCCAATTTCTACATATAATGTAGATCTATGTACCTTGCATCACAATGTTATGCAAGTAACTCAAGTTAGTAGATATGCAATTCAAGGAACAATCTTGAGCATGTATGAGACAAGATACAAGCATAGCATATACATGAGCAAAGATGCCAATTATAAACAAGGATAGAAGTACATGTATATGCACTACTAGTAGATGATATCATAAGTTAGGACTACTAGTAAGATCTAGATCATAGCAAGAGATACAAAAAGATACACAATATAAAGCAAGATATGAGTATATGTAGAGATATATCCAAACAAAGAGATATGCAATTTTAGAAGCATGAAAGGATATAACTCACATACAAATATGCATCCTTACCAAAAGATGATTACCACTAAGAACCTTAAGGTTGTATCAAAATAAGATATACACCTAGATAGATGTAGCAAGTTAGAGCACAATGGAAGCTACTTTAGACACAACCAAGAGATCCAAAGTGATCATCATCAAAACCTGCAAAACAACTCAAAGCAAGTAATTGCAAGATATAGATATACCAATTTTGAGAAATTTAGAGAGATAGAGTTGTAAGCAAGATAGGAAATTTAGAACAAGGCAATATTCATATATAAAGGTACCAAATGAGAGTGCCAAAGAATAAGGTTGTTGGTTGAGAAAATCTAGTTGAGAGGGAAATTCTCATTCAATAAGCCAAATGTATATTCTGTGCACAGTGTAATCGGTCGAGTTAGTGCATTGACAACTCGACCAATGAACAGCTGTTGGCAACACCCATTTGGTGCCTATCGGTCGAGTTTCAAACAGGGCAAACTCGACCGATAGAGCTGATGTCAAAAGGCACATATATTTCATAAAAACATATTTAAAGGCATGCTAAAAATACAAACCATATCCAAACACCTCTAAGCAAGTTAGTAATGCACTATAGAAGCATTAGAAATAGTTTTTGAGAAAGAGTGTGAAGAGAATCCCAAGTACCACTTTTGACTCAAAAACCACATGCATAGTGCACACTAACTTGACAAAAACAAGTTAGGACAGGTTATAAGCAAGAGAAACATTACCTTTGTGCTTACCGTTCCTTTTTCCACTTATTTTCACCCTCTACACATCTCACCTTTCTTCTTTCATGTAGATTGACAAGTCAATTTGCAATTCAATAGCTCAAGTAAATCCATTTGCAAGTACCTACAAGAAGAATGATGAAATGGTCCCCAATCATGTTTTTGGGTCCGGAGGGGTCAGTTTAGCAACCCAAGTCCTATTGCTCTTGGGTGCTTTCCTAAAAGGACAACAAGTAGAATAATGACCAATTTCATTGCAATAGTTGCATGTGCCCATAGTCTCGGAACTAGAGGATTCTCCATGGAATATTGGAGGTCCTTTACCTTTGTTGTTCCTTTGACTACTGTCATACCCTAAACCATGTCTACCAATTTGTTTGGTAGTATGGTGTAGGATATCATTAAGGCTCTTCTTACCAACTAAGAATCTTTGCAAAGAAGATCTCAAACTATTATTATCATGCATAAGAGAAGTAATAGTAGAAGACAATTGATTAATATTATCTCTAGCATGTAAAAGATCATTTTCTAAGAAAAGAGATTTTGTCATTAAGGAATCTTTATCAATATGAAGAGCAGCAACATCATTCTCTCTACTAGTAGAACTATAACAAGATTCATGCACATTGATTTTAGCAAGCAAGGAGGCATTTTCTGTTTCTGATTCTTGCAAAACAAAATCTTTGTCCTTGTTTTTAGATTTAAGAACATCAATATCATGCATGAGAGAATCAACAATTAAAGTATGCTCTTCATTAAAACTAGGCATGAGAGGTTGAGCTTCTAAAAATCTAATCTTATCAAGTAAACTAGCATTATCAAGTTTAAGAGAGTCTACTTGGCTAAGACAATCATTTTTTATCATCAAGCAGGCAAGAATTAGCATGTTCAAGATCATCTAATTCTACATGCATATTATCAACAATTCTAGCAATCTTTTTCTTTTTCCTTTTAGAAGACTTAAGAGAGGCACAAGTATCATGAATAATAGCAATCGAAGATTCTTTATCTAAAGAGTTTAGATTTACCTCACTTGAGTCCTTATTTGTTGATGACATAAGTGCAAAATGGCATTCTCCTTTATCACTAGAGTTTGAGCTTGATCCTTCACTTGAATCTTCACTTGAGCTTGAGTTGGAGGACCCACTTGAGCTAGAGTGCCATTTCTCCTTCTTCTTGTGAAGATGGGTCTTTTTGCCTTGTGGGAAATATTCCTTGTTGTGACCCTTCTTTCGACATGTGAAGCACCGGATGGAGGGTGACTTGCCTTTGTAGGGTTCACCCTTGGAGTACATGGCATCTTCTTTAACTTGAGAGGATGGAGAGGCTTGTTCCATGATAGCTTCAATTTGAGCCTTCATTCCACCCTTCTTCATTCTCTTTATCACTTTCTTCTCTTGCCTTTAAACTTCTTCTCTTTTGCCAAGTGCGACTTCATGAGCTTGTAGATTTCCAATGAGCTCTTCAATAAGAATATCCTTAAGAGACCTTGCTTCTTCAATGGAAGTCACCTTGGGTTCCCACCTCTTGGGGAGAGTTCTAAGGATCTTTGAGTTGATCTCTCCACTAGACATAGGATGTCCTAGAATATCAAGACCATTCACAATGGTGTTGAGCCTTGAGTACATGTTGTCTATCCTCTCCTCCTTTCCCATCTTGAAGTTCTCAAGCAGCCCTTTGAGCATGTAGACTTTGCTTTCCTTCATTTGATATGTCCCTTCATAAGTGATGCATAGCTTTCTCCATACCTCATAGGTTGTTTCACATGAAGAAATCTGATTGAACTCGGTGGGGGTCATGGAGGCATAGAGGATGTGCATGGCTCAAGCATTCAAGGTTGCTTTCTTCAAGGTATCTTCATCCCATTCTTCAATCCTTGTCTTTGGTGGCATGTATGGGTTGTTCACCATTTGCCACATCTCAAGACTTGATCCTTGGATGTAGAATTGAAGCCTTCTTTTCCAATAGAGGAAATTGCTCCCATCAAAGTTTGGTAGGATGATCAAGTATCTCCCTCCTTGGTAGTCACCCATCTTCTCCTACTTGTTGAAGTATGCTTGGAGAAGCCCATTCTGACACCAATTGTTGGATCCTAGATGGGTGATTAGATGCTCTAGAGGGGGGTGAATAGAGCTGAATGCACTTAAACAAAATTCATTAGACCTTCAAGATATATCACAAGATAAGGTTGCTAAATAGGAAATTTGTGTGCAACTATAACATACATAGCAAGGGAGAGAGAGATTGAGAAAACACAAGTAGAAAAACTATTTAGAGTGGTTCCACACTTCAAACTAGAAGTATGTCAGTCCACTTACCTAGAGAGGTCAACCTCTAGGATTTCCTAACCATTGCATTCTTATATTCATTCATAAGACTTACAATACATGACCAAACAAAGGACTTACCTATCCAATAGAAAGAGTCTTCAACCTTACCAAGGACTTACCCACTTAGCAAGACTCTTCTGTCTTCTTCCAAGGACTTACCTACTCTTGCGCAAGTCTTCAGCCTTCAAGGAATTATCCATTCTTGTTGGATCTTCCGCCTTTGACTTCACCTTCACTCGGAGAAGCTTCCACCAAGGACTTACCCACTTGAGCAAGGAGTCTTCTGCCTTCACCAAGGGCTTACCCACTCTTGCTACAAGTCTTTAGCCTTGATCTTTACCAAGGGACGCCTTCCCTTGTTCTTCTTCACCTCTCTTAGACAAGAGAGAGAACCTTCATCTTCAAGATTGAAATGAGAGATGGGGAGGTGGTGGAAGTGAGAGCCTCACAAGATATACATGTAGGACTAGCTCTCTTATAGATTTCCTACTCACTCTAATGGATGTAGCAATTGATTAAGCTTGGAGAGACAGAGGAGGCTGTAGGAAGCACTCAACTATAGAATAGGAACCTCACATAGAGTTTTGCAATGAATGCTCAACCTTGGAATGAAGCCCAAGGAGTCCTATTTATAGTTGGGGATGCCTCTTAGCCTTTAGGAACACTTGAGAACAAAAACTAGCCATTTTGTGGCTTGCAACGGATATATTTTCACTTGTTGCAAATCCACAATGGCTAGAAACACTTTTCTGCACTTTTCCGTACAGTGCAATCGGTCGAGTTTCTATAAGAGTAACTCAACCGATAGAGTAAAAGACAAAGCCGATATTCAAACCATCGGTCGAGTTTGTCCTGGGGAAACTCGATCGACCAATGAAAATTGATTTGGTCAGTCACTCCATTGGTCGAGTTCTGTGTAGTGTAAACTCGACCGATCCAAAGTCATTTTCAAGATCTAATCGGGATCGGTCGAGTTTGCAACTCACAGAACTCGACCGATGAACAGCCTGATGTGAATTTTGGAAAATGGCTTTTGAGTGCTTAAACATTCGATCTAAGTGCTCCTGATTTTTTCTAAGCTTAATTACAAGTCATACAATCATTACAAGTTATTTACAACATGATTCTAATGGATTTACATCATATTACAAAAACGTGCACTTGTATTGACTTTGACTTGTCTTTTCTCCCATTTTGATATGCACAATTTAGGGCATTTGGAGTGTGTCTATTCCTAATCTGAAATCACTCAAGTAGAGACATTAGTCACTAATATGTGGAATGGTTAGTCATCATCAAAACATGGGTTTAGTCAATTTAGACGTGAGTCAACATTGACCTAATTGACCTTGAGTAAACATTCTCCCCCTTTTTGAAGATGACAAACCATTCCATAAATGTATTGAAAGATTTAAGTAAAGTCATACCTTTGGAGAAACCTAGGGGTTTCAACAGGATTGAGTTCATATGCTCCCCCTCAATTGATGCTCGTGGAGTTCTCATACTCGCCCTCATTGATGCTATTTCTCATGCATGGTTAGCTTTCATAACATTTATAGAGTACTATGTCTTCTACTCATATATGTCTTCTCCCCTTTTCCTTCTCCCTTTACATGAACATACTTCTCATCTTCATGTAAGACATGCCTTCTCCCTATTTTGTTAAAAGAAGACATACATTTCTCCCCCTTTGTCATTTCAAAAAGTGGGGATATGAAGAAAATAAGAAATGTGACTTGTTAAAGAGAAGGATATAACACAATTATATATAAGGAGAGTAGAAGAGCACAGATAGGGGCTTGTCCGAGCATAGAAAGAAAAGCAAGTTAAAACATATACTTGAACAACCCAAAAAGCAAAATAAAGTGTTGTAGAAAAATAATAAATAGCAATTTTGACCCTCAATATGACAAAATTTTCCCAACAAGTATCAGGGTTCTTGGCGAGGCGATGAGCCTTTCTCGGAAGGTCATTTCTGCATAAAAAACACTAGTCTTGCACCAAAAACTAAAACTGGAGCAAAATATGCATAAAATCTAAACATACTCCAATTTCTACATATAATGTAGATCTATGTACCCTACATCACAATGTTATGCAAGTAACTCAAGATATTAGATATGCAATTCAAGGAACAATCTTGAGCATTTATGAGACAAGATACAAGCATAGCATTTAGATGAGCAAAGATGCCAATTATAAACAAGGATAGAACTACATGTATATGAACTACTAGTATGTGATATCACAAGTTAGGACTACTAGTAGGATCTAGATCATAGCAAGAGATACCAACAGATACACAAGATAAAGCAAGCTATGAGTAGATGTAGATATATATCCAAACAAAGAGATATGCAATTTTAGAAGCATGAAAGGATATAACTCACATACAAATATGCATCCTTACCAAAAGATGATTACCACTAAGAACCTTAAGGTTGTATCAAAATAAGATATACACCTGGATAGATGTAGCAAGTTAAAGCACAATGGAAGCAATTTTAGACACAACCAAGAGATCCAAAGTGATCATCATCAAAACTTGCAAAACAACTCAAAGCAAGTAGTTGCAAGATATAGATATACCAATTTTGAGCAATTTAGAGAGATAGATTTGTAAGTAAGATAGGTAATTTAGAACAAGGCAATATGCATATATAAAGGTACCAAATGAGAGTGCCAAAGAATAAGGCTGTTGGTTGAGAAAATCTAGTTGAGAGGGAAATTCTCATTCAATAAGCCAAATGTATATTCTGTGCACAGTGTTATCGGTCGAGTTCTATGCATTGACAACTCGACCAATGAACAGCTGCTGGCAACACCCATTTGGTGCCTATCGGTCGAGTTTCAAATAGGGCAAACTCGACCGACAGAGATGCCGTCAAAAGGCACATATATTTCATAAAAACATATTTAAAGGCATGCTAAAAATACAAACCATATCCAAACATGTCTAAGTAAGTTAGTAATGCACTATAGCAGCATTAGAAATAGTTTTTTAGAAAGAGTGTGAAGAGAATCCCAAAGTACCACTTTTGACTCAAAAACCACATGCATAGTGCACACTAACTTGACAAAAACAAGTTAGGACAGGTTATAAGCAAGAGAAACATTACCTTTGTGCTTACCATTCCTTTTTCCACTTGTTGTCACCCTCTACACATCTCACCTTTCTTCTTTCATGAGGATTGACAAGTCAATTTGCAATTCAATAGCTCAATTCAATCCATTTGCAAGTACCTACAAGAAGAAAGGTGAAATGGTCCCCAATCATGTTTTTGGGTCCAGAGGGGTTAGTTTAGGAACCCAAGTCCTATTGCTCTTGGGTGCTTTCCTAAAATGACAACAAGTAGAATAATGACCAATTTCATTGCAATAGTTGCATGTGCCCATAGTCTTGGAACTAGAGGATTCTCCATGAAATATTGGAGGTCCTTTACGTTTGTTGTTCCTTTGACTACTATCATACCCTAAACCATGTCAACCAATTTGTTTAGTAGTATGGTGTAGGATATCATTAAGGCTCTTCTTACCAACTAAGAATCTTTGCCAAGAAGATCTCAAACTATCATTATCATGCATAAGAGAAGTAATAGTAGAAGACAATTGATTAATATTATCTCTAGCATGCAAAAGATCATTTTCTAAGGAAAGATCTTTTGTCATGAAGGACTCTTTATCAATATGAAGAGCAACAACATCATTCTCTCTACTATTAGAACTAGAACAAGATTCACGCACATTGAATTTACCAAGCAAGGAGGCATTTTCTGTTTCTAATTTGCAAAACAAAATCTTTGTCCTTGTTTTCATATTTAAGAACATCAATATCATGCATGAGAGAATCAACAATTAAAATATGCTCTTCATTAAAACTAGGCATGAGAGGTTGAGCTTCTAAAAATCTAATCTTATCAAGCAAACTAGCATTATCAAGTTTAAGAGAGTCTACTTGGCTAAGACAAGCATTTTTATCATCAAGCAGGCAAGAATTAGCATGTTCAAGATCATCTAATTCTACATGCATATTATCAACAATTCTAGCAAGCTTTTTCTTTTTCCTTTTAGAAGACTTAAGAGAGGCACAAGTATCATGAATAATAGCAATCAAAGATTCTTTATCTAAAGAGTTTAGATTCACCTCACTTGAGTCCTTACTTTTTGATGCCATAAGTGCAAAATGGCATTCTCCTTCATCACTAGAGCTTGAGCTTGATCCTTCACTTGAATATTCATTTGAGCTTGAGATGGAGGAGCCACTTGAGCTTGAGTGCCATTTCTCCTTCTTCTTGTGAAGATGGGTATTTTTGCCTTGTGGGAAATCTTCCTTGTAGTGACCCTTCTTTCCACATGTGAAGCACCGGATGGAGGGTGACTTGCCTTTGTAGAGTTCACCCTTGGAGTACATTGCATCTTATTTAACTTGAGAGGATGGAGAGGCTTGTTCCATGATAGCTTCAATTTGAGCCTTCATTTCAGCCTTCTTCATTCTCTTTAGCCCTTTCTTCTCTTGTCTTTCAACTTCTACTCTTTTGTCAAGTGTGACTTCATGAACTTGTATATTTACAATGAGCTCTTCAATAATAATATCCTTAAGAGACCTTGCTTCTTCAATGGAAGTCAGCTTGGGTTCCCACCTCTTGGGGAGAGTTCTAAGGATCTTTGAGTTGATCTCTCCACTAGACATAGGATGTCCTAGAACAGCAAGACCATTCACAATGGTGTTGAGCCTTGAGTACATGTTGGCTATCCTCTCCTCCTTTCCCATCTTGAAGTTCTCATGCAGCCCTTTGAGCATGTAGACTTTGCTTTCCTTCACTTGATCTGTGCCTTCATAAGTGATGCATAGATTTCTCCATACCTCATAGGTTGTTTCACATGAAGAAATCTGGTTGAACTCGGTGGGGGTCATGCAGGCATATAGGATGTGCATGGCTCTAGCATTCAAGGTTGCTTTCTTCAAGGTATCTTCATCCCATTCTTCAATCTTTGTTTTTGGTAGCATGTATGGGTTGTTCACCATTTGCCACATCTCAAGACTTGATCCTTCGATGTAGAATTGAAACCTTCTTTTCCAATAGAGAAATTACTCCCATCAAAGATTGGTAGGCTGATCAAGTATCTCCCTCCTTGGTAGTCACCCATCTTCTACTACTTGTTGAAGTATGCTTGGAGAAGCCCGCTCTGACACCAATTGTTGGATCCTAGATGGGTGATTAGATGCTCTAGAGGGGGGTGAATAAAGTTGAATGCACTTAAACAAAATTCATTAGACCGTCAAGATATATCACAAGATAAGGTTGCTAAATAGGAAATTTGTGTGCAACTATAACATACAAAGAAAGGGAGAGAAAGATTGGGCAAACACAAGTAGACAAGCTACTTAGAGTGGTTCCACACTTCAAACTAGAAGTATGTCAATCCACTTTCCTAGAGAGGTCAACCTCTAGGATTTCCTAACCATTCGTTCTTATATTCATTCATAAGACTTACAATACATGACCAAACAAAGGACTTACCTATCCAATACAAAGAGTCTTCAACCTAACCAAGGACTTACCCACTTTGCAAGAGTCTTCCTCCTTCTTCCAAGGACTTACCTACTCTTTCTTAAGTCTTCAACCTTCAAGGAATTACCCACTCTTCTTGGATCTTCCGCCTTTGACTTCACCTTCACTCGGAGAAGCTTCCACCAAGGACGTACCCACTTGAGCAAGGAGTCTTCTGCCTTCACCAAGGGCTTACCCACTCTTGCTCCAAGTCTTCAGCCTTGATCTTTGCCAAGGTATGCCTTCCCATGTTCTTCTTCACCTCTCTTAGACAAGAGAGAGAACCTTCATCTTCAAGATTGAAATGAGAGATGGGGAGGTGGTGGAAGTGAGAGCCTCACAAGATATACATGTAGGACTAGCTCTCTTATAGATTTCCTACTCACTCTAATGGATGCAGCAAGTGATTAAGCTTAGAGAGAGAGGAGGTTGTAGGAAGCACTCAACTATAGAATAGGAACCTCACATAGAGTTTTGCAATTAATGATCAACCTTGGAATGAAGCCCAAGGGGTCCTATTTATAGTTGGGGATGCCTCTTAGCCTTAGGGAACACTTGAGAACAAAAACTAGCCATTTTGTGGCTTGCAACAGATATACTTTCACTTGTTGCAACTCCACAATGGCTAGAAGCACTTTTCTGCACTTTTCTATACAGTGCAATCGGTCGAGTTTCTATAAGGGTAACTCGACCGATAGAGTAAAAGACAAAGCCCATATTCAGGCCATCGGTCGAGTTTGTCCTGGGGAAACTCGACCGACTAATGAAAATCAATTTGGTCAGTCACTCCATCGGTCGAGTTCTGTGTAGTCTAAACTCGACCGATCAAAAGTCATTTTCAAGATCCAATCAGGATCGGTCGAGTTTGCAACTCACAGAACTCGATCGATGAACACCCTGATGTGAATTTTGGAAAATGGCTTTTGAGTGCTTAAACATTCGATCTAAGTGATCCTGATTTTTTTAAGCTTAATTACAAGTCATACAATCATTTCAAGTGATTTACTACATGATTCTAATGGATTTACATCATATTACAAAAACGTGCACTTGTATTGACTTTGACTTGTCTTTTCTCCAATTTGATATGCGCAATTTAAGGCATTTGGAGTGTGTCTATACCTAATCTGAATCACTCAAGTAGAGACATTAGACACCAATATGTTGAATGGTTAGTCATCATCAAAACACGGGTTTAGTCAATTTAGACGTGAGTCAACATTGACCTAATTGACCTTGAGTCAACATTCTCCCCCTTTTTGAAGATGACAAACCATTCCACAAATGTATTGAAAGCATTTAAGTAAAGTCATACCTTTGGAGAAACCTAGGGGTTTCAACAGGATTGAGTTCATATGATCCCCCTCAATTGATGCCCGTGGAGTTCTCATACTCCCCCTCATTGATGTTATTTCTCCTGCATGGTTAGCTTTCATAACATGTATAGATTACTATGTCTTCTACTCATATATTTCTTCTCTCCTTTACCTTCTCCCTTTACATGAACATGCTTCTCCTCTTCATGTAAGACATGCCTTCTCCCTATTTTGTTAAAACAAGACATACATTTCTCCCCCTTTGTCATTTCAAAAAGTGGGGGTATGAAAAAAATAAGAAACATCACTTGTTAAAGAGAAGGTGATTGTGACAAAGTGAGTTTTTATAATATTTTCTCTCTCTTAAAAGTTTTATTATCAAATTTGTTGACCAAAATATCCACATACACTTTCCTCACTCAATTGAACAAATATGTGTCACCAATTTTAAAATATGCAAACCCTAATATGCTATGATGATAAAATACATATGTTAATGTTTTAGTTAATGAACACATCAAACTTTCGATTTTGGATCTCAAATTTATACCAGAGTCACCTATTAACTTCATTAAGATACTCCTAAAATTTTGTTACTTTTGGGTCAACCGATTGGGAGATATGACCAATTGAAATTGGTACATATTCCACTCATTTCTTTTGGATCTAGGACCTTAGTTAGCAATCAAATGGATAGATTTAATGTGTCACGCGGCCCATTAAGCCTTGGGCGCAGACCTAGTTTAGGCGGAAAATCTCAGACCGTTGATCATTGATCCAATGTAGGAGACTTCGTCTCCTACCTCCCGCAAAGGGCGGGGAGATATATGGCGGCCCGACCCTCAGCTAGACTCCACCTCACCTGTTCTTCTCGAAATTCATTTGAACAGATAGCTTCACCTTGCGATTTCGTGGCTGGCCATACCAGCCTTGACCGAGTTCCACGCGCTATTGCGCCAAACCAACAACCTGATCGTAGCTCTTTCTCACTCTGGCGGTGCCATTTAGGGCTTCACTGCCCTCGCCCTCAAAGACTCATTTAAACCCCCAACAGCTCCGCAACTCCCCCTTTACTCTTTTCCTTGCTTCAATCGCGAGCGCAGACACCCCGAGCATACACCACTCCCCACCTTCTTCAACCTCCAGCCACTGCCACCCAGCAAGATCCACAGGCCTCCTCACTCAAATCCTACCCCTCCAACACCTTCGCCAACCAACCACGAGGGTGCACGGCTAAAGAGCAGGTCCCCAGAGCTCCTCCCGCTCCGAAACGACCCCGACGTCGGTGACCTTGTCTGCCCACACGGCGACGATGAGCCACGCGGGGCCTTACACCCTGACCTGACCCTCTTTGGCTTCGGATCGAGCTACCAAACCTACCTCAGCCTTTTTCCGCTAGCGAGCAGCACCAAGGAGCGAGCTTGACCTCGTCGAAGTTCCTCCTCCCCTGCTAGAGCAAGAAGCAGACTTGCGGAGCAAGCCAGAGCTGTCTGATCAGCGTGGATTGACCCAGGATCGTTGGATCAGTGTAGATCAATTCGAGCCGTTGATCCAGTCAGATCCGGCCGTTGATCGAGGTCATATATTCCTTTCTTTTTATTTAGATAATCTTTTATTATGCAAGAAAATACATTTTCTTAGAAAAATCATAATAAATGCTAGGATTATCAGAAAATAGCAAACCAATATACTATTTTGATCAGAAAATTATTCTCTATCCATATAAAATGTTATCAATACCTGAATCCGTTCCCTATTTCAAAAATAACTGTCTAAGGCCTAAAGGACCTCCTTGATCATAATTAATTATTAATAATGTTTTTCTTGATGATATACAATTTCAAAAGTGTTGTTCACCATTAGGTTAGACCCTGATTTCTAATGAATCAAAATGCCATTCTATGTTGATAAGTGAGCAAGGAATTTGAAGAAACCCTAATTTCAGCTTCCTCTTTCTACAAAATTAATATCATTAGATGATAATTAGTGTTTATTTATTTGGTCTGAATCTTTAAAACGAACCCTGATGTTATGAATGGTTAATATGTATAAGGTTTATTTCCCTTTTATCCAACCATCTTATAAACCCTAATGTTTGGAAATATTCTAATTGATCAATTAAATATTATCTTTAATCCAAATAGTTTATGATGGATCAGACCTGATAATATTGTGACTCAATTAAGATATGGGAAATCCCTGATCTGGATTAAGATAACATAAAATGAATAATAACTAAGAACATATCTTAGTCTTGGTCACATGGACTAATAGTGATGTTGTACCTTTGCTTTCTTTGCAGGGTGACTAAATTCTTGATTGATTCTAAATTTGTGGACATCTGATTTGAACAAGCAGGTACATGGACTTATAAGTATAAGACTAGATTTCTGTTTGCCTATGATATGTATACCTTGAATGCTCGTATTTGAATATGATTGCTTGTTTGACTAGTATTTGTTATACTTCGCCAAACCTAATGAGACATAAATGGTTATGATGGGTTGTAGCCACTAGAGCACATAGCATGGTGTGGATGTATGTTGCCTAAAATGGATGTATGTTTCCTTGGCCCATGTTAGATGTATGATGATATTATATTGCCCACACTAGATGTAAGTCAAGTGCAATAGGTGTAGTACAACCTCATCAAAAACGATTGTGATAAAAGGGATGTTTACCTGATTTTCATCTTAAGAAATGGTTTTATCTCTCTTTTCTTTTTTTATTCAAATATTTTCCTTTATACAACCTTATTAGTGTAACTTTTACCACGTACCAGCTTTGCTGATGTTTTGTTTCTCGTATTTTCTCGGTGCAAGGAACAATTGACAACAAAATGAATTGCATGCTCAAAGTACCTGAAGGCATAAAATAATGAACATGGAGGATGTATTAGATAGATCCTTTCCTCTTATCTCATTTCTTGCTAGATGTTAGTTTATTTCTTTTCTTAGTGATCTTGAGGATGATTGAAATCCTATGTAATAAAGTTAACTTTCTCTAGAACCATATTTTCTCTCCATATGTAATGACTTTTATTATCTTTATGAATGAATGTTTGTGTGGCATTGTACGATGATGTGGACTAGATCTTGGCTTAATCTCTGTTTTAGTTGACTACCTTAATCTCTTATATTTTCCCTTTTGACATCTATAGATATGAGTGCACGCATATCTATGAATGTCACTATGGAAAGTATATAGAAATTGGGGGACGTCATAGTGATAGCATAAATATATATAAGGAGATTAGAAGAGCACAGATAGGGGCTTGTCCAAGCATAGAAAGAAAATCAAGTTAAAGCATATACTTGAACAACCCAAAAAGCAAGATAAAGTGGTGTCGAAAAATAATAAATCACAATTTTGACCCTCAAGATGATAGAATTTGCCCAAAAAGTGTCAGGGCTCATGGTGAGGCGATGAGCCTTGCTCAGAAGGTAATTTCTTCATAAAAAACACTAGTCTTGCACCAAAAACTGAAACTGGAGCAAAATCTACATAAAATCCAAACATACTCTAATTTCTACATATAATGTAGATCTATGTACCCTGCATCACAATGTAATGCAAGTAACTCAAGATAGTAGACATGCAATTCAAGGAACAATCTTGAGCATGTATGAGACAAGATACAAGCATAGCATATAGATGAGCAAAGATATCAATTATAAACAAGGATAGAACTACATGTATATGAACTACTAGTAGATGATATCACAAGTTAGGACTACTAGTAGGATCTAGATCAGAGCAAGAGATACCAAAAGATACACAGGATAAAGCAAGCTATGAGTATATGCAGAGATATATCCAAACAAAGAGATATGCAATTTTAGAAGCATGAAAGGATATAACTCACATACAAATATGCATCCTTACCAAAAGATGATTACCACTAAGAACCTTAAAGTTGTATCAAAACAAGATATACACCTAGATAGATGTAGCAAGTTAGAGCACAACGGAAGAAATTTTAGACACAACCAAGAGATCCAAAGTGATCATCATCAAAACCTACAAAACAACTCAAAGCAAGTAATTGCAAGATATAGATATACCAATTTTGAGCAATTTAGAGAGATAGAGTTGTAAGCAAGATAAGAAATTTAGAGCAAGGCAATATGTATATATAAAGGTACCAAATGAGAGTGCCAAAGAATAAGGTTGTTGGTTGAGAAAATCTAGTTGAGAGGGAAATTCTCATTCAATAAGCCAAATGTATATTATGTGCACAGTGTTATCGGTCGGGTTTTGTGCATTGACAACTCGACCCAACAACAGCTGCTGGCAACACCCATTTGGTGCCTATCGGTCGAGTTTCAAGTAGGGCAAACTCGACCGACAGAGCTTCTATCAAAAGGCACATATATTTCATAAAAACATATATAAAGGCATGCTAAAATTACAAACCATATCCAAACATGTCTAAGCAAGTTAGTAATGCACTATAGAAGCATTAGAAACAGATTTTGAGAAGGAGTGTGAAGAGAATCCCAAAGTACCACTTTTGACTCAAAAACCACATGCATAGTGCACACTAACTTGACAAAAACAAGTTAGGAGAGGTTATAAGCAAGAGAAACATTACCTTTGTGCTTATCGTTCCTTTTTCCACTAGTTTTCACCCTCTACACATCTCACCTTTCTCCTTTCATGTGGATTGACAAGTCAATTTGCAATTCAATAGCTCAATTCAATCCATTTTCAAGTACCTACAAGAAGAAAGACGAAATGGTCCCCAATCATGTTTTTGGGTCCGGAGGGGCTAGTTTAGCAACCCAAGTCCTATTTCTCTTGGGTGCTTTCCTAAAAGGACAACAAGTAGAATAATGACCAATTTCATTGCAATAGTTGCATGTGCCCATAGTCTTGGAACTAGAGGATTCTCCATGGAATATTGGAGGTCCTTTACCATTTTTGTTCCATTGACTACTATCATACCCTAAACCATGTCTACCAATTTGTTTGGTAGTATGGTGTAGGATATCATTAAGGCTCTTCTTACCAACTAAGAATCTTTACAAAGAAGATCTAAAACTATGATTATCATGCATAAGAGAAGTAATAGTAGAAGACAATTGATTAATATTATCTCTAGCATGAAAAAGATAATTTTCTAAGCAAAGAGATTTTGTCATGAAGGACTCTTTATCAATATGAAGAGAAGCAACATCATTCTCTCTACTAGTAGAACTAGAACAAGATTCATGCACATTGATTTTACCAAGCAAGGAGGCATTTTTTGTTTCTAATTCTTGCAAAACAAAATCTTTGTCCTTGTTTTCATATTTAAGAACATCAATATCATGCATGAGAGAATCAACAATTAAAATATGCTCTTCTTTAAAACTAGGCATGAGAGTTTGAGCTTCTAAAAATCTAATCTTATCAAGCAAACTAGCATTATCAAGTTTAAGAGAGTCAACTTGGCTAAGATAAGCATTTTTATCATCAAGCAGGCAAGAATTAGCATGTTCAAGATCATCTAATTCTACATGCATATTATCAACAATTCTAGAAAGCTTTTTCTTTTTCCTTTTAGAAGACATATGAGAGGCACAAGTATCATGAATAATAGCAATCAAAGATTCTTTATCTAAAGAGTTTAGATTTACCTCACTTGAGTCCTTACTTGTTGATGCCATAGGTGCAAAATGGCATTCTCCTTCATCCCTAGAGCTTGAGCTTAATCCTTCATTTGAATCTGCACTTGAGCTTGAGTTGGAGGAGCCACTTGAGCTTGAGTGCCATTTCTCCTTCTTCTTGTGAAGATGGGTCTTTTTGTCTTGTGGGAAATCTTCCTTGTAGTGACCCTTCTTTCCACATGTGAAGCACCGGATCGAGGGTGACTTGCCTTTGTAGAGTTCACCCTTGGAGTACATGGCATCTTCTTTAACTTGAGAGGATGGAGAGGCTTGTTCCATGATAGCTTCAATTTGAGCCTTCATTTCAGCCTTCTTCATTCTCTTCATCTCTTTATTCTCTTGTCTTTCAACTTCTTCTCTTTTGTCTAGTGTGACTTCATGAGCTTGTATATTTCCAATGCGCTCTTCAATAAGAATATCCTTAAGAGACCTTGCTTCTTCAATGGAAGTCACCTTGGGTTCCCACCTCTTGGGGAGAGTTCTAAGGATCTTTGAGTTGATCTCTCCACTAGACATAGGATGTCCTAGAATAACAAGACCATTCACAATGGTGTTGAGCCTTGAGTACATTTTGGTTATCCTCTCCTCCTTTCCCATCTTGAAGTTCTCAAGCATCCCTTTGAGCATTTAGATTTTTCTTTCCTTCACTTGATTTGTCCCTTCATAAGTGATGGATAGCTTTCTCCATACCTCATAGGTTGTTTCAAATGAAGAAATCCAGTTGAACTCGGTGGGGGTCATGGAGGCATAGAGGATGTGCATGGCTCTAGCATTCAAGGTTTCTTTCTTCAAGGTATCTTCATCCCATTCTTCAATCTTTGGCTTTATTAGCATGTATGGGTTGTTCACCATTTGCCACATCTCAAGGCTTGATCCTTGGATGTAGAATTGAAGCCTTCTTTTCCAATAGAGGAAATTGCTCCCATCAAAGATTGGTAGGTTGATCAAGTATCTCCCTCCTAGGTAGTCACCCATCTTCTCCTACTTGTTGAAGTATGCTTGGAGAAGCCCGCTCTGATACCAATTGTTGGATCCTAGATGGGTGATTATATGCTCTAGAGGGGGGTGAATAGAGTTGAATGCACTTAAACAAAATTCATTAGACCTTCAAGCTATATCATAAGATAAGGTTGCTAAATAGGAAATTTGTGTGCAACTATAACATACATAGCAAGGGAGAGAGAGATTGATCAAACACAGGTAGATAAGCTATTTAGAGTGGTTCCACACTTCAAACTAGAAGTATGTCAGTCCACTTACCTAAAGAGGTCAACCTCTAGGATTTCCTAACCATTACATTCTTATATTCATTCATAAGACTTATAATACATGACCAAACAAAGGACTTACCTGTCCAATACAAAGAGTCTTCAACCTTACCAAGGACTTACCCACTTTGCAAGAGTCTTCCGCCTTCTTCTAAGGACTTACCTACTCTTGCACAAGTCTTTAGCCTTCAAGGAATTACCCACTCTTCTTGGATCTTCCGCCTTTGACTTCACCTTCACTCAGAGAAGCTTCCACCAAGGACTTACCCACTTGAGCAAGGAGTCTTCTTCCTTCACCAAGGGCTTGCCCATTCTTTCTCTAAGTCTTCAGCCTTGATCTATACCAAGGGAGGCCTTCCCTTGTTCTTCTTCACCTCTCTTAGACAAGAGAGAGAACATTCATCTTTAAGATTGAAATGAGAGATGGGGAGGTGGTGGAAGTGAGAGCCTCACAAGATATACATGTAGGACTAGCTCTCTTACAGATTTCCTACTCACTCTAATGGATGTAGGAAGTGATTAAGCTTAGAGAGAGAGAGGAGGCTATAGGAAGCACTCAACTATAGAATAGGAACCTCACATAGAGTTTTTTAATGAATGATCAACCTTGGAATGAAGCCCAAGGGGTCCTATTTATAGTTGGGGATGCCTCTTAGCCTTTGGGAACACTTGAAAACAAAAACTAGCCATTTTGTGGCTTGTAACGGATATATTTTCACTTGTTGCAACTCCACAATGACTAGAAGCACTTTTCTACACTTTTCCGTACAGTGCAATCGGTCGAGTTTCTATAAGGGTAACTCGACCGATAGAGTAAAAGACAAAACCCATATTCAGACCATTGGTCGAGTTTGTCCTGGGGAAACTCGACCGACCAATGAAAATCGATTTGGTCAGTCACTCCATCATTCGAGTACTGTGTAGTGTAAACTCGATCGATTAAAAGTCATTCTCAAGATCCAATCAGGATCGGTAGAGTTTGCAGCTCACAGAACTCGGCCGATGAACAGTCTGATGTGAATTTTGGAAAATGGCTTTTGAGTGCTTAAACATTCGATCTAAGTGCTCCTAATTTTTTCTAAGCTTAATTACAAGTCATACAATCATTACAACTCATACAATCATTACAAGTGATTTACAACATGATTATAATGGATTTACATCATATTACCAAAACGTGCACTTGTATTGACTTTGACTTGTCTTTTCTCCTATTTGATATGCGCAATGTAGGGCATTTGGAGTATGTCTATACCTAATCTAAAATCACTCAAGTAGAGACATTAGACACCAATATGTGGAATGGTCAGTCATCATCAAAACACGGGTTTAGTCAATTTAGACGTGAGTCAACATTGACCTAATTGACCTTGAGTCAACATTCTCCCCCTTTTTGAAGATGACAAACCATTCCATAAATGTATTGAAAGCATTTAAGTAAAGACATACCATTGGAGAAACTTAGGGGTTTCAATAGGATTGAGTTCATATGCTCCCCCTCAGTTGATGCTCGTTGAGATCTCATACTCCCCCTCATTGAGGCTATTTCTCCTGCATGGTTAGCTTTCATAACATTTATAGAATACAATGTCTTCTACTCATATATGTCTTCTCACCTTTACCTTCTCCCTATACATGAACATGTTTCTCCTCTTCATGTAAGACATGCCTTCTCCCTATTTTGTTAAAAGAAGACATACATTTCTCCCCCTTTGTCATTGCAAAAAGTGGGGGTATGAAGAAAATAAGAAACATCACTTGTTAAAGAGAAGGAGATAACAGAAATATATATAAGGAGAGTAGAAGAGCACAGATAGGGGCTTGTCCAAGTGTAGAAAGAAAAGCAAGTTAAAGCATATACTTGAACAACCCAAAAAGCAACATAAAGTGCTGCAGAAAAATAAAAAATCGCAATTTTGACCCTCAAGATAACTGAATTTACCCAAAAAGTATCAGGGCTCATGGTGAGGCGATGAGCCTTGCTCAGAAGGTCATTTCTGCATAAAAAACACTAGTCTTGCACCAAAAACTGAAATTGGAGCAAAATCTGCATAAAATCCAAACATACTCCAATTTCTACATATAATTTAGATCTATGTACCCTGCATCACAATGTTATGCAAGTAACTCAAGATAGTAGATATGCAATTCAAGGAATAATCTTTAGCTTGTATGAGACAAGATACAAGCATAGCATATAGATGATCAAAGATGCCAATTATAAAAAAGGATAGAACTACATGTATATGAACTACTAGTAGATGATATCAAAAGTTAGTACTACTTGTAGGATCTAGATCATAGAAAGAGATACCAAAAGATACACAAGATAAAGGAAGCTATCAGTAAATGTAGATATATATCCCAACAAAGAGATATGCAATTTTAGATGCATGAAAGGATATAACTCACACACAAATATGTATCCTTACCAAACGATGATTACCACTAAGAACCTTAAGGTTGTATCAAAACAAGATATACATCTAGATAGATGTAGCAAGTTAGAGCACAACGGAAGAAATTTTAGACACAACCAAGAGATCCAAAGTGATCATCATCAAAACCTGCAAATTAACTCAAAGCAAGTAATTGCAAGATATAGATATACCAATTTTGAGCAATTTAGAGAGATAGAGTTGTAAGCAAGATAGGAAATTTAGAACAAGGCAATATGCATATATAAAGGTACCAAATGAGAGTGCCAAAGAATAAGGTTGTTGGTTGAGAAAATCTAGTTGAGAGGGAAATTCTCATTCAATAAGCCAAATGTATATTTTGTGTATAGTGGTATCGGTCGAGTTTTGTGCATTGACAACTCGACCCATGAACAGCAGCTCGCAACACCCATTTTGTGCCTATCGGTCGAGTTTCAAATAGGGCAAACTCGACCGATAGAGCTACTATCAAAAGGCACATATATTTCATAAAAACATATTTAAAGGCATGCTAAAAATACAAACCATATCCAAACATGTCTAAGCAAGTTAGTAATGCACTATGGAAGCATTAGAAACAAATTTTGAGAAAGAGTGTGAAGAGAATCCCAAAGTACCACTTTTGACTCAAAAACCACATGCATAGTGCACACTAACTTGACAAAAACAAGTTAGGACAGGTTATAAGCAAGAGAAACATTACCTTGGTGTTTACCATTCCTTTTTCCACTTGTTGTCACCCTCTACACATCTCACCTTTCTTCATTCATGTGGATTGACAAGTCAATTTGCAATTCAATAGCTCAAGTCAATCCATTTGCAAGTACCTACAAGAAGAAAGATGAAATAGTCCCCAATCATGTTTTTGGGTCTGGAGGGGTTAGTTTAGCAACCCAAGTCCTATTACTCTTGGGTGCTTTCCTAAAAGGACAACAAGTAGAATAATGACCAATTTTATTGCAATAGTTACATGTGATCATAGTCTTGGAACTAGAGGATTCTCCATTGAATATTGGAGGTCCTTTACCTTTGTTGTTCCATTAACTACTATCATACCCTAAACCATGTCTACCAATTTGTTTGGTAGTATGGTGTAGTATATCAATAAGGCTCTTCTTATCAACTAATAATCTTTGCAAAGAAGATCTCAAACTATCATTATCATGCATAAGAGAAGTAATAGTAGAAGACAATTGATTAATATTATCTCTAGCATGCAAAAGATCATTTTCTAAGCAAAGAGCTTTTGTCTAGAAGGACTCTTTATCAATATGAAGAGCAGCAACAACATTCTCTCTACTATTAGAACTAGAACAAGATTCATGCACATTGATTTTACCAAGAAAAGAGGCATTTTCTATTTCTAATTCTTGCAAAACAAAATCTTTGTCCTTATTTTCAGATTTAAGAACATCAATATCATGCATGAGAGAATCAACAATTAAAGTATGCTCTTCATTAAAACTAGGCATGAGAGGTTGACATTCTAAATATCTAATCTTATCAAGCAAACTAGCATTATCAAGTTTAAGAGAGTCTACTTGGTGAAGATAAGCATTTTTATCATCAAACAGTCAAGAATAGAGCATGTTCAAGATCATCTAATTCTACATGCATATTATCAACAATTCTAGCGAGCTTTTTCTTTTTCCTTTTAGAAGACTTAAGAGAGGCACAAGTATCATGAATAATAGCAATCAAAGATTCTTTATCTAAAGAGTTTAGATTTACCTCACTTGAGTCCTTACTTGTTGATGCCATAAGTGTAAAATGGCAGTCTCCTTCATCATTAGAGCTTGAGCTTGATCCTTCACTTGAATCTTCACTTGAGCTTGAGTTGGAGGAGCCACTTGAGCTTGAGTGCCATTTCTCCTTCTTCTTGTGAAGATGGGTCTTTTTGCCTTGTGGCCAATCTTCCTTGTAGTGACCCTTCTTTACACAAGTGAAGCACTGGATGGAGTGTGACTTGACTTTGTAGAGTTCACCCTTGGAGTACATGGCATTTTCTTTCACTTGAGAGGATGGAGAGGCTTGTTCCATGATAGCTTCGATTTGAGCCTTCATTTCAGCCTTCTTCATTCTCTTTAGCCCTTTCTTCTCTTGTCTTTCAACTTCTTCTCTTTTGTCAAGTCTGACTTCATGAGCTTGTAGATTTCCAATGAGCTCTTCAATAAGAATATCATTAAGAGACCTTGATTCTTCAATGGAAGTCACCTTGGGTTCCCACCTCTTGGGGAGAGTTCTAAGGATCTTTGAGTTGATCTCTCCACTAGAAATAGGATGTCCTAGAACAGCAAGACCATTCACAATGGTGTTGAGCCTTGAGTACATGTTGGCTATCCTCTCCTCCTTTCCCATCTTGAAGTTCTCAAGTAGCCTTTTGAGCATGTATACTTTGCTTTCCCTTACTTGATTTGTCCCTTCATAAGTGATGCATAGCTTTCTCCATACCTCATAGGTTGTTTCACATGAAGAAATATAGTTGTACTCGATGGGGGTCATGGAGGCATAGAGGATGTGCATGGCTCTAGCATTCAAGGTTGCTTTCTTCAAGGTATCTTCATCCCATTCTTTAATCTTTGTCTTTGGTAGCATATATGGGTTGTTCACCATTTTCCACATCTCAAGACTTGATCCTTGGATGTAGAATTGAAGCCTTCTTTTCCAATATAGGAAATTGCTCCCATCAAAGATTGGTAGGTTGATCAAGTATCTCCCTCATTGGTAGTCACAGATCTTGTCCTACTTGTTGAAGTATGCTTGGAGAAGCCCGCTCTGATACCAATTGTTGGATCCTAGATGGGTGATTAGATTCTCTAGAGGGGGGGGTGAATAGAGATGAATGCACTTAAACAAAATGCATTAGACCTTCAAGATATATCACAAGATAAGGTTGATAAATAGGAAATTTGTGTGCAACTATAACATACATAGCAAGGGAGAGAGAGATTGAGAAAACACAAGTAGACAAGCTATTTAGAGTGGTTCCACACTTCAAACTATAAGTATGTCAGTCCACTTACCTAGAGAGGTCAACCTCTAGGATTTCCTAACCATTGCATTCTTATATTCATTCATAAGACTTACAATACATTACCAAACAAAGGACTTACCTATCCAATACAAAGAGTCTTCAACCTTACCAAGGACTTACCCACTTTGCAAGAGTCTTTCGCCTTCTTCCAAGGACTTACCTACTCTTGCACAAGTCTTCAGCCTTCAAGGAATTACCCACTCTTCTTGGATCTTCTGCCTTTGACTTCACCTTCACTCGGAGAAGCTTCCACCAAGGACTTACCAACTTGAGCAAGGAGTCTTCTACCTTCACCAAGGGCTTACCCACTCTTGCTCCAAGTCTTCATCCTTGATCTTTACCAAGGGACGCCTTCCCTTGTTCTTTTTCACCTCTCTTAGACAAGAGAGAGAACCTTCATCTTCATGATTGAAATGAGAGATGGGGAGGTGGTGGAAGTGAGAGCCTCACAAGATATACATGTAGGACTAGCTCTCTTACAAATTTCCTACTCACTCTAATGGATGTAGCAAGTGATTAAGCTTAGAGAGAGAGAGGAGGCTGTAGGAAGCACTCAACTATAGAATAGGAACCTCACATAGAGTTTTGCAATGAATGCTCCACCTTGGAATGAAGCCCAAGGGGTCCTATTTATAGTTGGGGATGCCTCTTAGCCTTTGGGAACACTTGAGAAAAAACTAGCCATTTTGTGGCTTGCAACAGATATATTTTCACTTGTTGCAACTCCATAACGGCTAGAAGCACTTTTATACACTTTTACGTACAGTGCAATGGATCGAGTTTCTATAAGGGTAACTCGACCGATAGAGTAAAAGACAAAGTCAATATTCAGACCGTCGGTCAAGTTTGTCCTGGGGAAACTCGACCAACCAATGAAAATCGATTTGGTTAGTCACTCCATCAGTCCAGTTCTGTGTAGTGTAAACTCGACCGATCAAAATTCATTTTCAAGATCCAATCAGGATCGGTCGAGTTTGCAACTCACAGAACTCGACCGATGAACAGCCTGATGTGAATTTAGGAAAATGGCTTTTGAGTGCTTAAACATTCGATCTAAGTGCTCCTGATTTTTTCTAAGCTTAATTACAAGTCATACAATCATTACAAGTGATTTACAACATGATTCTAATGGATTTACATCATATTACAAAAATGTGCACTTGTATTGACTCTGACTTGTCTTTTCTCCAATTTGATATGTGCAATTTAGGGCATTTGGAGTGTGTCTATACCTAATCTAAAATCACTCAAGTAGAGACATTAGACACCAATATGTGGAATGGTTAGTCATCATCAAAACACGGGTTTAGTCAATTTAGACGTGAGTCAACATTGACCTAATTGACCTTGAGTCAACATTCTCCCCCTTTTTAAGGCCAAAAAGGTTTATAAGCAGCTCAAGAAGCTTCTTGATGTTTTTAGGAAACTCCACATCGACCTACCATAAATGGAGGCTATTGAGCATGTATTCATTCCTACAATAAATTCTTGAAAGTCGTCATCAATAAGAAGGGAAGGATAGATGATGTAGATATCATGATCCTATGTGAAGAAGTCAATGCATTGATCTAGAGGAAGTTGCCACATAAATAATAGGATTGTAGGTGCTTCAACATACCATGCTTTATTGACAATCTCAAGTTTGGGGAAGCACTATGTGATTTGAGAGCCAACATAAATATGATTCCATTGAAAATGTTCAAGAAGCTTGAGCTCAAGGAATCAAGGAAAAGAAATATGACAATTCATATGGTAGCTAAATCAATTATGATACCATTAGACATATGTAATGATGTCTAATGAAGGTAAACAAGTTCAACTTTCCAACAAATTTTTTAGTCATGGAAATGCATAATGACTACATTATTAAATTGTTGATAGGAAGACCATTCTAGGATGCAAGTGATGTCACTACTACAGAAATGGCTTATAAAGTCACTTTTCCAGGTATCGGTTGTATACATAAACGGACACCTAAACTCTACAGTGTCGGTTTATAACATAAACCGACATACAATCTGTGAAGGTTGACCAGACACGGGTACCGCTTTTATTAAGTGTCAGTTAATTAATAAACAACTGACACCTAAAATCAACTGCCAAAACCAAAATTCCAGTGAAAAAATTACCTCCAAAATTTCACATATGGCGTCGGTTTATAAATGAATAACCGACGACCAAAGATTATTCACGAGACAGGAATAGTTGTCGGTTTTCTTTTAGTTAAAAACCGACGAATATAATCAAGTATAGGCGTCGGTTGTTGGAAAGGAACCGACACTGTTGGTTTAGTTGTCGGTTATTTTGAATAATCGACGCTTATTGTCAACTTAATATCTCACCAACGCGAGCGACTCTCCCCCCTTTCCCAGTTTCATTCCCGATTTCAGTTAGGTCTGGCGATTTCTTGCTCGCCCCCGCCGATTGTTGCTCCTCCGCCGCCGCTATCGTGCTCGTGCTCCTACCCTCGTCGTTGCTCCATGCTCACCGGCGGCCGTGCTCCTGCTCCTGCCCTCTGTGCTCACCGGCGGCCGTCTGTGCTCCTTCTCTGTGCCCTCGCCGCTGCTCCGTGCCCTCGCCGCTGCTCTGTGCCCTCGCCGCCGCTGCTCCATGTCCTCGTCGGCGCTTCTCCTCTCTTTGTCGCCGCCTCCGCCGGTGGTTGCTGTGCTCCAGCCGCTGCTCTCGTCTTCCCTCAAGGTATGTCCGCCCGCCCTGCCTTCTTCCTTCTTCCTCTGCTCCGGCGGCTGCTTGGGCGGTGCCAAGGCACGCCCAAGCAGCTGCTGGGCGTTTTTTTATTTTTTTTTTAAGTTATTTACTTATTTGTGTTTAGGGTTTAGGTACTGATTTTGTGCTTCTATTGAGTTGAATCCTCTATTGTCTATACAATACATGTAATTTTGATCAAGTGATGATATGTAAATGTGAAAATAAGTTAGTAAGGTATCAATGATAAGTCTACTGTAATGTGATGCAAAATAGTTATTGTATCATGCATATCTTAATACTTTTTTGTTTTATAGTTGTATAGGGTGTTTTATGTGTGACAAATCTATTGTTTTATAGTTGTGCATACCTGTGAGTTATCAGGAACACCTAAGTGAATGTCTAACACCTAAATGAATATCTAGTTGTGTGTTTTCCTAGTATCGTGAAAGATTCTCAATCATGTGTATCACATGGGATTCTTATCTCAACATAATGGACTGCAATATATGCATCTAATGCCTTAAATAGAATACTCGAATGTTATAAAATCCCATCAAAGTAGGTAGAAACAACTTATATATATTCAGATCTTAATAATTCCATGAAGTGCACATTATCTTACTCAGGAAAAGTATGTGTATAATGTAGGATTAGTTCCATATAATGGTTCTATTTTAGTAAGCACCTAGAAACCCGTCCAAGATTTACTCATTAGGAGCATTTCCTCATTTGTTCTCTAAGTACATTTGTAGGACTTCTTTTCAAGCTATCATGTCTACCACAATAAAGTTGGTTATGACAAGCAATAAAAGGTTAACTGATGTTATACAACTTTTTCTGAAAATATATAACATCGTTATATGTACTTACACTTTGTTAATACTAATATTGTGCAGTCTCGGTCCACCCATAACAGTCACTATGAACTGGGCCTCTATGTCAATGTTATCGTTCCCTATTGAAGAACAATTGGACATCATCCTAGATGATCATTCCTTAAACCAGTTGGTCATACCCAAACATTGGCGTTTTCTAAAAGGAAGACACTACATGCCTGGTAAAGTGACCCTAACTTTTGGTAATTATTCACATGTTATCGAGGTTGAGTATGATTTGGCGAGAAATCTTGTATCAAAATCCGGTTGGCGTGATTGGATTGGAGAGCTGCATGTGGTCCGTTGGAACAGGCTTTTTCTCCGTCCAGTTGGAGATAATTCCATCAAAGTTTGGATAACCAACAGCAACTGCGAGACCCCCGATCATCTTCTGCGGTATGAGCGCACGGCGTCGCATATCAGCTCGGACAAATCTGAATCTGAGGCCTCTATCAGTTCAAATTCGTCTAAATACAGTGAGGAGCTTCGTGACATAGCTTCATCATCAAAAAGAAGTTATTGATGCATGCGGGACCATGTTGGTGTAGTATTTAGTTGTCTATCTATCTAGACTTGTCTGTAGTAATAGTTTTTTAATTATGCGCATGTTTAGGGGTAGACCAACCCCTTTGTTTAGTTATTGTTATAACTGAAGTGTGTGTTCCCATGAATGGAACTGAAAGTTGCTACATGAATGCTTATAACTGAAGTGTGTGTTCCCATGAATGTTCCCATTTGCATGATTACACTACTATTTTCTCATATTGTTTAGTCTATTTTAATATGACATACTTGCTTATATCTTGCTTAATGATGAACTGTAATGCACACATGTGACATTCTTGGAATGTAAATGATGAACTTTTCCCTAAATTTCCAATCATGCTTTTAAAGACATCAATAATCACCCTAAATTGAAGAACTAGGATTTTAGGTATAAGAATGACAATACATTATTTGTTGGCCTAGAAACCCGTCCAAGATTTACTCATTAGGAGTAAATCTTGGATAGTCCCCGGTTTGGGACTGTTCTTGAACACCTAATCTCACTTAGGATGTAAGTGTATAATGTGTATTGGGTTTTCAAGAAAATTTTGGCAGCATTTCCCCGTTTGTTCTCTAAGTACATATGTACTTGGAAAACAGCGGGGAAATGCTGCCGAAATTTTCTTGAAAACCCAATACACATTATACACTTACTAGTGAGATTAGGTGTTCAAGAATGGATAGGTGGTACACATTTATTATATATAATAATGACATCACATGTATTTGTTAACCCTAGACCCTAATCTTGTCCTAATATATACTTGTTTTCTCTTTGATCATAGAATGGATAGATCATGGATGTCCATTCGCAATCGCTGCACCCCAGAGTTTATTTCTGGTCTTCACCAGTTCATTAAATTTGCCGAGGAACATAGGAAACAACCTGGAGATAGGTTCTACTGTCCATGTAGACATTGCGGTAACAACTTGAAAGTCAACACTGGTGACGAAATCATGACTCATGTCATGTGCAACGGGATTATACAAGGCTATACAGAATGGCACTGGCATGGAGAGATTTCAAACCCGAAACCAGTGGATGTTGATAGCAGTGCTTGTATGGAAGAAGAAATTGCCTACGATGACGTAGATGTGAATGAACCAGTTCCAGTAGACATCGTTGATGCGATGTTGGATAGTTGTGGGGTAGAGCACACCGATCCACCTCCCATTTTTAGAAACATTATGCATGATGCTGAGATGCCGTTATACACAGGTTGTACTAAGTTTACGAAGCTTAACCTATACCAGGGGAGGTTGTTTATGAAAGAATAAAAGACTTCGTCAATGAATTTGGTAAGAGATCACAAGGTACTACACGGAGTGACAATTCTTCATTCAAGAAGAAGTCAATATTTTGGGATCTTCCTTATTGGAGTTCTTTGACAGTCAGACATTGTATCGATGTAATGCACGTTGAGAAAAATGTCTGCGATAGCATCATTGGTACTCTGTTAAATATACCATGTAAGACTAAAGATGGGATAAAATCCAGACTGGACCTGCGTGAAATGGGAATAAGGTCAGAATTAACAGAAATGCGTGAAATGGGTAGTAAAAGAACATACTTACCTCCCGCATGTTACATGTTGTCTAGAAAAGAGAAGAAAGCTTTTTGTGAATGCTTGATAAATGTTAAGGTGCCAAATGGTTACTCATCCAACATCCGTAGATTGGTATCAATGAAAGATCTGAAGTTGATAGGACTTAAATCTCATGATTGTCACACTCTAATGCAACAAATATTGCCCGTGGCAATTCGATCTATATTGCCGAAGCATGTAAGGTTTGCAATCACCAGACTTTGTTTCTTTTTCAACAGTCTCTACAGCAAAGTTATTGACCCTGAGACTCTCGATAATTTGCAAAGAGAAGTGGTTGTTACCCTATGTCAGCTTGAGATGTATTTCCCTCCTTCGTTCTTTGATATCATGGTACATCTTGTTGTCCACTTGACTAGGGAAGTGAAAATCTTGGGCCCGGTTTTCTTGCATTGGATGTATCCCTTTGAACGATACATGAGCGTTTTTAAAGGTGATGTTCGAAACTGTTATCGGCCTGAAGGGAGTATTATTGAAGGTTATGTGGCGAGAGAGGTTATGGATTTCTGCAATGACTTTCTCAGTGGTAATGACACTCCTGATAATGACAAGAATATTTACGAGCTATTTGGCAAAGGAATTTTGGGATCACGTGTGAAAGTAATCAGACGTGAGCAGTTGGAACAAGGTCATTTGTATATTTTACACAACATGGATGAAGTGAACGTTTATATCGAGGAACATACCAATTTCATCAAAAGACAATATCCTCGAGCCAATACAATGTGGCTTGCTAGAGAGCATAACAAGACTTTTATTAATTGGTTTGAAGATAAAGTCTTACATCAACTATCTCAAACACCAGATGATATTACTGAAACTATCAAATGCCTCGCCTTTAAACCAAAGTTGACTGTTATGTCTTATGAAGGGTATGACATTAATGGATTCACATATTACACAAAGCGCCAAGATGATAAGAGTGTCATCCAAAACAGTGGGGTCACCCTTCAAGCATCGACTATGTTTTTTGCAAGTGCAAAGGATAAGAGTCCACGTGAAGCTAAAATGTCATATTACGGTGTCATTGAAGAGATATGGGAATTTGACTACATAGATTTTAGAATTCCGCTCTTCAAATGTAATTGGGTTGATAACACCAAAGGAGTTATAGTGGATGAATTGGGTTTCACTTTAGTGAACTTTGAAAAGATTGGCGAGAAGGCTGAACCATTCATATTGGCATCACAGGCGAAACAAGTATTTTATATCGATGATCCAGCAAATGATAAATGGTCGGTTGTTCTTCATGGTAAAAGACAGTTCATTGAAGATCCTATAGATGAAGAAGAGTACTATGATAAATATGATGACTCCAGTCCATTCTCAGTTGGGTTGCCAACTCCAGAAAATATTGAAGCTAATGATGACTTATATGTGCGCGGAGATCACAATGAAGGATTGTTAATTGATAAAAGATCACAATTTTAGAGGCATGCATGTTTATATTTTTTATTGAAGCTAAATGTTTACTTTTTTAATATCAATATCATTTTCTAATTTGATGTTTCATTATCTTCTAGTTAATACAAATGCTAAACATTGTGGGAGGGTGCTAAAGAACTATAGGACCAATCTCACCCGAGATTACATACGCGATGCTGAGAGTATGTTCTTGATCTATTCCAATTCTAGACATTGATCAGTATTTCACTAACTCTACACTAATAATTTTTGTTTGTATTCTCTTTGAAAAATAAATATAGGAAGAAGGCTATGCAGGACGGACATGACATAGCTATGTAGGATATGCAGGAAGAAGCCCCAATGAAGAGAAGCAGGATACAGATACAATACATAAAGTGCAGCACACACAAGTGGTTCAGATTCATATTCATATAACAACATGACAGACTAACACATATATAGTGCATAACAACAGCAGCTCCGAATTTACATACAACACTAACTTAGTACATATATAGTGGACTAAGGTGACGATACCACCTGCTAAAACAGGTTACCGACTACATGTTACGACTGGGAGGTCGTGATTCAGCAATGTATGCATTAGCAGGAGGACAAGAGATCACCATATGAGGACAAACATATGGTGATCTGTTTGTCCTCCTACTAATGCATATTGTTGCTGAATCACGACCTCCCAGTCGTAACATGTAGTTGTCGGTAACCTGTTTTACCAGGTGGGATCGTCACCTTATAAGTCCCACTATATATGTACTAAGCTAGTGTTGTATGTAAATTCGACGCTGCTCTTGTTATGTACTATATATGTGTTAGTCTGTCATGTTGTATGGACATCGATTGTATTGCTCAGGTATTATATAGTCTCATTAGATAATATGAAATATATCAATCTTATTTATAGCTCATTAATTATATATATACATCATTCTCTTTACAGGTGTTTAAAGCTGACCCCACTACAGGAACGGACTTACCAGATGTACATGCTCCCTATACGATGGGAGAATTAAATGAAGTAAGAGAAGAATGGGCAACAACCATACAAATAGTGGGGATTTTGTAAATGAATTTCTGAATTATAATATGTGTGAATGTTTCTACATGTCTAGATGTTTCTACATGTGTCTGAGTGAAAATGAATGAAAGTGTTGGTTACTATATGAATGTTTCTACATGTGTGAATGTGAATGAATGGAACTACAGATTGCTAGCTACAGGAATGTTTCAAAATGTGTGAAAATAAAATAGATCTGCAGGTTGTATTGCTAAATGCATGTGTGAATATTTTTGTTGTTAAATTTGCAGGTTTGTGGCCTGTTGTTGGCTGATATCAATGGATGTTGTAAAACCTGCAGTTCAGTTAACTGAACTGCAGGTTTCTCATCCTGCGATCAGCCACAGCAGGTCTGCAGGTCTGTAAAAAAAAAACCAATAGGCGTCGGTTATTTAGATATAACCGGCGCCTATTTCCTGTGGCGCGAACATATATGGTGTCGGTTTTTTAATACAAACTGACACTGATAGTGCCCAAGCTGGCGCCAATAATAGGCGTCGGTAATTGTAAACAACCGACACATAACTTTACAGTGTCGGTTATTTAAATGTAACCGACACATATTCTTTTGGCGCGAAGACATATTTCGTCGGTTGTTGGCTTATAACCGACACTGATAGCGCCCGAGATGGCGCCCTTTCTGTGGCGCGAAGGGTTTGGGCGTCGGTTTCTTATCTAATAACTGACGCCTATAGTCCCCTGATGGCACGTTTTCGGTCGCACGCGAAGAGTTTGGGTGTCGGTTCTGGAACCGACACGTAATGGGTGACCTTTTAGTGTCGCCCACATAGGCGTCGCTCAAAAACCGACACTAAAGGCCATAAATAACCGACACTAAAGGTAGGTTCTGTAGTAGTGTGTGGTTTTAGAAATGGGTCGAGAGAAGTCGATGCTGGGAATTTAGAATGATCAATTTGAAATAAAGTTTCGCATCCAATAACAACAAGCCTATAAGAATGCATAGTTTCATGTGGCTCATTATATTGATAATGAGGTGTTTCTTCTTTTACTAAAACCATTTATATACGTTGAAATCATCATTACACAGGTGGACCATGGCACCTTATGGTGAACATAATATATCAGACAAAGAAAATCTCATCGGAAAAAGATATGAAATACCCTATGGAGCTGGAAGATGATGTTCACCCAACAATAATCACTGATGTGGTATCTTTTTTCATCACTATGATTATCCTCAATTAAATTTTGGAGGCTTGTCTCATGAATCTAGTAGATGCCTGTATAGACTACAATCTCATGGATGAGTTTGCCTTATTTCTAAGGGTACTATTATGTTTTTACTTGAAACATTTTGTGGGTTTAGGACCACCAACACCACCACAGGTACCATCTTTGCAACATCCTCTTGAGAAGGAATTGAAGCCACTTCCTCACATTTGAAGTAGACAGTCTTGGAGGTAGATCACAAGTCCAGAGATACTTTCTACAAAATTGAACCTTCATGAGGAGGAACAATTGCTTGTAGTTCTGAAGAACCACTGGGCTGCATTCGGGTGGTCTACTACTGATATGAAGGGAACTTCTTCTATATTGTGCCAACACAAAATCCATATTTAAGAAGGATCAAAGACAATGGCACATGCTCAAAAGTGACTAAATCCTATCATGAAGGAGGTCGTTAAGGAGGTAGTAAAGCTTATATCAGAAGGTATAATCTATGCTATTTTAGATTCTAAATGGGTTGGTCCGCTCAAGTAGTTCCTAAGAAGGGGGGCATAACGGTCACTACTAATTCTTCTAGAAAATTTATTTCTACTAAATAAGTGCTAGGGTCATGCATTTTCATTGATTGCCATCATTTCAATGGTGATATACTTAAATACTAATTTCCTCTACCTTTTATAGACCATATTGTTGAGAGGCTTGTTGGTTGGTTACACTTTTGATTTTTAGAAAGTTATTTAGTGTTTAACCAAATTTCCATAGAACCATAGGATCAAGGCAAGCCAAACTTAACTTGCCCCTATGGTGCTTTTGCTGACCATTGTATCTTTCTATATTTGTAAGGCCCCAATGACTATTTAGCGATGCATGCTTGCTATTTTTCCCGAGATGGTTGAACACTATGTTGATATTTTCATGAATGAGTTTTTGTTATACAGAGAGTCTTTTGATGAATGATGAATGAGTTTTGTTATACAGAGAGTCTTTTGATGACTGTCTTTCCAGTCTTGATAAGGCTATACATAGATATGAGAACACTGATGTGGTTTTATACTGGCATAATTGTCACATGATGGTGAGTAATGGGATAGTTCATGGACATCAAGTGTCTAGTTATGGGATAGAAGTTGATTTGGTAAAAATAAAGGTGATTTGCAAACTTGATTCACCTCCTTAGTGAATAGAGTAAGGATATTTCTTGGTCATGAAGGTTTTTAAAAAAAATCCAAAATTGCCAAACCCCTTTCTGAGTTGTTGGAAAAGGATGTTGAAATTAATTTTGATGATCGTTGTTTACAAGCATACGAGGTTTTGACAGAGAAGTTGATCTACAAACTCATAGTGGGGCTGTAACATATTATATTTTAGGTGGTAATTCTATTTTGATATATAATTTATAATTTTTCCTAATATGAACTCTTTTCTTCATCCTAAGTCGTATTCAATTATATTGATCAAGTCTCTGGTCCTTTGATACAAGTTATATCAACTTCAAGTTTGTTATTTTTCAATGATATCAACATCTTCAAATGAAAAATATTTACCAATGATTCCACTCTCCTCTATTTGAGATAATTTACAAATTAGTCCCTCAAATTTTGTTCCATGAAAAAGTTTGATATCAAGTAATTACAATTGGAATCAATAGTGCAATCTATGTTGGTTTGACCATGATCATAGATTGCTATTGAATCAATAACTACTAATTTGGAACAAATATAAATATTCATAAATATGAATTTGTGGATAATTGATTAGAATGAAATTTAACGGCCTAGTTAAGACTCTTAGATAATGATTTTATATTTTAGAAATTATTATAATTCAAATTACACCATAGATAAAATATCCTAATGTTTTTTGTTAGGAATTAGAAATTGGAAGTATTTAACTAGTAGGGTTCTTACTCATCATCATCTAAGCCTCAGTCCCAACTATGTTGGGGTCGGCTACATGGATCCTTCATTTCCATTCAGTTGTATCATGGGCCATATAATTGTGCTAGATATTAAGAGCAAAGGCACATATCCCTCCTTTTTAGGTCATCCACTCATGGATGATTCTAGGGATGGAGAACAATGATGCTATTATCTCCCCACAATGGCAAAGCCGTTGTCTCCCAACAAGAAATGCTTGATGCCCTAGTTAGCCAAATTGATTTCTATTTCAGTCATCATCCTTGTGATCCCCTTAAACCATTAGTAAGCCATTAGTAATCGCCGCCAGCTACCTTGACTGTATGCTAGAAAAATAGTAGAGGATACTCCTTCAACCTTATCACCTGCCACCCTGAGATACCACTGAACACAACACTTCTCCTACACTATATAAAACCATATACAACTCAAAGACATAAAATGCTAAGAACTTGCAAGATTCGTCACCCTCCTCCTTGCCAGAAAATAGCAATGCCTCTATTCACCCCACCACGACAACTTATCCTACTCCTATGGTTTTACCCTCACACCTCTTGTCTAGCCACTATAGTCACTATGAGACAACACCACCCAACATGGTGGTTGCCTCCGAACTAGCCACCACAAACCATGGATCTGCCACCCCCTCCACCATAAAATTCTTGATCAGATTTGACCCTAGCAACCTCCACGGTTCTATAGATTGTGCCCCTTCTTTGATATTATGTTTGCCACTTTAAGACCACAATGCCCTCAACCCCATCATCTTCTCATCCATCTATAATTTCCTTCATGCAATCACTATTCCTAGTCTTGCTTGTGCAACCAACCTTACCCGCAACAACCTAGCATCATGTAATATATGCAGATCGAACCACCTCCTCATATCCTCCCCCATGATTGCATTCTGATAGTCCAAGTTTGAAAGCTTCATACTCCAACTCGCATGGGTTGAGAGCTTCACGATTGGGCATTCATGATTCATGAAGTAGAGAGAAGTAGAAAGAAAAAGAGTCTCTCTCCTCCTAGCATAGATTACTCAAGCTACAAACTAGAATGTCATTACTCATGAAAAGAATCTAAAGCCCCAACAAGACACCTTGAATGTACAACTAGTCCTAAAAGAAGCCCCAACAAAACATCTTGAATGTACAACTAGTCCTAAAAGAAGTCATGTAGGTAAGATGATCTCATTTTGTTTTAGAGTTCAGAAAACAAATCAACTAAGTAAAAGATGGTCTTAATTGAACAACACTAAAGATAATGGTTAGTTTAAACATGAAGTTCAATCACTTGATTATTTCATCATAGGGTATATATTTACTATTATAGTAATGTGTCAAACAATATAATCAATAGCAATGTATCATGTATTTATAATATTATAGGACCAGTTGATACATTAAGTGATATTGATGTAGTAGATTTGTGTACTAAATATACTTATAATTACCTGGGCCATCTGGAATATCAGTAAATAGTTAGTTGTTAAGTTTTGTTAAGCTTATCCTAAAAAACATTGGTATCCCTGTTGTCAATTGAAACCCCACATATGTATACTTATGATTATGCATGTATTAAGGAACTTCAAATAGAAACCCTAGAAAGTGAATACTGGTAAATGAACATCTATATACTAGTAACTAAATAGAAGTATACATCAATCTTGGATCCGATCTAGAGGAAATGAATACCAATTGAGTATACAATATTGATTATATATATGTATATATAACCTAGCTAGAAACCCTAGAAATTAGAATAATGGAAAATATCAAATAATAATAATCATAAATGAGAAACCCCTAAATAACTCAAAATGAAAATTGTTAACTCAAAGAAATATAATGACAATTTATATATAGGGGATTTATTTGCTACCCGCACGGGTAGCCTGATTTTTCGCTACCCGCACATCCAAAAGTGTAACTACATGGTACACAAAAGTAACTCTAAGATCAAAAGAGTAACTGTATTGATAAACAAGTAACAATATGACTAAAAAAGTTACTGCGCAAAAAATATACACTCAGTAAATATATGGACTTATTTTTTAATTTTGGTGGGGCAAATGATATTATTTTTGGAAGAAATTTTTTGGGGAGCTAGATAAAATGTTCCTCTATAATTGTGAAGAAAAAAATTAAAAAGTGACCAGAAGGGTGTGCGGGTAGCTACCCGCACGGGTATTAAAGATGATCCCATATATATATATATATATATATATATATATATATATATATATATATATATATATATATATATATATATATATATATATATATATATATATATATATATATATATATATATATATATATATATATATATATGCACAGTTCTCTCTCTTCATAATTCTTGGAGCTCAATTCTTAAGATTTGTATTTTTTCATACTTTGATCCAAAGGTGTAAGATGTCTATTCCTATTTGGAAAGTATTTCTCTCATTGATAGCATGCATGATGAGACAGGTTGGTTGGCCCAAAAAATTAGTTATGAACCTTATCCTCCTCTTTCAAAGGTTGTTAATACTTACTACTAGAAAACAATAACACAATATTTAAAAGTCAAAAAAGGCTAGGCTAGTGCCCCTAGTTTAGTGGACTTATGCTTTCATGCTTCTATAAAGAATTAAAGGATATAGGCTCCCTTAGTATATTGAGAATTTTATTTGGTGTGTTTTCATTCTCCATAGAAGAGAACATGTGGCTTCCTCAACAACTAGACATTGACATATTCTATCTATATGAAAATTGAATTACTAGTTCAAAAACTGGATATTGAATCTTGTTGAAGTTTAAAATCCATTGCTACCATTTTATACTTACCTATATTGTTTATGTCTTTTCATTTCGTCATGAAAATACTTTGCAGATATGTTTATATTGTTTTAATTTCCAAATATCAATTTTGAACTAGCTTTAATGACCCATGTTTTCCTTTTTGGAGCCCATGTGTGAGTTGGTCCCTTGAGGAACTCATGGGAAGGTGTTGGATGGAAGATATTGAAGAGACATTCTTGGATAGTATTTGAACCAATGCATATTATTATATTTTTATTCTTATATAAAGTGTTCAACATCTCTGATGTAAAGAATAATTGGAAAAATATTTGTTTATATTTCTGATGCAATTTTGTAAAAAATATGATCATAAGGATTGGGTCTTTACAGGTGCCTTCAAACGATAACCATCTTTTTGAGCTTATGTGTGACACATCAGATTACGTGGTTGAAGTTGTTTTGCATCAAAGCAATGATTGTTCTATGTTAGTTATTTATTATGTGTCTAGAAATTTGAATAATGTTGAGCTTTGTTATACTACCACCAAAAAAGATGTAATGTAGTCTGTCATCTTTTTTTTTTGATAAATTTAGAAAATATTTGATAGGAGCTAAGGTGATAATTTGGACTGATCATGCATCTATAAAGTATCTCTTGCAGAAAATGATGCAAAATGGAGACCAGTCTGATGGATTCTACTTCTATAAGAATTTTATATAAAGGTAAGAGATAAATTTGGAGTTGAGAATGTAGTAGTAGGCCACTTTTCTCGTCTGTAGAGGGTGAATGAGGTTTTTTAGACATATGAATTGTAGATGATTTTCCTGATGAACAATTCTTTGTGATTAACAATGAGGATCCATGTTATTCTGATATTGTTAATTATCTAGCATGTGGAGAGTTACTTAAAAAATGAGCATATCAGGAAAATAACATATTTTTTAACTCATTGAAGTATTTCATTTGGGATGACCCCATCTTGCTTAAGCAATGCCATGATGGAAGTTTGAGGAAATGTGGTCCTGGGTGTGAGTTTGAGAGAATCCTTGCTCATTGCCACTCCATGCCCACTGGGGACACCATGCTAGGTCAAGAACGATCGCAAATGTTTTGGAAAGTGAATAATATTGACATTCTTTGTTTAAGGACACACAAGACTTTATTAGCAGGTGTGATGCATGCCAATGTACAAGAAATATTTCTTGGAGACATGGAATGTCTCTCAATACCTTTTAGGAGGTTGAGATTTTTAATATTTGGAGTAATTATTTCATGGGGCCATTTGTGTCTTCTATATATATATATATATACATATATATATATAATATTGTTGATCATTGATTCTATATTGAAATGTGTTAAAGGAGTTTCTAACCGCATTAATATTGCACAAGTCATTTGCAAATGTGTAAAGTAGAATATATTTTGCAGGTTTGAAGTACCCATGATTTTATAAGTGATGGTGCCTTATATTGTACAAACAAACAATTTGGAGTGTTGTTGAGGAAATACGGGGTGAAGCATAGAGTGGACACTCCATACCACCCTCAGACCCAAGGCCAAGTAGATGTGTCAAGTAGGGAGAGACCATCTATAGAAGTAGAACAAATAGGAGCATGCAATTAAATGATGCCATTTGGGCATATAGGATGACTTTTAAAACCTTTACTGGAACAACCTCTAATAGGTTAGTCTATGGCCGGGCATGTTACTTGCCCATGGAATTTGAGCGTAGGGCTAGTGGGATTTAAAGAAACTATATTTTGATCTATCTATTGCATGGGAGAAGAACAAGATAGAGTAGAATGAATCAGATGAAATTAGGCATGTTTCTTATAAAATCTTGAGTATATATAAACAAATAACAAAGAAATCCAAAATCACGCATTCTTCATAGAACCTTATTACTGAGGTAATGTGTGTTGTTGTTCAATTCTAGGTTGAAACTACGTGATGGTAAACTAAGATCAAGATGGAGTGGACCATATGTGGTGGTCAAGGCATTCCCCATGGAGTAGTAGAGATGAGTGTTATAACAAAAGTGTTCAAGACCAATGGATAATGCCTGAAATACTACTTTGGGGGAGAGCTATGATCAAGAAGAAATGAAGATCGTAGAGATTTATTAAGTTTGGAATTTCAATTTGAGCTTAACATGAGTTCTTATGGGAGACAACCCAGTTTTAATTTCATATTTTTATTTATTATTAGAGGTAGATTGTTTTGTTATGTACATTAATTTAGTTCTTTCACTTAGATTTTGATGAAAGGTAAAAAGACGTTGTGATGTGTTTGTTAAGTGTGTAGAAATAAGTTGTGCTAATACACCGAAACCATTGTCTGTAGAACCAATATTTGATCCATAGAGGAATAGTAACTTTCATGGAAAATATCGATACCACTGACATGATAGTTGGTTGAACTGACCCCTTATAAGTTACATATGTCAAGAGGTTGTCTGCATTGATAGAACCAATGGGAAAGTCATTAGTGTTGGTATGTATGCCCATAGAGCAAGTCATATGATGATTGTAATGGGATACTTTGTAAATGATTTGAATAATAATAAAGGCAATTTCCAATCTATATGTTTAAACTGTTTCTGAGATGATGGTGTAACATGATAGATGTCTAAAGATTGTTTTACTCAATGACGTATGCTTTTAGGTTAAGGACCTAAACGATGAGATCATACAGATGTTAAGAGTATACATTCTTGTATAGTCCCTAGTCGGTTGTTATTGTGGAAATAACCATAGACATCAATAACACTAAAGACTAGATTGTGTGTTGGTTGATGACAGAATCTCATTAGTCATGATATGGTGATATCAAACCAAGCACATAGGTACTTGTTAGAGAACAAGGTACCGGACAGACCCACCGTGAGAGTGACACATGGAACCATGACATGGCAGTCACAGTCAGCTCTCACGGTGATGGTGGTGAGTGTGATTCTTAGACCTGAAATCACTGCACTCAACACATGTCGTTGGGTACACTTTGACATCATCAAATGCAGTCCTGAAACATGGGTTGTTATAAAGGTGATGATTGGGTGGCTTTGACACATGGGGCTTTTGAGGGGTGAGTGATAGATATGGGATTTGTCCCTCCTAAGGGAGTTTGATATCCTTGGCCACTTGATGAGTAGGATTGAGAAAGGCATGCGCATGCACGTGTAAATCAATATGTGATATTGATGTCATACACATCTCACTCGGTCTACTCTGAGATCAAGGAAATGAATGAACATTGACAGGATGACTGTTCCATGCCTCGAGTTCATTTTGGATATCAGTGACAAAGGAATTATACATTCACTGTAACACCATTCGCGGATTGTAGGATGAAAGTTGTTCTCCAACTTTCTACTTTCACTTGGGTAGCAATGATGTGTGACTAGGCACCGCTCTTTGCTTGTGAAGTCATAAGTGTTATGGACTTTCACTGCCAACGTGAAATGGACCTGCAGGGTCACACACATAGGATTTAACCTGGAAGAGGAGTTTTGTCCACAAGCAATGTTTAGATTGATTACTAAAGGAGTTTAGTAGTTCAATTAAACACTCAATTAATCGATAGCTCAATATCATAATGTTCAAGGTGTTGGACGCATTGATTGGAGTATCGGATTGATTGAAATCGCATTTGACTGATTATGCACAATCTCCATCCCAACCGATCGGTTCATGTGATGAACCGGTCGGCTGAGGTTGCTGAACCGGTCGGCTCATGCACAGAGTGAAATGACCGGTTCAAGTGTTGAACCGATCGGTTCAACTGGTGCAATCGAGCAACATGGGAAAGTAGGATTGGTGAGAATTTTCCTTTCGTTTCAAATTGCCCAATTCGATTGGGAATAATATTGGTATTCGATACCAATTGGGAAAGAAACAAGGAAAGTCAATCGGGAACCAACCTGGAACCCCAACCGACCGGTTCATGAGTGAACCGATCGGTTCAAGGGTCCCAAACGATCGGTTCAGTGGTGAACCAATCGGTTCAGGTCCCCAACCGACCGGTTCACTTGTGAACCGATCGGTTCAGGTTGCGAGATGGTTGCTTTTTGTGGAAAATCCCGAACCCTTCTACTCCTGCTTTTGTCCCGTATTGCCGGGCACAGAGAACCCTGTCCCATGACCCGCCTATATATATAGGGGTATTGGGGGCTTCTCAAGATACAACTCAGTGCAAGTTGATTGCTCTGCAAAGTTGTCGTTCTCTCTGGTTTTGGTAACCGAGAGAGAGCCCGAGCAAGTGCTTCCCGCAAAGGGAGGTGCAGCAAGGGAAGGACAACTGCAGTTGCAATTGACAGTAGGAGAGTGTGTTGGTGACTAGTACGTCAACAGGAGGGTGCGACTCCTTCCACTTCCTTGTGGGACAAGCAGAGTGGAGTTCCGGGTGGTCCGTGTGGACTACTTCAGAGGCGGGAGGTCACTGCCGCTCAGGAGGACAACTGTCATCCGACAGTCCGGTAGGAGGAGGAGTCTTCAGTCCCGGTGCGACCAGGAGCTGCACAGACACCGTCCAAGACCGGAGGTGAAGACCGCGCAAGGCGCGTGGTATTGTCGCCGAGCAAGCCTCGGGACAAGGTATGATTCACAAACCATCTTTCCTATTATATAGATGTTGACGCGATTCCTTTTTGTTCCGGGTTTGGGGAGAAATTTTTTCTGTTTCCGCTGCTTCTCTGCCTCCTCCAAAACCCAACAATTAGAACTGAACATTTTCAACAAAGCTACAAGAAATTTTCATCGACTACCACCAAAATGTATCTGGCATATGGCTAAAGGGAGACCAGCTACACTTCATCTCAATGCAATCAACATTGGCGGTATCAACAATTTTTTCTAAAGATTCAAAAGCTACAAAAATTCAACCTCAGTATCACTGAGAACTACTTTGGTGGAATCGACGTAAATTTTAGTGTCATCATATATCAAGTTGGAAAGAACCCAAATGTTTGACTTGGTACTAACAACACAACTATTAGTAGAACTGACAAATATTTCAATAGAACCAAAATAGGAAGACCAGATCCATGCCATAGTCATCAAAGTCCACACACGAGAGAATCAAATGGCAAGATGCATCAATCCGTGGTTCCATGTCTATGTTGGTACCACCAACACCCATTGGTACCATCGATGCTAGAATATTTTTGGGTTCGTGTATTGATGACCCACGTGGATCGATATTGATGACTAACACTAACAATCACACAGATTGACCACAGTGTCAATACAATTGATACATTATCGATGGCATCAACTTTACATAGGTAGAGCACTTGTCTGCTATATAAGGGGAGGTGTTGGTGATCTAAAATCACATCCAAACACCTCCCCTCTACTCCAACGAGTGAACTACTTCTCCAAGCAGTGATAGCATTCTGGCAAGAAGAAATCATCTCGAAGCTTCTTCTTTTTCCTTCTCTCTTCTATCCATCAGTCTTGGTGATATGGTAACTATACATGTAGTTCCCTGTCTTCCCTCATTCCATGCTAGTTGGTTCCTAATACATCGAGGGTGGCATTACCAAAATAAGGATAGAAGAAGAGCAATATAGCACTACAAAAACAAGAGATAGTGGTTATTCAGTATTGGGACCAATCCTTCCTCACTGAGATCGGGTTCACTGAGAACCTATAATGCATCTACATTGGGCAAGGTATGGTAGGAGATCACCCCTTCTTTAGTGATTGGCCAATCTACTCATACATTTTCCATGAGTTTATCAACATACTGGAGATATGTTGCATCCCCAGACATGAGGAAGTACGACAAGATTGTTGGGTCAAATTTAGACTCTTCAATACTGATCACCACCTCACCCTAAGTGACTTGAATGCCATCTATGGATGGATAATACATTGTGTGTGGTTCACACCCAATGACTTCAACTACAACATGGCATGGAGGTAAATGACTTCACTTCCATAGGGATTCATCATCAACTGGCATTTATCCTCTGTGGTGGACATCAAACACTCCTTTGTCTGCATCCTACATCAGGTCCACTCAAGGGTAGGGGAATGGTACCCAAGGATTGTTTTTTTATGTCATGTGGTCTCATTTGACCATTGGGAAGGAGCATGTCTACCTTGGCACATTCTTCCTCCTTCACACGGTGGTTATGAAACAACCAACCTAGACAGGGACCCCATTCATTGTGAGGGATTGCTTACACCTCTCACCTTGCATCTCTGCCATGACTTGTTGAAGACCTACGCCCTCCCTATGTTGTCCAAGATCGACATAAAGCACTTCAAGTGGGGTCAACTGGTCTCAAAATACCAAGGGAGGGTGTACACTGTCTGCACTCAGGACATGTGTGTTAGAGAGAGGGTTCTTCTAGATCCCATGTTTCGCTTGAGAGGAATCCACCATCTTTGTTGTCCAACAGAGGATGAGGAGGAAATACCTAAAATAGAGGAAGAGGAGGAAGCCAAATATGAATAAGAATATGAAGGATCAAAGAGGAAAAGAAAGACAAAGCTTCTATTCCTTTTGTGTCAAACTAATGCATGCACCACATCCCACACATGCCAATTCAATCTTACCTACTCCACCACTAGGAGATTCCTAGTTCATGGATGGCATGTATGGGATGATTCAATCCATACAACAGGGATAGAAACAATAGTTAAGCACCATGATTCAGGTCCATGGAGTTCAAGGGTAGCTTCTTAGGTAATAATAGGAAATCTATAGCAATGAACGTCTTCTCATGGTCAAGAAGGAGAACATTCGTACATGCCTACAACATATAGAACACATCATCTATATCTCCTTTGATCATTATTGGATCCGGACAAAGTTTTCCAGCTACGTGTAGCCATAGGACATGACATCCCAACCTTCATAGTTCACGGGGACCTACTACCAACTAGATCCACAAATCTAATGGGTTTTATGGAACAGAACAGGTAGTAGAAATAAAAAATTTATCTAACCACAAACCCATAACCAACAGATAGAATCACTAACTATGCAATAGTAAAGATGGTTTAGTGATATATACCTAGTCTTGTGGCTTGCTTAGTGACAATACCTCACAACTAGTGCAGCCTTCAACTACCTAGTCTTCGATGGCATCTGTGAAGCTCCTGGTCTTAACCTGAATTGTGGTTGACGGTCATCCTCCTGAGCAGTAGAAATCAACCGCCTCTATAGATAGTCCACACAGACCACATGGAACTCTAGTCATCCTAATGGACAAACTAGAAGGAGTCATCCCCCTCTGTCGGCATACTAGTCACCGACACATTCTCCCACAACCAGTTGCTTTTTTGTATTTGTCTTTCCCTCTCTATTCCTCCTTGGATGGGTAGAAATTCTTAGGCTCTCTTGGTTACTACAACCAGAGAGGACAAAAACTTTGCAAAGCAACTAATGTTCAGAGTTTTGTGTTCTGAGAAGCCTCCTGTATCCCTCTATTTATAGTAGAGGGCAAGGTCAGGCAGGGTTCCTAGTCTGTGCGGGAGTAGAAGGGTTTAGATTTTCCATGAACTGATCGCATGGAAATAGGTGAACCGATCATTTCACAACTAAACTGATCATTTGAGAAGGTGAGCCGATCAGTTCACCCATTGAACCAGTCATTTCACTTCCCAGACTTGCCCGCAATTGACTTTCCTTATTTGTTTCTAATTAGTGTAAAGATTAATTCTTGTCCCAATCGAATTGAACAAGTGAAACAGGGATCTTTTCTCACGAACTGGGAAACCCAACACATGCTCATTTGGTCCATGTGAACTGATGGGTTCATTAGAGTGAATCGATTGTCTCATTGACCATGATCCGATCAGTTCACCCAGTGAACGAGTCGGTATGTGGTCCAGGTTGTGTAGAACTCAGTCAATGCAGTTATCAATCAATCTGACACTCTAATCATTTGGTTCAATGCTTGACATTTATGATTTTGAGTCATGTCTATTGATTGAATGTTTAATTGAGTACCTAAACACTTTAGTAATCAATCTAAACATTATTCATGGATAAACTCCTCTTCCATATTAATCCTATGTGTGTGACCCTATAGATTCCATTTCACGTTGGCAGAGAATGTCCATAACTAACTTATGACATCACAAGCAAAGAGTGGTGCCTAGTCGCACATCAGTGCTACCCAAGTGAAGAGGAAAGTTGGAGAACAACTTTCAACCTACAATTTGTTATTGGTGTTACAGTGAATGTATAGTTCATTTATTGTTGATATGTGGATCGAACTCTAGGCATGGACTTGTCATCCTCTACAAACATTCAATCCATGTTTCTTGATTCAGAGTAGACTGTTTGAGATATATGTAAGCTCAATATCATATATTTACTTACATGTGCATGACCATGCATTTCTCAGTCTCACTCCTCAAGTGGCCAGGATATCACACTCTCTTAGGAGGGACAAATTCCATATCCATCACTCACAGTCAATTCCCCATGTGTCAAGTCACCAAATCATCACCGTTATAACAACCCATGTTTTTAGGACTACGTTTGATGATGTCAAAGTGTACCCAAACACATGTGATGAGTGCAGTGATTTTAGGACTAAGAACCACATTCAATAACAATACTATAAGAGATGATCCTGACTAACCAAATGTGGTTTACATGCATCACTCTTACAGTGGGTTTATCCGATACACTATTCTCTAACATGTATCTCTGTTCTTGGTTTGATATCATATATCATGACTGATGAGATTCTATCATCAACCAGCACACACTCTAGTCTTTTATGTTATTGATGCCTATGGATAATTCCACAATAACAACCGACTAGGGACATAACAAGAATGTATACTCTTAACATTTGTATGATCTCATTGTTTAGGTCCTTAACCTGAAGCCATACGTCGTTGAGTAATATGATTCTTTAGACATATAACATGTTATATCATTATCTCAAAATAGATTAAACATATAGACGGAAATTGCCTTTATTATTATTTAAATCAAGTATCACATTCCTCATTGCAATCATCATATCATTGGTTCTTTGGGCATACTATACCAACAGACTCCCACTTGCACTTAGAGCCAATCACGCACGAATCATATTCCAAGTGATCTTAACATGTCCATCATGTTTCTGTTGCACGTGTGCTTTTATAGTGAGTAAGCAACATTTGCTTCAAGTCGGTATATTTCATGTTTCACATCCCTTCACTGTACGACAGCTCGTATGAGATGGAAGTGTCGCAGTATGCTATCTAAAATTCCTTTGCCTAACTAGTAGATCCATTGTTGTCACAATATTACTACTGAGTCGCCAATGGTCAGAACCTCCCATAAGTTCATATGAACTTCTAGATCCATACAATACCCTTTATAGTGTTCTTAACACTAAGGTACTCGACTTCTTATTGTAGAATTAATCAATTGTCTTATGTTTGGAACATTTCCAATTAACAATTCTTATTCAAGGTCAAACACAATTTTGTCATTTTAGAAGCTTGCATCGGTGTAACTCTTTACACCCAACTCTTCCTTATTACCATAACTAAAGAACTAATCCTTTAGTACTTCACAAGTGCATAAAGATGTCCTTCATGGTATTCCAGTAACTCTTACTAGAGTTTGACATATATCCATTCGTCATGTCCAATACATATGAAACAACTGGATTCCATATCTCCTTGTCATGTCCAATACATACAAGATGATGAGTTCGTATATTCTTGTCATGTCCAATACATACAAGATAATTAGTTCATATTTTTTTGTCATGTCCAATACATACAAGATAACAAGATGAGTTCATATGTGATAGATCCAATTGTGAATGCATATGGCATCTATCCATGTGTTCCTTATTCTTCATAAGAATTTGGGACACTTGGCTCTTTAGAGACTAACTCAATGGAATATGGACAAGTTTTCTCTCATCATGTTGAACCCTTTCAGCATCTTGTCGATGTATGTTTTCTTTCTTAGGTCAAGAAGACCTCTTGATCTCTCTCTATAGATCATGGTCCCTATCGCATAGGATGATTCTTTAAAACTTTAGAATGCACTTTGTTTCCAGGTTTTAATATTTGCAGTATAAGGATGTTGTTCCCCATCGATATGTGGAATATACATATGCCCCCACTAAATTCTTGTAATCACACATTACTTCTTTATTTTGACTCAAGTCAAACTCTTTAACTATCTTGTCAAATAGAAGATCCTAGTTCTAAGGTGCCCGCTTCAATCCAAAGATTGATTTATGCAGCTTCATGTACTTTATTTCCATTAAGCTACAATAGCAAACATTATCCTGATGGATTTATCCTTGGTAAGTACTAAAAAGATTTCATCATTTTCAACACCTTAAACTTGTTAGAAACTCTTTGCAACCAAATTACCTTCCATGTCAGTCTTCTTCTGGAAGACCTAAAAGTACCCTATGGGTTTTACCCCTTCATGTGGATCAACCAAGGTCATACTTTGTTGATGTACATGGATTCCATCTTGGAATTCATGGCTTCAAGCCATATCTCAGTTTCTAGCTCACATTAGCTTCTAGGTAGACTGTTGACTCATCATATGACCAAATCACTTCCTTCTTATCCATAATATATCATATATCATTCAAGCTCAAGGCGTGTTCTACTAGAACCATGAGTTTTGTTTGTTACTTAAGGAACTTTGAGATTCCACAACATTCTGTGATTCGCTTTATTCCCATTGTACCTCTTTAAGTTCAATGTTTTTCTTGGTTGTCTCAAACATTTCAAGTTCTACTTTTCTCTCCCACTGATTCCTTTAGAACTAAGTTCTCCTCTAGGAATGCAACCATCCAAAACGCCTTTGTTATTGGATTTAGATATCAAAGTAGTATTCAACAAAGTAACATTTATGCGATTTGTGGACAAAACCTTTAAGAAACATTTTTCTTATTTAGGCTTTCAATCCTAATCTTTATAAAGACACATCAAGACACTTCCCATTCCATATCTCATATGGTGTCTTTTGAACTAATGGTACATTGTTTTAGTGTTAAGCATGTGCCAAAAAGGAAATTTGAAGTTTAGCTAGTATTCACACTCTAACTTATCAAGGTGTGATTCCTTCATTCTGTCACACTTCTCATGATACACTATCATTGTGTTTTAGGTGGAGTCCATCATCATACATTATCTTGATCTCCAGAAGGTTCTAAAGCTCTTGGTTCAAAGTATTTCCATATCGATTATATTGAAATTTAATACTTATAGTAAGTTTGTTATGTACTTCATTTATGATCTCCTTGAACACTTGAAGAGATTCATGTTTGTATTTATAAAATACAAACTATCAAATTTGTTGAAAGCATCAGTAAATATATTGAAGTACTATTGATTACCTTTAGCATTTATTCTAAAAGGTCTATATACATCAATATGTATAATACTTAATAGAATAATCATTCTCCCACTACATCTAGTGAAGAACCTTTGTCATATTGCACAATGAATGAGATTAGCATGTCTCTATTAGTTCAATAACCAAAAGGAGTCTAGATAGCTATCATATGGATTTCTAGAAATGCACTTCTCATTTATGCACTACAGATGACTATGCTATAGGAATTAAAGTTTGATTTATCATGTCATTCATTACATGTGTCATACACATTTGTCTCTTTAACTATCAAGTATAGTTGATGAGACATAGGCATTGCCATCAAAGATCATTTCTTTGAAATGAAACATCAGTTCATTACACTCTTGTCCATAAAAGATGTATGATGATTTCATTGATGGTAGATGTATAATAGCAATTCAATATTTCTATTATATACCCATGAATGTCATATTGTAATTGTAATGGTAGCAACTCTTGCACTACATAGTTTCTAGCTTACTTCTTTTTAGGTCCTGAAGTAGAGATCTCTATCTCTCTTTCACCTTCCTGAGATCCTCTATAAAGAGGTTATTTCCCTTTCCTTCTTACTCCTCTCCATATCTTGAGTGATGAAGACTTGAACCTAAGCTTGTCTTCAAAACACTTCTTGACCTTACTTTAGTCTATGGACTTCACTCTGCTGATCATTATCATAGGTTTTTTCCATTCTTCATTCATGCTTTGGCATCAATATTCTGAGCACTTCAGACAATGGTTTGGCCACGTTTCTCAACATTTGATAAACTAGCTATATGATTCACACAACGATTTGTAGAATCATATTTTTGGTCAACTCTTAACCTATAAGAAATCACAGTTGATCTATATGCACAATCATATTGAGCATATGAGATTATACTTGATCTCCATCTGTCTGATTATACTCAAATATCTCATTGAAGACATTATACCTTTCACGCTTTACATGATTCTTAATATGTATAACCATCTCAAGAATGTCCATGCTTCAAGCTATTTATACAACTCGTAGTTCATATATCTTAGCATAAGGTTATTGATGTCTTAGGCATCATTGGCATACTTCAAGTAAGCTTCCAATTTTAGCCTTAGGCACATTTGGAGTGGTTCTACTATCTCTGGTCTTTGAAGGACCTTAGAGTTTATAGTCACTATTGAGAACACTTCTCAAAGGTCCCAAACCATATTTAAATTTTATCATGTTTATTAACTAATCGAAATGATAATGTATTTGATTTTGTCTTTTGGATTCTACAAAAGAATTTTGCAACATTTCAAAACATTTTTTATTTTTTTTGATTTGATAAAGTTGACGATATTAATTATGTCTTTAATTAATTATCTATCCTACTATTTTGATCAAATTGATAGCCCTCACCATCAATTTAGAGGATTACAATGTACTACCTTCTAGTGAGCCAAGATCCAAAAAAATTAAGTTATTACCCAGCCAACGCCAGTGTCCATAATCAATTATTAAGGTAGGTAACATTTACCAATTGCATCTTATGCAATTCTTGGATAGATGATATGCACAACTATTTGCCATAGTTATCTGCATGCCTCTAAGTGTTTAATCTCATTAAGACCACTTAGTTAAGCCTGACCCAAAAGCCAACATGATAGGAGTGCACCCTGCTTGGCGGGCCCACACAACTACCATCACACTTCCACGAGATAGACAACTTACCACCCTTGGGATGCCCACATTTGTCGATCAAGATTTTCATGAGTGTTTCTTATGGAAAGAAACTATGACTTAATATTATATTGAGGGGTTTGGTATTTACATACATATACATATCCAATCACCACATATATAGTACATATCATATACATGCTACATACCACAAGAAATCATGTGAAGTGATAAAGCGATGATTATAGCCATCCTATTGTAATTCCTTAAGCCACAAGGAATTACGGTCATCTAGGTCTACATCATATGCAGCAACCTGTAGTTGATGAAAATCTATGCTTGAGCCATTCTGGGTTGATCATCTCATCCTACGACATATCGACTCACCTCCTAGCCAGTCGGTTGGTTGTCACCAACTGATTGTCTGGCTCCTCCAAATAGTCAATTCGTCGGGTCATCGTGCTCCTCGTTAGGCCACCAGTTGCTCATCTCGTGCCATCATCTGATCATCTTGATCCTCCAATCTCTCATCTGGGCACCTATCATTCTTTGACAAAATAGGAAATAAAACTATACTACTTTTACAAATATCTTTGGGAAACCCCGAGTAACATTCGGGGGGAGCAAAGGTAGACGAGAAGGCTCGAGTTATCTTGAGTTACATCCAGAATAGAAGAAAGGACTCGGTACACAGACCAAGATGCAAACAACCACAACCAACTAAGCACACACATAGGGGTTTATAGGCCATAACCACGCTACACATCCACCATCAAAATTGTTTTAGGGTGGCACGTATCAATTGCATATGTATACCATATCATATATGTATATAGGGATTTGTGGTGTTTAATCGGATATGCACATTAGGTAGTTAAATTATTTACATCACATGCAATAAATAAATGGCAAAAAACCAAAATATGATCATATCAATTAATCCTAAAACATAGTGTGTTGATGTGGCTCTAATACCATTGTTGGGTTTTGTGGGACATAACAGGCAATGGAAACAAAATTTTTATCAAACCACCAACCCATAACCAGTTGATCTCATCAACAACTATGCAATAGGAAAGATGGTTTAGCGAGATATATCAGGTCTTGAGGCTTTCTCAATGACAATACCCCGCAACTAGTGTGGCCTTCAACCACCTAGTCTTCAAATGCATCTGTGTAGCTCTTGGCCTTGACCTAGATTACAGTTGATGATCGTCCTCCTAAACAGTAGAAATCTCCCACCTCTATAGATTGTCCACACAAACCATTGGGAACTCTAGTCATCTTGATGGATAGACTAGAAGGAGTTGTCCCCTCTGTCGGTGTACTTGTCACTGACACACTCTCCCACCACTAGCTTTTTTTTTGTAGTTGTCTTTCCATCGTTGTTCCTCCCTAGATGGGTAGAACTAGCTTGGGCTCTCTCGATTACCACTACTAGAGAGGACAACAAATTTTTAGAGAAACTGATGTTCTGAGTTGTGTGTTTTGAGAAGCCCCATGTACCCCTCTATTTATAGTAGAGGGCAAGGTCAGGGTTCCCAGTCTGTGCGGGAGTAGAAGGGTCCAAATTTTCCACGAACTGATTGCACATCAACAGGCAAACTGATCGTTTCACAACTGAACCGATCATTTAGGCAGGTGAGCTGATGGGTTCACCCAGTGAACCGATCGTTTCACTTCCCAGACTTTCCCATAATTGACTTTCCTCATTCATTTCTAGTTAATGCAAAGATTAATTCTTGTCCCAAACAAATTGAACAAGTGAAATGAGGATCTTTAATCATGAATTGGGAAACCCAACACATGCTCATTTGGTCCATGTGAACCTGTCATCTCACTGACCATGAGTCGATCAGTTCACCCAGTGAACCAGTTGGTTGGTGGTCCAGGTTGTGCAGAACTCAGTCAATGTAGTTCCCAATCAATCTAACACTCTAATCAGTTGGTTCAACACTTGCACTTGATAGTTTTGTGTCAAATCAATTGATTGAATGTTTAATTGAGTACCTAAACACTTTAGTAATCAATTTTAACATCATTCATGGATAAACTCCTCTTCCAGATTAATCCTATGTGTGTGACCCTATAGGTTCCATTTCACATTGGTAGTGAATGTCCATAACTAACTTATGACATCGCAAGAAAAGAGTGGTGCCTAGTCACACATCAGTGCTACTCAAGTGAAGAGGAAATTTGAAGAACAACTTTCAACCTACAATCTGTTATTGGTGTTATAGTGAATGTATTGTTCCTTTGTCGCTGATATCCGGATTGAACTCAAGGCATGGACTTGTCATCCTCTACAAACGTTCAATCCATGTTTCTTGATTCAAAGTAGACTGTCCGAGATATATGTAAGCTCAATATCATACATTGACTTACATGTGCATGGCCATGCATTTCTCATTCTCACTCCTCAAGTGGCCAGGATATCACACTCCCTTAGGAGGGACAAATTCCACATCTATCACTCATAGTCAAGTCCCCATGTGTCAAAGTCACCCAATCATCATCGTTATAACAACCCATGTTTCAGGACTGTGTTTGATGATGTCAAAGTGTTCCCAACCACATGTGATGAGTGTAGTGATTTCAGGTCTAACAACCACAGTTACCACCAATACTATAAGAGATGATCTTGACTAACCAAGTGTGGTTTCCATGCATCACTATTATGGTGAGTATGTTCGATACACTATTCTCTAACATGTATCTGTGTGCTTGGTTTGATATCATATATCATGACTAATGAGATTTATCATCAACCAACACACACTCTCATCTTTTGTGTTATTGATATCTATGGTTATTTCCACAATAACAACCAACTAGGGACATAACAAGAATGTATACTCTTAACATTTGTATGATCTCATCATTCAGGTCCTTAACCAGAAGACATATGTCATTGAGTAATATGATTCTTTAGACATCTGATGTGTTATATCATTATCACAAAATAGATTAAACATATACACAAAAATTGCCTTTATTATTATTCAAATCCAGTATCACATGCCTCATTGCAATCATCATATGATTGGATCTGTGAGCATACTATACCAACAAGATCCAAACGGGAACTTTTTCTCCATCACCCTATTGATCATTTGGTACTCCCATTCCACCTCTTTGATTGATTCTCGAGTATGAGGACATAGTTGAATTTAAGCGTACGTGGAAATGGAACGATTTTTTTACATCACTTTTATTTAGATTATTTTGCATTTTTCTTTGATACTTTATTTTTATCATGTTATAAGGATCCAGATCTATATAGTGTAGTTGTGGAGTTTAAGTAATCATAATCTCACTTGTCAAGTTAAAAGAGTATGTTCAATGCTTCTAAAGTGCATTTTAAATTTGAAAATATAAATCCATCCTAATGCCCTATCCTTTGAGATAATGTGCTATATCTTAGATGACATTAACTATTAAAACTGTTTGAATTACTCATCTTGAAGACTATACAATGAATAAGAAAAAAACCTAACTTGATCATAAGGCTTGTGTTATGATGAGGATGTTTAAATTAAAACCAACTAAACAATAGCATGATCTCTAATGTGAATTTTAGAAATAAACTCCAAGGTTACCTTGTTACTCAAGTTAACAAGAGAGGGACATGCCATGGTTTGGAAATACATTATATCTTAGTCATGTGATATCAACCACCTCCATTCATTTTCTTTCACCACCATAGGAGGAGAAAGTTTAATCCATATTATTTTCCTCTTGATTGCACTGTTGATAGGTACCACATAGTTTGTTCATCTTCTTTTGAATTAAAAAAGAACAAAATTTATTTTATATTGTCTCATTTGAACATTTGTAGTTTTTTGTAACAAATTTTGATATAGATTCCATTCATCATTTTATTTTTTCATAAGGTGTATTTTTATTCCTCAATTTTATGTTTTCTCCATTAACATGGAGAGAAGAAAATTATACACCCTTACCCCTTCTCCAAATGAAAAGAAAAAAGTGAAGGGTCCAATCATGGACTATTTTTCTTGGTAAGTGAAGGCAAAGAAAAACAATGCATTTTAAATAGATACAAAAGAGGATAAAAGGAGGAAAATGGTTCCAAAATTAAAATTTTCATATTCTCACTATGCAATGAATAAGGAGAATGTGGGAATGTTCTTCATTTTCACCCTTTTTTATTTAGTCATCATTAGGACGGATCCATTTTTGGTATGCATCATTCCACATTTTTATAATGCATCAGAAGGCATTCATTTTCATTACATCCGTCTTATACATGCATCACACTTTAATTCATGCATAAATAATTTGTATTATTCATATGATACCTTTTCTCATAGCCCACCCATATTTTCCACCAATTGCTCTACATGGTAGGATACCAATATGATTACTCCTCTCTTTCATGCTTGTATGAGTGATTTCTTCCAATGTAGTTATTTTTAGAGATCAAAGCAATGTATATAAGGAGATCACATGGAGCATTAGACAGATGCCCTACCGACCATGATATTAACTGCTTCATATTGGTAGTTTTTTCATTGAAATATTAACTACTTCCTATTAGTAGTGTTTTCATTGATCTTATTGTGGACATATTTTATGAGCATTATTGATCACTTTGGAGTAGTTACTTGTTTAGTGGTTGGCAAGGACTATTTTGGGACCGACAGGTGGAGGTGTTCAAGAAAAGTAATACGTTGGTATTTGTCTACTTGTTGAGTCTTTTAGAAAAATCTGAGAGTAATGTTGCTCGAGGATGAGAAACTTTTAATCTTAGGGTACATTGATGCATTGATTTTATGTCACTATCACATGCTATTTTATGACTCTTTAAGCATGAATATGCTCATATACATATTTTTTTGCTTGGTTTTCTATTTATTAGCTTATGAATCACTTATACATCAATTATCACTCGTTTCAATAAAAATACTTGATTTTAAGATTATTTTCTTGAAGTTTTCTTTTGGTCCTCAAAAATCCTTTGCCTTTTTTGTATTTTTTGAGAAATGATTATTTAAAATAAAAAGGAAATGCAAGAAAGATTTTACAATACATGTATAGGTGGGGGAAGGATGAATATACATTGTAACTAAAAGTATTGGCAGAGTAACAAATTTTGTAGAGAAACATCAAAGAAAAAAAGAAATTTGTATGAACTTAAGCTTATGACGATAATATCCATTTTGCATAAGAGGCCTTCTTCAGTCATGAAAGCTCATCACCATCATATGAAGAAAAAGTAAACACTGGAGAGAAGAAACAAAAGGCTCTATTTAGAATATATGAAATCATGGGATGGATAAGAACTATCAAGATCACCAGGAGAAAACACAAAGATCTCTAATAACTATAATGACATAACATGGAGCCCAAAAAATGAATGTCTCATAGACAGGTAAATGTAGCACCCAACATCAGGAGAAAAGAAAATTACACATAACAAACATATTCCCTAGGGAGAACGGATCTTAGAAACCAATAATAGAGCAAATAAAATCAAAGTAGTGATATCCAAATAATTCTTTCTCCATATGGTTTTAGAGCTAAGATAGTTATCATTATGAACCCTTGGATTCCTTTCATACCAGTAGTAATACAGAATGAAGGCACAAGCTAACATAGAGATCCTATCTATCTGAGAACATATATCCTCCCAATAGTTAGTAATATTGTTAAATTAGCTTCACATATGAGCAGTGGAAAGTATCATGTGAAGAGTCCTCATCTCAATTTATGCACAGAAAGCAAACTGAGGAAACATTTCTATGTGGCGACCAACTCGTGAAAACAAAATTAGATCAATAGCAGAAGTGGTCGTTAGCAGTGGAATTATTGAAAATCACTAAAAATTAAAACCATTTATCAAGAGATCCATTCATAGGAAAACTCATTCATTTAGAACCAAAGTAAAACATTAAATCATGGTTCATATATATACATATCATGCCTCATTGCACAAAATCTCAGATCGAAGTATCAAAACACTAACTCCTAGGACCCGAGAGTACAGAGACGACACAAAGGACTATATTTACACATATACAAGACTTGACAGCCAGTATCTCCACCTGAGGATCTACTGCTATCCCTATTGTTGCTATTGTTCTTCTCTTCTTATGAGGCTTCTATTTCTACCTCATCCGCGTCCACCTAAAAATGTTGAATCCCACAGGGTGAGACAATTGAAAATTGTCCCAGCGAGAGTTATAACTCTCCACCAGAAGCATTGTTATTGTAGATATTAAAATAACATTGGGCAATAGAATTATAAATATTCAACAGTAGGTAATTCATTGAATAAGATATGCAGAGCAGTATTCTCTATGCAATCATTTCAATTATAACTTGATTAATCAGCAAGTCATTCATTTAATAAGGAATATGAAGAACATGTATATCCTTTATCTTTCTAAGATATAATAAACAATGTATCAATAATCATTGCTTCTCATAGTTCAACCTTAAGCAAATGTGATACACGGCTGATTACATTTTACAAACAACTTATGCCCTAAGGAGATGAGATATACCTCTCATACTCCAACCAACCACGATTACGTAAAGCATCGGTACCACACAAGGTCAATGGGAGAGCCAGATTCCATGACCTCATCTATCTCGGTCAGTACGAGTCTACTTTGGTAGAGACATCATGTGTCAGACTTCAATCAGCTTGCCAGGGTATATTGGCATCCTCGCTATAGAGCTATAGCATGTAGCATATACTCTCTTCAGGGTTATGGCCCGTAGCTAATGCCTGGTTATTATATTGAGGAGTTATGGCCCTTAGCCATACTCTTATTGGGGTATGGTCCAAAACCAATCCCCTGCATAGGACATAGCACGTAGCCATTCCTATGGGGCATAAGGATATATTTTCCCAATTACCCCCACATATTCAAAAATATGTGTTCTGAGTAAAACTCATTTCACCATTCAGCTAATTCTGACGCTGATGGATCTGTGGTCAGGGCAACTACATTATATGGTATCACTTGATTAATTAAGTACATTATCATATCCTTTTAGCATCAAACAAGTTTCCAAACATAACTTAATAAGACAAATGCTATAAAGAAAACATGTACTATTTCCATTAATCACTTCTCAGTCTTTATAAGACATTGGGATCTCAGTCCCTCATTTCAATATTGGGAATTATCATTCCTTTGCAAACTCAATGCCATAATCATATAGATTTGGGTATTCAAACCCTTAGCTCGTCATTGAGCATTGTTACCACTTTTTTAGGTAACTATCACCTTCAGGTCATCTGACCAAGGTAAATATGATGCTTGTTACATAAACATCTCTCGTGCCACTTAAGGCTCATTACTTCTCTTATTACCTCATACTAGGCAATAAGGTATAGCATGGAACATAAGGCCCAATAAACAATTTCAATACATAAATGTCATAGCTCATACCTGGATATGTTCATCTTCACATCATACCTGCATGGTTAGTACAGATGATAATACATCAATTTCATATCAGCACCATGCAAAACAATATATAACATCATTATTCAATGGTAACACCACTATTCCCTTACCAGGGTTAGGGTTTCCCATTTCTTGTCAATCAGGGTTACTCATTCCCTATTGTTCAATCAAGACCAATGACTTATCATTTCATTGTCTAAGATTAGAGTTTCAAGTTATATGGTATAACCCAAAATTAGGGTTTCACATACCTTCACCCTATTTTAGAATTAGGGTTTACTATTCACATCACATCACCCTAGATTAGGGTTTATATTCAATAACCCACAATTAGGGTTTACTATTCATCCTAATTAGGGTTTATCATCAAAATACCATGAATTAGGGTTACTCATGTCATCACCCTAAATTCATATCACATCATCCTCCTAGTTTAGGATTTTACTCAAACTTTCCCTAAATTAGGGTTTGAGTTCATTAATCAACTCAATTAGGGTTTTATGATCTCTTTATCAAGGATCATTCCCTAATTGTATATCACATCACTTTGAATGTATAGGATTAATTGCTACATGATTATCATTCATGTATACATCTTTCTCTCTCATCCTACTCAGGATGTTCACTACTCAATTCTTGATTACATTGAGCCTATTCTTCATTCAAATACATGCATTTAGGGTTAACATGATGTATTGAACTGTTACATCATTATACACTAATGATTAATCCCATTAAGGGTATCAATCATCTAAGTACATCATGTCTCCATATGGTTTAATCAGTTGAACCTTCAATTAGGGTTTGAAATCGAGTAGCCATCAATGTTCAACATTGTGGAACTGATTCAATTGCAACTAGTGAATTATCATCAAGTTTTTGATATGAACTGACCCCAAACGGTCTTGAGGTCGTTTGGATGACCGCCAAATGGTCTTTAGACCGTTTTCCCCATACTATCATTGGATTTTGTGAAATTCCATTAGGGTTTAGGTCATTAGATTGATCATCAATTCAGCACTCAATTGCAATTCAATTTGGTATCTTTAGTCCTTGAATTACTCAACCATACTTGACCCTAGACCTCCAAACGGTCTTGGGTGACCCGCAAACAGTCTTGAGACCGTTTGGGTGACCTCCAAACAGTCTTGAGACCGTTTGGTCTCATTCACCCAAAACATCATCTCAATCACTTACAAAATCAGCACTTAGCCGATTAGGGTTCATGCCATATCTTTGGATCTTCAAACACTTAACCATACTCAACACTAGACCTCCAAACGGTCTTGGGTGACCCCCAAACGGTCTTGAGACCGTTTGGGTGATCCCCAAATGGTTTTGAAACCGTTTGGGCTAATTAACCCGAAAAGTCAAATCAATCAAGTTGAAAAATCAGCACTTAATCCAATTAGGGTTTGCCTAATTGGTTAGCCTTCAACTCATGATTCCTTTGGAATTAATCCATCAAATTTGGTGGTTTATCAACCAACATAATTAGGAACAGGATTACCAAGCGGTCAACCCTTGGTCAACTCTTTCAAACAGTTTTGAAACCATTTTCTCTCAAACGGTCTCAAACCGTTTGCTCTGAAATGGTTTGGTGAAACCGAATGGGCAAACATGATGAAACCGTTTGGAACAATATTTCTTTGGGAAAAGTGTGCAAGATGATGTCATGATCATCTACCTTCGTCCCTTCAACTCCTAATGCATCTGATTTCATGGATTTACCAATTACAACAAGCAATTAACCAAAATGGTGAAGAAATCAACGAAATTGCAAGATTGATAGTTGAATAACAATGTAGAAGGGTTCAAGTTATAAAACCCACCTTCAAATCTGATCCCAAGCTCCAAGATTCACGGCTCCAATGGTGGTTGTAGCTCTAGCAACCTCCCAAGGTCGTTTCTCAAGATTTTGGAGTGAAAGGATCGGCTAGGGTTGAAGATGGAGTGAAGAAATGAAGAAATCATGTATTGTTTTATGATTTTCACCATGAAATCATGAAGAACAAAGATAAAAGTCTTACCAACAGGTTCGGGACATTCTCCCTTCTTTCCTTAGCCTTCTTGGTCGGTTTTGCAAGCAAGGGGAAGAAACGAATCGAAAAACACCCTTAGGTGGGTTGGAAAAGGCTATTTTATAAGAAATTGATGAAAGAGAAAATATTTTATTAAAAATCAATTAATTCCAAAAAATAGTACCACCTCTTCCTCCTTGGTTTGCTTGCATACAAAGGCAACTCAAAGCCACCGAAATCCCTTCCATTATCCATAGATTAAGGGAAAAGAAATTAAGCACCTCACTTCATTATAATACTAATATATCGTTTTGAGTGGGAATTCTTTTCCTTATAATAAGGTGAGTGGAATTTCACCTCCTTAAGATATTTTCGATCCTTGCAAGATCAAGGAAGTCCACTCATACATCTGAATTCCACCATTTTAATTTTGGTTTAAGGCCCTTCAATTATTTTATTTATTTTTGCATTAAATTGAAATAAAGTTCCAATTATGCTTAAATCCTGATTATTTTAATATCAAGATTCTATCTCCTTCATCTTAATTCAAATGAGGCGCCCCTCTCATTTTCTTTGCTCTACATGATGCCAAGAAACATTAGGGACCTTATTGAAGTGATAATTCACATATTGCACCCTAGGTTTTGGGTAAATTGCACATTACACCAAAACTAGGTTATAATACACAAACATTGCTTTATCAGCTCTTTCTTGAAATTCAGGCCATCACAAGCCATACCTCTACATCATCTTCATTATCATGATGCTTTAACACATGAGTAACATATTATCATGAACAATTTGCAAATAGACCCCTCAACTTGGGTAATTTTCACTTTATTCTAAAACAGGCAAAATATTGATTTCAACAATATTCAAAAAGGACTAAAATTGTGATATAAATTCCTCTTGAGCCCTAAATAATTTTCAAATGATAAGAGAATACATATAATTACTCTCATTATGCAAAACACCTAGGGTTACTTCATAACCCAGTTCAGGGATGTTACAAGTTTATCCACCCCTTACAATGATTTCGTCCCCGAAATCATCAACAAAACATTAAGAGAAAAGAGTAGGATATTTCCTCCTCATCTCATCCTCTAGTTCCCACATAGCTTCTTCAACGCCATGATGATTCCATAGGACTTTTACAAGACTAATGTCTTTCTTTTTCAGCTTCTTGATTCTTCTGTCAAGAATCAACATAGGTCCTTCAACATAAGATATGTCATCATTTAGTTCTACCTCCACAGGTTGCAGAACTAACTCAGTGTCAGGATGACACTTCCTCAACATAGAAATATGAAACATTGGATGCAATCTATGCAACTCATGTGGTAACTCCAGCTTATAGGCTACCTTTCCCATCCTCTCAATGATAGGATAAGGCCCCATAAATCTTAGAGAAAACTTCCCTCTCTTTCCAAATCTCAGGATACCTTTCCAAGGTGAAACCTTGAGGTATACCCTGTCTCCGACTTGGAATTCTAAGGGTCTACGATGCTTGTCAGCATAGGATTTCTGTCTATTCTGGGTTGTTTTCAATTGTTGTTGTATGATCTTTATCTTTTCAGTTGTTTGTTGAACCAGCTCAGGACCCAAAAGTTGATATTCACCAGTCTCATACCAACATAGGGGAGATCTACAACGTCTACCATATAAAGCCTCATATGGTGCCATGTCAATACTGTGCTGATAGATGTTATTATAAGCAAACTCTATCAAGCTCAGATGTAGGTCCCAACTCCCCACAAACTGAAGGACACATGCCCTAAGCAAGTCCTCCAAGATTTGTATTGTCCTCTCAGACTGTCCATCTATCTGAGGATGAAAGGTCGTACTAAACCTTAGTTGAGTGCCCAAAGCTTTATGAAGTCATTCCCAAAAATGACTCATAAACTGAGGACCTCTATCAGAAACTATTGTAACTGGTACTCCATGCAGCCACACTATCTCATCTATGTAGATTTGTGCAAGCTTCTCAGCTATGTAGGTTGTTTTGACAGGTATGAAATGTGTTGTTTTTGTCAACCTATCAACTATCACCCAAATGGAATCATGACTTTTGGTTGTTCTAGGCAAACCAGCCACAAAGTCCATAGTTACATGATCCCATTTCCACTGTGGTATAGGCAGGGGTTGCATTGTTCCTGCGGGCTTTTGATGTTCAGCTTTAACCTGCTGACACACCAGACACCGCATAACAAACTCAGCAACATCCTTCTTCAAACCAGGCCACCAATACATATCTTTTAAATTATGATACATCTTGGTTCTCCCTGGATGCATAGCATACATTGAAGAATGAGCTTCCTCCAGGACTAACTTTCTTAAGTTGTCAACATTAGGTACTACCATCCTATCATGGTAACAGACTACCTGATCATCAGAATCATCGAAGCCATCCCACTTCTCACTACCATATTCTGACCTGATTTGTTGAATCATAGAATCAGTATGATCTGCTTCTTTATTCTCCTGTCTCAGAGTTGGTTTTATATGCATCTCATCTAACAACCCAGATAACAATGACACTTTAAGTTGTACATTGTCTTGACTCAAGGATATAAACATATCTCTCTTAGAGCACACTAAAGAGTTTAGCTGTGTTTTATCTAGGGTTGGTGTTGTTGATTTTCTACTTAGTGCATCCGCAACCACATTATCCTTCCCTGGATGATAATCAATTGTACAATCGTAATCTTTGATTAACTCCATCCATCGACGTTGCCTCATATTTAGTTCATGCTGAGAAAAGATGTACTTTAGGTTCTTATGGTCTGTGAAAATCTGGAATTTTCTCCATAGAGATAATGTCTCCAAATCTTCAAGGCATGGACCACAGCATCTAATTCTAGATCGTGTGTCGGATAATTCTCCTCGTGTTTCTTAAGCTGTCGAGAGGCAAAAGAAATCACTTGCTTATCCTGCATCAACACACATCCTAAGCCATTCTTAGATGCATCACAGAAGACTATATACCCCTTTCCTTGCTCAGGTAGCACCAGCATAGGTGCACATGTTAACCTTTCCTTCAGCAACTAGAAAGATTGTTGACACTTGTCATTCCAAACAAAAGAAATATCTTTCCTTGTCAACTTAGTCAGGGGTAAGGCTATTGAACTGAAGTTCTTAATGAACCTCCTGTAATAGCCAGCCAAACCTAGAAAACTTCTTATCTCTGTCGGTGTCTTCGGTTGTTCCCATAGCAGAACAGATTCTACCTTTTTAGGGTCAACACGAATACCTGAGGCAGATATCACGTGTCCAAGAAAGGAAACCTCTAGTAACCAGAACTCACACTTGCTAAATTTAGCATACAACTTATGCTCTCTTAGCAAAGTCAGAGCTTGGCGAAGATGTTGTTCATGCTACTGAGCATCTCTACTATAGATCAGAATGTCATCTATAAAGACGACAACATATTGATCCAGAAAAGGTCGAAAGATTCTATTCATGAGTTCCATAAATGTAGCTGGTGCATTAGTTAGTCCAAATGACATAACTGTGAACTCATAGTGACCATACCTTGTCCTAAAGGCAGACTTAGGTATGTCACCCTCCTTGATACATAACTGATGGTATCCCAACCTCAGATCTATCTTAGAAAAGACAGTCGCACCACGCAACTGGTTAAACAAGTCATCAATCCTTGGTAAAGGATACTTGTTCTTTATGGTGACTTTGTTTAACTGTCTGTAGTCAATGCATAACCACATTGACCCATCCTTTTTCTTAACAAAAAGGATTGGAGCACCCCAGGGTGAAGTGCTCGGTCAGATAAAACCCTTCTCAAGAAACTCTTGCAGTTGTTTCTTGAGTTCTGCCATCTCAGCAGGCACCATCCTATACGGCGTTTGTGTTATTGGTTGCGTGCCTGGGATTAGATTTATTTCAAAATCAATCTCTCGGGGCGGCGGAACACCTGGAAGTTCTTTAGGAAATACATCTTCAAATTCCCTGGCTACAGGAACTTCAAAAGTATGAGAGCTTTCCATTGTGGTATCAACCACATGGGCTAATAATGAAAAGCATCCTTGTCTCATCAGCCTCTCAGCTACCATAGATGACACAAGACATGTTGGAAGAATCTTTCTATCTCCCTGAAAGATCCATGTGTCACCACCATTTGTGAACACATCTTGCTTGGAACTACAATCCAAGACAACCTTATACTTCTCTAAGGTGTCCATTCCAAGGATTATATCAAAACCTTACATCTCAAGTGGTATAAGATCCACTTGAATGCGGTGATTAGAAAAGATAAGATTGCAGGGAGAATACACTTGCCGCAATACTGCAGATCCCATCAAAGATGTCTCTAACAGCAAGCTATCTATTCTCTGACTAACAATCATATTGCAGTTATCAATCACTTCTCGAGTGATAAAAGAGTGAGTAGCACCCAGATCTATTAACACAGATACAAAGCAGGATAAAGACATATCAGAATAAAATAGTTTCATCTGACCTGTCACAACTCATGGATTAACCACTACCTCAGGCTGATTCATAGCATAGAATCTCGTCGTTGCCTGATGTTGGCCCTGTGCTCTATTATTAGATGCATAAGATCCTGCCTGGGACGCTTTTCCACATCCTCGGGTACCACTAGAAAACAGCTTTCTCTAAGAACCTTGTTGACTTTGTCTTGGGGGTTGATTCACCACAGCATTCCCCGTTGGGCAATCCCTTTCCAGATGACCTACTAGTCCACATCGATGACAAGTTCTATTCTCTTGGTGTGGTCTAGGGGGTCCATTTACTGATTTTGATGCCACACTAGGGACTCTACTTGGAGGAAAACTACGTCCTCTACCCCTACTTGATGTCCACTGCATTTGGGTATTGAACCTCTGTGGTGCTGCCGGTGCAGAAAACATAGGCTTCTTGAAACCTTCAGACCTTTGTCCATGAAACTGAGGATACACTTTCTTACTACTGGTTTGTCACTTTTCGATCACAGACCTTTCTATCCGCCTTATGGACTCCACGAAGGTAGCAAACCTCTCCCGGTTCTCTAAAGCAGACATTGGAGTGGTTAATTCAACGTTCAGCCCCTTCTCAAACCGCCAAATTCTCTCATCATTAGATGCCATGTGCGGACAGAACTGCAACAACTCCATGAGCCTAGCCTCATACTCTCTAATGTTCATTGGTCCTTGCTTAATTCTCTCAAACTGGGATATCTTCTCATCTAGATACATCTTGGGAAAGTATAGCGACAAATTCACGCCTGAATTCATCCCATCCAATCACAACTCCAGGTCTTTTGCCCTCCTCAATGGTCCACCAGTGGCCAGCACTCCCTTTGAGGAGATATACAGCATGTCTGACCCTCTCATCATCAGGAATCATGAGGATTCTAAAGGTTTTCTCCAACTCAGTCAACCATAGGCCAGCATCTGCTGGATCGGCTTTACCAGCATACTCTAAGGCTCCTACCCTCTTCAACCTTTCAAAAGGCTTGCCGGCACCATGTCTTTCATCATGGGGTGGTGCCCTAGGTGCATGTACTGGCATTCTATCCATCATGTGGGTCATAGTTGCCATGAACTGCCCGAACATAGCCTGGAAGGTTGGGTTCCCCGTATCAGCTAGGTTCAACTGGGTCTGTTCAGGTACAGGTTCCTCCTTGTCCTGGTCTCTTGCACCTTTTCCCGGTGCAGCTACACTGCTCTCAGTAGCGTGTTCTTCATGTGATCCAGACATCCTTAGTTCTTCTTCTCCTATATGAGAAGAAGACACTATTAGATAAACTAGATGACACTTAGAACAGACTCAACTACCTTAATCCTATGTCTTTGTAGACTCAGCAAACCTAGAGCTCTGATACCACTAAATTGTGGCGACCAACTCGTGAAAACAAAATTAGATCAATAGCAGAAGCGATCATTAGCAGCGGAATTACTAAAAATCACTAAAAATTAAAACCATTTATCAAGAGATCCATTCACAGGAAAACTCTTTCATTTAGAACCAAAGTAAAACATTACATCCTGGTTCATCTATATACATATCATGCCTCATTGCACAAAATCTTAGATTGAACTATTAAAACACTAACTCCTAGGACCTGAGAGTACAGAGACGACACATAGGACTATATTTACACATATACAAGACTTGACAGCCAGTATCTCCACCTGAGGATCTACTGTTGTCCATGTTGATGTTGTTATTGTTCTTCTCTTCTTATGAGGCTTCTATTTCTACCTCGTTCGCATCCACCTAAAAATGTTGAATCCCACAGGGGTGAGACAATTGAAAATTGTCCCAGCGAGAGTTATAACTCTCCACTAGAAGCATTGTTATTGCAGATATTAAAATAGCATTGGGAAATAGAATTATAAATATTCAACAGTAGGTAATTCATTGAATAAGATATGCAGAGCAGTATTCTCTATGCAATCATTTCAATTATAACTTGATTAATCAGCAAGTCATTCATTTAATAAGGAATATGAAGAACATGTATATCCTTTATCTTTCTAAGATATAATAAACAATGTATCAATAATCATTGATTCTCATAGTTCAACCTTAAGCAAATGTGATACACTGCTGATTACATTTTACAAACAACTTATGCCCTGAGGAGATGAGATATACCGCTCATACTCCAACCGACCACGATTACGTAAAGTATCGGTACCACACAAGGTCAATGGGAGAGCCGGATTCCATGACCTCATCTGTCTCGGTCAGTACGAGTCTACTTTGGTAGAGACATCATGTGTCAGACTTCAATTAGCTTGCCATGGTATATTGGCATCCTCGCTATAGAGTTATAGCCCGTAGCATATACTCTCTTCAGGGTTATGGCCCGTAGCCAATGCCTGGTTATTATATTGAGGAGTTATGGCCCTTAGCCATACTCTTATTGGGGTATGTCCAAAACCAATCTCGTGCATAGGACATAGCACGTAGCCATTCCTATGGGGCATAAGGATATATTTGCCCAATTACCCCCACATATTCAAAAATATGTGTTCCGAGTAAAACTCGTTTCATCATTCAGCTAATTCTGACACTGATGGATCTGTGGTCAGGGAAACTACATTATATGGTATCACTTGATTAATTAAGTACATTATCATATTCTTTTAGCATCAGCCAAGTTTCCAAACATAACTTAATAAGACAAATGCTATAAAGAAAACATGTACTATTTCCATTAATCACTTCTCAGTCTTTATAAGACATTGGGATCTCAGTCCCTCATTTCAATACTGGGAATTATCATTCCTTTGCAAACTCAATGCCATAATCATATAGATCTGGGTATTCAAACCCTTAGCTCATCAATGAGAATTGTTACCACTTTTTTAGGTAACTATCACCTTCAGGTCATCTAACCAAGGTAAATATGATGCTTGTTACATAAACATCTCTCATGGCACTTAAGGCCCATTACTTCTCTTATTACCTCATACTAGGAAATAAGGTATAGCATGGCACATAAGGCCCAATAAACAATTTCAATACATAAATGGCATAGCTCATACCTGGCTATGTTCATCTTCACATCATACATGCATGGTTAGTACATATGATAATACATCAATTTCATATCATCACCATGCAAAACAATATATAACATCATTATTCAAGGGTAACACCACTATTCCCTTACCAGGGTTAGGGTTTCCCATTTCTTGTCAATCAGGGTTACTCATTCCCTATTGTTCAATCAAGACCAATGACTTATCATTTCATTGTCTAAGATTAGAGTTTCAAGTTATATGGTATAACCCAAAATTAGGGTTTCACATACCTTCACCCTGTTTTAGAATTAGGGTTTACTATTCACATCACATCACCCTAGATTAGGGTTTATATTCAATAACCCACAATTAGGGTTTACTATTCATCCTAATTAGGGTTTATCATCAAAATATTCTGAATTAGGGTTACTCATGTCATCACCCTAAATTCATATCACATCATCCTCCTAGTTTAGGGTTTTACTCAAACTTGCCCTAAATTAGGGTTTGAGTTCATTAATCAACTCAATTAGGGTTTTATGATCTCTTTATCAGGGATCATTCCCTAATTTTATATCACATCACTTTGAATGTATAGGCTTAATTGCTACATGATTATCATTCATGTATACATCTTTCTCTCTCATCCTACTCAGGATGTTCACTACTCAATTCTTGATTACATTGAGCCTATTCTTCATTCAAATACATGCATTTAGGGTTAACATGATGTATGGAACTATTACATCATTATACACTAATGATTAATCCCATTAAGGGTATCAATCATCTAAGTACATCATGTCTCCATATGGTTTAATCACTTGAACCTTCAATTAGGGTTTGAAATCGAGTAGCCATCAATGTTCAACTGATTCAATTGCAACTAGTGAATTATCATCAAGTTTTTTATATGAACTGACCCCAAACGGTCTTGAGGTCGTTTGGATGACCTCCAAATGGTCTTGAGACTGTTTTCCCCATCCTATCCTTGGATTTTGTGAAATTCCAATAGGGTTTAGGTCATTAGATTGATCATCAATTCAGCACTCAATTGCAATTCAATTTGGTATCTTTAGTCCTTCAATTACTCAACCATACTTGATCCTAGACCTCCAAACGGTCTTGAGACCGTTTGGGCTCAATCACCCAAAACATCATATCAATCACTTACAAAATCAGCACTTAGCCGATTAGGGTTCATGCCATATCTTTGGATCTTCAAACACTTAACCATACTCAACCCTACACCTTCAAACGGTCTTGGGTGACCCCCAAACGGTCTTGAGACCATTTGGGTGATCCCCAAACGGTTTTGAAACCGTTTGGGCTAATTAACCCAAAAAGTCAAATCAATCAAGTTGAAAAATCAGCACTTAATCCAATTAGGGTTTGCCTAATTGGTTAGCCTTCAACTCATGATTCCTTCGGAATTAATCCATCAAATTTGGTGGGTTATCAACCAACATAATTAGGAACAGGATTCCCAAACGGTCAACCCTTGGTCAACTCTTTAAAATGGTTTTGAAACCGTTTTCTCTCAAACGATCTCAAACTGTTTGCTCTCAAACCGTTTGGAACAAGATTTCTTTGGGAAAAGTGTCCAAGATGATGTCATCATCATCTACCTTCGTCCCTGCAACTCCTAATGCATCTGATTTCATGGATTTACCAATTACAACAAGCAATTAACCAAAAAGTTGAAGAAATCAACAAAATTGCAAGATTGATAGTTGAATAACAATGTAGAAGGTTCAAGTTATAAAACCCGCCTTCAAATCTGATCCCAAGCTCCAAGATTCACGGCTCCAATGGTGGTTGTAGCTCTAGCAACTTCCCAAGGTCGTTTCTCAAGCTTTTGGAGTGAAAGGGTCAGCTAGGGTTGAAGATGGAGCGCAGAAATGAAGAAATCATGTATTGTTTTATGATTTTCACCATGAAATCATGAAGAACGAAGATCAAAGGCTTACCAACAGGTTGGGGACGTGCTCCCTTCTGTCCTTAGCCTTATTGGTCGGTTTTTCAAGCAAGGGGAAGAAAAGGAATCGAAAAAGACCCTTAGGTGGGTTGGAAAGGGCTATTTTATAAGAAATTGATGAAAGAGAAAATATTTTATTAAAAATCAATTAATTCCAAAAATGGTACCACCTCTTCCTCCTTGGTTTGCTTGCATACAAAGGAAACTCAAATCCACCTAACTCCCTTCCATTATCCATAGATTAAGGGAAAAGAAATTAAGCACCTCAATTCATTATAATACTAATATATCTTTTTGAGTGGGAATTCTTTTCCTTATAATAAGGTGAGTGGAATTTCACCTCCTTAAGATATTTTCGATACTTTCAAGATCAAGGACGTCCACTCATACATATGAATTCCACCATTTTAATTTTGGTTGAAGGCCCTTCAATTATTTTATTTATTTTTGCATTAAATTGAAATAAAGTTCTAATTATGCTTAAATCCTGATTATTTTAATATCAAGATTCTCTCTCCTTCAACTTAATTCAAATGAGTCGCCCCTCTCATTTTCTTTGCTCTACATGATGACAAGAAACATTAGGGACCTTATTGAAGTGATAATTCACATATTGCACCCTAGGTTTTGGGTAAATTGCACATTACACCAAAACTAGGTTATAATACACAAACATTGCTTTATTAGCTCTTTCTTGAAATTCAGGCCATCACAAGTCATACCTTTGCATCATCTTCATTATCATGATTCTTTAACACATGAGGAACATATTATCATACACAATTTGCAAATAGACCCCTCAACTTGGGTAATTTGCACTTTAGTCCAAAACAGGCAAAATATTGATTTCAACAATATTCAAAAAGGACTAAAATTGTGATATAAATTCCTCTTGAGCCCTAAATACTTTTCAAAAGATAAGAGCATGCATATAATTACTCTCATTATGCAAAACACCTAGGGTTACTTCATAACCCAGGTCAGGGATGTTACAGTCTACTTCTCCTTCTAGTATATCTGAGGTAGGAAGTTTGTTAAGAGAAACCTTCCAAAGTTGATGCAAGAATTTCTTAGGTGCTTTGGAGTCCCAAATCCACTTAAAGATATATATTTCACTTTGCTTGATATGAATTTCATTCCAAATGAACTTGCATTTAAAGTTGGAAAGGCCATTGGTAGTGATTTTATCAGAATCTTCAATCTTGAGATCAAAATCATTAATAATCTTAGTAAGGATGCTTGATGCTCTATTAGAGGGAATGAACCAGGAACCATTATGGATAATTTCACTTATAAAGGAATCCTCAGGTAATGCATATATGATAACCATGTCTGCTAATAATCTCATGGAGAAATTTCCCCACAATCCATGGATCCTTCCAAAGCTTGAAAATGTTTCCCAGACCCAACATGAAACTACACAAAGGGCAACATAATACTGCAAACACAGAGGAAATTATTGAAAAGCCAGGAAAAATTGTAAATTCTTCCATACTCTAGAAGGTATTTTTCTTGAGATAATTTTGATAAACTCATTTAACCCACAAAGAATGTTTCTATTAGCAACATCCCAAGAATTGAGAATTAAATAGGTTTACAAAGCCTCCTTACTTTTTTTAATGCCTAAACCTCCTTCAAATTTATGTAGAGTCACTTTTTCCCATTTAACTAAGTGAATATTTTTTAGCTTCTATATGTCCCCAAAGAAAGTCCCTAAAGAACTTTTTAATCTCCCTAAGAACAAAAGAAGGAATGGGAAAGGAACAAATCCAATAGATATACATAAAAGTTAGAGTCGAATTGATGGGCTCCTTCCTTCCAGCTAGAGAGAGTTTTAGTTTTCCAACTATAAAACCTCATCCTAATTTTTTCCAAGAGACTAACACACAGGTTTTTGGTAAGCTAGCCATAGAAAAGGGGCAATCAAAGATATTTTGAAGTCCCCATATTTTTCTGAATGCTCGGATCAGAGAGAATGGATTCATTACAACCTTTTCTAAGAATAATTGAGCTTTTATCAAGATTAATATGTAAGATATAAACCCTACCAAATTTTGAAAAATATATTCAATAGCAACAAATCTATCCAGACAAACTTTCACAAAGACCATCAAGTCATCCGTAAAATCTAGATGGGAAATATGAAAATTTTTTGAAGAATTAATAGGAGAAATAAAATGATTGCTAATAGCTTTTTTAATAAACTCTAAGATACCCTTTATAGCAATCGTGAATAAGTAACGGGAAATAGGATCCCCTTATCTTGTACCATTGGTAGGAGAATGAGAGTTTGTGGGTTCTCCATTAACAAGGGTCTGATAAGAAGTATTACAGAAGATATCCTCAATCCAACTGATACAGGGAGAAGGAAATTCCATACAATACATAATAGAAAATAAGAAACTCCAATTCATTAAATCATATGCTTTGGAGATGTCAGCCTAAATATAAAAATTATTATTTTGGGTCTTCTTGAAATCACTGATGATCTCATTGGTGATCATGGTAGCATTTCTAATGCTTCTATCTTTGATAAAGGCACATTGACTGGTGTCAGTGATAGATGGCATAATCAGTTGCAATCTATAAGCTAAGACCTTGGAAATGATTTTGTACAAGATATTACAAAGAGCCATGGGTCTCCAATTTTTTATAAGATTAGTATCAATACCTTTAGGAATAAGAGTTATAAAGGTTTTATTTACTTATTTCAATCACTTGCCGTAGAGAAAAACTCCTTGAAAGCTCTAAAGAGATCATCTCCAATAATCTTCCATTTTTTCTTATAAAATATACCATTGAACCCATCAGGGCCAGGTGCCTTGTCCAGATTTAAAGAATCAATAATATCATCGACTTGTTTTCTAGAAATGGATTTTACAATCTTAATTCTCTATGCTAAATTTAGAACAAGACCTGTCCAAGCACCTTCCCAAACACTATTTGAAGATATGTTATTATTAAAAAGGTTGTGATAAAAATCAACAATAGAAGACTTGATACTGTCATGATAATGGATCATGGAGTCATTCACCAGAAGGCTTTTGATGTTGTTATGATGTCTTCTAGTCCTTATAGAAAAATAAAATAAATTTGAATTGGTATCACCTTCCTTTAACCATTGAATACGTCTTTTTTGTCTGAGTAGAGACTCCTCAGAAATCAAACTCTCCAAAGCAATTTTCGTCAAACTTATGGTTGTATCCCTCAAATTAAAATCCAACATAGAAAGATCAGACTTTGATTGGGCTTCAGTGGAAACAACTTTGTCATTCTTTAATTTTTCATAAGCATCACCCAAGGAACTTTTATTCCACTTAAAGAGATTGTTCTTTGATATATTTAACTTCTTATGAACATGGAATAGACATCTACTTCTATGGTCCAACTATCTTGGATAATAGATATAAAATCAAGATACTTATTCAATCATTAATGAATCTAAAAGGATGTGTTATGTTCCTCATTTTACCAATGGTAACAAGAATTCTTCTGTGATCACTGATACAATTGGATATGATCTCCCCATGAAAATTTGGAATCTTATAAAGAAAAGCACCATTATAAAGAACTTTATCAATCCTCAAAATAATAAAGTAATCTCCTTTTTGGTTTTTATCCTAGGTGAAGAAAGGCTCACTCATGTTTATCTCAAATAAACCAAGTTCAAAATACAACCATTAAAGTCCTTCATAGGTTTCTTCACAGGAGGTAATTTTCCTATTTTTTAGCATTGTTTCTAAGAACATTAAAATCACCAACAATAATCCATGGCCCAAAAATAGTATGACTGATATTCTCAATATTGTTCCACAAGCACGATCTATCATCATCATCATCATTATGTCTTCTAGGTGATAAGAATAGATCATAATCCTCTCCCTAATCTATGAGTAATAAGAAACTACCAATATTGATGTTCTTTCCTATAAACTTAAGATCTCTATACCACACCATCTTACTCTTGTGGTTTAGGGTGGAAGCCCCTGAAACCAAAACTCAATGCACTATAGTTGTGAGCATATGGTCTATTTTTCACCTTCAGGATGTAGCTCTATCTCAATGGGTTAACTGCCCATCCCATTAACAAAGGTCATGCTCCCTATTTGGTCATGTTGGACAAACCCATGTGTGGTGGGAGGATTCTACCCTTGTTTTGTTTGAGGATGACCGCCTAAACATGTTGCATTAAGAATAGATATTTATGGATCTATACCTGTGTACAATTGACATGAAGATTTTTTAGCTAATATCACAACTTGTGGCCTATATTTCCCACCATTGGAGGATTTCACCCCAATTAGAGATTAGGGTGCTATCCACATTAACATTGGAGCTACAAAGGAAGTTTTGGACACGTTGACAAAGGAAATAGGATGACCAAGAATGTGTGGAGAAGTTGCAAAGGTTTTGATTCTCTTGCCTCTTATGTGCTTCTAACTCCTTGTATGACACTTTAATAATAGAGAAGGAAGATAATTGTTCAAGATTTAAATATTTTGGTCATTAATGATGATGGTTTTTGCAAAGGTGGTAATTAACATACGTGGGAAATATATTAGGAATTAATCAATGGTTATTGTCTACCAAGTTGGTGATAGATATGAATAGTTGAAGTTGAAATTTTATAAATATATTAAAAACTTAGCAAACTAGAGTTAAGGATATTGGTGATTATTATAATTGGAAATATAAAGACAAACCTTGTGTTGTTTTTAAAACATTTGATAAATTTGTTAAAATCTCAAATGTCCTATATTTTTTTAGAACTTACATTGTTTGTGTCATGTTCTCAAATTGAAGGCCTTTTATGCATACAAACATATATATATATATATATCTTAGCCTTAAATTTGAATTTTTTTATAACTTTGAACTTTTTATAAAAATCAAACCGCCTCATCAAAAAATAGTAATGCCCTACTATCAGATAGGCCTCTATGATGTCATTGTAAATAGCTTCTTTATTATATTGAAAGTAAGAGCCTCTGGCACTAATCCTCACAATCTCTATCAATCTAACACATGCATATAATAGCTTACTCATTTCTCCACATGTTAGGTGTCAACATAAGAGAGTTTGTAATTAGACTATCAAATCATAAGATATTAGTGTTACCTAAACAATGATGATTTTTGTGGTAGTTGAAAATTCCCTACCTAGTTGTTGTTCTTACTATGCATCTTGCATATGTGAACATTTTGCATTTATCATTTCATAATTATCTAAGTTTAAGAAAATGTGTTCTCAACACTCATAGTGTTCCCTTGAAGATATTCAAAAGTGTAAATGCTCCCTTCTAAAATTTTCTTGCAAAAGGTTTTTCTCAATATAAAACAATATATGGTCTATCCATGTGTATTTGATGTATTTTATCTCCTATTTTGTGACATGGTATAATTCATTTAATTTATTTTCATGTAGTTGTTTTCGTTTGTGGTATGGGATAGATGGAACCCAAGTCCACTTGTCAATATCTAGAAAAGCAAATGGAGTTTCCTTTTTTCCCCGAACATTTCAACACAAAGAAAGTGTCAACATTTTATACTCTAAATTTCATTTTCATGTATTATAATCCCATATGTTTCCTTCTATATTGAATTTATGTTATGAAAATCCTTATGAAATTACAAAAAGAAGGTGGACCTTCATTTGGAGTTAACATATAGTGTTGGTTTTTGAAATAGTTGTATAATTTGGATGTCATATTTCTAAGAGCTTGATCTTGTCATATCACATATTTACTATGATGCTTTTTTGAAATACATATCCATTATAGTTATAATATGTCTTATATGATTTTTAATTATAAAATAAGCATATGTTTGAGGTTGATAGGAATATAGCCCTCTTCTTACAATATGAAGTACTAGTAACTTATTTCATATAATAGTCTATAATATATTTCATCATCCCATCCTCTTGCATCTAGAATCTATAACATTCAATAGAGTAAATTGCAAATAAATCATATGTGAATTAGCAGTTTTTTGTTAAATTGTATATGACTCTTACAATATTAATATCTATGTGGTGGTCCAAGGAAAGGATGTTATGGACTACATTTGTATTATATATTTGTATTAATACAACTTTGGGAAAGAAAGGCTTTCATGTTGAATACTCATATTAGTTGAAAGACTTTCATGTATTATATATTAGCATTTTTTCACAGAATCACGAGTTAGAAATATATTCTAACAGATAGTGACTAAGTAATGATTCAATTTTATGCATGTTAAGGAATCAAGTTGGGAAAGATGGTTAAAAGTCGTCATATATAGAAGGATTTTGGTTATGTGGTTTTCTACGTAGTCCTTTTTTTGCAGAAATGGTGGATATTTATTGTCTAATATCATTAGTGGTCTGATATCTATATGTGGTGAGTGTGGGATCCATTTTGTTACACACTTAAATACATAGATTATCTAATAAGTCAAAGATGTGTAGTTTGGCATTACGAATGCACCAAAATGGCTATAAAATAGTATTTTGGCTATATTGTATGAACCATATTTCAATATCATGAATTATGCGAGTTAAGTTAAGCAATGGAACAGGGCAATGGGGTGAAAAAGGGGGAGACAACTGGGGAGACGGTGATGCCTCACCCTCCGGATCCAGATCTTGTCGACAAAGTCCCATTGGAGAACCAGAGCAGATCTATTGGAGTTCCCGGAAGCATTTCTATGGTGAAGGAAGCTGGACAATGGAGGGGTTTTATCAAAAATGGAAATGCAGGAGGTCTGATCATCCTGAAAAAAAATGGAGATACAATTGGTTGATGGAAATCATGTGTACTTAGAGGCCATTGTTGACAGGGATCTACAAAGATGGAGTAGGACCACAGCGGGCTATGTGGTTGGTGTCAAGCCACACTGGCTGACCTGGTTCAACATCTGGATCATATTTGGCATGTAAAAGGATTGATAGAGATCAGATCTAGGGAATGGGGGTTCTTTATCATCATGTTTTCCAATAATGAGGACATGGGAACGACTGTAATGACGGACCTTGGTTTGTAGCCAAAAATCCACTAATCATCAAAAAGTGGGAACGGGGCAAACTATTTGAAAAGATGAAGCTGACGCATATAGATATATGGTTGAAGATCCATAACCTGTCTATGGAGTTGTAGAATATTGAGATGTTTAAAAAAATTAGTTTGTATCTTGGAAAACTATTATGACCAGATAAGATGACATTTGAATTTAGGAGATTGGATTACACAAGGTTGCAGGTTGTTATCCGATGAGCCTCACATTTCTTAAGGAATTGCACATCATCAATGATGATGGATAGAGTGACACAATTGAGTTTGAATATAAATGGAGCCCTCTAGGTGCTTGAAATGTGGTCTATTTGGCCATGAATCATCCTATGTGGAGATTCAAAGAATGTGGAGGGAAGAGTGCCAAAGAAGAGATTGACAAAGAATTGGGTGCTAAGGAAAAATAACGAAGAAGATGGCATAGAAGTGTTCATTGATGTCGAGGAGGTAATTCCTGAATAGAATACTAATAATGTAGCTATTGTTATGGACACAGGCGTATCTAGGAGCACTGACAAAGGAGGTGGTGAGCTTGTCACTCCCATTCCTTCTCCTGAGGTGAAATGGGAAACTATAAGGAAGAAGACGAGATCCCCTCCTAGAGTCATTACAAAGAGTTCATCTACTAGTATTCTAGTGATAACGAACAAGTATGCTCCTCTGTACAACTATGACAGTGTGGAAAATGGATTGGATAAGGTAAATACACATGTTGGAGGGGTGGTGCATGATGATATTAATCTCCCCCCAATGATTAATCCATTCATAATTATCTCCTGGAATGTGAGAGGAGGGGCAAAAAAAATTCCTCTCATCCAGGATGAAATGAATAAGAACATGATAGATATCTATATCATCCTTGAATCTAGAATCAAAAAAGAAGACCTTGGGGTGAATTTCAACAAGCTTTGGCCAGGAGCTTACTATAATGACAATTCAAATTTGTATTCTATACTAGAATTACCAGTATGTGGATGAATAAGGAGATTGATATGTAGAAGACTTTTCATAATGACAATTCATTCATTATGCGATCAAAAAAGGACAACTTAATGTTCAGTAATCGGCAGTCTATGGGGCTAATCTGGATTCCAATAGAATACTTCTATGGAATTCTCTGATGGACATTCATAATACAAATCCTGATTGTTGGTGTGTTATGGGGATCAATGCAGTTAGACTTAATCATGAGAGGTTTGGAAAGCATCCTCCCTCTAATCATTGAAAGGCAGACTTCAATAAAGTTATTGTTGATACAAGCCTAGTAGAGCTCTCTACAAAAGGACAATTCTATACCTGGGATAGTCATAGCAGGAAAGGTACAAGAATTTTCTCTAGAATTGATCAAATTTTCACTAATTATGATTTTCTTTCTAGATTTCCCTACTATTAGGGAGAGGTTATCTATAATATGGCCAGTGAGCAAAGGATGATTGGTCTAATATTTAGCACTAATAATAAAAATATTACACCCTTTTGCTTCATTAACTCTTGGGTGAGTCAGAAGGTCTATAGGGATCTTATTGCAGACACTTGGAGAAACACCATTTTCAATGGAACTCCTATGTATCGGGTGTACAGGAAACTCCATGGGATTTCTAATGCCTTAAGGAAATGGAATAGAGAGGTGGGTAACTTCTTGTCTAAAGCTAGGGAAATGGAAGCTAAGATCATTGAGCTACAAAAAGAGGTAGATTATGACCCTCACAACAATGTGAAACAATTATGCTTGGTTGCTCTAAGGGAGAACATGGCTAAAGCTTTGAGTGATGAGGAAAGCTTGCTTAGACAAAAAAAACATGGTTCAATGGTTGAAGAATGGTGACAAAAATCCTTCCTTCTTTTATGCATCTCTCAAAACTAAAGAATCAAAAACAATATTAATGTTCTCATAAGTCAAGATGGGAGCAGTTTTATGATGATGATACAATTCTAGAAATATCAAGAACTTTTATGAGGAACTTTTTAATTGCACTCCAAACAATATTGTGCATTGAAATGATGAATGGGAGATACGAAATATGTCTCAAGAACAATTTAATATCTTGGGAAGAGTAGTCTCAAGAGAGGGGATGGAAGAGGTTTTTAAAAATATGAATGATGACAAGGCCCCAGCTTTCTTAAAATTAGTATGGGATATTGTTGGGGATGAAGTGATACAGGCTATCAAAAGATTCTTAAGTTCAGGCAAGCTGTTGAATAAATGTAATAGTACTTTAATTACTTTCATATTGAAAATCCTTGGTGATACTAATATAAATGACTTCAAGCTGATATCTCTTTGTAATGTTATTTACAAAGTAATCACCAAGACTCTAGCAAATATATTGAAACACATCCTTCCCCTCTTGATCGACAAGAAACAAGTGGTGTTTATTCATGGCAGGAGAATTGGAGATGCTATATTATTGTCTAATGAAATTCTAAGTACTTTTGTGGGCACCCAAAAGAACATGTGTATCAAAGCTGGTCTGGAAAAGGCATATGACACAATCAGGTGATTCCCTTCATGTTGGTTGAAATGGAATCAGGAAACCTTTAACTCTACCTCATACAGAATTCCAGTGAATGGATCTCCAACTGAGCATTTTATGGCTTCTAATTGTGTGAGGCAAGGACCTTATCTCCTTACTTATTTGCATTGACATGCAGTGACTAACATCTATTATCAATGCTAAAGTTAAGAAGACAGGATGAAAGCATTACAGGTTGGATAAGTGGCAGTATCTCAGATGATATTTGTTGATGATTTATGACTCTTATCTAAAGATGAAGATCAATATGTGAGATGTATTAAGCATATTCTGGATACTTTCTGTATGACCTTAGGGTTGAAACTAAACAATGAGAAGAAACAGATCTTCTTGAGAAGGAATATGAAGAATAACAATATTGCTAACATTTTGAATATTGAAGTGCCTTCATTTCCAGTTAGATATTTGGGGGTACCTTTATTTACTAGTATATTGACTAAACAAATGTGTTTTACTATAGGCAAGATCAGATCTAGGTTGGACTCGTGGAAAGGACAATTGCTATCTCAAGCTGGTAGAGTGGAGTTGATTATATCAAAAAAAAATTGCCTATAATATTTTTTGGTCCTCTACTTTTCCTTTGTGTAAGTCTGTAATCAAAATGATAGAAAAAATTTATGAGAGACTTTATATGGAATGACACAGTTTCCTAGTAGTTGATTTGCAAGCCCAAAAAAGAGGGAGGCATGAGCATCATGTTGATTGATGATTGGGCTAAAGTTGGCTTAATTATAAACCTATGGAATTTGGATACATATAAGGAGTATTTATGGGTTAAGTGGATATAAGAAAAGTATATTAAAGATGAGTATGTTTGTTCAATTGTGGTTAGAGTTGACTATTCTTGGCTCTGGAGAATATTACTCGAGCAGAGGGAGAAGCTTCTGTCAGAAGTGTATCTCCATGTGGGTAGTGGTCCTAAGTTCCTTTTCTGAAGATATCCCTAGATGAAGGGGAAGAAGAAGTTGATTGAGTTAGTAAATCCTAAGCTAGTCTATAGGATGGGGAGGGGTTTAAAATGCAAGATCAGTAGTTGGATGGAAGGCAATGAATGGAGGGTTCCTGGCTTTATATTCTTTAAGCTATTTTAGATGGACAGAATCTTCCATCGCAAGGAGGGGATACATTACTTTATAAAGGGAAGTCGGATCTTAAGTTTTGTGATGGATGGAATGTTGTAAGGAAGAAATGGCAAAAGGTCTGATGGGGTGAATGGATTCGGTCTGACCGAATTCCAAGAGGATGTTCTATCTTGTTGTGGAAGGGGTTTCTGGGAAGAACCCTACTTGTGACTATATACAGAGAGTTGGGTTTCAAATATCTTTGAGATGAAGTCTATGTGAAGTTAAGGAAGAGATCTCTGAACATATTCTTTTCACTTTTTAGTATGCCCAAACTGTGTGGAATCTATATTGCAAAGATCAGAAGACTAGTTGTGCTCCCAATTTGTTTAATGATATTTTATCATTGAAGAAGGAAGAGAAGTCCATGGCTTCCTGGATTGTTTACAGTCTGTGGAAAGAGACGAACAACAAAATCTTTATAGGAATCTGGAGGAGAACTGAGGATTTATGGTCAAGCTACAAGGGAGATGTGGTTTCATTTTACAAATAGTAGTTATACTTTTGTTTCTATTTCTTCATTTTGATGTATAGTTTCTTAGTTTCTTTTTTTATCTATAATTACACTCTGTAATCACCGAACTTTTTTTTTCATTAGTAAAGAGAGGCACGACACCCTAAGTTCACAAAAAAAAGATATGTTGGATATTAAATAATACTATATATTGCAACAACATATCAGTTCATTGGCTAGTTTTGTTTCTATAAATGATTTACAAGTTTGTACATATTGTTTTCTATCATTTTTACTTTTGTGAAAATATTTTCCTTTTCCCTATTGGATATGAGTTGCATACTTCTATAAAAAACTTCTTTACTTTCTTAAGGTCAAATACCACATAAATAACAACTTCATTGAAAAAATTATCTTGCCTTCATTTTAGAATTTTATACTAATGTTTCAAAAATACATAATCATGCAGATCTCATGTTTTATATTTAAGTTTTTGTTGGGTATTAACATTATTATAATCTTTTTCTTACAATATTTCTAAGAAATAAGGTGAGATTATGTTTTTAATAATGCTCATGGCCATTTTATTCCTTGTAACTGATGTTTTTCCAAAAGTTTCTCACTGCTATAAATACCATTTATCACATCTTAGTAGAAATGGGAAGGTTTTTCCATGATATTCTGTCAACTTCAATTCCCACACAATTCCTCCCCATTCTTTTGACTAGACATGTACAACTCGACTATGGCATAGTGGAAGTAGATGGGTGGTAGGAGCATAGATCTTGGTTCATTATCCTAACTATGAGCCATGAGTGTTCTCATATTGGCCCAACCTTTTCAAGTCCTATATTTCCTCTCATAAACCTTTAATTTGGTGATGTGTATTCAATAAAATTTCATCAGTAAATTAAGATAGGGACTAAAAGTTTTCATTACGTGTAAGGAGTATGGTAACTTAGGTGTGATAAGAAATGATCATAATACTCTCCATAATCTATGACTAATAAGAAACTACCAATATTGATCTTCTTTCCTATAAACTTAGATCTCTATACCACAACCATCTTAGTCTTGTGGTCTAGGGTGGAGGCCCCTGAAACCAAAACTTAATGGACCATAGTTGTGAGGAGATGATCTATTTTTCACCTTCAGGATGTAGCTCTATCTCAAAGGGATAACTAGCCATCCCATTAACAAAGGTCATGCTCCCTATTTGGTCATGTTGGACAAACCCATGTGTGGTGGGAGGATTCTACCCTTGTTTAGTTTGAGGATGACCGCCTAAACATGTTGCATTAAGAATAGATATTTATGGATCTATACCTGAATACAATTGACATGAATATTTTTGTAGCTAATATCCCAACTTGTGGCTGATATTTCCCACCATTGGAGGATTTCACCCCAATTAGAGCTTAGGGTGATATCCACATAAATATTGGAGCTACAAAGGAAGTTTTGGACATGTTGCCAAAGGAAATAAGATGATCAAGAATGTGTGGAGAAGTTGCAAAGGTTTTGATGCCCTTGCCACTTATGTGCTTCTAACTGCTTATATGATACTTTCATAATAGAGAAGGAAGATAATTGTTCAAGATTTAAATATTTTGGTCATTAATGATGATGGTTTTTGCAAAGGTGGTAATTACCAGACGTGGGAAATATATTAGGAATTAATGATGGTTATTGGCTTCCAAGTTGGTGATAGATATGAATAGTTGAAGTTGATACATTTTAAATATATTAAGAAATTATCAAACTAGAGTTAAGGATAGTTTAATATAATTGGAAAGCTAAAGACAAACCTTGTGTTGTTTTAAAAACAATTGATAAATTTGTTAAAATCTCAAATGTCCTATATTTTTTAGAACTTACATTGTTTGTGTCTTCTTCTCAAACTGAAGGCCTTTTATGCATACAAACACACACACACACACATATATATATATATATATATATATATATATATATATATATATATATATATATATAGAGAGAGAGAGAGAGAGAGAGAGAGAGAGAGAGAGAGAGAGAGAGAGAGAGTGGATCCTATGCGAGGCATTTAACTGTGCGAGGGTGCGAGGCTTAATTGAGGACCACATATTCATTTGAGCGGATGTTCGCTGGCCTGTGAATGATGCCTCGTGCAGTGCGTAAGTCGTGCAGTGCGCAGTTACGATTTGACATCTAAAACAAAATCAGTTCTATGACCACACTCCCTCCGTCCTCATACTCATGGTAGATAATAATAATAAAAATTATAGCCCACCGCTCCATTTCACATCCACCTCAACCCTTGCTTTCTTGTACTTTTCAATTTGTCTGCCAATTAGCTAAGTAAAATGACAAGGCGCCTCATTACGGTAATGACAGTTCGATAATCTTTCATGTAGTGGGTAGCCTTAAAATAATCATTAACATAGTGGGTCTAAAATAGCATGCTTAGAAAATATGCCAACAATTAAATTATCCAGTTGTGTAGTTATGTACTTCATGTGTGCGAATCCATAGATCCAATTCCACATTTTGGATAGAAAAATATTTGAGATTGCAGTTTAGTCTACGTCGGCTTCAATATATAAATTTCTGGTGAAATGCTATGTATAACTGGTGATCCACCCAGTCATGAGAACGTGTTTCCGGACGTGGAAATGTGTGTTTGTCAGATTTTTTTTCTGTAATAAATCTCTTGATGCAGTAAATTCATGTGTAATAAATTTTATATGTAATAAAATAAATTAGAGGTAAACATAAAAAGAGAGGAGGGAAGTATAAAAAAAGAGATGACAGAAAATTATTTTTCTCAGAACTCCCAATCTTTAATTCTTATAAAAATACTTTATGATAAGAGTAATGCTGACATATTTCAAAGAAAAAAAATTTGAAAAAGAGATGAGAGAGAAAACTATTTTTCTCATAACTCTCAATTCTTAATTCTTATAAAAATACTTTCTCATAAGAATAATGTTGACATATTTTAGAGGAAAAAAATAATATGAAAAAGAGATAAGAGTGAAAACTATTTTATCATAACTCCCAATCCTTAATTCTTATAAAAATATTTTCTCATAAGAGTAAGGTTGACATATTTTGGAGGAAAAAAATAATACGAGAGATATATACTTTTTTTCTTTTTCGTATTGTATGAATGTTAATTTTGTAAAGTACTAATGCTTACTTCTCTTGAACTGTACTAAAAATATTTGTACAGTACAAAAAAAGGAGGAAAGAATAGAAAAGGAGGGGAGAATTAGGAAAGTTGCGTGAGAAATAAATATTTGTATTTTATACAAAAACATTCATACAGTATGAAAAAAATAAGAGGAATCATAGAAAAAAAAATAGAGAGAGAGAGAAAGAGAAATAAATTATATTAAAAATATTTTTACAGTTCAAAAAAAGTGGGAACAATATATAAGAAAAGAGAAATAGAAAAGAGAGATGAGGACTAAAAATTAGTATTATATTGTACTACAATATGATAGAATAGGAAGGAATTATATATAAAAAATGTGTACTTGAATATTAGCTCTCCGTATATTACTCGAGTGCCAACCATCCAAACAAGTTTCATCAACCTTTCCAAGAAAGTGGCGTCGGTGGAGCATGGAAGTGGGAAACTGTGCACTATCATGCAAAGTCCCATCAGACTGATGGGAAAAACTGAACTCGACTACCCACATCCACCCATTTAGTCAACTCAAGTTCGGTGATGACACTCCATTTTTCCAAGTAGTCATGAACAACATTTTGACTCCCCGATTGGAATTTGAGGTTCTGGCTCGTCAGTGTAGACATCCAATCTCTGTTGATTGGCCACCCCATAAACTACCACACCAACGTCATGAAGTCCATTCGGCATGTCAAGAAAACCTCACTGGACTCAATTATCGATGCTTGACTAGATGGCGGAATGATGATTCGCCTCTGATTTTTAAAAGATGACGAGGTTGCATTTGCCCTACCATTCTCTCACTGCCTCTGATTTTTAAAAGATGACAAGGTTTCATAGGGCCTTGGATATCGGCCATAGCAAGTTGATATCTGCCTAGCAAGGTGATATCAACTTAGCAAGGTGATATCGGCCATAGTGGAGTGATTTTGGCCACACGTGAAAGGGATATCGGCCACAAGTTAGAGCATATCATGCATGAGTAGTGAGGTATCATGCAAGGTGATAAGGAGCAAGAAGGAGCTCAAGTATTAACCCTAAGGTGAGGCCATGATCATCTTCAACCTTAGATCGAAGCATGGATCTAGGGTTATGATCTTCCTTTCATTTCTTCTCCACCAAATGCTTATAGATGGTGATTCTTTGCATATAAAGGAGTTGTCAAGTTCATCTTCAACCTTAGGAACGTGAAGCTTTAGAGCTTGGAGCTTTGAAGTTGTTCTTGAGGCGAGTTATATAACTTGAACCCAATTATATTATTATGCACTTTCAAAAATGTCATACTTATTGATCTACCTGAATTTCAACTTCTCTTGAATAATTGATGATCCTATGAGTTCTAAAAGTTTTATGGGACTGTTGTCTATGACTTAGAATAGTAAGAACAAGAATCTATAGGTTGAAGGTGATGACATCATCAAGGGTAATTTGATATCGGGTTGAAGCACACACCTCCAACCTCCAACCCGATATGGTGATGGAACCCTATATGATAGGGAAACCGATATACCTTGAAACCCCACACCCCTATTGGTTTGTACAATAGGTTGTAAAAGGTTTAACCAGTTGTCTAGCCTATCACTTAACCCATGGTGAAGGGTAGGTTAATACCATGAAGGTTTGGAGAGGCATGAGCATAAGGGTCTAACCCGATATGGTGTGAAGCACACACACACCTCTTGCATGATATGGTGTGAATCACACATACACCTCATGCCTGAGATGGTAAGCACATATACACCTATAAGGTGATATGGTAAGCAAGAATACACCTCATACCTGATATGGTAAGCACACATACACCTCTAAGGTGATATGGTAAGCAAGCATGCACCTCATACCCGAGATGGTAAGTACAAATACACATCTAAGGTGATATGGTAAGCAAGCATACACCTCATACCTGATATGGTAAGTACACATACACCTCTAAAGTGATATGGGTAGCAAGCACACACCTCTTTGCCCGATATGGTGGAAGCACCTCAAAACCCATATGAAGGAAAGCACCTCAAATGTAATGTACTTGATAGAGTAAACACGAAGTGTCTTATATCAAGTCATTTATTAATATGAATGGATTTTAATGAATATTTATTAAGTAGGGTGATGTACCTTGAAGGAAAGGTTGAGCCAACTTAATAATGTATGAAGTAATCAACATCCTAGTGAGGATGAGAGAGAAACTCATACTTTTGTGATAATCAAGTAATGATCATACATTAATACTCCTAATATGTCTAGAGTATGAATTAGGGTTTGATCCTTGATAATATGATCTTGAAACCCTAAATAGTTAATAATGAGAAACCCTAACCCTAATGAAGGGTGATGGTATGATTTTGAAATCCTAATTGATAAAACAGGGAAACCCTAACCCTGATGTTGGAATAGTGGTATTACCCTTATATTGTAAGGTGTTGATATGTACTTGATATGACTGTTATCATGAAATGCTAACCATGCAGGTATCATGAGAAGACGATCATAGCCAAGTATGAGCTATGATGTTTTATATGATAAAGATTTAAATGGGCCTTATGAGCCATGTGAGATGCTTGTGCAACAAGTATCATGTATACCTTGGTCTGAGGACCTAGAGGTAATTGTTACCTGATAAGTGGTAATAGTGTTCAGTGATGAACTAAGGGTTTGAATTCCCAGAACTAGTAATCATGATGATGATACTGCTAAGGGATGAGAATTCCCAGTAATGAGATAAGGGATTGAGATCCTAAATTTCATATGTGTTTCAAAGATTAAAAAAGTATTTGATAGATGTATTACACCTTTCTTTGTAGCATCTTTTATATTAATTCATGTTTGAAACTTGGTTGATGCTAAAACATATTGTAATGCACCTAATTAATCAAGTAGAATCTCACCATGTAGTGCCCTGACCATAGATCCATCAGTGTCAGTAGTTGCTGAATGGTGAAACGGGTTTTCCCACGAGTTTTTTGGAGGGCATACTTTTGAATATGTGGGGGCGATGGACGCCGATATCCTTACATCCTAATGAGGGATTGATGAGAGATCTCCTTCATTATAATCCAGGGTGGATGTATAATCTCCCGATGAAGATGAACGTTGGGGATGGATAATTGAAACCTCCCTGAAGAAAGTGCATGATGCGGCTGTAGCTCTATAGTGAAGATACTACTATACCCTGGTAAGCTAATTGCAGTTGACACGAGATGTCATGTCAGTGGTCTCGCACTGACCGAGACAAGTGAGGTCATGGCAGCCGGCTCTTCCATTGATCTTGTATGGTACTGATGCTTTACGTAGCCGTGGTCGGTTGGAGTACGAGCAGTATACCTCATCTCCTCTGGGCATGAGTGTGATTATAAAAATGTAATCAATCGTGTAGCGTATTTGCTTAAGGATTGAATATAGAAAATATTGGTTGATGTTACATTTCTTTTATGCATCTTAAATGGATAGATGTTATATATGTTCTTCATATTTCTTATAAAATTAATAGATAATTTACTGCTTTATCATATAAAGTTGCAATGATTCAGAAGATGATATTGTTCTACTCTACTTAAATAGTGATTAAATCATGCTTGTTAATGTAAAAGGATCTTCTGCTTAGTTTTATATGGTTTATTTGTAATAATAATATCGTTGGCAGAGAGTTATATCTCTCGCTGGGACATGGATCTCACCCCGTTGGTCACCAACATTTTTAGGTAGACGCAGACGATGAGGTAGAGACCATTCTGCAGAGGGAGGACAACAACATCAGGGGTAGCAGTAGCATCTTAGGTTGAGTGTACTGTTTGCTGTGTCTTGTAGATATAAGTCTTATGTGTCGTCTCTGTACTCTCAGGTCCTTGGAGTCAGTATGTAATGGTTTTATAAACAATCTGAGATTTTGACTTGTATGCCTCGAGGGTTTATGTTGCTCATGTATAGTTTGACAATGCAACTGTTATATGTTATCCTCAAGATGAGATGGTATAGGATATGTACAATGTGAACCATGATGTAAGTAGTACTTTGGTTCGCTTCTTAAGAGTTTCATAGAAATGGATCTCTTTGCAAAATGGTTTTAATTATTAGTGATTTAGTTAATCCATTGCTTATAATTATTCCACAATTATTTACTGGTGACGGTTTGATTTGTTGTCGGATCGTCACATATATATATTTTAATACAACAAGATATTGTTATTATATAGTATATTAACATGCAATAATTATATTAGATAATTTTGTATTTTATACATTAACATGAATTGACTTAATTGTTTACATATTTGTGGTCATCATCATAATGTTAACTTATGTAGAAAGTAATGTAAATTAGTAGACATTTAGATTTTAAGTTTACATATGATGTTCATTACTGAAACTAGAATAGTTAATTCTTAACTATATGACTAGTCTCAACTTTATTGTGGTTAGAGTAAGATATAATCTCAAGAATAATATTAGTTAGACTAGTAAAGTATGATCTATATAACATATTATTTAAGTAGTTACTTATGTATATCAGGTACACGGGTCTAACGGGTCTAGGTCCAAGCATACCTATTATTAAACCTATTTATATATGGGTCCAAGAGTATACGGGTCCAAGGGTATGCAGGTATAAAAAATAAGACCCGTGATGGGTTTTCTAAGAGTCTGAATTTGTGGGTGGGTCTACCTATACCCATTTACAACCCTACAATACCCGCCTATAATCAAATTTTGACTACTCTATCAAAATCGAACATCAATATGAGCTGTGAAATTCACTCAAAATCAAAGTAGATCTAGATTTCAATCAAATTATTCACACGGGAATCGACCTATATATTGGGTAGTGATCCCATACGAAACAAGTTCAAATGCGAGAATGCGAGCTAGCTATACTGACAGCACATTACTATCTTAGGTGACAAACCTATGTTAAAGTATTTAAAAATGTCACGTCAGCCTGCCACTAACCGTAAACAATCGTAGGTTGACGACGTAACTAAACTGTAATCTCAAATATTTTTCTATCCAAAAAGTGGAATTGGATCTATGGATTCGCACACATGAAGTACATAACTACACAACTGGATAATTTAATCGTTGGCATATTTTCTAAGAACGCTATTTTAGACCCACTATGTTACAGATTATTTTAAGGCTACCCACTACATGAAAGATTATCGAAGTGTCATTACCGTATTGAGGCGCCTTTTCATTTTACTTAGTTAATTGGCAGACAAATTGAAGAGTACAAGAAAGCAAGGGTTGAGGTGGATGTGAAATGGAGCCGTGGGCTATAATTTTTATTATTATTATTATCTACCATGAGTGTGAGGACGGAGGGAGTGTGGTCATAGAACTGATTTAATTTCAGATGTCAAATCGTAACTGCGCACTGCACAAGGCGTCATTCACAGGCCAGCGAACATCCGCTCAAATGAATATGTGGTCCTCATTAAGCCTCGCACCCTCGCACAGTTGAACACCTCGCATAGGATCGGCACTATATATATATATATATATATATATATATATATATATATATATATATATATATATATATATATATATATATATATATATATATATATATATCTTAGACTTCAAGTTGAATTTAATAAATTTGAACTTTTTATAAAAATCAAACCGCCTCAGCAAAAAATATTAAAGCCCTTGTATTAGCTACTATCAGATAGGCCTCTATGAGGTCATTGTAAAGAGATTCTTTGTTATATTGGAAGTAAGAGTTCTGGCACTAATCCTCACAATCCTTATCAATCTAACACATGCATATAATAGCTTACTCATTTCTCCACATGTTAGGTGTCTACATAAGAGAGTTTGTCATTAGACTATCAAATCATAAGATATTAGTGTTACCTAAACAATGATGATTTTTGTGGTAGTTGAAAATTCCTTACCTAGTTGTTGTTCTTACTATGCATCTTGCATATATGAACATTTTGCATTTCTCATTTCATAATTATCTATGTTTAAGAAAATGTGTTCACAACACTCATAATGTTCCCTTGAAGATATTCAAAAGTGTAAATGCCCCCTTCTAAAATTTTCTTGCAAAAGTTTTTTCTCAATATATGGTCTTTACGTGTGTATTTGATGCATTTTATCTCCTATTTTGTGACATGGTCTAATTCACTTTATTTATTTTCAAGTAATTGTTTTTGTTTGTGGTATGGGATAGATGGAACCCAAGTCCACTTGTTAATATCTAGAGAAGGAAATGGAGTTTCCTTTTTTTCCCCGGACATTTCAACACAAAGAAAGTGTCAACATTTTATACTCTAAATTTCATTTTCATGTATTATAATCACATATGTTTCCTTCTATATTGAATTTCTATTATGAAAAACCTTATGAAATTACAAAAAGAAGGTGGACCTTCACTTGGAGTTAACATATATTATTGGTTTTGAAACAGTTGTATAATTTGGATGTCATCTTTCTAAGAGCTTGATTTTGTCATATCACATATTTACTGTGATGCTTTTGTGATATACATATCCATTATAGTTATAATATATCTTATATGTTTTAAAATTATAAAATAAGCATATTTTGAGGTTTATATGCATATAGTCCTCTTTTTACAATATGAAGTACTAGTAACTTCTTTCATATAATAGTCTATAATATGTTTCACCATCACATCCTTTTGCATCCAGAATCTATAACATTCAATAGAGCAAATTGCAAATGAAGCATACATGAATTAGAATTTTTTTGTTAAATTGTATATGCAGATCATTGTCAATTATATTTAATTCAATAAAAGCAATGTCAAATTTTGGAAATTACTTTTTTAACATTGTGTAGTTGAAGTGGTATCGGAATGGTAACCCCAATGGAGGGGCATGGCATAACCCTTGGTTGTGATCTTTCAAATAAATTTATCATGTCATGTATGTTTGTCCATTATGTGAACCATGTGTGGGTATATGAGGGGGCATCGAGTTTACTTTGTTAGTGTAGAAATATGACCATGTTTGGGGGAGGTAAATCCAAAATAAAAAAAATTCTTCTATAAATAGAGTTTTCATTCAATTTAAATATATTATTTACTATAGATGATTTTGATTGAGACTATTATCATATGATCTATGAAATACTATCTAAATAAGATAGTTGTAATTCATGGGACTTTCAAGTGATGCAACTTGATTCTCTAATTTCAAACAAGTTGATGGATTTCTAAATATGGATCTTATTTGCCTATATTTGAACACGATGGAGGCTTTATAAAGGATACATATTACATCACCAAATAAAAGGAAAAAGTGAGTTTTTGAATACTTTTTTCTTCAAAAATTTTGGAAAACGTTTGGAACAAGTTGACTACAAAAATACATTAACGGTCTTATATAAAATAAATATTGATTATAAATTATTTAGGTATAGTATTTTGTTCATACAGTTTAATCACTTCAGATAGGCAACTTTTGAGAGTTTGATTTTTAGTTCAAATTTGTTGATCGAAGCAATTCTTATTTTATCTATGCACGTCATAGTAAAGTTTTTGTTTTTTATCAAGAAATTATGTGACAATAGTTGTTTTTCGAAATATATTTTGTCGTGTTTCTCATTTTAGAGAATCCCGTCTACAAACTTCAATTGCCAAATCTATTTTGCAATACACTAAAGACTATATTGAGCAAATCATAGCCCTTAAACTCTAATGTCAAGTAGTTAGTTATATATTCATTGTGAAGTTCTATTTTCACCACCAACCAGCCATTATGGGTTATTTCTCCATGGATTCACTACCAACAATCCAAAGTCGCACCTCAAAAGTAAATTTCATTTTGTTCTTTTCATGTGTTAAGGAGGATTTGTACTTCATCAATTTCTCATTAAAATTTCAAGATTTTTGAGGATCCAAAGAATTAATCAATAAATATTGTATTCTATTCTTTAGAAGAATTTTTCATCGTTCATTCTCATGTTTGCATTATGGGCGCCAAATAAAATTCAACTAACTACTTCACTTGGGTTGGACGTCTATGCGGACAACATAGCCCAATATCTCCCCTTTTATTGGGGGACAATGTATTTTCTCTTTAATGTTGTTACTTTTTTGTGGTCTTGCATTTATATTTGTTTCATTAGTGGATGATACATATTTTGCATTTTAGGTGATCCTACAATAAAAATTTACAATTTTGGTTTCAATGTTTGAGATCAATATTATAACTTTGGATTTTTTATGAACATATAGATGCTTCATCAGCCAAATATAATGCATCTTTGAATCTGCAAGGATCAATGAGACCATTAATTGAGAACTACTCAAATACTCTTCACATTTTCTTGAAAGCAAGAGTGTCCTACAATACTTTTCCATGAATACTACAATGGTTTCACCTACATAATCATTATCACCTTCATCCTCTCTAGATATACTAACCATCAAAATTAAAGAACAATTTCAGAGACTATGTAGCTCCAAATTCAGTAATTATAATTATTCTTATACTACTATCTAATCTCAAACCCTTCGATGTTTTTAAATTGTAGCTAGCTATAGAGAATATTTTGTTCTGTTACAATAATATATAGGACTTGATGAGAAGTTGTTCTCAGGCCTCCGCGTGGTCATAGTGGTGCAATTTCTGACCCAAAATCATGTTTACAATTTCGATGTTAAATTATGGTGGCAGTTATACATTCATAACCTCTACAAAATTATAGCGTATCCGGTCTCAATTCTTGTACCGTTTTTTTTTTTGTTGTGGATGTCGAGGCTCTGACAAAGTAATGCCGTCACGTTGATTGGAGGTTTAGTAGCACGTTATGAGCATTGACCGCAAGGGGAGAGGTTGAGAAACCCGAGCAAACATGTTTTTTCATCACTTTTTTTAGATACTAAAGGGAGAAGTTGTAAAGGTGGCCGTTTTATCCACACATTTTGTCTGTTCAGTTGAGTTGAAAACTGACTAATGAGTTTTCATCAGTGTTCTTAAATCCTAGAGTGCTCCTTAAGGATTGCCATGCCCCGGGGTTATCATCACCGCCTCCACCGAAAATCTCAGGTTGGGAAATGTCACATGAAACATGCCTATTGACCAAGTCAAGCATTGGATTTCCTATGATAAAAGGGTTTGGAGGGGAAAGCCATTCAAGGATTAACCGAGCCATACATAAAGCCAACAGAAAGGATAAAACACGAAGCAAAAAGTGTGAATCATCTGCCATCATGGCCCTTTCCCCATTACGAAGACCTTGGTACCCAGGCAGAAGGGGAATATGCAATGAATATTACCTAACTCCGAGCTCTAGGACTACCTAGGTATCCTACACAATAGTGCCTAGTTTGGGAAAGAGATTCTAAAATGCGGCATTCTTATACTGATTGGAGCAGAATTGTATGTACTAGATGGTGATGATGAATAATTAGTAGTTTTAAAGGCCGTCAAAATGGATAGGCTTTCAGACCGCCGCATTTCGTTCCCGTTGGGTCTCACCGGAACGAATGGGTAAAAGTACGGTAGTCATAATGACGGGACGCAAACGGCCCCCGAATGCATTCAGACTCCCGAAATTTATGAATACAAACGTACTTATCAATATCTCATCCGAAACGGGATCTGATGGTTGGACAAATGTTCTGAGCTAGGTCTGTCGTTTGGACAAAACATACGACTAGATAATCATCTGAAATGAGAGTTATCCACAACTCCTGCTTTGAAGCAATGATTCTTTTTTTTTCCTTCAGTTGCACAAGTATGTAAAATGTGAACCAAAATAAGCATTTGAAAGGCAAAGTTAATTCAGATGCACTGTCTGGCCGTTAGTTTACTCGTCATAAGGTACGGAGGTTAGGTGCCAGGCCACATGCGAAGCCAGCATATGAATAAATAAAATGAAGGTACGAAGAAAAGTAACCAATGCAGCATCGTTTAGGAGCCGTTTGGATACACTTTCACGGAATAGAATTTACAAACACCAGTAGATGAGATTGCCGTGCACCGCTGCAGCTATGGAACTTCTACAAGGAACGAATGCAATTTCCTTCTAATTTGATGATTCTCTATCACGTGAAAACAGATGAGTTAAAATCACACCGCACAGTCCCTCATCAAACTGGCTAGCCATTGCAAATAAATAGCATAGGTGGAATACATGGCAGTCTGAACTGCATATTTCCGCAAAAGTTTGTGCTGGTATAAAAGTATCCATCCAAACGCCTCCTTAAAAATATTAAACTGCAAACAAGCTATATCACCTGGTCAATTTAAAATCACCAATCTTTCTCATTTCACTAGTCGATTTTCCTTGTATTAATACTTTCTAAAACTTACTAAGAGTATTAAACTGACATGCTGACATTTGTGATCGTGTTTACTATTCTTGACTTTAGGGTTGTTTAGTTGTCCATTACAGGCATAAGCAGCAAGATGTAATGATAAAATAATGTACAGTTTTTGGGGTAAATCTAAAACATACCAAGAATGATGAACCCCATAATCAACACGTAAATCATCCATACATTTTCTAACTGTTAGGGGCCGTTTGGGTGGCCCTTTTTTAATTACTGCTGTAGTTAGCAAAGTATAGGATTCTGACTACTCAATTAATAAATTCCGCAATTGTTAATTACTTTGTTTGGATGACCACAGATTTATAAATACAACAATTATATATACTACCATGCTAATCACTTTGTTTGGTAACCACATATTTCGAATGCAGCATTTTTGTTTAACTCATCATTTGCATATTTATTTATACGGTCACATGTATACAAAGCAATGTGTATCAACATCCATTATGAACATTCTAACCACATACATTTAGTAGAGTGCACCAACATTACAGACCAAATCCAACAAACATTCACCTGCACAATACTACGGACCTCATCACCCATTAGACCTAATCCACAACCCCATAACCTGCACAAAACCAAAGACCCAATTCACCCAATCACCGAATTATCTTTGAAGAAAATTTGGCCCAGGTAGATGGTAACTTTGTGGCAAAAGCACAGCAGCACCGGTCCACATCTGGCATCGACTATCCTGCAGCAAGCGACATCTTCCCTGTGTGTGAACTGGAGATCCAGCTGAAAAGGGTCGTGTTGGGAAGACGCCCAGATCCCCACCGTCTTGAGAGCCCGACAGCACAAACGAGCCCTAGCAGATGATGGACGTGACGGAGTCGCTATGACCAGATAGTGTCTGACACTTCAGGCTGGCGAGGTCTCAAACTCGGATGGTACCATCCATGGACCAGTGATCTGTGGCAAGACTGTGCTCGTGAGATCCCAAACTCAGATGATACCATCCTTGTCACGAAGTGTACATCTTCTACAGCGCACGACCATGACTGTCGCCGAACACAGTAGAGAAAGGAAGAAGAGGGGCTACTTGGATTGGAATGTGAGTCCGCCGTGTGCCGCCCAACAGGTCCATAATTGGCAGAACAAACCAGCAGTGATAGAGGATGAGAGAGGGTGGGAGAGGAAGAGAAGGCTTGTAGAAGAGAAGGCTTGGGGATCGAAGATTACCGCAGAGTCCCAGCAACACGACATGAATCCCGATGACGAAGTAGCCACAGAAGCAGATCTGGCGAATCCTCCAAGGACTGTCTTCTCAATGACAGGACCAATCAACAACAGGGTGTCTTCAGGAACCCTAGCGAACCCTCGTCGAGCAGAAATGTGGAGAGATGGACAAAGTGAGAGAGTGTGGCAACGGAGGAAGGTGGACGGGAGAACAGGCGATTGGGGACCTGGGATGGAGACAGTCCAGTGAGGAAAAGAGAGGCGTCGGTAGAGAAGGGTCGAGGGAGAAGGGTCGGGGGTGGAACCCTCGCCGACAGAGAAAAGAGGGATTTCAAATCTCACCAGTTTTGGCGTCTTTCTGGAGGGTCGTCGAATTAAAGGGGCAAAAATACAGCAGTCAGACTACTGCAATGGGCAATGGTCAAAAGCACCTACAAGTATCCAAACGGCTTAATTACAAATGTGGCATTTAAAATACTGAAACAGAATACAATACAGCCTCTAACTACCTTACCCAAACGGCCCCTTGTAGATGAATTGTTAGTTTTTTGCCCTCTGCCACTGGCAACGGAGCGGAACAACAATCAGTTAGGATGTTTGACGAATGTTTGATTGCTGCATCCAAACTGGTTTTCACCGTGCGCTAGGTGCTGGTGAAATTCATTGGTACAACAAAAAAAATACAATATTACACATCCGTAGTTGAATATCTTATTACATAACTCGCCTAGATTTCTAAGACGTGTATTGCTTATGTAGTAACCACTTCCAAGTTGACAAAAATAGTTACACCGATGCTCTAAGCTCCATACAGACAGTAGCCAACCATTGCAGTTTTTATATTCTTTTACCTGAATAACATTACATACAAACACAGCGTCTGAATAGAAGTCACTACTGGAAGCAGATTGCTTCAGAAGGGAGGGATACAAGTAGCAACTAAGCAGCAGAACCGTAAAAGCTGCAACTGTAAGCTCCTGTTCCACTTCAATTATCAGATTTAGATTACTAGAATTAACAGTATTCATTTATGATCCTGTATCAAGGGTGGGGCCATCAATATTGAAACATGGGCCTCTGCAACAGAGTGGAATGTTATTTTTCAATCTTCTGAAACTGCAGACTATCAGAACAAAGAAACTATTACCTGGATTATATAAATTCGAGAAAAAAAAATTCGGCTAGAGAGAACAAAAGTGCAGACAGAAACAAACTCATGAGACTGAAATCTAGGGGGATGGATATAAATTCAAATACTCAATTGAAAGGTTTTTAATAGTTAGCACTATGTTTGAAAAAACATAATTGCTCTACAACAGTAAATGGATAGGTGACACTGCATAGAGATCATTATCATCATCATCATCATCTAATCCTCAATCCCAACCATATTGGGGCCGGCTGCATGGATCCTTCTTTTCCAATCAGCTCTGTTATGGGTCATACTCTAATCAATATGTAAAGATTCAAAATGTCTCTTTATCAGTTCTTACCAAATTAATTTAGGTCTGCCTCTACTTTTAGTTGTGCTTGACTCCATAACATTGCTTTGAATAGGTGCATTTGTCGGTCTACGTTGCACAATGTCCATACCATCTTAGACAGCCTTCACACAACTTGTCCTCGATACTCACCAGTCACCACCCACAGTTTGTTTCTGATATAGTTATTCTCTAAGTTTTGGAAAGCACGAAACAGGAAGCGTGCTGATTGACCCTTTCAAAGCGGGAAGCGGAAAGCGGACTAAAGCGGACGCTTTTTGAAAAAGCGGTCTGAATTGTTTTTAAAAATGTAGAAAAATTTAGTGACCGCCATACTGCTGGCATATCATTAATTAAGCATCTAAATGATATTTCATTGCATCAGAATGACTTTCACATATTAAAAAGGGTCCTAGTCACAAAAGTAAATTGTTACAAGCTAAAAACACTCAAACATCATAAAACCACATAGTCCTCGCTCAACAATCAAGTATCATACTAGTACTACGTACTTAATATTGTTTCAACAGTTGGGCTTAGAAATTATCATTTAGTAAAAAAAAATTAGTAGGTAGTAGTAGTTAGATACTAGTACGCTATACAAATATTGTTGACTAAGGTAGTCTTCAACATAATATAAATAGATGCACATTCAAACAGTAATAAAGACAAATCCATGACAATATTGTAGAATCAAGCATAGTTTTAAAAAGCGGTATGCGTAATGCATGCGGAGAGGTCACCTTATAGAGTATATGTGGTATGTGGGAGTATATGCGGAAGTATATGCGGTTTTGAAACTTTTTAAATAATTAATTAATATATATAAAGTAATCATATAATTGCATATTTAATTTGTACATTACATATTTAGACCCTAAAATTTGAGATAGATTCAAATATAAAGTTTCAATGAAAAATAAAGCACCATTTAGAATGCATTCTGGAATCATATAAACATAAAATCCAATGAAGCACAACCAAAATGGTTTAACACAAGTACATAACAATCAATACTAACCAAATCATACAAAAAATGTGCACAAGTCCTAGAGGTCCAAAGTAACAAACATTAAATAAGCATGTGTCTCGTGTACAAAACATACAACAAAACAGTACATGAAGAGAATGTTATTAATAAAAATATAATCTAGTTTGGGTCGAGATAACAGATGTCCATCTAAAAATCGCGGACTAATCGGCCTTATAAGCGGCAAAGTATGTGTGGGCCCCTTATGCAGCCCGTGCGGCCTTTTTTGAAACACTCAATCAAGATAATTAGATATTACTCAGTAAATCCTAAAGAGCAATAAACTACTAGACTTAGTACATAATAAACAATACAACAAATTTTACTACCTTATTTTGTTACAGTCTATAGATGGTTGTGCAAAATTTTTGGACAAGTATACAAAATGGCTGACTATTAATTTGTCAGTGGTAATGAACAACATTAAACATACATGCCAATATCATACATAGTAAATCATAAAGAACAATAAACTACTACACTAAGTACATAATTGACAATATAACAATATTTACGACATCATTTTGTTACAGTCCACAGATGGTTGTGCAAAGGTTTTGTTCAAGTATACTAAATGTCAGACTATTAGACTATCAGTGGTAATAAAGAACATTAAACATATATGTTAATATCATATACAAACTTGACAGTACAAAGTACTAGTCTAGCTGTACAGAGTTTACAAACATCAGTAACAAAGTAAAGAATAAATGCTAAAGAATAAATGCTAATTACTAAACTTTCTTACACCTTTTGAGATACAACAGCTGGAGCATCACGTCTCCCAAAAGTAGTGCTTTTCATTTTTCTATAGATTTAGCGTGTAATTAGGCCACTCCAGCAATACTTGTCATGAAGCGCCCTGAAGCGGCCGTTTAAGCGGGGCGGAAAAAGCGGCCTGAAGCGGCAAAAAGCGGGCAAAAGTGGTCGCTTCAGTCCAAAACGCTTCAAAGCCTGCTTCAGCTGAAATTACAACGGGACGTGTTTGGCCGCTTAAGCGGCCGCTTCACCTGCTTTTTAAATTACTGGTTATTCCTCAAACAATTTGTTCTCGTCTTCCTGCACATCCATCTCAGCATACGCATTTAGACGATATTCATCTTGTTGAGACATTGTTTCTTCACTGTCCAACATTCACTCTCATATAACATGGTTGGTCATATAGCTTTTCTGTAAAATTTGCTTTTTTATCTAAGCGGGATTTTCTGGTCACACACTACTCTAGTTGCACCTCCACCTCAACGATTATGTTGTGATCATGCGACAAACATCATCTCGAAATAGAGCCCAACGATAACCTTTTCTGAAAGGTGGGATAGCCAAGGAAAACCTTTTTTATAGAGCAGGAATAAAGTTTATCCGTTCTTGGATCAAAATTATATACAAAAGTGGTACACTCAAAAACACGCAAAGGAAGATGGAAAGTCGTTTGCGCAAAAAAAAACTCAAAAAAGGAGCCTTGTTTTGAAGAACAAAAGGTAGTGAAGGCAACTTGGGTTGATGTCCGCCACTTGACCTCTACTCCAACTTTGAGGAAGTTGTTACTTGGGCTCTATTATTTAAAGGAAGGGTGAGGTTCAAGATGATGTTTGTCGCAGAATCACAGTAGGATGGTTGAAGTGGAGTGCAACTGGAGTAGTATGTGACCAAAAGCTCCCTCTCAGATTAAAAAGCAAGTTTTACATAACAACTATACGGTCAGCCATGCATTATGGGAGTGAATGTTGAGCAGTGAAGAAACAAGGTCTCAACAAGATGAATGTGGGCGAAATGCATATGTTAAGATGGATGTGTGGGAAACGAGAAAAGATCATTTGAGGAATGATTACATCGGAAACAAAGTGGCAGTGGTGAGCATCGAAGACGAGTTGCATGAAAGTCGTCTAAGATGGTATGGACATGTGCGACGCAGACCGAAAAATGCACCTATTCCAAGCAAGGTTATCGAGTCAAGCACAACTAAAAGAAGTGAAGACAGGCCTATATTAACTTGGGAAGAGCTTATAAAGAGATATTTGAAATCTTTAGATCTTGATCAGAGTATGACCCATAACAGAGCTGATTGGAAAAGAAGGATCCATGTCATGGTTTAAAATTTCGATTTCGACGTCGTTTCCGATGGCTCGAAAACAGAAATTTATAGAAATTTCGATGGAAATTTCGACATTTATGCTTATTTCGACACAAGATTTTGACACGAGATTTCGATGACCAAATAAAGGAATTAAGTCACAATTTTACTAGGATGATCTACATACATAAATACACCTATTTATGCAATGAAATTATATATTGATCTTGGTGAGGGGTCCTACATGTGTGAAAAGATTGAAAATCGTATCAAAGGAGATTTCGATGACATGTTCAATGATACAATGAAGGAATTAGTTTATAGGTTTTCATGTTATTAATCTTCATTGGATACTTTATAGCTTACACTATAGATCATTAAAGAGTGAAAATACTAAGGTATTCTTAGTTTAGGCATGAGATTATTTATAAAATTGGGAAAATTTACTAAAAGTAGTTGATACTAATACTCTAATATATTGAATATGTCAATTGGATAATTTAACTATATATTATTCCTATTCGTAGTTGAAATTTGATATATGTAACTAGGCATCATACTTCCCAATTCTAAAATGTTTTAGTTTTTTTTTCATTTTAAGGTCTAAATTTATATATAATTAATATTCAAAGTATAACATAGGTGTAAATCATTGTTATGAAATTTGTCATATGTAACTGACGCAGCTTGTTGCCCACTTGTCTCCTACTTCGATGTAAATTAACCGAAATTCTAGAATTTGAGATTAACATAGTTCATTCAGCTAAAAAAAATATAAGATATTTATTTAAATATTCAACATTTGTTAAGTGTTCATAATGTATATGAATATAATGTTGAAAATTTTTTAAAAGCTCATTTTGAAAATATTTTTATCCATTATCTTAACAAATAGGATATATATCAAGTTGGATTTGTAAATTAATTGTATTTATATGTAATTTGTAGCATAATTTCATAAATCATCATGTTTAGTTGTACTCTATCACTTGCAACTTGCAATTTCGGAGTAGTTTTTTTATCAAGATGGGGTAAAAGTGGAAGAAATAGATGTAGACGGGAAGGAAAGAGTAAACTTACCTTAGATTTGAAGAACAATCCTTCAAGAGCAAGAGAAAGCAAAAAAAATCACCAAAGAAATGACCCTCCAAGTACAACAGGTTTTGGGTCGTCGATTTTCAAAATTGTGAACCCATTTTTGTTGTGTTTCGCAAAATGCATTCCCACACTGGGCTTTTTTCAACGAAATTTCTACATTTTGTCAAAATTTCGCACTCCTTTGCGAAATTTGTATCGAAATTTCAAAATTTTGCGTACAATTTCTGGACAGGTGCGTTTCTATGTCTGATTCCCGTTGAAACCAAAATTTCAAGCGAAATTTCAAGATTTCAACCGAAATTTTGAACCTTGATCCATGTAGCCGACCACAACATGGTTGGGATTGAGGTTTAGATGATGATGATGTTCTTCTCCGACTCAACCTTAGCCTCAAACTGAATTTGTTGAGTTTGATCTTTTTGAACCAATGGATCATGAACTCATCCCACACCCTCCTATCATTCCTCCTATGGCATAGAACCCGGAGGAACCAATGTTCACATCGGAGGATCTAAATTACCTTGTGGCTCTCTGAAAAGTTATTCGCTCTTGCACTCTTCATCATCCTATATCTCATACATGTTATCTATCCAAGCTTTCTTGTATTGCTAAATCCATTACCTAGCAGCCCGACTCTATCCAGATACCTAAAAGCTATCATGAGGCCCTTCACCGCCCTAGTTGGAAAGTTGTGATGTTTGAAGAAGTGACAGCATTGCGAGAGAATGGGACCTAGGACCGTGTCCCTCCATCGGACAAAGAATATTATTGACTGTCGGTGGGTCTTCTCTATCAAATTTAATTTCAACGGATCAGTGGAAAGACTTAAAGCTCGACTTTTTGCCAAAGGATTCACCCAAACATATGGCATAAATTTCTCTAAAACCTTCTCACTAGTCACCCGCATTGCTTATATCAGGAATGTAATATCCCTTGCCACTCACATGGATTGACCTCTATTCTAGCTTGACATTAAAATACCTTTCTTCATAGTGATCTAGAGGAGGAAGTGTATATGAGACAGGCCTCGAGATATTATAATTAGGGGGAGTCTTCCCAAAAAGTTTGTCATCTGACTCATCTCAAATGCTCGTTGTACGGTCTTAAGCAATCACCAAAGGCCTGGTTTACAAAACTCAGTGGCATTCTTGCTAGTCTGGGTTTATCCAAATCATCTAGTGACCACAGTCTGTTCTTTAAGCCATCTCAAGCTGGAACCATCATTCTTGTTGTCTATGTTGATGGTATCATTATCATTGCTAATGGGATTTTAGCACTAAAATAGACACTTCAACAACATTTTCATACCAAGGACTTTGGACAACCTCACTACTTTTTGGGCATAGATGTGTTACATTCTCGTCAAGGCACTTATTTAACTCAGCGGAAGTATATCCTTAACCTCGTGAAGGACTCTAGTATGCTAAATTCTAAACATGTTTCTTTGCACATAGACTATCACAACAAAGTTTTGAGTTTTGGTCGACGGGAGTCTTTTACCAGTCCTAAACAATATCGACAGACGGTTGGGAAACTCATCTACCTTACTATTACCTGACCAAATATTGCTTTTGTTGTCAGTGTAGTTAGTCAACACATGGCAAGACTTCTTGTGTGCCACGGGGTCAAATTCAACGCATTCTATGCTATATGAGAAGTGCACCTGGCAGAGGTTCCCTTTACAAGAAACCACACTCTCCAAATATTTCTTTAAACTGCTATGCAAATATTGGTTAGGCTGGAGATGTAAATGAAAGATAAATTTATGGTTTCTGCATTCTTTTGGATGATCATCTCGTCAGTTGACAGAGCAAGAAGCAGTCTATTGTGGCTCGTTCCAGTACTAAGGCAAAATATTGTGCCATGACACGTGTTGTGAAATTCAATGGGTAATATCTATTCTTCAGAAATTAGGCTTCCCTCTCTCTTCTCCAACAACTCTCAAGTGTGATAATCAAGCAACTATTCATATAGCTAACAATCCAATTTTTCACAAACGTACTAAGCACATTGAGGTTTATTGCCACTTCGTGAGAGATCTGATTCGTGACAAGAACATTATTACGCCATATGTAAATATTGGAGAGCATCCTATTGATATCTTCACCAAGTCTCTTCCGCCTTCATCTTCTCCTATAAGTGTGGCAAGCTGGGAATACACGATGTGTACTCTCCAACTTGAGGGGGAGTCTTTGTGGTATTTTCAACTAATTATTTTCACTTGTATTAGCTAATCGGATTGACTCTCCTTAGGCCCATTAGCATTAGTTTAGCTTATGTTATGTTGTGTCTCTGGTACATCGTACCTTGAGAAAAAGCTATATATATGACACTCTCTGTGAAACACTGATCTTTAAGATAAGAATCTCTCCACAAAAACTATGATCCAATACATGTCCTCTTCTCCTATGTCTTGTCTCATGTCCTTCCACTACTCTTTACTTTGTATACACACCTGCTTCCTCTTTCTCACAATTGATAAGAAATTTATATTGTTTTCAAATATATAGTATTATTTATATGTGTTTGTTGCATGTCATGGCAAATGTGTCAGGTATTTTTGAAGGACGAATGACACCACATGCACACACACACATGTATATATGTTTGAATTAGAAAATTGATGAACTTCCATTAAACTCTTGTATATATTTCTTGTTTCTATATTAATTATATACACATACATAAGCAGATACATAGATATAATTTGTTTTGGTGTGTCTGGCAATGTGTTTGTGTGCCATATTTTCCATAATTGTCGTATCTTGTGTCTATGTTTGTGCTTCCTAGGTTTCATTTTGGTTTCGTCTACTTAAAATTACACCCTCAAACCAAACCAAACAGTTAATAAGAAGTTAAAAAAATTCGAACCAAACCAAACGATTCACCTTCTAAAAGGTGAACCAGAGTGGTCGATTTGGTTAGCTTAGATGATCAAGTTTTAACGCCCAACCTTATTCATAAGTTATACCACATAACTTGCATGAGAAATGCCCTCTCTACTGATGAATCTTGTATCCCACCTACTTTTGTACTCGTCTTTGGGGTCAATGTAATTTGTACAAGCTTGTGGTTCTTACCATCGTGTCTTAAATTATAGTTTGTCCACCAAATGACCATTTTCTTGTCTTAATGGCAACCAACGTGTTGACTCCTGGAAATGCTTCTTATCTTTGGACTCTTATATCCCGCCACATACTTTTGTACTCGTTGCAGGGGTCCATAAAATGTGTCCAAGCTTGTGGTTCTTACCATTGTGCGTCTTACATTGTAGTTTGTCCACCATATGACCAACCTCTTGTCTTAATATCAATAACTAACTTGTTGACTCCTTGAAATGCTTCCTAATCTTTGGGCCTGTCGGTTTTCTTTATACAAGATTTTCGGAGCATGAAGAAGCTTGATGACAAACTAGCATGGAAGATCTCTACTTGGCTAGTAATCCTATCCACTCAAGCTTCAATGGATGCTAACTTCTAATTCTAAAGCTTCAAGTCCAACAGGGTAATGTAAACCCTATAGGATAGATAATAAAAACACAACTAATGGTAAACTGAGATAACTCATTCTTCAAGCGCCTTCTATTTTTGTGGTACCACCTTTATATAGGCACACAAAACAAGGATAAATCAGGTGGTGGCCAATGTAGGACTAAACCACATGGCTTTACTAACGCCCAAATAACAGGAAAATGTAAACGTTCTAAAATAAAGCAAATGAAAGCCAAAGAAAATCTAACGAGTATCAGATTGTCAACGTTTGTGCTCATAAGTATGTAGATGTGTTGCATGTACTACAGAAGCTCCCCTCAGCTGCAAAAGACTCGGCTCCATTAAGTCAGCACTAAGTTATTGTGTCAAAAGAGCGGCATCAATGCGGCGTTAAATTGTCCAAAGTGATCCATGTGGCATTGGCAAGTCAAAGATCATGCCATCGAACAAGAAAGTGTCGCCCAATGCCCTGACTAGCGAATGGTGTTTGGTCCTGAAAAACGGTGTCAATGTGCTTGGGCAACAATTGAGGAAGTTGAGGGAGCGAAGGTTGAGCTATTGAAGGCAATGAGGCATCAGAATGACCAAAAGAAGCTCGAGTAGGTGATGTGAGGGGACTCAAACGTACCACAATAAGGTCTTGATCTTCCAGATTGAATATGGCACTAATGCTCAAGTATACTGGCAAATTCAATACATATGAGTTGGTCTTTGCCTACTGATTATTTTGAAGGCGTCTAACACTCTATCACAAAGTTTTTTTAAAAGAATCTTTGAGGTAGCATTCATGAAGCATACTAGCACATGATCTCCCACTTTGAACTACTGGAACATGCATTGTGAATCGTAGAAATTTTGTAGTTTTCTCAAGACAATGTAAGTTTTTGGCAAGTCTCGACATGTAGATCATGAATGTGTTTGGCAGAAATTTCTTCAGTGCGGAACGGGCGAGCATCTATAGGAAGGGGACAAGATCAATAAGCTGACGAGATTCGTAACCATGGACAATTTCAAAGGGGTTCTTCCCAGTGGACCTATTCACAGATTTATTGTAGGCAAATTCATTCGTCGACAAAATCAAATCCCAGTTTCCCAACTATCGCCCACAAGGCATCGCAAAAGGTCAACCAAACTCATATTGACCGCCTCAGTTTGAACATTAACCTTGAGTTGGGCGTCAGAGATTTTCCACAGTTTCATCCAAAGATAGATGGAAGATTTCACATCATGGTCAGAAAGAGACACACTATGGTTGGGGAGGTTGTGTAGCTTGACTACCTCATTGAAGAAAAGACATGCAATGTATCATCAGAAAGCTTGCTACATGACACAAAGTAAGCCATCTTAAAAAAGCGATCAACAACTACAAAAACAAAGCCATGGCCACGAGAAGTGTGGGGAGGGCCTAGAATGAAGTCCATACTTAGAATTTTCAACCTTTTGGCTTTTGGCTTTTGCGAATTGACATGTACGACACTCAAAAATGGTACGTGCAACATCATGTTGTATGGAAGACCAATGAAATCTATTAGTGACAAGAGCAGTGCCCTTATCCCTACCAAAACTGACCAAATAGGCCACTAACATGTAGTTCCAAACAAGAAAATTGCAAAGAGAAATATAAGTATTAGAGAGTCTGGTTAATTTAGTTGATTAAGTTATTTGAGTCTAATTGTATATGGGCCCAAGTATGTCTTGGCCCATTAGGGTTTAGTCTAAAGTCTGTAAGCTTCCCCCTACTCCTATATAAAGGAGGGGGGTTCCTCTTATCAATATAACTAGTAGTCGTCTTTTATTATTTCACATGGTATCAAAGCAGTGATCCAACCTTAATCCTAGAGGAGACATAAAGATTTTCTCCGCCTGCGGGCGGCCAAGCCACGGTCGCCCGTCAGGCATCTTTCTAACCTCCATAGCTGTATGATTCTCTTCTATCTCTATTGTTGTTGCTATCTACTTCCCTCCCTGGCACCGCAACCACTTCCTTCAACACCACCTACACCGTGCACATTGTTCCTTGTATTCCCGACTCCATTGCCTTCTGGTAACAGCCCAACAGGGAATGTGTCACCCACAGAACCCGCTCCCGCCCGTGTTTCTACCAACCAGTCGATGGTTTCCACCACTCCTCAGATGGAATAACCCCCCTCCTCTGTAGGCCGGATGATCTGTTGCATGTTGGCACTTGCCTTCCTCTCCTCAGTCCTGCCCTACGCCCCGCAACGACTGCTGGCACATACAGCCTTATTGCCACCCAGCCAACTCCCTTTCTCCTCTGTCCACCATTGCCTCCTGATCTCCAGCCATCACGCCTCCTACCTGTCGTTGATTATGTATCCCTTGCCCTAGCGACCAGTCTGTCATTGTCTATTACCTTAAAACGCCAACATCAATATCCACCATCTCAACATGAAGTTCAATGCCTGATATAGGAGTGTCACTGCTAATGTTTCTATGCCAACAAGCAGATAGGCATTATTGAGGAAGCCAGGTTGATCCAACCCATCAACAAATCTTCTATCAAGAGCAGAATAACCAAGGCATCATCAACCGCTCCATTATTCTGTCCTGATCTAGTGGACGCCATCTCCCACAACCTTTCTCGTGTCGTATTGTTACCACTGCAGTTGTCTCTAAGTGTATTGCTACTATGCTTTCATTCAACCTAATGGTATCATGTATTACTGTTGATCGTTGGGTTCCCGACAACCATTGCATTGTTATCTACTACTGCTTGTGGTTGCATTAGAGAGGATTAATTTGTTAAAAAAGATTCGGTGGTGTCCTCAATTGAATGTACATGTTCTTTCCTCAAGTGGACTACAATTGCGAATCACGTGCAACATTTTGTGTTATCTATTGCTACATTTTTAGGAGATTCTCATATGCGCAAGACTTCAGCGCCTGACATTACTTTCTCTACCTAATTTTCACTGAATGGTTTATATGAAAGGTTTTTTGTTAGGTTTTCTTCTAAAAAAATTATTGTAGATCCTTTTTCGGGGGCTCTGCCCCCGAGCCCCTGCGAAGGGCGGCTTCCCCTCGACCCCCGCCCGCTGAGGGGCAGTGGGACAGCCTAATTGGGGGGTTGCGCTTGCGCCCCCCAAACCCCCCAACGATGTTGCGGCTTATGCTTTTTCTGGGACATTTCTTTATCATTGTCCACCCCAACCACTCTTGGTTCCTTCCGTGATTGGTGTGAGTGGGAGAAATAGAGGAGAGACAAGATGGAAGAGAGGAAGATTATATTCTGTTGTCCAATATATTTGTGGATTACTATTCACTTCTTGAAAAAATTGTGGACTTCTACTATTGACGCTTACTGCGATATGCTTCTTGGAGGACTTAGTATATAGTGCTTCATGTCTACTACTTGCTTTTTCAAGCTGATGGTCTTCTATCTTGTCTCTCTATTTTTCTGGGGTGTTTCTTTTTTGGGGCTTACTATCTAGTCTAAATTTTGTACGCTTACAACTATTAGTCATCTTTTATTATTTCACAATAAGGATTACATAGTTGGTAGCATGGAAGAGGAATCCTTCTCCAAGCACAAAATCGAAACGACATATAAAAGGGTTCTCAAGAAGCTCTAAGAAGATCACTCCAAAGTTAGGACAAGAGGGGTTTTGATCCTACAAACGGTGATATCCGACAACATCAAGTTGAAAAGCAAGGGTTGTCTTGTTCTCAATACCCGAACAATGCTTGAGGGCGAAGGTGTATCCATAGAGAAACTCACACGACTTGGTGTGTCATACGCTTAAGCTCTTTTAATAATTCAGGAAATGCAGAGCTTGATGATCAAACCACAGGATAAATTCCTAGCGTGATAGATAGTGCCACCAATGACGCAAAGATTAAATGACAACATAGAACTCCTTGTCGAAAGTTGAATATTTGCATTTAGCATCATTGAGTCTCTCGTTGAAGAAGACAATGAGATGACCTTGACTTTATAAACTAACAATTCCTACACTCGTAACATCATAGGACACCTCAAAAGGAAAAGAAAATCATGAAGGCGAAGAACAGGGGCCAAGGAACGAGGTATCTGATTTCGATACCGTTTCGACAACATGGAAATTGAAATTTATGGAAATTTCGACAGAAATTTCGATAAATGCAATCGTGCCCGTTTCGACGCCAGAATGAATTAATTAATTTATGAAATTTTACAGGTGTGATCTCTACACCTAAATGCATCGTTTTATGCAATAAAATTTTATGTGGGGGTAGGTTAGGGAGGGGGTCCTTCATGTGGGAGGTAAGGGAACTGTCCTGTTTCTTGATGATTTCGATGAATGATTTCGATGACAAAATGTAGGAATTAAGTTATGCAATTTTGTAAGTATGAGCTATATACATGCATGTACTTGTTTGTGTTATAATATCAAATATTGGATATGTAGGGCATCCCACACATTTTACTTGGGTTTATAGTTTGTTGCTGATATTGACTCAATAGTCAACCATTTCATTGGTCCCAAGAATACTAGTGCAATGTTTCCAAGCTAAATCATCATTTGTTGGTGTGGTTGGCTTCCTAGCACCCTCATTGTCTAATAAATCACCACTAGGATACATGTCATCCACATTGCAGAAACTAAAATAGCATGCATCACATAAGTATTTGATAATTTGAATAGCAAATATTAGGGAAATGCAATGCAATTATGATATACTATAAGTATATACTATGTATGAGTACTAAATGGTGAAATGACCCCAATCCCCCTTTGCTCCTCTTCAAAAATCAACAATAACAACAAGGATTGCAATTATCGAAATTTTCATCGAAATTTGGCGAAATTCATCGAAATTTGACGAAATTCATCGAAATCGTCGAAATTTGGCGAAACTCATCGAAATCATCGAAATCGAAACAGTCGCACGTTTCGGTACCAGATAGCATCGAAATCAAAATTTCGAGCGAAATTTCGATGATTTCGACGAAACCTCATTCCATGACAGGGGCCTCTATATTTTATTTTATTTCTATAAAGGCTTGTGTAGCGTGTAGTCTATGTCGATTTGTCATGTTTGAGAAGTTCAGTGAGTGGAGTCATGATAGCACTGAAATCTCAAATAGAGCAACAATAGAAGGTGGGTAGCTCATGGAATATGAAACCTCAAATAGAGCAACAATAACCTTAGGCTTTGGCCACTTGCTCTAACTTTCTTACGATCGGCAGTAATGTCAATGGTTGAAATGATGACACCTTGACGGACGACCTTATTTTGAAGAAAGAAATACTTCTTTAAGTTAACATGCAAATATATTGAATGAAGTGTTTTAAAAACAAAACGAAAATGTGGAATATGGTCTGGTTTTGCTAAGCAGAAGAATGTCATCAAAGTAAACCACCAGAAATTTTCCAATGAATGGTCAAAGACCATGATTCATGACTCGCATAAAGGTGCTTGGGGATATTGGACAAGCCAAAGGATATGACCAGCCATCCATATAATCTGTTAAGAGTCTTAAAAGCTATTTCCCATCTGTGCAACTCCTTGATACGAATTTGATGGCATCCATCGCATAACTCTATCTCGGAGAACCATTGGACCTAGTCAAGAAATCAAACATGTCATCAAGTGTAGGGATGGAAAAAGGGTACTCGATGGTCTTTTTGTTGATAGGCCGAGAGTTGAGGCACATTCTCTAGCTAGCATCCTTTTTGGGAGCAAGAAGAGCAGGAATAGGACATGGACTCTTACTCTCATGAATGAAACCCTTGAGGAAGAAGCATCGACCTAGCGTTTAACTCAATATGTTTAATCAGGTTCATGTGATAATGTGGGCAATTAGTAAGGGAGAACATGGGAACAAATCAGTCTCATGTTGAATATTAAGTGAAGCCAAAATCTCATAAGGAAGCTCCTTAGGTGTCATGAGCTTGAACTCGTCTAAAAGGTGAACAGGTTTGGGTGAAGGAAGTAAAGGATCAGGGAAGTGGTAGCCTCCTTGATGTACAAAATGTACATACTTCCATATTCACAACTGGCATTCTCTGCTTCTCTGTGTGTGACTAGGTGTATAGAATGATGAGGTGAGGACGATGAAGGGGAGGGAAACTTTTCCTTCTAAGGAGTGAATGCAAAACGAGTAGGGGCAAGTTGAATGCTTTTACCTTTACACTGAAGATGTAAATGTTCAATTGACCCTCACTATGAGCATCTATGTCAAAAATCCAAGGTCGGTGGAGAATGATGTGACCAACATCTACTGGTAGAACATCACACCACACATGATCAAAGTAAGTGCCCAAGGTGAGTGTCATACGACAATGTTAGGTTACAGGTAAGCTCATGTGATTCACCCAATGAACGTTGTGAGGTTGAGGGTGGGATCCAGAACGAAAGTTTAGAAATTTGAGGCCTTAGTGGGAGAAGGTGTTTTCTAAGTTGTCAAGCGCTTGTAGTGTTTCCCAAAGTGTTTGAAGATTGTTTAGAAAGGTGCAATCTACTTCCATTCATCGCCATCAAACGGGGCATCAAGAACATGCATAACATGTAGGTGAGACGCATCATCTTCATAATCAGGTTCATCGACAGAAGGCTCCTCAAATGGTGGCAAAACCTCCTCATACCCCGCACTGTCATCCTGAGGGGTATCTTAAAGAAAACCAGACAACACGTGCAAAGCACGACAAGGACATTGAGATGCAAAGTGGTTTGGGTTGTGGCAATAAAACATTTATGTCCCTAAGGATTCGGACAGGAAGAGGAAGTTGCAAGTTCTTTCCCCTTATTGGAAATAAGGAGAAAAGGCCCAGAAACAACAATAGTAGAAGAATGGTGTGGGGTAGAGGCGGAGTAACTGTCTTGCCCAAAGTGTGAAAAGGAAGGATCACGCAATGCAAGTTGTAGGTGACTTTCTATCTTTTGGGCATGGTGAAACGTGTCATCCAAAGAGTCTTATTGTTGTAAAATCATTTCGTGTTTGATACATTGATGTAAACAGTGCACAAAATGAGAGATCGATTGTCAATCAAAACTATTGTGGACATAATGGTTCTTAGCCTCCGCGAAGTGTACCATTTACTCTTGATTCGATGATCATCCTTGGCTATGGTTCAGCCAATCAGAAAGTAGTTGTCTTATATATAGATAAGGCACATAACGCTCAAGTAGCTTAGTCTTTGTCACATTCAAAAAGAGGATGGCATGTTGATTAAGACACTCTGTGTCATGTTAGACACCTTGCCAATATCGCTTGGCAGACCCTTTGAGATTCATCTTAGCAAGCCTATTTTGTTGGGCATATGTCATGTTATATCAAATGAAATGGTCCTCCAAACTAACAATTCAATCGAGAAAAGCTTTGGTAATAAGCTTACCATCAATAGTCGATGCATCTACCTCGTCACAAGGCGGTGAATAAGGTTCCAGATGTGATGAAAAGCAAGTCTATGAGAGGGTCGTGATAAACACTATGTCCAGAGGGACGAGGACAGGGTCTAAGAGGACCTACAGGGGGTTGAGGCTACGGATGTAAAAGGGTAGGGTAGGGTAGGGTAGGATAGGGTAAAGGCTTACCCTTACCCTAACCCGCGTCAAAGTTGTAGTTAATGGGTAGGGTAATTACCCTTTCCTTGGAAACCTTTACTCTACCCTTACACCCATTTACCTGCAAGGTAAATGGTAGGGTAAGGGTGAAGTGGGTAAAGAAACATGAATCTCGATATATGATATTTTTAATAACAATTTCATATGATATTGCCCTACATCAAACATAAGAAGCTCCTAAAACTAAATTTCGATAGTGATAAATATGCTATTGATGATATATACCAAGAATTATTGATAATTAACCAACATTTATTTTTATAAATAAGCTAACCATTTTATTATATTAATTCTTGTCGATGAATTTTTTTAATAGTTTATGATTATAAAAAGTGTGACATGCTATTGAGCTTAATAAAGTTTCTAGAATCAAATACTAGTACAAATTGAGTAAGTAGTGGTGAGACTTCTTGGGATTTTAGTAGGCACGTTAATAAACATACTAGGGTATGAAATTATTGATTCAGCCTTATATGAATGGGTAATTGGTTAAAGCTAGTAGGATAAAGGGAGCTTTATCCTACCCTCTTTAAAGGCAGGTAAAGAGGGTAAAGTGTAGATGGGTGGTGGGTTAAAACATATGTTTATCCTTACCCTACCCTACAAGGTATGGGTGGTGGGTAAACGGGTAATACCCTACGCATTTTCAGCCCTAGTTGAGACGGAGCTATATGTATTGTTGACTAGTGATGTGTTATGGGTTGCGGAAAAGAAGTGTAGAGAACGGAGCAGGTGGAGGGGGATATGGTGAGGGTGCATAGTGCAGCGGGTTGGTCAATATGCATGTGTGGGGCAACGGGTTGGGAAGCATAACGGGTACTAGAGCCATGACATGGTCATAGTTCTCAATGTGGTCAGTCGGTGGCCCATTTGCTCAGACACCTGGCAGTTGCCCAAAAATATGCTATTATCTAGGTTTTGGAAAGCGAGAAGCATGTGGATTGCCCCTCTTGATGCAGGAAGCGGGTTTTGAAGTGGACTAAAGTGGACGCTTTTTGAAAAAGCGGTTTGTATTGTTTTAAAAAGAAAAATTACCTACATTTCACTTTCTCCCTTCATCTTGGATCTGGAAGAGTGCAATACTTCAACCCGGGATCGTTTGACAGCCAAACTTTAATCACCCAAGTCCATACAAATTGTGATGGAAAATAGAATAATCAAAGATTAATTTCTAATTAGAGTAAGTACATTTAGAGTTAAAAGCATCATAGACTCATAATGCATACAATTAAAATTTAAAAAAAAAACAAGGTAGGTTAAGCTTAATGTATCATACATGGCAGTATGACTACTGAATTTCAGTAAATAGATTAATCATAATATCAGTAACTACAGTAATTTATTATGTGATATAGCAACATATTTTATTCATTATGGAATCATATACAAGTGTCATGATGGTTATGTATCTATTCAGCGGTGCAACAACCAGCAGAAAACAATCAATAAATCATATAATGTCACAAGATGATGTGCCTTCATATAGAAGGTTACGTGATTAGATTGTACAATATTAAAAAAATCATGTAAATTCAAACATAGCAGGAACATGATGTATTACTAATATTATATCATGCAAATTAAAACATAGTAGGAACAGGATGCTACATCAAAAAAATCATGCAACTATTACTAATACTATTTGGAAAGGAAGGTTTATTTGGAAAGGAAGGTGCTCCAAGAGATATGATAACAAGAAGGTTAATCCCATCACTTTATGGTCTCAGATCTCTCGCCTCTGTGGATATATCGAAAGATCTTGCTGTGTTTTCTATTGGGGGGAATCCACGGGTCGTAGAATTTTGGAATGCGGAAGGTCTGCAGTTGCCGAAGATTCTTTCTTTTTTCCCCTTACAGGTGCGTTGGAGAAGGTCGGAGGCTCACTCTCTCATCCTTAGTATCGCTTGTGCCAAATGGAAGAATAGGGGGCATAGGTCTTGCTCGGTGGCTGTTGGTGGGCTTCTTAGGGACCAAACGCCCACATCATATGGGGGTTTTCTGCTCCAGGAGAGGCTGTCAATAAAATAGAGGGGTCCCTCGAGGGTTTCTTTTATGGTTTGAACCTATGTTCTTCCCTCAACTACATACCGAACGTCATTGAATCTGATAGTAGAGTTGCGGTGGATTTGGTCAAGGGTGCTTACGACAGTCCATGGAAGATCAAGAGGCTGGTGGAGCATGTTCGAGCACAGGTGGATTTGCATCACATCCATGTAGAGCACATTGCAGGTGAGCTTAACCAAGTTGCAATGGCGTTGGCAACTTACGGAGGAGACATTCAGGAGCCGTATTTTTTTTCTGAGGTGAGGCTGATGCCGCCTCCTGTTAGAGGACCATACTTTTTTTATGTGAACAATGGGGTTTATACTATACTTGTAAGGAATCCATAGTTTTCGTGCTCGCGTGAGGGAGGCGGGGTGATTAATACTTCTCCCTCTTTAATTTAAAAAAAACAAACTATTACTAATACTATATTGCAAACTCTACATACGGTAGGTGACAGTACATAGTTCTTATATAGATGTGCATAGTGTACAAGCAGCACAAACAGCTATAACTTATTCGAGATACTAATTACCAAAGTTACATAGATGTGCATAGTGTACAAACAGCAATAACTTATTAGAGATACTAATTACCAAACTGAATATTACACCTATTATAATACATAATTTTCATTTTTTTATTTCAACATGGGATTGGCAAGTCCAGGAATACTTGCTGCGAAGCGTCCTAAAGTGGCCCCTTAAGAGGACCCAAAAAAGCGGCCTGAAGCGGGGGAAAGAAGACAAAAGCAGCCATATAGTGCAAAACATTTCAAAACCCACTCCAGTGAAAACTACAACGGGTTATGTGCTTGGGCGCTTAAGCGAACGCTTAAGCAACTGCTTCACCCATTATATATATATATATATATATATATATATATATATATATGTGTGTGTGTGTGTGTGTGTGTGTGTGTGTGTGTGTGTGTCATGTAAACATGTAAATATTCAAATCTATTAAATATTGTCCTAAAACATCTCAAATAGGTTGCAGTGTATATGTATCAACGTATATTAATTAAATAAAGAAGGTCATATATATGTATGATCATCGATTAAAGATGGACATACCAAAATTGATTTTAGTACTTGCAACTATCAAGGATTGAATTTCAACTACTAAAATAAGCATTCAACAATGAAATGGTATAGAATAGACACTTGTAGTGGAGTAATTTCAATCATCCAATGAAAGAAGAAAACAAAAATTAGTCCAGGACTGCATGCATATTGCCATGTATATGTCATATAATGATGTCTAAAACTCAAAAAAAAAAAATGGTATAACTTTTAGACTTTATATAAATAATAAAATCTCAGTCTAAAGCTAATGATAATGTATTAAGCATATCATTTTAATGTGTCGCAGTGGTAGGGAATTAAGTAAAAAATAAGTGGGTCCGCCGCCAACCCAACTTGACCCAGCCAACTAGGCAGGTGCCTAGGTCAGTCCGCCGAGTCATCCAAGACGGACACCTAGTTAGGCCATTTTTGTAGGTGGGCTGCCTGGAGAACCCCCTCCCCCAAGAGCATCTAGGCATGCGTCTCAACATGTATTGATATACTGGTTGGCAGGGATGGGTTTCCAAGTAGGAGTTTGGGGAATGAGGGACAGGATTTGCAAATGGCTCAGTGGCGTCAAAGTGATGGAGCTTAGGGAACTCTTGGAGCGGTGGTGCACAGATTTGTAGAGTAGGATTAATTGTGGTGTATTCCCAAGATTTGGTGGCATGCCACACCCCATGTAAGGCAGTGAGGATTGACTAGTGTGGGGGTATTTGTTTGAGGAATGGTGTGAAGCTTAGTCATGATAGAGTGAACCACTTGACCAAGTGGTTGCAAAGATTCAAGGTGCCATTAAGATCTATCGTCAAACATCACGATTGTGCAATGAGATCAGCGAGAAACGGTATGTATCTTCATAAATTTTGTTGCGCAAAAGTACAATGCGAGATTCCAAGAAAATGGAGACAGAAAATGAGTAACATGGGGCACAGAACAAGGAAAACCTTGCACAAAATGCGACTTGGCAATTTCATAATAGGGAAACAAGCACACAACCGAAAAACTCGTTGCAAGTGTACTAATTCTACAATAGGTAAGAGCAAAAGCACAAGGAATCAAGCGAAAAAATACTACCCAAATTAAAGCAAAATCTCTCCTACTTCGCTTTTCTTCTTGGATTAATTTTTGTCAATATAATGGTCCCTTTGAAAGTGTGATGTGTGCCCCCGGATCTGTGGATCCAATTACTAGTGGACGGTAGTGTCCTACTAGAGGTTGGCGGCAGCCGGACGACGGTCGGCGGCGAGCAACAGGCAGAAGCAACAGAGAGCAACGTGAGCGATGTTAGCAAGCAATGGCTGGCGGCCGATGGCAAGCCATACACTAGTTGATGGCGTCGCCTAGCGAAAGCGATGCCTAAGGTGAAAGAGAAACGATAGGGAAGGTAGGGTGGGGGCTAAAAGGAGAGGACGCAGGGCTAGAAAACCTAAAAACCCTAAGGAGGCCTAGGGCTAGGTTGTGGCGTGCCTTGCAGCTACGTGTAAATGGCAGCAATATGTTGAGAGGTGGCGGTTATGGGGGAAGGAAGAGCAAAACCCTAAGAGAGTTCAAGTTAGGCGTGGATACCAGCTGATATAAATCGTACAGGACAGAAATAAAATGCAATTTTTTTTAATTGGTAGAAATGCAACTAATGATTAAAGTAAATAAATCGATTGTCTTCTACTGTTGCGGTACAGCATTTATATAGGCACATAAAATAAGAACCAGTCAGACGGTAGCCAATGTGGGACTAAACCACATGGCTTTACTAAAGCTCAAATAAAAGGAAAATAAAACACAAATTTCAAATAAAGCAAATGAAAACCAATGAAAATCTAATGGGTATTAGATAATCAACGTCTACATTCACAAGTGCGCAGATGTGGTGTTTGTACAACATCACATGGTCAACCCTCCTTGAAGAAATTAGAGTCCAAATTATAATTCTAAAAAAATCCTAATTGCGTATCATATCAATTTGGCAAAACCAAAGAGTTTCTTATCCATATTGAGAAGAGTAACACTTAGAATAACTAGTTGAATGCATGGCGTTGAATGTTAGGTTTAAAACGTTAGTAGTTTAATATTAGCCTTCAAAAAGAAAATCTTGCTGATTCAGATATTATTTATTTCATAAAGCAACTATGATACTAAAAAAAGTACACATATCACGTAATAGATTGATACTAACATATATAGATCAGCATCAAAAAGAAAAATTTAGGAAAATGAAATTTTGATTTAAAACCAATCACCTTAACAAGTGAACAGGAAAACATCTTAACTGCCCATCAGCAATATAACAAAATTGAAAAAAAGGAACAGGATTCACATTCAGCCTCTTTCACAAGGAATTGTTCTCATCATTCACTTTCATAAATATGACATCGGGATTATCTTTAGCCATTCAGCAAAGCTGTCAGTCACAAGAGAGCCATTCCAAAGAGGAACAGAACAGTTTTCCAATGAAAGAGTAAGCTAGTTCATGTACATTCGAATCAAATCTTCAACTTCGCTTAAAAAATACACCTAATTTTCCAGAAAGAATGGAACTATTTATTAGCATAAATGCCTAATAAAATAAAATCTAAGACACTAAGCAATATTTTCAGTGTACACATCATTAGGAAAAATCTTAAGAAACGATAATTAATAGGTTCAAATTAATACTGAGTAACTGCTGAAAAGGTTGGCATGTGTAAGTTTCTAGCCCTGCAAATTTCCCATGATAATCTTTAGTAAGAATAGTTATGTTTCACAAGTATAAGCACGAGAGACCCAGAAATACAAAGGACCACTTGCTTGTTATTCTTTGTTCTTCAGTCTGTGAGAAGTTTGAGAAGGCTAACTCATATAGATAATATGTATCATTATCATCCCCATGATTACCAATGAATGTGGTTCATCGTGGTTTGTGATTTGTTATCAGTGTGCTAGATTAGAAGTACATACACAAGGTTCTATTGTGCAGTGAGAATAACTAGAGGTTGAAGTACCAATGTTTTTCTAAAATAAAGATTGAAGGACCGAGATGGTGCATATTGGAAGAGTATAAAGGTGGCTACAGGTGAGGACCATACTTTGCTTTCACAAGTACTGGTAACATGAATCTGCATCATTGGAGAATAGGATTGTCTTAATCTGTGAGAGGTTTGAGAAGGTCAACTCCTATTGATAATAGGTATAATTATAATCCCCATGATTACACGTGAATGTGGTTTATTGTAGTTCGTGATTTGTTATCAAGAGTGCTTGATTAGAAGTACATACACAAGGTTCTATTATGCGGCGAGAGTAACTAGAGGTTGAAGTACCAATGTTTTTCTAAAATAAAGATTCAATGACCAAGATGGTGCATATTGGAAGAATGTAAAGGAGAGAATCATACTTTGCTTCACCAAGTATTGCCAACATGAATTGGCATCATTGGAGAATAGGCTTATGCCTTAGGGCACGTTTGGTTGCTGGGATCTGACTGGATCATGAAGGACTCCAGATTTATTAAATAAACTCTGAGATTTTGAGGATTCTGTAAACTCACAATTAGGTATGGTTTGCCATGTTTAGTTAAAAGTCCTATTTTGCATTTAATGTACGGCTGGGTCACGTGGCATCCAGTGATGCGCTCGAGCATCAGGGAAAAAAGGAGAACACTGTGCGGGATCGTGGCGTCCAACAAATTCGAAATGGAAACTCAAATCTAGCAGTCAATGCAAAATTGAAGAAAGCGAGATTTTTAAATTTTTCAACCACTGGCCAATCAAACTTAAACTTTTGGTTGTTGGATCAGAAAATAGAATCCAACTCAGCTGAATACGGTGAATTCACACGTCCCCTTTAGTATCATTCAGGAAGCTTAACCCTTATAGATCGAGTATAAATCAAAGACACATTTAGATAAAAGAAGTAATGAACATGTGGCCAAGATAGAATCAAGTAACCTTTGGAAACATTGCTTGACAAGAGGCACGCCAAGTGCCGTAAAATTCAACCACTACAAGCATATCCACACACTGAGAAATCTATCTCATGTTGGGACCGCTATTTCTCCGCCACCGTTTCCATACACTCATGGGGAAAAAAAGGTGTGCCTCAAGGCTGTAAAGGCGTACGCCTTGAGGCGAGGCGGGTTCTAATGCGCCATGAGGCGTGCGCCTCAGTCCAGGTAAGGCGTGTGTGCCTCATTTTGGCGAGGCGTAAAAAAGGCGTTAGAGGCGTTTTTTAGGCGTAACCCTCAATTCAGACCTCAATTTAATGTGTGTGTAAACATGTATATTTGTGTGTATAATCCATATATGTGTGAATATATACATATATATGTATCTAAACATGTATATTTATGTTTATATATTTATGTATTTGTTTATGTATCTATAATATATGTGCATATACATATAATGACGCACAGGGTATACATTTACATGTATATATTTGTGCATGTATATGTGTATATGCATATAATATATATATATAAACATGTATGTTTGTGTGTATAATCCATATATGTGTGAATATATACATATATATGTATCTAAACATGTATATTTATGTTTATATATTTATGTATTTGTTTATGTATCTATAATATATGTGCATATACATATAATGACGCACAGGGTATACATTTACATGTATATATTTGTGCATGTATATGTGTATATGCATATAATTGTAAGGTATGTAAAGATTTACATGTCTATATTTTGTATTCTTTTGTATATTGGATGTACTTGCATATGTCTATGTGTATCATCATCATCATCATCATCATCATCATCTAAGCCTCAATCTCAACTATGTTGGGGTCGGCTACATGGATCCTTCGTTTCCATTCAGCTCTATCATGGGCCATATTCTGATTGAGATGTAGAGATTCAAAATCTCTCTTTATAAGCTCATCCCATGTTAATTTCGGCCTTCCGCTTCTTCTATTTATAGTGGTTGGCTCAATATGTCTATGTGTATATGTAATGGATTTACATGTATATAAATATTGACTTGTATATATATCTATATGTATATTTTTTTAAATGTGCACACTTGTGTATGCCAATGTGAATGTACATACTTGTATGTACATATATGTACATTAAATATACCTTATATATATAGATATATATGAAAGCCTTGGTACATTCTGAGGCTTACGCCTTGTCTCGCCAAGACAAAAACGCCTCGGTTACGCCTCACGCCTTTTTCAATCTTGAATACACTACACCACTTGTTGCAACTTGGCATGCACCTAACATGACATGGAAAGAACTTCGAGTTATAATACGACAGCTTGAAGACTTGACGAGGAGTCACTACACGAATCAAACTAGGCTATATCAGTTCTGTGAAAGCACGTATGAAAATCAATAGTTTTCATTCGAATGTACACAGTTGTGTATGCCAATGTGAATGTACATACTTGTGTGTACATATATCCACATTAAATATAACTTTTATATATATATATATATATGTGTGTGTGTATATATATAGAAAGAGAGAGAGAGAGAGTCAGGCTAGAATACACTCGAGTGTACAGATTGCACGAATACACTCGTGTGTTTACATATCAAGACTATTTTTTTGCATCATGAAAAACTACGTGTGTGTGTGTTCGGTACATTCTGAGGCTTACGCCTCGCCAAGACAAAAACACCTAGTTACGCTGCACTCCTTTTTCAACCTTGAATACAATACACCATACACTACACCACTTGTTGCAGCTTGGCATGCGCCTAACATGACATGGAAAGAACTTCAAACTATAATACGACCGCTAGAAGACTTGACAACGAGTCACTACACGAGTCAAACTAGGCTATATCAGTTTTGTCAGAGCACGAACGAAAATCAATAGTTTTCTATATTATATCAATCATATGTAAACGCCAACCTTAGGATCTTGATCTTCAGTTTATGTATAATATATGAACTAAGTTGGGCTCATTTAAATATTTTAGGTCATCCATCTAAGATGTAGAAAAATGCAATTGGAAAGAAAAGATCTAGGCCATTGAATTTCACTTTTTAGAGTTATATGCAAGGGGTATACTCACCCAAATGAGCTCAATTTTTTTAAGAAACAGCTTTGGTACGTCATGAAATGAGGAGAGGGTAAGGGAGGTGAATGTCAGGGAATGGAAGGGAAGGGAGGAGAGGAGATCGTCTTATTGATTCTATGTTTAGTTAGCATGGGTAGGGGAAGGGAAGGGAAGGCATAAAAAGGAAGTTTTATTTCTACCGAAAAAGAAAGGTCAACAAACAAAGACACAATATTGTTTCTTTCCCCTCTTCTCCACTCTGAATAGATGGGAAGAACAACCATGAGAAACTAGATAAATCATTTCCCTCCATTATCCTCCCTTCTCCTTACTTCCCTATCATATTGTTCAACCACACCCAGTGCACATTTTCCCTTCCCCTCTCCTCCCCTTCTTTCTGGCATACCACACTTGAGTCACTAATCTACCAAAACAAATCAATGTCTACCAAAACAGATCAACACCATACATCTAGTCTGCTAATAACATACTGATTGTGAAAATTACAAGCATAAGGCAGTTAGATTCTCACTGGATTCTAACATGTTCTAGTTTGGCTTTTTTATAAATGCACTTATCACATTATAATTGTAATTAGATTTTGGGGAGAGAAAGCTAACAGAAAGAAGTCCTACAAGTGAGATGCATCATAAATTGGTGGTGATTTAACATTAACCAGAACTGTAGAAGGGAAGGAAGAGCCTTAGTTGTAACGACCCCACTCCCCAGCAACCCCCAATTAAGAAAGACCAAGAAGCTAGAGCTGTTATCCCAAACAGGATTATATGATTTTGCAAATAATCAAAAGATAATAATAAATTCTGCCACAACTAAACTTAATGCAGGATATAAAAATTTTCCTTTTCACGTACCTTTTCAAAATTGGGATTTCAGGATTTTACCCAAAACAGTATATACCACGAAATCATGCATCCAAGAGAACTTCGGCAAAAGAATCCACTCTTTGAAAACAAAGTATACAAATTTCCATTCAAATCCCTTTTATTTGCAAAATTGCATTTCAAACAATACAAGCAAAATTGAGGTTATAACATCCTCAAAAATTCAGCTTATCAAGCAAACAACTCAGGGTAAGACTTTTCCATGTCCATCTTTAGCTTCCATGTGGCTTCATCCTCTCTATGGTGCTCCCAAAGAACATTTACCATCTCTATCTTTTTACTCCTGAGCTCTTTCACCTTAGTATCCAGTACCCTCACAGGTGACTCAGGGTATGTCAGCCTCCCTTAGAGTTCAATAGGTTCAAATGCTCAGCACATGGCTCGGGTCCTTCACATAGCGCTTTAGATTGGACACATGGAACACATCATGCATCATACTATACTGAGGGGGTAAGGCTAAGCGATAGACAGCTTCACCAATCTGTTCCAAAATCTCAAATGGACCCACGTATCAGGACTCAGCTTTCCTCTGTTCTTAGCTATAGCTCGGAGGGGTCAGGTTTTCAAAAACACATGTTCACCCATAGTGAAGTGCAAGTCAGTCCGCTTTGCATCAGCATATAGACCTGTCAAACAGGTGGGTGGGTTGGGTTTGGGTTGGGTCATTGCGGGTGTGGGTCTCGCGGGTGCGGGTCAAAAAGACCCAATGTTAAACGGGTGGAGAAGTCGCACACCCAAACCCGACCCAGCGGGTCGCCCGCGGGTGCCCATATAATATGTTCACAGTGAAAAGATATTGCTAGTTTTTGCACTACGACAAAGAGTATAATGATTCATTAATAATTTCAGTGTAAACATAACAAAATGAGGGCAACCTTCCATTACCTTTTGTGTCAAACACAATGTAATATCTATTATGATGTTTTGAAATAAAATGTAACAGACAAAATGAAAAACAACCATTTTTGCAATGTACAATAAAAAAAACTAAATGATATAGATGTTACAAATAGCATAACATATTACCATAACAATACTATATTTTGTCATCTTATGTCAAAAGTTCTTGATGTTTCATGTTCTTATGATTGTCCAATACATAAAGTGAACAGAAAGAGAATATAATTGTTATGATTGAATATAAAACATGCATTACACTATATATTCATTAACATAAAAATAATATAGAAGTTAACAAATTTGTTTCCACTAGTGTAAACAATTAACAAATGATATCAATAAAGAAAGTTAGACTTTAACTTTTTATGTTGTATACATTACACGTCATCAATTTAGTTGATTGATAAATGTACATGTGTTGCATGTCTTAAGAGTCATATAGATAATATATTTATATCAAGGAACGAGGTATCCGATTTCGATACCGTTTCGACAGCATGGAAATCGAAATTTATGGAAATTTCGACAGAAATTTCGATAAATGCAATCGTGCCCGTTTCGACGCTAAAATGAATTAATTAATTTATGAAATTTTACAAGTGTGATCTCTACACCTAAATGCATCGTTCTATGCAATAAAATGTTATGTGAGGGTAGGTTAGGGAGGGGGTCCTTCATGTGGGAGGTAAGGGAACTGTCTTGTTTCTTGAGGATTTCGATGAATGATTTCGATGACAAAATGTAGGAATTAAGTTATGCAATTTTGTAAGTATGAGCTATATACATGCATGTACTTGTTTGTGTTATAATATCAAATATTGGATATGTAGGGCATCCCACACATTTTACTTGGGTTTATAGTTTGTTGCTGATATTGACTCAATAGTCAACCATTTCATTGGTCCCAAGAATACTAGTGCAATGTTTCCAAGCTAAATCATCATTTGTTGGTGTGGTTGGCTTCCTAGCACCCTCATTGTCTAATAAATCACCACTAGGATACATGTCATCCACATTGCAGAAACTAAAATAGCATGCATCACATAAGTATTTAATAATTTGAATAGCAAATATTAGGGAAATGCAATGCAATTATGATATACTATAAGTATATACTATGTATGAGTACTAAATGGTGAAATGATCCCAATCCCCCTTTGCTCCTCTTCAAAAATCAACAATAACAACAAGGATTGCAATTATCAAAATTTTCATCAAAATTTGGCGAAATTCATCGAAATTTGACGAAATTCATCGAAATCGTCGAAATTTGGCGAAACTCATCGAAATCATCGAAATCGAAACAATCGCACGTTTCGGTACCAGATAGCATCGAAATCGAAATTTCGAGCGAAATTTCGATGATTTCGACGAAACCTCATTCCATGATTTATATTAATATATTATTTAGTTAAATGGGCACCCGCGGGTTCCCGCAGATCACCCGTAAAACCCACTAAATAAACGGGTGGGTATGGGTTTGGGTGATTTCTAGCGGGTAGCAAATTTCGCCACCCAAACCCAACTTAAACGGGTCGACCCGTGGGCGCCCGCGGATTTTGACCCAGTTTGACAGGTCTATCAGCATACGAATTCTGTCGATCCTGGGCTCTCTTCAGCCTTTGCTTGATCAAAGTGACTTTATCAGCATACAGTTGTAGTTCCTCTTACCTCAGTAAGGTCCTCTAACAAACATCATCCCAGTGAAGTGGTGACCGACACGACCTCCCATAAAGAGCATCATATGGAGGCATCTCGATAGAGGCATGATAGTTGTTATTGTAAGCAAACTCAGCTAAGAGCAGGTACTGCTCCCACGATCCACCTCAATCGAGCACACATGCTCTCAACAGATCCTCTAATGTCTGGATTGTTCTTTCTGACTGACCATCAGTCTGAGGGTGATAAGTTGTGCTAAACTTTAGTCTAGTGCCGAGTTCTTCTTGCACTTGCTTCCACAACTTGGAAGTGAACTTTGAGTCACGATCAGAAATAATCAAACTCGTAACACTGTGCAATCATACTATCTCTTTGATTTAAAGTTCAGCTAGGTCTGTCATCTTGGCAGTGATCTTTAAGGCAAGGAAATGCACCGACTTGGTAAAGCAATCTACCAAAACCCATATTGCATAATGACCTTTCTTAGTCTTGGGGAGACCCACCACAAAGTCCATGGTGATTTGTTCTCATTTCCACTCATAAATCGCAATCGACTGTAGCAATCCACCAGTTCGTTGGTGTTTAGCCTTCACCATCTGGCACGTGAGACAATTGGTCGCGTATGTCACTATGTCTCTCTTCATCACAAGCCACCAAAAGTACCACTGCAAGTCTTTAAACATCTTGGTAGTGTCGAGGTATACTGTAAACTTAGAACCGTGAGCTTCTTGCAAGATATGATTCTTCAAGGGCGAATATTCAGGAACCCAGATCCAATTCTTGCAGCGGATTCCACCAGCTACTCCCACTAAGAGATGAGTCTGATGTTTCTCTAACAAATCATTCATCTTGTCAAGCTCTGGGTTGGCTAACAAGGCAGCTACCAACTTGGTTAACGGGTCTGATTTTATCTGAATGTTAGCCACACGGGTTTGGTCTTCTGACGGTTGCGGAGTCCACCTAGCAAACTCTTCCAGTTCTCTCCACTGGGTAGATAAGACAGTTGCACACCTGAATTGTTTCTGACTAAGAGCATCTGCTACTACATTAGTTTTCCCAGGGTGATAGGCGATGGTGAAATCATAGTCTTTCAGATACTCCATCCATCGTCTCTGTCTCAGGTTTAGGTCCTGAGTCAAGAGGTACTTCAAGCTCTTGTGGTCGGTGAGGATTTCAAAAGTGGCTCCATAAAGATAATGTAGTCAAATCTTCGGGGCATGTATAATCGCAACCAGTTCTAAATCATGTGTCTGGTAGTTTACTTCATTGAGCTTGAGCCATTTGGAGGCATAAGCAACAACATGCTTGTTTTGCTCTAGCACGCATCGAAGCCCCATCGTTGATGCGTCGGTGAAGATCATAAAACCTTCATTGCCTGATGGTAAAGTCATCACCGGAGTTGTGGTCAACTTTTCCTTCAATTCCTGGAATCGAGCTTCGCACAAGTCTGACCACACAAATTTTTCATCCTTCCGGGTAAGCTTAGTGAGGGACAAAGCGGTGTTTGAAAATCCTTTATGAAGCGTCGATAATATCCGATCAATCCCAAAAAGCTGTGAATCTCGGAAGGATTCTTCGGTGCTGGCCAATCACCCACGACCGACACTTTAGCATGATCCACTAAGATGGTCCCTCTGGATATGATGTATCCAAGGAACATGACACGGTCTATCCAAAACTTACACTTCGAGAATTTCCCATAGAACTTCTATTTCCTCGGGATATGAAGGACTCTACCCAGGTGGTCACGGTGTTGTTCTAAGTCGTCAGAGTAAACCAAGATGTCATCTACGAACACTATGACAAAAGAGTCTAGGAAAGGCTAGAACACATTGTTCATGAGATCCATAAACACACTCGAGGCATTAGACAACCCAAACGGCATAACCACAAACTCATAGTGGCCATAACGAGTTTGGAAAGCAGTTTTCGGGATGTCCTCACTCTTGACTCGCAACTGATGATACTTGGATCTCAAGTCAATCTTGGAAAAGACTCGGGCTGACTTGAGATGATTAAACAGGTCATCGATACGAGGTAAAGGATATTTGTTCTTAATGGTAGCCTGGTTGACCATTCTATAGTCTATGCACATTTGAAGTGATCCATCTTCACAAAGAGGACTGGTGCTCCCCATGGCGATGTGCTAGGTCGGATAAAGCCTTTGTCTAGCAATTCCTCCAGTTGTTTTTTCAGCTCAAGTAACTCAGCGGAGGCCATCCTGTAAGGTGTCCTGGAAATACGATTCGTCCCGGGAGCTAACTCTATCAAAAAGTCCAACTCTCTCTCAAGAGGTATCCCAGACAAATCATCCAGGAACACATCTGTGTAGTCCCTGACTACCTCTATTTCCTCTAAAGGCTACACCTTCTCCAATTGTTTTTTCAGCTCAAGTAACTCAGCGGAGGCCATCCTATAAGGTGTCCTGGAAATAGGGTTTGTCCCAGGAGCTAACTCTATCGAAAAGTCCAACTCTCTCTCAGGAGGTATCCCAGGCAAATCATCCAAGAACACATCTGTGTAGTCCCTGACTACCTCTATTTCCTCTAAAGGTTGCACCTTAGGCTTCGAGTCGGTAACTATTGCTATGAATACCTGACAACCTTTAGCTATCATCTGTTCTGCCTTTAAGGCCGACACATACAGGCTAGTGGTTGCATCCTTTCTACCTCTAATGGTGAAGGGTGGGTGACCTGGTTTCCTCATGGTTATAACCTCAATTTCCATTATGAAGTTGTGTATATGCGAAAAATTGATGATCTGCGTATTCATCTACCTTAATGGTAGGAACGACAGATTATCACGAGTCAAGGTTTGGTCTACCTTTGGGTGGGATCATACGACTATACAGCTCTAAGTCTTGGTCTACCTTTTTTGTGTAGGACCAAAAGGGGCTATTGAGGATCTACCATATGGGAAAGGTAGTATCTGTGAAAAGTTGTGTTACAAGTGCTTGGGGAACTGTGTGTGCCCTAATACATATTTGTAGAAAGAACAAATACATGTAGAATAACAAAACAAGAGAAAATGAAACTACAGAATTGTCGGTATACCGCCATGTCGGTACTACCGACTGTAGGTCGGTAGTACCGAGAATAATATCTCGAATTTTGTATGTGTGTTGTTGATGAGTCGGTACTACCGACAAACAGGTCGGTAGTACCGAGATATGCAGTCTTTTGTATATAAACACTCCCCCTCAAGCTCGAGGGTACACATCATCTACGCCCAGCTTGTTGCAAAAATTTTGGAAGATAGCTAGATGCATTGACTTTGTGAGAACATCAGCAAGATGATCTCCAGATTTGATGTGAGGAGTCATAATCTTCCCATTCTTGATCTGATCTCTGATGAAGTGGCAATCAACTTCTATATGCTTGGTGCTTTCATGAAAGACTGGATTCTTGGCATTGCAGCTTGATTATCACACCTAAGCTCTATGGGAGACAACACAGGAATCTTTAATTCAGAAAGTACAGATTGAACCCACTGCAACTCACAACAAGCATGAGCCATTGCCCTGTGTTCCGCCTCGGTGCTAGATCTTGCCACAATATTCTGTTTTTCTCTTTTCCGGGTAATAAGATGATTTCCTAGAAAAGTACAATATCCAGAAGTAGACCTCTTGTCATTTAGATTACCAGCCCAATATGCATTTGCATAGCCAGTAAGGGATAGAGTAGAAATAGGAGTCCTAGGTCTATAGTAGGTTATTCCCTTCCCATGTGCACCTTTCAGATATATGAGAATACGACAAAATGTTGTTCAATGTGACTGTCGTGGTGAGCACATATGTTGACTCACCACTCCTACATCAAAAGAAATGTCAGGAAGAGTAACAGTTTACCAACAATTTTCCTGTAATATCCTGGATCTGGATAATCAGGATCATCAGTCATCTCCTTCACATGATAATCCATAGGAGTAGACACGGGCCTGGACTCACTCATACCTGTCATGAAGTAAATCCAGCACATATTTCCTCTGAGATAAATTAGTACATGTATGAGATCTAAGTACTTCAATATACCCAGAAAATGCCTCAGTTTACCCAGATCCTTTGTGTGAAATTGCCTCTGCAAGCCTTCTTTCACACGAGATATGCCTGCAGCATCACTCCCAGTGATAACTATATCATCACAACATATAATGCAATAATAACAGATACAGCAGAAGTACTAGAATAGAATAAGGAGGGATCGGTCACAGAATAAGAAAGGCCTAGTTGTAATACAACCTCACTGAATTTGTCAAACCACGCTCTAGGAGACTGTTTCAATCCATAGATGGCTTTCTTCAATCTACACACATTCTAATACTCCCCATGAGCAACAAAAGCATGAGGTTGCTCCATATATACCTCTTCCTGTAGATCACCGTGAAGAAAGGCATTCTTGACAGTTGACATCAAGTTGAAACAAAGGCCAATCAAAGGTAGTAGCAAGAGAGATGATGATCCGTATTGAATTCAGACGAGCCACGAGTGAAAAGATCTCAAAGAAATCAACCACATATGTCTGAGTATAGCCTTTTGCTACCAATCGAGCCTTTAATCTCTCAACTGATCCATCTGGATTATGTTTAACTGTAAGCACCCATCTGCATCCTACAACATTTTTATCGGAAGGTAAGTCATTTTTGTAAAAGAGTAGACATTTCCATTTGCACGGCCTGCTTCCAACCATTATCCTTCATAGCATCAAGATGATTTCTTAGAATGACCACAGAGTCAATCCCAAGAGCAAAAGAATGTGCCTGCTTAGATAGTCTGGACAAACAAGACACTCCTGCAATAGGATGTCGAATAGCACAAGAACGAGTACCTTTGCGAACAGCAATGGGAACATCAAAATCAAATGGTTCTTCAGGATTCTCTTGAGTAGAGGAAGATGGGGAAGGCTCAGAGACTGGAGACGCTACCTCCTCTGAATCTTATCTGCCTCATCTACGGTAAACATGTAGAAATTGATGTAGTATCATCTGCTGACTGCTCTTCTTGAACTATAATATAGTCACGGATGATGAGTGGCACTCTCTCACTTCGATGTGGTGGTGGCACTCTCTCACTGATAACTGGTGGTGGCACTCTCTCACTCTCACACAATTGCTCCCCCTTACTGGGAACATTAGAGAAGTATGGAGTAAACTCATGAAAAGTTACATCTCTAGACACAAACACACGATGGAGACTGGCAGTAACATTTGTACCCTTTGCTAGTATTGGAGTATCCAAGAAAAAGAGTCCTAATTGACATAGGGGATAATTTATTAGCTTTAGGATCAAAATTGTGGACAAAGGAGGTACAACCAAACACCCTAAGGGGAACAGAAAAGAGTTGATCATTAGGACGAAGGACAGAAAAAGGAGTACGTCCATGAAGCACCGATGAGGGCTGCCTGTTAATAAGAAAGCAGGCAGTAAGTAAAGCATCAGACCATAATCTTTTAGGAACGTTAGATTGAAACATAATTGTCCTAGCAATATCAAGAAGATGACGATTTTTCCTTTCAGCTACCCCATTTTGTTGAGGAGTGTGAGGACAAGACGTACAATGTATCATCCCAACAGAACTACAAAATCAACCATAGCACTTTGGACATATTCCAAGGCATTATAAGATTGAAGAATTTTAATATTGTAATCAAATTGGACTTTTATTTCTTGATGAAAATGCTTGACAATGGATAACACATACTCTCGACTCTTTAACAAATAAATACATGTCATGCAAGAAAAATCATCCACAAAGGAAATAAAATAGCGAAAGCCATTATAGTTGTTGTCTTTTAAAGGACCCCAAACATTATTGTGAACTAACTCAAAGTGACAAGAAGCTCGTTTATTGATTCGATTGGGATAAGACATTCTATGATGTTTTTCCAATTGACAGGACTGACACTCTAAAGAAGACACATGTGATAACGCATGCTCTAACTTCACCAAGCTCTCCAGAGAAAGATGTCCATATTTGTTGTGCCACAGTAAGGGAGAACCGCTCAGAGCAGGAGCAGATACTTGGCAAGGCAAACTTTCACCATGGAAGAGGTAGAGATCACCTTTCCTAGGCCCCCCACCAATCGTCCTCATACTCTTGAGATCTTGTAAGACAAAACAAGAAGGTCCAAATGTTACCATCAATGTTCAAAATTTCGTCGAAATTGGCGAAATTTCGCCAATTATTTCGGTACCGATGGCAATCGGATATAGAAACAGCATAACCTCTAGTGACGTACGTAATTTCGCCGGTAAAAAAAAAAATTCGGCGGTTTTATCAAATTTCGCCGAAACAGGGGGGGTACCGCTGCAAAATGGCCAGTTTAGGCTATTATTTCGCCGATGCGGCTCGGCACGCAGCACTGTGCCGCCGAAATAGAAGACGTGATCTGCAGAGTTGTGCTTAGGCGATTTTGAAGGTTCCAAAGGCTATTTTGAGGCATTTTGAGGTATGTTTTCTCTAATCCTCTTCTTCTTCTCCCCCCCATCTAATGTTCTACCCATTCTCTCTCTCTAATCTCTCCTCCTACTATATTTCTCTCTCTATTCTCTTAGATTCAAGGTACTAGATCTACCAAAAATGGTAAATCTATGCATTAAATCCTTAAATGGTGTAGATCTAAACATGAATCCTAATAAATATCACTAAATTCATAACTTAAACCCGTATTACTACTAAAATCTAATCTTTTTTGCTTAAAAAATCATTTTTCAACATGGAATTGCCTAGATTCATGCTTATATGAACAATATATACTAATATTAACTTAGATTAAGGTCAAAAATGCATTTTGGAGGTAAAAAATTATGTACTTTTTATTATTTTCGAAAAATCAGACTTAATTATTTTTTTCTTTCTATTTTAGTTAAATAAAATGATTTCTAAATACTAGAAATTGCATAAATAATACTATAATAACCTAATATTTGTATGATAAAATACTTAAAATAAGTTAAATGTATTTAGAATAAAGATCAAGTCTTTTTATATGATTAAAAATTATTTTCAGTAATTAAAAAAAGAAAAAATACAATTTAAAAAATAATAATAATTCAATAAAATGTCTTAGCATGATTAATTGATTATACATTTATACTCTACTAGTCTACTTATTTAGTATCATAAATCATTGAAGTAACGCAAACATATTATAAAATTGAGTTTACTCTATTAGTCTATATAATATCATTAAAAGAAATTTCAAAACTTAAAATGGTAAAATAAATTATATTCTAAAAAATTAAGAGACACTAAAATGATGCAATTGTCTTCTAGTTCTACTCTACTTGTACATGTTTGTAAATATGTTACATAATTCATGATTTAAATGTAATGACATGACTCATGAGTGTTTTTCTTTATTCTTTATATTTCGCAGGTGATGGCGAATTCTTCTAGCAATGGTTCATCAGATGGTGACAGAGATGTGGGTGCTGGGAGGGGTAAGAACCAAGCTGAAGCTGGTAAAAAGGGTCCAAATCCTGATTTTGCATGGGGGCATTGCCAACCCATGGGTGGTCATAGACATCAAGTGGTTTGCAACTACTGCGACAAAAAGATTGGAGGTGGAGGAATTACTAGGTTCAAGGCACACATTGTTGGTGGGGATAAGAATGTGGCCAAGTGCAAGAAATGCCCTCAAGGAGTGAGGGATGACTTTATTGAAATGATGAAAGCTAAGAAAGAAACACGTCAGCAACAAAAACAATTAGACCAGCTGTATGTGGATACCTTGTTTGGTTATAAGGGAGGACATGGTTCGTCTGCTGAGGAGGACTCTGATGTAGAATATCCCCCAGATTATGACACCCCCCAAGCCCGACGCATGTTTAGGAGGGCCCTGAGAGATTCTAAGAGGTCTGCATGGGAAAAACAACAACATGATGAGTATAGAAGGGGAATTGGACCGTCTGCTTATGAAGTTGGTGGTGGTAGTCGGGGTTCAGGGAGAGCTGTAGTTGATTTAACTGAGGATGACATGCCATCTGGTCAGGTGAAAAGAAAGAAGGGAGGCATTCCTTCATTGTTCAGATCTGCTAGTACTGTAAGAGGAAGGTTGGGCTTAGATGCTGAAGAGCCAGGTATTAGAAAATCTCAACCAGCTCAACAGAGGTTGAAGGATATGTTCTCTGGAGCAAAGAATAAAGTTGGAAAAGCCGTGGGAAAGTTTTTCTTTGCACATGGGATCCCAGCACATGCGGCGTCTGAGCCATACTTGCAACACCTCTTGAGGACTGCGGGGGCAGCTGGCCCGGGTGTGAAAGCCCCAACTGCATATGAGTTGATGAATGTTTACCTTCCTCAACGGAAAGAAGAGATCCAGAAGTGGATTGATGAAAAAAGGAGAGGTATGAATGATATAATTTATGATTTTTTTTTATTATATGAAAATTAGTGTTGAGAATTTGAGATTCATTTATTTATTGCATTACAAATTGTAGGTGGTCTGAATATGGAGTTACGCTGATGTGTGATGGGTGGACATCGGGTAACCGAAAGCAAATAATCAACTTTTTAGCATACTGCAATGGTTCCACAATTTTCCTTGGTTCCGTTGATGCATCTGATCAAGTTCGGGATAGTAAGTACATCAAGAAGCAGATGAAGATATTTCTGAAAAATGTTGGGGTGGAAAATGTTGTCCAAATAGTGACAGATAATGGGCCAAACTTCAAGAAAGCTGGGAAAGAGTTAATGAAGCAATATCCAATATATTGGACACCTTGTGCAGCCCATTGCATCGACCTGATGCTGAAAGATATAGGTAATTCAAAATTTCAAATTCTATTACTTATACCTTCAAGATATATCATATATCTATGACTCTATTAATATAATCACTTAAGATTTAACCATCATTTCCATGTTTGAATTATTGTAGGGGGGTTGAGTCATGTGAAAGCAGTGGTTACTGAAGCTAGAACCATTACAGGTTTTATCTACAACCACTCATTCTTATTGGCAGCAATGAGGAGGAAGGAATATTGTGGTGGTGACTTGATTAGGCCTGGAGTCACAAGATTTGCTACTCATTTTTTAGCACTTCAGAGCCTTAAGGGAAAGAGAGATGGATTGAAGAAGTTATTTGCTGGTGTTGAGTGGAGCTCAATGAAGGAAAGTAGAACAACTCTGGGAGCAAAGATAGAAGAACTTGTAAATAATAGGAGTTTTTGGGATAAGATAACAAATCTGTTGAAAATAATGGAGCCAATTGTCAAAGTGCTGAGGTTAGTAGATGGAGATAAGTCACCCACCATTCCGTGGTTGTATGAGGCCATTGAAAAATTAAAAGAGACCATAAAAGTAGTGGCTCCCCGATCTCATGCACAATATTTATATATTATTAAAAAAAGATGGGACAACATGTTAATGCATCCTTTGCACAAAGCTGGTGAGTTACTTGTGACTTATAACTTGTTATTCATTATATTGGAATAAATGTGTTGCTCTCTCTCTAAATGCATGCTTATGCATCTTTACAGCACATTATTTGAATCCACGATTCCAGTACAAATACAAATTGGGTTCAAATAGTGTCTTCATTTCAGCAATAAAGGATGTGACAAATAGACTTGTTACAACATCTGAGGAGAGACTGACTATAATGAATCAGGTTTAATTCAGACCTTACACCATTTTATTATGTAATACATAATTTTATTATGTAATTAGAATTGCATCCTAAAATTCTGCTTATTTTCCTTATATGCAGCTAAGACAATTCAGAGAAGGGTTGGGCTGTTTTGCGCATCCAAATGCTGTTCAAGATAGGGATAAAAGCATTCCTTGTGAGTGGTGGTTGTGGCATGGCACAGGTTGTCCCGAGCTACGAAGAATGGCTTTGAGAATTCTATCACAAACAGCTGCTGCTGGTGGATGCGAGAGGAATTGGTCCACGTTCAACCTTATTCACAGTAAAAGAAGGAATAGACTTGGGGTTGCTCGTTTAAACGACTTGGTCTTCGTCCACTACAATATGAGATTGAGGGCAAAAGATCTTAGAGAACCAGAGTTCAGAGAAGTGGATCTCTCAGTTGTGCATGATCCCATTGATATTGCGTACACCTTTGCCGACGCCGATAATAATGATGAAGATCCATTGCAAGAATGGATGAATGAGATTGGTGGTGCCCCAGTTTTAGATGGAGCTACGGGTACGCCAGATGCAACATTTGAAGAAACTTTTGAACCTGCTCGTGCTGAAGATCAACAAGAAGCACACGATGACCGCAGCCCCGTTCAAAGACTAGAGGAAGAGGATGCACATTTAAATGATGACATGGACATTGAAAGTGCTGTGAATGCTGAACTTGGTGGTGCTGCTACTAGATCTGGTTCCAAAAGCAAATCTTCATCATCAAAGTCTCCTTCTGCTAGTGATGATGACAACAATGACGATGACAATGACGATGGTCAAGGAGGTGGAGGTGGTGGTGGAGGTGGTGGTGGCATTGAAGGATGGGAAGGATATACAAATGAAGATGATGATCGCCCTTATGTCACTGGCCCAAGGGCTGAATTTGCACCACCTGACCCTACTCAAACTCAATACCCAACAGCTCAAAAGACATATAACAGAAAGAAAACTCGAGGTCATAAAGAGTATAGTGGTTATTTTTCTGACTTAAATGAATCAGTATCGGGTTTGAGTATTTCTGATAAGGAACCGTCATCTACTCTTGCTGATAGTATTTTTGGATTTGGACCTTCACAACCACAACCAGAACCACAACCACAACCCCTAACACAACAACAACCTCCTTATGGTTCCTATGGCTATGGAGAATCTGGTGTTGCTTATACTCCTTCTGGATATGATGCTAGTGGTGGTTATGTTTTCCCAGCCTATGGCTATGTTTTACCTACTGAAGGTGCTAGTGGTGGTTATCTTTTCCCAGCCTGTGGCTATGTCTATGGTGGCGAATATGGTGCATCATCATCATTGCCTCCTACAGTTCCTAGTATTGACGATCAGGAGAAAGATCTTATGGAATTTTTTCCAAAACATGGGATGCTGAAGAATGTGTATGGTCAAATATATTTAGACCATGTTGAGACATACAATCGCGTCTATAGGCATCATTTGAGCTGGAAGGATTATGTAGATCGGATTAATGAAGTTGTGTATGGACAACCACAACCACAACAACAACCACCAAGACACTCAAGCTTCAACTAGTGCAGTGTGCAGGTATGGAGTGCAGTGTACTACAATAATGTATGGAAAATTGGGAATACTATTATTATTGCATGTTTTTAAGTTTCTACTTCATAAACTTGGATTGTATACTTGTAGACTTGTAGTAACTACTAACTAGTAAGTTCTAATTGAAGTTGTAACTTGTAAGTTTTGATTTCCTTGAGTTAATACTTACTCATAATCAGATGATCAGATCAACATTGCTTCGGTACAGCGGCAGCCTGTCATCCCACCTAGATGTCCTACCATACTAGACCATATTTTCTTTGCACATGTTTGTGTCATTAAGTCTATATATCGTGCTTGCAAACTATAATGACTCAACTAATTCATTTCACTATCAAAATTGACATCGAAATCCCCATCGAAATCCCCATCGAAACAGTTTAGCTTTCTTCACTCACTCATGAGGAGACCCCCCCCAAACATATCCAATATGAAATATTATTGCATATTTGAGTAGATCTAGACTAGTAGATGCTTCTGGTAAAATTTCATCAAATAACTCGTTAATTTGGCCGTCGAAACGCCAGGAACGCATCTGTCGAAATTTCTGTCGAAATTTGTCGAAATTTCTGTACTTGTGGCCACCGAAACGGCGTCGAAATCGGACATTTTCTTCCTTGGTTACCATTAATTTCAGAGTATCAATCAATTTTGCAACAGAAAGAAGATTGAATGGATATACATGCACATAATGTACAGATGTAAATCAATCCTAGGAGTCAAAGATACGGATCCACTGGCTAACACTCTCCTCACTGAACCATCTTCTATAGTCACAGATTGGTGAGGGATATATGAGTCAATGGAATGAAGCAGTCTCTTCATACCAGTCGTATGTTGTGAAGCTCCAGAATCAACTACCCACAAAGAATTAGAACCAGAAGCCAGTAAAGAGGTAGCCTGATTACCAGTAGTAGAAGCTAAGTGTGCTGAAGAAGAAGATGATGATGATAATCCCATACTTAGATGTTGAGTAGCCAGAATAAATCTATCATATTCCTCCTTGGTGAGTGTGATGCCAGAAGGTCCAGAACTCGACGCAGGAGGCTCAAAAGATGCAGTAGTACCAGCATAGTCTGTTGCCCCTATAGGAGGTGCAGCATGTCTGCCATGCTTCTTCCAACATTTTTCAACAGTGTGTCCAAGCTTATCACAGAAAGTGCATTTAGGACGTGTGCCCCGTCCTCGGCCTGTACTTGGACGTCCTCCTCTTACTGCAACAGCATGAGAATCTCCAAGAGATGGGACCGTTGCAGAATCAACCGATTCAATGTTGGACTGCATAATCCGTGAGAAGCTTCTTCCAAGCTAGGAAGTTTGTCAGAGGCTAGGATGACATTACGGGCTGAACTGCATGAAGAACTCAGACCTGATAAGAACTTCGTAATGATCAAGTCGTCTCGGTCCTTGATTTGTTCTTTGGCAATCACTAGATGATAAAAACTCAACTCTTGAGCAATAGCTTGGATCACTCCAAATATTCTTACAAAGGCTTCTCTCTCTGTCGTTCTGCAAACAGGCGATCATAGATCATAAACTGACGAAGAGCATTCTTTTCTTGAGAATAGTGTTTCTTTACTGTAGTCCATATTTCTTTAGCGGTAGTGTAGAACATGAACCTAGCAGCGATCTCAAGTTCCATGCTCCCCCACAGCCATGTCTTCACCAGGCTGTCATGACGCTTCCATTGAGCATAGCCTTCGACGGTAGAAGCAGGAGGATCGGAATCAACATGTTTTGCTTTGTCTTTGGACTCTAATACTATATGAACAGCATTCATCCACAAGAGATATTTTTTCTCGTTTAGCTTGATGGAGGGGATAGGTGACATCTCATTGTAGACTACGGATGCCTTGGTGTCCACCATGTTTCAAGCAAAAGATAGAGTGACGGGATGATACACGTCACAATAGAAAATGGGTGATGGAGAGATCCACATCACGTCAAAGGATTAGATGTGTAGCTGACGCATCTACAAACCACACCTGAGATTTCCTAATCACACATGGAGGAGATGTGATTATGAATCAGGCCAACGACGGTGGTGACTACTGCAGCAAGAGAGAAAGGGTAGGAGAGAGGAGGGGCGTCGAAGAAGAAGAGGAAGAGAGGGGGAGGGCGACGGCGGCGGCTGGCCTAGGGTTCCCTAGGAGCGAACCCGCTCTGATACCATATTAGAATGTGTGGTATTCAACTAAAACCAATTGGCAATAGATGAAGGGACCACAACCTTACAACCTCCAGGACCATCACAGAGCTTAACTGTGTGGGACTATTTCAACATCCCCCCTCAAGTGCAGCCACTTTTGTATACTTGCACTTGCTCTTTTTAAGTAGGGTGTGGTCCTCACACTTGCCTCGTGGGGTCCGATCTGATACCATGTCAAAACTTGTATTACAATTTACAAGTGCTTGGGGAATAGTGTGTGCCCTAACACATATTTATAGAAAGAACAAATACATGTAGAATAATAAAATAAGAGAAAACAAAACTTCAGAACCGTCGGTCTACGGTCGGTAGTATCGAGAATAATATCTCGAGTTTTGTATCTTTGATGTTGATGAGTCGGTACTACCGACAGACAGGTCGGTAGTACCGAGATATGCAGTCTTCAATATATCAACAGTATCCATGTCAACTACAGGGAGGCTTAGATATGTCAGGATTGAGTAGTTATGTTTAAGATGTAAAGTTTGATCTGTTAAACAATAATTTTGTTGCAATATGTTGTTACAACTAGATGCAAACATTTTGTTTCCCCCACATACCAATATAACCTATTATACTGATCAACGTTTTGTTTGTCGGCGTTTTAGGTAAATCTTAAGTTACATCTACAAGATTAATAGAAAGTGGATATTCAATAAAAGGTGATATTGAAATAATACAAGGCTATATAATGTTTGGAGGAATATAGTTAGATAGTACTAGCCTTGGGTAAAATCTTGAAATCCCACTTTTAAAAAGGTGTGTGAAAAGAAAAAAATTTATATCATGCATTAAGCTTAGTTGTGTAGAATTTATTAATTATTTTTTATTATTTGAAAAACCATATGATCCTGTTTGGGATAACGGCTCTAGCCTCTTGGCCTTCCGTAATTAGGGGTTGTCGGGGGGTGGGGTCGTTACATTAATGGTTAGAAACAAGAATCAGCATGAACTCATAGCAACAGTGCTCAGTATTCAACATGCCAACGATCTGAGGGACAGATGCCAAATGTACATGAACTCTCAGTGTCTTATCAAAATAATTTTTGACACTGCAACTGGAAATGAACTTGACCTTGGATCATAAGGAAAGAAGAAAAATGTTATGTGTACACAACCATTATTCATCAAACAAACTTATGTGTGCCAGCTATGTCTATCTGTGCTTTAAGAAATTGGGAGGCAGGAGGGTAAAAGTAGTGGTTACCGAAGGAGGAGAGATGGGAAGAGGGAGATGGTTTCACCTTGTATTTTGGAGCAGGGTTGCATGATGATAAGAGTAATGATCAAAGAGGTGACAAAAGGGAGAAAAGTGGACGTTTTGGGGGAAACCACTAGTTTATTCTTACTGGTTGTTTAAACCTTAACCAATATACAAGACTGCAACATTATGAAACAAGAGCATTTCAATTTGTCGAAAACGGTTCACATTAGCAAAAAATCAACATTTCTACATTTAAAACACAAGAAACAAAAATAACTAAATAAATAGATGCAAATCACATGAACATCATACAAAACAATATGAGGAAGTGCTATAGAACAAAATAAAGCCACTTCTAAGTTCTAACCATGTCTCTTGGGTCTCAGATAATATTGTGTTGATTCATCATCGTGACATGTGGAAAAGCTACATTTTGGGGTGACGTAAAGAAAAGCTACATTTTATGAGGCAATGTGACTGGAGAAATTCTTTGTGTTTGTTATTCATGATGTAAGTCCACCTTTTTAAGGGGAGGTATGAGTCAACCACGAAGGCTGAGGAAAGGGCAGCAGGTAGGAGTGAGGAGACAGGAATGGAGGTGGTCAGCACCAGAGGTTTGGAAAAGGAAAGGTGTGTGGTAGACAGCATGAGTTCATGGGTGCATATAGTTACAATCAAGAAAATCAGTACGCAAATGTCAAATGTGGCACTACTTCTTTGTATTGATCTCCAAATCACAGGAATATTTCAGATGTGTACATTAACATCAAATAAACAAAAAGTCATCATCATCAACTAAGCCTCAATCCCAACTATGTTGGGGTCGGCTACATGGATCCTTCTTTTCCATTCAGCTCTATCATGGGTCATATTCTGGTTGAGATGTAGAGATTTAAAATCTCTCTTTATAAGCTCTTCCCATGTTAATTTAGGCCTTCCTCTTCTTCTATTAATTGTGCTTGCCTCAATAGTATCGCTTCGTACAGGCGCATTAGTCGCTCTGCGTTGCACATGTCCATACCATCTGAGTCGGCCCTCCCGCAACTTGTCCTCAATGCTCGCCACCCCCACTTCATTCCTGATATAGTCATTTCTCAAGCGATCTTTTCTTGTCTTCCCACACATCCATCTCAACATACGCATTTCAGCCATGTTCATCTTGTTGAGTCATTGTTTCTTCACCGCCCAACATTCATGAATAAATAAACAAAAAGTAACTGGAAATGAATATGAATGATGATTGGTTTTGGTTTTGGTTTTGGCTTTGGCTTTGTATTTCAGCAGTTGTTTCCTATAGCAACAGTGGTGCGCTTCTTTGGAAATCGACCAAAGGATAATGTAGTTCACATTGACGCACTTGACCCATAAGCCTTGCTTTGGGGAGCAATGTGCCACAGATTCTTTGTCAGGCCTACAGCAATCTAATCCTTGGCAGAGCGTTCACATGATCCTCCTCTACCTTAGGCTTACATATGCCACCCTACGCTATGGTGTGAATCAATTTTTCTAGTTCTCTGAATTTCTCGAAATGAAATATCTGCATAAACATAAAATCTCCTTGATGATAGTTGCAGGGAGGGGAAAGGTAGCTGACCAGTACATGTAATATGCAGACAAGATAAAAAGAACAAGTTCTACCCCGACTTCCTTCGATTGGAGCTTATGCTTCCAGCTGTCTAGTTTAACTCTGATTTTATCAACCAAGGGAGTCCATGTGGATTTGTTACTGCTAGAGAGGGACAAACCACGACAAGCAGTTGGTAGGTTGTCTCCTTTCATATCCAGAATAGAGGTAATGGCATCAGTTTGGTTGATTTGCTTGTACACATGACTTTTATGCTTATTGAGAACAAGGCCCGAGATTTGTCCAAACTAATGACAAAGATCCTGGATTATTTGTGTATTTTGTTGAACTAGCTGTGGAAATAAGCAAATCATCTGCAAAGATCATATGTGAAACTCTAAAAATTTAGCTACACGGACTTGAGTAATAGGCTTCGAAGAACAACAGTTATCATAGCCATAAAGCCTTGCATCCAAGAATAAAAAGGTATGCACAATTGGATCACCGTGCCTTATACCATTGAAGGTTGTAAATTTCGATCAGTAGGCTCTCCATCAACTAGGATCATGTACCTCGCTGACGTAAGGCATTCTTTAATCCACATCCAGATGCTTGTAAATTCCATAGGCTGGAGAACATGGAGGAGGTAGTCACAACTTTAGTGATATCCATTTCAGCGTGCATCTTCTTTGTAGAGGTTGCTTTGTTGATTCTGAGATGATGATATTTGTAAAGAGGATGGCATCAGAAATAAGTCAATAACCCTCCTAACAAAGGTAGTTTGGGTAAGATGATGAGATTAGGAAGGATGGGCTGGAGCCGATTATTTTAGTAATGACTCTATAGACAAAAAAAATGTCCCCAAGCTTCAAGACTGAGCTTCCCTGATTTTGGGAGGGTGAGAAAGTATTATTTGCTTGCTTTAGTAGTCTGCCTATAGAGAAGAAGCTGCTTATAACTTTGAAGACATCATGGCCTATGATTTCCTTCAGTTTCCTTAAAGACTAGCAAGAGAGCAGGTGCTTAGCACGAGATTTTCAAATGAATGTTAGGATGACACATTGGACACAGATAAGCATACACATTACCGTTGATTTCTCGTCGTGTATCTAACTGATATTCATGTCATGTATCAAACACTACAAAATGAAACATCTTTTAACACCTTATCCAGATACATTGACACTCACATCTCACAACATATCTGACCGGCCAAATCGCGCGTCCGGAAGGAAGGCGGACTCAGAAGGAATCGAACTTTTAGATTTATAACTTGAAACCTTCGAATACCCCCGCAACTTTATTACGGGGTCGAAGTAGATATACGGGGTCGAACACAGGGACGTAGTAACGTTTAGGACGCTTAAAATCTCGCTCTTAAGTCAGATAAGCCAAGATGATAGTTGAGGAAAATAAGGGGCTAGAACTAGTCTAGCAGGTTATGCACTAAAACAAAGAAAAGAAAACAAAACAAAACAGAGTTCGTAGGATTCTACTAAAACAAAGAAAACAAAACAAAACAAAACAGAGTTCGTAGGATTCTACTAATCAGACAGAAGGAGTTCATGGCTATGTAACCACAAGTTGGGCAGTCTATGCACCCGTTCTCGGGCATAGACAACCCTCGAACACCCAAGCAAGCAACCTACATCCAAACATGGTATGTACTGTGGTATCTGTTCATATGGGGTCATCCCACTCGCTCTCACGCAGCGTGACTAAAACCCATCAATGATATGAAACCTCTCTCGAGGATGACAAACCAACATCCTAGAATATTCTAGATACCCTCTCAGGTCTAGAATGTTCTAAGATGTTAGGAACATACGACTTTGAACCGACCTCCTTTCAGATTCCGATCCAAACTATCTTCTCTTGTCTATTCCTACAATGAATCTCTCGATAAAGGCAGAAATAACAGTTCAAGCAAAAAAGAGATCAACCAAACTAGCTATCATAACCAGAAAGAGGAGATAGAACATAAAACGTACTAGATCTGAATTAAAACTACTTGCTTAAGGTAAAAGTACATAAACATGCCCAACACGGGCTACATAGCCAAGAAGGAGCTCAACTAGCCATGGACAAGCACAGTTGGCACCGAACAAAGATGGGAGAACACCATTTATACATAAATAAAGGAGAACAATAGAAGAAAGGAGAAGAAGAAGAGATTTAGCCCGTAGAGGAGAGGTGGCTCTCGCTCCCTAGCCTCTGTATAGGCCGGATCCCGTCTTTTGGGTCGTTATCCTTGATCTTCTGGGCTCCTCGGCCTCCTTTCTCTCTAGATCTGCCCCAAACAACAGCTCGGTGGGCGTGTGGAGGTGGAAATGGCTGGAACTGGTGGGAAATGGGTGAACGATGGTAGAAGCGTGATAGTGGATGGAAGCTCGCTGGAGAGGCGGGTGTAGGACGAGTTCTTAGGCCTTTCCAGGTCCTTCGGACTCTCCCACGGGACTCTGGGAACCAGGGGGGTTGGGACCACGAGGTAGAAGCTCCCAAATCGGAACCTAGGACTCCCCGTTCGCAAACCCCTTCTCAGGTCTCCAGGGGCGGGTATTTATAGGTGAAACCAGCTCCGCGGTTGAGGACGTACCGCGGTCGCGGTTCGATCCGCAGTCGCGGTAGGTGACTCGATCGAGGGGTGTTTTCCTTCGCGATCGCGGTCTGGGAGTGCACGGTCGTGGGCGCGGTCGCGTTGAGGTCGGGGATTCATTGCGGTCGAGGCAATCCGCGGTCGCGGTCAGTCCTATGATCACGGCGTTGCTTCGGGTAGCGGCCGCGGTCCTACTCACCTAAATCGCGGTCCTCCAGACCGCGGTCGCGGTTGTGATGGATGGAGACCATGTTGCTGCAAAAACCAATTGTTGGGGAGGAATCTTGGAGAATAGATGTCTTTTCAGGTTCGGTGTATGCAAGTCCCGAAATTGGCTAGTTTGAGCAACTTTATCTATGAAAAAGATATAAATTACTAAAAGATAAGAAACATAGGATATTTGGGCATATTAAGGCTGTAGTGCAAGTCCCGAAATTGGCTAGTTTGAGCAACTTTATCTATGAAAAAGATATAAATTACTAAAAGATAAGAAACATAGGATATTTGGGCATATTAAGGCTGTAGTGACACAAAACCATAGATAAATGCAAGGTTGAAAAAGGCGTAAGGCGTAACGAGGCGTTTTTGTCTTGGCGAGGCGAGGCGTAAGCCTCAAAATGTACTGAGGCGTTCCTATATTTATATATATTTATATGTATTAATATGTTTATATATATATAAGAAAATATATATACAATGTAAGTTAATACAATTGGACAACTACATAACAAAATCACATTACACTACCTGTTTATAATCTAAATTTAAACAGCTGGAAAATAAAAGCAGTACAAGTTGTACCCAAACAGTAGTATTTTAACCACAATTTGTTTGTTTTTTTGTTCGAATCAAAGGGGCTAATGGAAAACCCGTTGGGCCAAGCCCATATGTAGTTAAAATGAACCAGGAAACCTGTATTTTGGGTTGCAGCTTGAGGCTAGCGCCTCACTTGCGCCTCAACGCCTCTTGCGCCTTGCAAAAAATGAGGCGTCCGCCTCTTGGATCACAGGTGAGGCTTAAGCCTCAAGGCGCCCTGGGGTGCGCCTCGCCTCAAGGCGTACGCCTCTAGCGCCTCAGGGCGCGCCTTTTTTTTCCATGGATAAATGCTTAGCATAAATACGTAAATTTGGGTGTTATCAATATCTAAGTGTCATTTATATTGTTGGTGATTCTTGACTTATCACATACTACAAAAAAATGTTACATTGAATCCTTTTTTTTGTTGTAAACAATTAATTGGACCTGATTTTGTACAGTCTAACCTAGCACCTGACCAGATTCTACAGCCTTCTATACACGTTCAATTGACAGATTAATAATATTGTATTAATTCTGAAATAGGAGTGAGGATACACATTCAATTGACCCCCAAATCCATGTGAAGAATTGGGTTTGCTATTCAAGAAGGGGTGGCGGCGCATCTTGTTGCCCGCCTACCTTCTATCTCATGGTAAAGTATCTCCTTAGTCCTTCCTGATATTACGTAATACATGATTTTGATTATTACTTTATAGTATATAATTTTGATGTGATATAATGTAGAAATACTAATAACTCGTGATGTCTAGTGATGTGTACCCTTCTTAGGATCTAGATTCTAAATTTCTCGACTAAAGCTGAACTCGGGTTGAAAAAGCACAAACTTGGAACCAGCCTGATTTTTTGACACCAACTTCTAAACTTGGAACCGACTCTGGTTGACAAAATCCACACTCAGGAACGGTTTTCTCCGGCCAGACCAGGTCAATTTCACGGGAACCTTTGACAGCCCTAGCAACATCCAATGATAGTCCAAACATCATCTTCGGATTATCAGCATCAACTACCTCACACACTTACAACCACCTCTGGCCTTATGATTTATCAATATCACACTGGAAAAGCAACCACATATTCCATTAATGCCAATCTTGCAGTTATTTAGGAAGTTCACTTGTATATTGGACTTCTAAAATGCCACAGATCTCTGTTTGAGTAGTGGGAGAAATTTATCAGTATCATATCCATCAGAACACATTGAACAAGCGTTCAATTTTACTAAACTACCGCAAACCATGGCTATTTGTTGACAAACTATTCCAAAACAATTTCTAGGGCACCTACCCAACTTTGATCGGTTGATACCCTAATTAGGGATGGGAGCGGCCAAACATGATGTAGTTATTATCAAATCATAACTATATCACAGTAAAAAGTTGTACAGCACATAGTTATCAAGGCGGGCGCCTAGGCGCTCCACATGTCTCTCAAATCTATGCGCCTAGAGAACATAGATCAGCTGGGCAAACTAGGCGGGCTGGGCGGTCGCCTAGGCGGTCAAGGCGGACAGCCTAGGCGCTTTTGCTGCAACTACTGCAAACAGGTCAGTCCTTATACTACTGTTTCTCTATTCTTTTTGTACATCCTCTTGTGTCTCCTATTCTAGCTCCTTTTCTTTTCTTTCTCTGACAATTGCTCCTGCATTTCCTGTTCCTGCTACTGCTGCTTCTTAATTTTTTGTGACTTCCTCCTATGTTCCCTCTTGTTGCTATCTCTATGTTACTTATTTCAGAATTCCACACTCGTACATCATCTCCTTCTTCTACATCTAGTACACTACTGGTACTACTTCTGTTTGCTTGTTTTCTTCTATTTTTTCTGACTTATTCTTGCTCCTACATCTCCAACAACTAGTGTTGTTTGCATGTATGCGTTAAAATTTCTTTATCTCTTCTTCGTCCCCCAGGTCTCCTCCAACAACTCCATTACAGCTGATTCTTTTTGTTTATCTAACTTCTTCCTCCTTCAAATCTCCTCTACTGTTGTGTGTTTCATTTTCTGACATCTTCCTACAAGTCATTTGCAATTTGCTTTCTTTTTTCCTGTTTTTTTTTCTCCTACATTTCCTACATATCTTCCTCCTGTTGTTATTCATCCTCTTAATTCTCCTTCCTCTAATCGTCCCAACAGTTATTTATAGAAGTTAGACATCAGACAACATTTAATGAGCAATAGTTGCAAAATTGCATGTAGTATCAGGTGTATAAATAAGTAAATACGTAACTTAAAATAAACCAAGAAACAAAAACGCCCAGAAAAGCCTAGTCGCCCGCCTAAGCGGGCTAGGCACCCATAGGCTGAAACATACCGCCTAGCCACCTTGACAACCTAGGTACAGCATAACCACACCATGACCAACATAATTTTTAAAATCTCAAAATCATAATCGCATTGCGAAAAAATCGGAATAACCACATTGCACCATATCATATAAATTATAGTTTAAGCATCACGTTGTGAAAAAAAAAAATCACTATACCTGGCACAAAAAATATATGACACACTAATATTGTATAATGTATCCAATAAGGCAATAATTAACCAGCACGAATATTGACAAATACCCCAAAATGTACATGCATTACAAAACTTCTTACATTAATATACACTAAACAGAACCAACAATATTGCAAGTGCAGTTTTAATCGCAGTATTTTTAAGAACTTACAACTACGCCATGATAGTTTTCAAAAGTAGAAACCACATATGCACCATAACTACTTGGTGCAGTTACAGAGTTGAAATAGCACATTCACAAACATGTGAGGCAAAATCTCAGCAGGTTCAGAATCTACGCCTAAAATTATACGAAGCCCGGTGTTTTATAAATGATTAATATCTCAGCACATGGCTCCATATCAATTATGTCATTATGTGTATGTGATATTTATATCGATATACATGCTACCATCCATCCAGCTGTACATTACAACCCGTAACGTGGCTCAAATACGATACCTTGACTCTCATTCTTTGAGCTATACTTATTGTCTGCAAGGAAGTATATGCTTGCATATACAACATCATTCCATTAAAAACCTTTATCGCCTTATAAGATGACTTGCCTACTAATTGTATATATATAATATTTTTTCTTACAAAATATGCATAGTTGGTCTTGTTAGAACATATCATTTAGTTTTTTAGAACCTCTTTCAGTGTTAAGCAGACTGAGCCAAATGTGAAACGAACCCATATTTATTGGGTGGGGGTAGATATGGAATAATGTTAGTATCAGGTGTATAAATAAGTAAATACGTAACTTAAAATAAACCAAGAAACAAAAACGCCCAGAAAAGCCTAGGCGGGCTAGGCACCCATAGGCTGAAACATACCGCCTAGCCACCTTGACAACCTAGGTACAGCATAACCGCACCATGACCAACATAATTTTTAAAATCTCAAAACCATAATCGCATTGCGAAAAAATCGGAATAACCACATTGCACCATATCATATAAATTATAGTTTAAGCATCACGTTGTGAAAGAAAAAAAATCACTATACCTGGCACAAAAAATATATGACACACTAATATTGTATAATGTATCCAATAAGGCAATAATTAACCAGCACGAATATTGACAAATACCCCGAAATGTAAATGCATTACAAAACTTCTTACATTAATATACACTAAACAGAACCAACAATATTGCAGGTGCAGTTTTAATCGCAGTATTTTTAAGAACTTACAACTACGCCATGATAGTTTTCAAAAGTAGAAACCACATATGCACCATAACTACTTGGTGCGGTTACAGAGTTGAAATAGCACATTCACAAACATGTGAGGCAAAATCTCAGCAGGTTCAGAATCTACGCCTAAAATTATACGAAGCCCGGTGTTTTATAAATGATTAATATCTCAGCACATGGCTCCATAACAATTATGTGTATGTGATATTTATATCGATATACATGCTACCATCCATCCAGCTGTACATTACAACCCGTAACGTGGCTCAAATACGATACCTTGACTCTCATTCTTTGAGCTATACTTATTGTCTGCAAGGAAGTATATGCATGTATATACAACATCATTCCATTAAAAACCTTTATCGCCTTATAAGATGACTTGCCTACTAATTGTATATATATAATATTTTTTCTTACAAAATATGCATAGTTGGTCTTGTTAGAACATATCATTTAGTTTTTAAGAACCTCTTTCAGTGTTAAACAGACTGAGCCAAATGTGAAACGAACCCATATTTATTGGGTGGGGGTAGATATGGAATAATGTTTATAAACATTATCCCAGCTATAGACTCAACCCGCAATCCATCTAAGAAACTGACTTCGGGTTTGAGTCACCAAACTCTAGGTGACCCGACTCATTGATAATTCTTGTATTTGACAAAATCAACAAGTGGTATGACCCAAAAAAAACGATGACTTTCAGTTAAAGCAATGAAGGGGTAAATAACAATTGAATGGGAACAAAAATGGATTTGAGTGTTTCAAAAATTAAGCATTGTAACAGCTGAAATACAACCGGCCAGGATACATATTTGATCATTCAAAAATTGAGCATTCTCACTATATTAGAGAATACCTTGACCATGCTTCAGGATATACATTAAGAAAGTTGGACCAAAGGGAAGCATGATTGATTCTAGTCCTTGCCATATTGTCACCACCTTGGCCGTTGTTTCAGGTAAAGCAGGGGCCTTGTGTGTGTGTCTCGGGAGGTGGAATCTTGTAGAGACCACAGTTGCCGACAGTATTAATAAAGAAAGCATAAAAACCTCCCAGTACAAGGAATCTTCCTCTGCATTCCACAGTGATGTGCATTTATACTCCATTTATCATCCAAGGGTGATTGGCAATAGCATTGAGGTTTTCCAGGAACCTCCAAAGGTTGGGGCGTCGGGCTTCCTCGTTTTTCCCATATACACCGGTGATTTCCAGGTGTTGGTTGCAGAAGCAGCAGTACTAGGGTATACTACATATAGCTTAGTCACATTCTGCATTGTATATGATGTTCAGAATGTCAGACAGTCAGAATCCCAAACAACTACATCCAAATGGATGTGATCTGTGATTGAAAGCCCAGTGAGCTCCAGGCCGGACTCGTTGCATGGCCTTACTCATACTATTTAGGCCCCATTTGGATACGGATTCATATGTAGTTAAACTCTAGATTATGGCAATGTGTGCCGTGCTGCATTTTATCCAATAGAAAATAATGAGTAAATGCCGCACTCATGAATCATCGCAGTTCCAGCAGACTTTGTAACTGCCAGTCATCCCCCCACCATCTCATACTTGTAAGAAAATCATCGCAGATTCAGCAGACTTTGTAACTGCCAGTCATCCCCACCATCTCATACTAGTAACAAACCATTACCAAGCAAAGAAGTGGTTGAGTCTACCCTCCCATCCAGGTTGCTGCCACAGAATACCAAGCAACTAAACTTTAATACATGAATTACCAGGATCCTGAACTATGTGGTCCAAACACAGTGTTACTTTTATCTTTGTTTCAATGAGAATAGCTAAATCACCTTTTACTTGTTTGAGAATTTCAAGGACACCGTTCTGCTACGCAGGCTCGTTTACTCAAGTTAACATTCCAGGAAATCACCTTGAAGCCGTTATACATGGGGGCTGTAGCCGGGAACCCCTCCAGCTTGGATTCCATCTGCTTCCCCCACTTCAGAGATCACAATGAGGAGTATCTATTGTTTGTTGCCGAGGTTCTTGTTTGTGTCTTCTTTTGTGCTGGGAATGAGGATTCCGAGTTAGGAATCCTTTGGTTGGGCGTGTTCAGCATGGTCGACGCTGGCACAGGAGCGGCTGAGCTGCTGAAATGGACCGTGTTGAGAACCTTCTTGTTCCGAGACATGTCATTTCTCGCTTGGGATGGCAGGCGTGGAATTCTCGGTTGCAGGAGTAAATTCAAGCTGTTTCTGTGTGCATTACTGCGATCTTGCACTTACGAACCTGGAAGCATTTCTCTAGGTGAAGCATTCTTGATCCCTTGTTGATTTGCCTCCTCTTGGGTAGTTTTGGTGAGTAAGTTCAGGGCTCTGCTGCTGATTTTCAGTCCCTTTGCTTGGGATCTTCTCAATCGGTTTTGTGGAGCAGACTGAACCTTCATGTATGAAGGGGAGCGATTGGGGCATATTTTGGGCTTCCATTTGTACTCCATCTGCAGCACATAACTGGATCCTTGGTATTCGAAGTGGGAGATGGGAACTCACTCCTTTGGCTAGATCCTTGCTTGGAAGACGAAATTCCACTAGTTCAAAAGTAGCTTGGCATGGGCTTCATGAAAACCCTACATTTTTCGTAATATTAATATTATATGTTTATATCCACATACATAAAGAACAACATTAATCAATAACACCTATAGGACATTCTGTATGATTCCTGAGTGGTCTTTGTAGTAAGTTAATGAGCGAATTAATAATCAGTATTTATGTTTTAAGAAGCTCATCATAATATAGGTAGAAAAACAATGACATATGTTAACTTAATATTGTTACCTGTACTAATCCTGAGATTGATGGAAGATACCCACTGGCGCCCAAAAAATTCATCTTGCTACTTTCTGTCACATGTAACCTATATTCTTCATAAAAGCAAGTTAGATTAAATTACACCTTGGCACTTCATTTTGGAAAGTAAGTATTTTATTAATAGTTCTTACTTACCTTGTCAAACCTTAGTCTTTCCACGAGTTCTCTTTCTGCATTCTTTTCCCAAACTACTCTTTAGTCTTTTTACAGAGACCAATTTCACATTCTTACATTTTAGACCCTTCACTATTTCATTTTGACTTTGTTGCTGATTTGGACTTTCAAAGTTTCAATCATTTCTCATGTTTTGCAAGGTCTTTGTGGTATCAGCCACAATATTCAACCTAATTAATCCCTCTTGTACATCTTCACTAATCTTTCCATGATATTTTAATGCCAGCTTGTATGTATACTCAGATAACGCAGCCCGAGCAGCTAGTTGAGTATATACTTGAGACAAGTGTCTATACCGATTTGTAATGTCCAATTTCTCATCATGGGACGTAGACAAAGAAATAACTTCATTATTCATTGATTTGGCATCTTTTGTCCATCTCTTTAGGATGTATTGGCTAGGTATCTTCTTGATATTATTAATCGAGAAAACTTTTAAAGCATGAGCACATAAAATTCCAACAAAAGTGAACCTTTTACAACTACATTGTACAGATGAGTTCATGGAGTCAAACACAACTGTATGAGCATATGTCTTCTTGGATGGAGTTACAATGTATTTTGTTATAGCTCCATCCGTATCAAGAATATGTTGCTCACAGTCCCAGGCCAACCACAACTGAGATTGGAACATTTTAAATACTGAAGGTGTATATACATCAGCAGCATGCTTTAGAATCTCAATAGGTTGTAACAAAGGAGTACTATGGCTAAGTTTTAAATCAGTTTTCAGTTCCTCATATCGTCTATCATCTATCAACCTTTCAAAGTGTTCAAAAAATCGTAGCAAATCATATTTGTAGCCAATGTATCTTTTCAGCTGACTATCCATACTTTCTTGACGCTGTGTGCTAGACATGTCCGCACAGAAGGTTTCCCTTCCATAGACCAAAGCCCACTTTTCTTTAACTTCAAACTGCTTTTTGAGCCACGAATTTAATTGCAAATCATATTTTTCAATGATTTTGTGCCAGGCTTCTAAAAACTCTATTTCATCATCATAATCATATATGCAATTACTGAAGTCACTGGAAAAAGCTTCTGAATTTCCAAAAATATGACTAAGATGCTTCTTCGCATTCTGGTACATATGCCAAACACATAAACGGTGAAATGTATCAGGCCATTGAGAAGACAACGCCTTTGCCACTGCATCATCCTGATCTGTTAGAATAGTTTTTGGTGTTTTCCCTGACATTGCCTTTCTAAAAGTAGCAAACAACCAAGCAAAAGATTCAAAAGTTTCGTCATATAATAAAGCAGCACCAAAAATAATACTTTGCTTATGATGGTTGACACCAATAAATAAAGTCAGTGGACGGCCTTCTTTATTTTCCCTATATGTGGTGTCGAAGCAAATCACATCTCCAAAATATTCATAATCTATCTTCATTTTCCCATCGGCCCAGAAGATATTTGTCACAAGATCATCAATATCAACTTGAATGGCGTAATAGAAGTTAGGGTCCCGAGATTGCATGTTCTGCAAGTATTCTAATACTCTACCAGTATCTCCTTCTTTAATCTGCATGGATCTTTTCTTATTTAGATAATTTTTATAATCCTCGGGAATACAAACAAGATGTTCTCTGCCACCGGCACTTTTACCCTTCAGAGTTGTGCTCGCCTTAGGATCAATGCCTGATTTATCAGCTAGGTCCGCTTCTCTACGAGTTAAAGACTTTCTTTGAGATCTTAGAAGCATTGATTTACTAGGAGAAACCACCGGATGTGTATGCGCAGGATTGAAATTCACTACATGGAATTTTCCATTAGGATGAATCTGAATCTTCATTTGTGCTAAACAGCCAAATCTAGTTTCATACCGATGCCTTTTAACATTATTGTGTCTCTTATCTATTTGCCTGTAGCCTTCACATGAACAACAGAATATTCTATCTCTGCAATTACCTAAACCATCCGTGTGAAATTTACTTCTACGAATGCTAAATCCCACGCATTTAGCATAATCATTATAAAACTCATATGCTATTTGTTCAGATTCGAATTCCATCCCTAGTTTTGGTATTTTCTCCTCAGGGATGTTGGCATGAACTGGATGCATACTGTTTGTGTCTTCAACAGCATATAATTGACTTATCCCACTTCTTTGAAGATTTGTGCTTACCTGAGCCATGCATGGTTTATCATGGGCATTCTCCAAATGACTATCACGGATGGAGTGCAGTTGACGACGAATTTGATCCTCAATATAAGGTTCTCCACCATCCATGCTACTGCACATAAACAACAGTAAGAAATAATTAGACTCAATTTCAGGTGTCTGAATACACAATGGTCACCGATAGTTCATCACGATTATAATATCCTCTATAAGCATCAATTACATAAATGTATAATTGTGGCAAAATTTGTCTATCTAAGCAAACACAATAGACATGATAAAAAGACGTTTTGGCTTAACATATAGTAGATGGTAGATAACCAAGAAAATTATTTTCACACGACATATTTTGCACAGTTAGCTGATATGTTGTTTCAGGTCAAGGATAATCTTACTTGTAAGCGTGAGCTAAATGAACAATGATTTGCAAACAATATCTACATTTATTTTAAGCTGTCTAACATTTACAAGTACATAAAGTGAGGCTGATAGTTTAACCTTTCCTAGTTTCATCACGTAATAAAAAAAATTATGGAGCAATCCATATGTGAGTAATAAAAAATATTTTACTCATATATTAAAGGAAAATGAGCCCTTAGGCAAACTTTATCTGGTATAGCCTTACACGCTCTTTACTTTTCCTTTCCCTAAACAACTTTCCGCCTCCGCCGCGGCACGCTATGATGAAGATAGGGTTTTTTTCCGGCAGAGAAGACGAGCAGAATGCGGACGGGTGGACAACTCTTGCGTCCGGTTTTTTTTTTCACCGTAATCAGTTTACACTGTACAAAGTTGTTAACCCGGGGTGCGAGCTGGTTCGTTTCAAAAAGGGAACAATATTGGTTTTGATGGGAACTGGCGGTGACGGGCATCGAACGGTAGTGGGGGACGCCAACCACGGGGATGTGCGAGCCACGCCGGGTAGGGTGGAAATGGTGGGAGAGAACTGAAGAGGAGGGATTAGCGATACAGGGAGGCGGAAGAGGAGGCTAGTAGGTCGCGGACCTGGAGGTGGAAAGGGGCGGAGGGTGAAGGTTTAGGCTTTTGAGAAGTTAAAAATAGGCGATATAGACCCAATTATTCAAACCGGATAGAAAGAAAACGGACTGGACGGTAAATGGTGGCGTCGCCTTCACCTTTGCTTTCGGCGGTTCCGCAGTACTCACGGCCACGAGCAGGCACGACGGTTGGGAATCAAAGAGCGGAAGGACGATGAAGACGACCGGAGCTTTGATTCTCATAGGATGTGGCCGCAAGAAACTAACAGCCGAAGTACTGCTCGATGGTTTTTTTTATAAACTCGTTTGTTATTGCAAAATAGTTGTATGACTACTCATAAATGACATAGGGCTCTCTACCTTAGGTTGCCTTGTATGGGGAATGATGGGAGAGAAATGGTGAAGATACAAGAAAATGTTTGCTAGCCATGGTGATGGGAAAGAAAAATATTTCATGAAAAAATTATGGGAAATTTACCTTAGTTTTCTTATAGAAAATTGGGATTCTATTTATGTCGTCGTCGGGATCTGAACTTGAGACCTTTTGCTAACAAACCAAGGATCTTACGATTGGAGCGTCTCGTGTTGGACACGGTAAAATTTAACTTATTTTCATACTCATGGAAAAGTATGGTGAGATAGAGGGAAAAAGTTCATTATAAAACTTCACAACTTATTTAGACACATGCAAAAAATGTTTCAAATAAATAGGATTCATATTTGTGCAAAGTATTGCTTATGAAGTCTCCATCCCCGCTCTCATATCCATGTAACAAGCAATATCTTTTAAGTTTCCCCATCCATATCTCTTTGCCCATACACTTGTTCTCAAGCAACACATTTTAATAACTTCCCCTTCCTCGTCACTATCTCTTTCTCAATCAATTTTTTACCAGGTACCATACACAACCTTAGGGTTTGTTTAATAGGGTGTACTCGGATTATGTTTTCACATTACGAATTCACACAACTACATTCAACTACACCCAACTAAACTAGCACTTAAGAATCAGAAATGAACAATAAAACTATGATGAGTTGCAGCTCTTTCAAACTAGACGAAGATGGGTTCTTTTTTCTAAAGTCAGGAGGCTTTCTTATTTATCTAACACTCCTCTAGCAAGCATATTTAAATAAAATCTACACTTATTAGAGTTCATATAAGAAGAAAACCTAGTAGTACTACTACCATTACGATTATAGATATCTAAACATTCTCCAACTAGATCTGGAGGTCTAATGTATTTGAAAAATCCAATCTTATTTTTGAGGTGACTCTTGTCCAATTAATCAGCTACAATGTTACATTCTCTCCTTGCAAACATGTTCTTTCACTCATTCTTCCCCTCCATTTTCCTATGTATCTTATCAACCTAGTTGGAATATCTTGGGTTAGCATCAGGTTTAATGGATAGCATATCAGTTGCCTCCTTACAAATTGCTTCAATTTCTAGATGTTGGAAAGATTTATCATTGGAAATTTCATTTTTCATGTCAAGAGAACTTAGCTCGGCTTGAGTTGCAGACATGGCCTAAATGCATTTTCCATATTCGCCAAGCCAGTCCTCTCCCATCTCTAATGACGGTTGTTATTTAAGCCTTCTTCTTCCCCCATCCAACATCTGTATTTATCTTAATACATCCACTTGTAGGTCTTCTCCGATTTAGACAACATGCAATGCTCCCATTGGACTCTTCACTCTGTCAGGATTGTGATGAGTAGGTTGCTTATTTTAGTGTATATTGAGTCTGATGAGATGTAGTCTTTATGCAATGCTCAAAGACATGGTTGTTCCCATACTACCAAATGTACCAACATGTGTCATAAAGGCATTCTGATGGTGGGCATTGTCCGCACCCATTTACCTCTTAAGCCAAGTACCAAGGTCCATGCTGAAGAAATCACTAGTGATTGTGCTATTGAACACCCCTCTCCATATATCTTTGACATATTTGCAATCTCTCACTGAATGTATACTAGTTTCTTTTCCTCCTTGCAATCTCGCACATGTTATCAGTGTGATATACCTTATTCACTCACTTTTGTTGGTCAATATTGCACATGTTATCGTGTTGACCCTACAAAGGTAGAATCTGTTCTACAATGGGAACAACCGAAGACACCGACGGAGATTCGAAGTTTCTTGGGGTTAGCTGGCTATTATCGAAGGTTCATTAAGAACTTTAGTTCTATAGCCTTACCTTTGACCAAGTTGACCCGGAAAGATGTTCCTTTTTCTTGGAGTGATAAGTGTCAACAATCTTTCCAGTTGTTGAAGGAGAGGTTGACAAGTGCACCTGTGCTTGTGCTACCTGAACAAGGAAAAGGATATGTAGTCTTCTGTGATGCTTCCAAGAATGGACTTGGATGTGTGTTGATGCAGGATAAACAAGTGATTTCTTTTGCTTCTCGACAGCTTAAGAAACACGAGGAGAATTATCCGACACACGATCTGGAGTTAGCTGCTGTGGTTCATGCCTTGAAAATCTGGAGACATTATCTCTACGGAGAAACATTCCAGATTTTCACAGACCACAAGAACCTTAAGTATATCTTCTCTCAGCACAAGCTTAACATGAGGCAACGTCGTTGGATGGAGTTAATCAAGGACTACGATTGTACAATTGATTACCATCCGGGCAAGGCCAATGTTGTTGCAGATGCCTTGAGTAGGAAATCAGCAACATCAACCATGGATAGGGCACAACTAAACTCTTTAGTATGCTCTAGGAGAGATATGCTTATCTCTTTAAGGCAAGACAATGTACAGTTGAAGGTGTCATTGTTAGCCGGGTTGTTGGCTGAGATGCATATTAAACCTACCTTAAGAGAGCAGATTAAGGAAGCACAGCTAGATGATGCTGTAGTTCAGCAGATTAGATCTGAGTATGGAAATGAGAAGCGAGATGGTTTCCATGACTCAGATGACCAAGTAGCCTGTTATAATGGAAGGATGATAGTGTCGGATGTGGATAACTTAAGAAAGTTAGTTCTGGAAGAAGCTCATTCTTCCATGTATGCTATGCATCCAGGGAGCACCAAGATGTATCGTAATTTGAAAGATTTGTATTGGTGGCCTGGAATGAAGAAGGATGTTGCAGAGTTTGTTCTGAGGTGTCCCGTGTGTCAGCAAGTTAAAGCTGAACACCAGAAGCCTATAGGAACAATGCAACCTTTACCCATACCACAGTGGAAGTGGGATCATGTGACCATGGACTTTGTTGTTGGTCTACCCAGGACAAGCAAAGGACATGATTCCATTTGGGTATTTGTTGATAGGTTGACTAAGACATCGCATTTCTTACCTGTCAAAACAACCTATTCTGCTGAAAGGTTATCACAGTTATATGTTCAAGAGATTGTGCGTTTGCACGGAGTTCCTATCACAATAGTTTCTGACCGAGGTCCTCAGTTTACAAGTCGTTTTTGGGAACAGTTACACAGAGCCTTAGGCACCAAGCTAAGGTTTAGTACGGCCTTTCATCCACAGACTGATGGACAGTCAGAAAAGGACCATACAGACTTTAGAAGACCTTTTGAGAGCATGTGTTCTCCAGTTTACCGGGGGTTGGGATCTACACCTAAGCTTGATAGAGTTTGCCTATAACAATAGCTATCAGCATAGTATTGATATGGCACCTTATGAAGCATTGTATGGTAGACGTTGTAGATCACCTCTGTATTGGTTCGAGACTGGTGAGCATCAGTTGTTAGGTCCTGATCTTGTGCAGCAGACTACAGAGAAGATTAAAGTAATATAACAACAGATTAAGACTGCACATGATAGACAGAAATCGTATGCTGACAAACGTCGTAGACCCTTAGAGTTCCAGGTTGGAGACAGAGTGTATCTCAAGGTCTCGCCTTGGAAAGGAGTCCTTCGTTTTGGAAGGAAAGGGAAGTTAGCTCCTAGATTTATGGGGCCTTATCCAATCATCGAACGGATTGGAAAGGTATCATATAGACTAGAGATGCCACCAGAGTTACAGAGGTTACACCCTGTGTTTCACATTTCTATGCTGAAGAAATGTCACCCAGACACCGAGTCAGTTCTACAACCTATGGAGATAGAATTGAATGATGATATATCTTATGAGGAAGGACCGGTGTCGATCCTTGATAACAGGATTAAAAAGTTAAAGAAGAAAGATATAGGTCTTGTGAAAGTCCTCTGGAACCACCGTGGTGTTGAAGAAGCCACTTGGGAACTAGAGGATGAGATGAGAAGAAAGTATCCTGCCCTTTTCTCTTAATATGTCTTATCGATTTCCGGGACGAAATTCTTGTAAGGGGTGGATAATTTGTAACATCCCTGACCTGGGTTATGAGCTAACCCTAGATGTTTTGCCTAAATATGTAATTAAATCCTTGTGAATAACCTTGGGCATGTAATTAAGTTTCTCAAAAACATATATTTCAGTTTTTGCTCCTTTTTATATAAAGTTGTAGCATTGTTTTATATTACAGGGACCTATGTGCAATTTACCCATTTAGAAGGGTTAACTTGCAATCTGCACATGTTGAGATGTTCCTCTGATGTGAGACATCATGAGAATCTTTTTAATAAAGTTTGTGGGATTTCCCAAGCTTGGGCACCAAGGTGCAGCTGTGGAAGCAATCCCGGTACTTGAAACCCTAATTTGGGGTAAAATGCAATTTACCCAATTTGAGGGATGCAAATTGTAAAATACATCATCTAAATGTATCTTTTAAGACTCTCATCATCATTAGAGAAGAAATGATGAAGAGGTCACTTCAATTGATTAATCAAGCAATGAAAACACCTTTGTGATTGAATAATCACGGTGTACGTACAATAGCCTTCTATGTATGTACCTTAAGTTATAGGTTGATCTTCTTTGCTCTCATTTCTTGGCCTATAAGAAAAGTTGTCCTTAGGATTAAGAAGAGAGGATGAGCAAAGAAGGATGGAGGGACTTAGTTGAAATTATGGAAAACTCATGAGCTAATGTTGGAAATCCCACCCCAAGTATATATACCTTCAACTTCACTTAGCAAGGAACCTCTCCTTTCGTTCCTTTCACTGTTCTTTTCAACCAAACCGACTACGGAGAGCTTGGAGCTCAGGAGGACGATCAAAGGTGTGCAAGGTAGGTTTGGATCCCTCCTTTTGCCTAATTTCATGGTTAGAATTCGAATTCAAGGCCAAATTGATGACTAGCTCCCTTAACTCTACCTTTCTAGCCATCTTTTCTCAACTTTCCTTGGAAGGATCACCTTGTCCGACCTGTGGAAACTCAAGGACGCCATTAAAAGCTTGGAGCTCGAAAGCTTGGAGCTCAAGGAGCAAGCTTTAGGCGGGTTTTATAACTCTAAACCCATGATTTGTTATATACATCTTGTTTATGCATGTAGATGATAGTTCTTCTTCTTCTCTACTTTCCTTTGCTACTTTGCAAGCAAATCCGTGGGAAATCCTTGCTGTTCTTGAGCTAGGAGATGAAGGCGTTATTTCCAAGGTTAATCCACCGCTTTTCACTTTACCAAACGGTCTCTACCTTTGGCTCTCTCGGTCTCAAGACCGTGTGGTGAGCAAACGGTCTTAAGACCGAGTGAGGGAAAACTGTCTTCAAGACCGTTTAACCCCGTTGACTGAGCGTAGACCGTATATGATTTCTGTACAAAATTATGTAGGATAATCACCCTAAAAATTTGAGAAGATAACTCCAAAGGAATCGAGAGATATGACCTTTTTACTCAACAACTTTAATTGAATTTAGTCCTGATCTCCAATCTGTTGAAATCGCCCTTTTTGGGCAAACGGTCTCAAGACCGTGTAAGGACGTTGACCATGCATTGACCGTATGAGATTACTGTTCAAAATAATTTTTATTAACAGCTCACCAAATTTTATGGACTAATTCCAAACGAGCTAAGAGTTGAAGGGTAATTACTAGGGCTAACCCTAATTGAAATCAGTACTGAAATCACAATGAATTAATTAAGTGTTTTTGGGTTGATTGACCCAAACGGTCTCAAGACCGTTTGGGGATCAACCAAACGGTCTCAAGACCGTGTGGGGGATCACCCAAGACCGTATGGAGGTCTGGGGTCAAGTATAGTTGACCAATTGAAGGTACAAACATACCAAATTACATTGCAATTAAGTTTTGATATGATCATCAACTCAATGGATCCAACCTTGAAGAATTTTCATTAGAATCCAAAAGTTGGATGGGCAAACGGTCTCAAGACCGTTTGGAACCCATCCAAACGGTCTCAAGACCATGTGGTGACAACCCAAGACCGTTTGGAGGTCTAGGGTTAAGTTAATTTGATCAATTGAGGGCCCAATTGCAATAGGTTATCGAATTAATTAAAATACTGATTTGTGACTCAATCAAGGTTCAACCCCTATCAAATCATATTAGATTTTGATGAAATCTTGGGCAAACGGTCTCAAGACCGTGTGGAGTTCATACACACGATCTCAAGACCGTTTGGGCCAAGTTTGGGCCAAATTGGAGCTCAATTGAAGGGTTCAACCTTGTGTTGAATTACATTGTTGAGTGTTGATGGTTGAACATTGATAGACCTTAACTGAACCGACTTCAACCCTAATTGGATAACAGTTGAGGGACAATTGAGTGACCAATTGGTTAAGTATAACCCTAATTTACTCAATCCATAAGTGGTTACCATGGCTTTGACCATTTGGGAGCTTCAACATTGATAATCATCAACAATTGGAACTTTTGAACCATGTTGAAGGACCAAACGGTTTGAGACCAAGTGGACCAAACGGTCTCAAGACCGTGTGAGGCCTCACAGTCTCAAGACCGTTTGAGACCTCACAGTCTCAAGACTATTTGAGGTCACACGGTCTCAAGACCGTGTGAGGTCTCACGGTCTCAAGACCGTTTGGACTCAAACGGCCTCAAGATCGAGAGACACCAAACGGTCTCAAACCATGTGAGCTCTCTCGGTCTTGAAGTCAAAGTTGCCAAACGGTCTTCACCCTCTCTCGACCTTGAAGGTCACATGGTCTTGGAGTCAACCCTAGCAAATGGTCAACCCATCCAAACGGTCTCAAACCGTTTGGAGGATGAAGGTTGAAACCGTTTGAGGTTTTCAAAGGCTGAATTCACTTAACCACTTGAAGGTGTAAATGGTGCTATGATGATCAAATCTAAACCCTAATGATAACCTAGGACATTAGGGGATTAAGTGACTAACGAATTGAACCATGATGTGATCAATGGGGTAAATTACCAAAATACCCCTGAAGGGTTCAATTGAGTAAAACCTTGTTCAAATCAAACCCTAATCACATGATAGTGATGTGTTGGCTTATGTTAACCAAAGAGGACTTAACCCAACCTGATCTAGAGTGGTGTTATCACCATCTACTAGTACTTTAGAGAGAGAGTACTTTAAGAGAGAGAAAGTACCCCTTTTTGGGTGGAAACTTAAGTAAAGAACCTTCAATACACATAGATGTGCATGATTAGGGTATGATCCACCTATGTGAGATCATGGAAACCCTAATTATGATATATGATGAATCTTAAGCCAATCTGAGAGCATCCATGATGATATTCCTCATACCAGATGATGATATGAGTTCAATTCACCTTAAATGTGAATAGTAAACCCTAATTTAAGGGTGATGTCATGTAATGTGAATAGTAAACCCTAATTCAAGGGTAATGACATGCATTATGAGTATTAAACTCTAATTGATGAGAATCAGAGGACTTAACTCTTATGACAAGAGTGGGAAGTGTATTTCTTGTTTTGAATTACCTTTATCAGTTGAACTAACCATGCAGGTCCTGATATGAAGGTGATCATATCCAGGTATGGATGATGATACTGTATTCATTAAAAGCATGTTAAAAGCTTTATGAATAAGTAAGATATCTTGATGCCTGGTCAGTGGCAACCTATGACTTAATGGGCTGTGAGAGCCATGAATACCATCAAGGCCATGCTTTAGAGATGACTTGTGATGAATATAATGAGAAATGATGATTGATGTGAGTTAGGTTTGTTACATTTAGTATTCTCCTTTCATAGCTGTTATGCTACTGTTATTGTTTGAGGAACAATGTATGATGTTAAAAGAATACTAAATGTACCTAACTAACCAAGTATAATGTAGAGCCCTGATCATAGATCCATCATTGTCAGAGATCAAATGATGGTGAAACAGGTTTTCCTAAGGGAACTCCTGGATCACATACTATTGAGTATGTGGGGTACATGGATGTGTAGAACCTTACATCCTAGTGTAGGTGATTGATGTAGATGTATAATCCGTCAACCCTTTCACTATAAAACCCTACCGTATCAGTGGATGGTAAACATGAAACCTCCTGATGACGAAGAAAACATAGATATCCGTATCAGTGGAGATAAACATGAAATCTCATGATGACGAAGAGAGTACAGAACGCCACTATAACTCTAAAATAGCGAAGGACCAGTTTACCCTGGTGAGCTATAAAAGTAGAGACACAATATGTCCTACAAGTAATCCTCTTACTGACTGAGGAAGGTGAAGGTCATGAGAATTCAGCTCTCTTAATGACCTATGTATGATACTGATGTGACTTCTTAGCGATCAGTTGGAGTATGAGTGGTATGCCTCATCTCCACAGGGCATAATGTTGTTTGTAAAACATAATCAACCACGTAGTATACCTGTTAGAGATAACTACGAGTTAGTTGATTAATGATACATTGTGATAGTGCTTATATTTCTTCATATTTTTGTAAATGTTGAGCTCTTTTTTATAGCTGCAACTGCTATTGAATACTTTGAGAGCCTTACTGTTTAAGTTATTCTTTGATGATATAATAAAGCTTCTGGCGGAGAGTTATAACTCTCGCTGGGATAATTATATAAAATTGTCTCACCCCGTAGACTTCAACTTTTTAGGAGGACGTCAGAGACGGAGGAACCGGTCTACAGGTGATCAGTCTCAGCAGCAGCACCAGGAGCAGCAGTGAAATCTCAGGTGGAGATTTAGCCTGCCATGTGGTGTAGTTAGAGTCAGTCCTATGTGTCCTCTGTACTCTCAGGTCTTGGAGTCTTTTGTTATGTGTTCTTGAGATTTTGTATTTTGATGTATATAATTACTCACGAAGTAATTATCATGAGATGTAAACAGTTTATCTGTTGTTATGGAAGAAGCTTTTATGGATTCAAGTTCTTGTCTCGAAAAGTTTTAATTTCCCGTGATTTTTGTCTTCCGCTGTTTATCGAATTGCTTCCGCTAAGACAAAAATGTGTTTATTTTGTGGTTTGGAGATCAGAGCTCACAATTAGTGGTATCAGATCTCTAGTTCAGTTGAGTCTACATAGGCATAGGACTTAGGATGTCGAGTCTATCTTTAGTACTCCTTCCTTATCTGATAGAATCTTCTACTCCTCAGGAGAAGAAGATACATAAGAATGGCTGAACCACATGATGAGTACGTGGCAGAGAGTAGTGCTAGTGCACCTCAAGGCGGTGCAAGGGTTCCAAGAATAGAACAGCCTGCACCAGAGTCACCAAGAGAGCCACCCCAGTTTGACCCAGTCGACATGGGTAACCCAGTTGTACAGACAATGTTCGGGCAGTTCATGACTGCCATGACACACATAACCGACAGGATGCCCATGCCTGCACCGTGGGCACCTGTCCAGCCTGAAGGACAAGGTATCGGTAAGACGTTCGAGCGACTTCGTCGTGTCGGAGCTACCGAGTACTTTGGGACTGCCGATCCCACAGATGCTGACCTATGGTTGACAGAGTTGGAGAAGGCTTTCAGGATTCTTATTATCCCGGAGGCTGAGAAGGTTAGACATGTTGTCTATCTTCTCAAAGGCAGTGTTGGTCACTGGTGGAACATGGAAGAGTAGAAGATACCTGGAATAGAGTTCTCGTGGGAAGAGTTTCGTCGGGAATTTATCAATAGATATTTTCCAAAGACCTTCCTAGATGAGAAGATCTCTCAGTTTGAGAGATTGAGCCAGGGCATGATGAACATTAGCGAGTATGAAGCTAAGTTCATGGAATTGCTGCGGTTCTGTCCGCACATGGCTGCCACAGATGAGGAAAGAATCAGGAGATTCGAGAAGGGTTTGAATGCTGATATGTCAACCCCTGTGTCTGCCTTAGAAAACCGAGAGAGATTCTCTACCTTCGTTGAGTCAGTCCGAAGGATAGAGGGATCTGTGGTTGAGAAGAGGCAAACCCAGAAAAGATATCCACAGTTCCGGGGTTCTTCATCTAGGGATTTCAAGAAACCTAGATTCTCTGCACCTAACCCTCCACCACCCAGATCGAGTTCTCAAACTCAGTGGTCACCAAGCAGAGGTAGAGGACGGAGTCAACCGCTTCACGGAACTCACAGTTCTACATCGATGTCAGTTACTGGACCACCCCGACCACAACAACAGGAGAGGAGATGCTACAACTGTGGTAAGGTGGGACACTTGATGAAGGATTGCCGTTCTAGGCCTGTCAGTGTGACACAGCCTCCGAGACAGAATCAACAAGGATCTCAGAGAATGCAATCTCAAGGAGCAGCTCGAGGACGTGGACAAGCGTCTCAAGCTGGATCATCAGCACCATCTCAACACCAGGCGACAGCGAGGTTCTATGCTATGAACCCACCAGATGCAGTGGTCAATCCACGGGTAGTGGCAGATCAGATGAAACTTTTATATCCTGATATGTCTACATCCTGTGTTGTATCTGTTCTGATTGACCTATGTTACGACCCCATCTGAGCTTAATTGGTAAACTAGAGTTTACCTAGACAATTGCAAAGATTAATTGGAATAATCATTCTTGAAATCTAATTAATGACGATAACACAGCTAGGATGTTTTAACTATGATAAGAAGTCTAAATGTTCTTTTTTCTTGTGAATTAGGGTTTGAGAAACATAAACCCTAATCGGCCCAATATAGGGTTTTGATGATACATGAATACAGAATTTGATAAGTAGAATGTCTCACTAAATGATTTTTAGTATTTTATGTGTAACTCTGATTTACTTAAAATTTGGATATGATTTGGATATATAAAATGTGAACAACATTGGGAAATATCAAAATTTTGGAAGAATGCTCTGACCTGTTTATCGGCTGAGTTTCAAACTCGACCGATCACATTTCAAGATTTATACAATAGTGTGGTAATTGGATTTTATCTTTTTATTGGTATATCCAATTGATCTCAAATTTTAACTTTGCTTGAGAAAAACAGTTTTAGACACTCTGTTAAATTGGCGTAATTTTTGGATGACTGTTGATCTTAACAGTGAGTGTGTCGGTCGAGTTTACAACTCGGCCGAATCTGCTGCAGACTGCAATATAGCAGTGCACTGTTTGATTTTTAATTATTTATTGGTAAATAGAAATGATCTCAATTTTTACTGGAGGTCTGAAACTCCATTATTCATAACATATAAAATTTCCATAATTTTTGGAGCTTATGTTAGCTATTCAGTAGGCGAATTACAGAAGCTATTGTGAAACTGAATATTCAGCCAATATAATTAAAGTTGAGTGTTGGGTCAATATGCAATTGACCCAAGCAGCTCAAATTGACTTATATGATTGACCACACACACACACAGCTCTCATTCTGCGTCATTCATTCCAGAGAAACGAGCTCCTAGAGAGAGAGGGAGAGTTAGGGTTTGAGAGAAGAAAGTGGGGGAATTGCTGAATTAGGGTTTTGCGATTCCAGGAAGGGTGAAATCAAGTAAGTTTGGATTTTTTGCATAGACTTTTATGGTGGATCTTATCTCTCATGTCAAGATTCCGTCCATGCTCTGATTTGATCCAAGATGATGTCGAAATTCCCTCTTTTCTCACCCTTTCTTCATAATCCCTCATTTTCAAGGTTTCCGAGTTGAATGGAAGAAGAATTGGGAGATTTGCTAGGGATTTGATATGAGTTCGAGATTCCCTGAGTTAAGCTGCAGATTTAAGGTGTTTTCACACCTTAGGGTGAGTGGGTTCTTCCTTCAAACATTCTAATGCACGAATTTGATTATAACATCCAAATCCCTAAATGCTTAGCATGTGAATTCTAAATCCTGAAATGTCCGTTTGATTTAAGTTATTGTAAATTGATATGATACGGATTCCTTCTCTGTTTGAACGACTCTTTGATGGTAGATTCATATCAGATACATATACAACACTTCCTAGTGAGGATGCTTTTAGATTTATATCAAATGATGTAATTAGGGTTTGACCTAATTAAGATATCGCTAGAGTTTCAACCTTATTGAAAAGGACTAGTAATCCTATAAGTGGTTAGGATGTACCACATGGGTTATCTTAATTGAATTTTATTCTTGATACATGATATCTCAGTGAATGGTATGGAAACCCTAAATTTAGTTAAATTTCCATGGTTTCATATCTATAATGATTGTATATGATTTGTTGGAACAATCTTTATTTAGTGAATGCTTATATCAAATGAAACCCTAAGAGTAGGGTGATGGCATGTGATGAATGAATAAGGCAAATTAAACCCTAAGGATAGGGTGTTCAATGAAGCATGATAAGGTGATATGAAAGGTCTCGATATGAGATGTGGTGATGCTTAATTGCTGAATTGTATGTTTCTATTGTAATTAACTTTATATGCTTGTTCACTCTGAGTTGATATCTACATATTGCAGGGCTTCTTATTTTCAATACATATCTCGTAAATTGCAGGTGATGAGATATGACAGGCCCTAGAAAGGGATGTTACTGAGATATGATATATGTTGAATATATGAGTTATGATGTTGCTTATGATATGATATGGCAGGCCGTGTGAGCTTTGTGGGAAATGTTAAATGAGTTATGATTTCTGTTTAAAATGTACCTATAATGTTATTGTTAGACTTAGGTGCCCTGAACACCGTAGAACCCCATTGCACGGTCTGTACCTTTGGGGTGAAACGATCGATCTAGCCTTGTGCCTAGATGGTCGGGCTCGTGTTCAACAATAATCCGTGCGTGTGTCACGGTGGCACGAGGGCAGACAGACAGTGTTCAACAACAACGCGTGCGATGTCACGGTGGCACTGGAGTAAATAGGGGTTATTCAACAACAACGTGTGCGATGTCATGGTGGTAACCCAGTGAGACTCTCCGCCTGTGTACTCAGGTTAGAGGAGGAGTCTAGAGCACTCAGAGTTAGTGCAGACAGGCCCTTGTGCGCCTGGGGCCCTTGTGCGCCCGAGAGTCCTGTGCAGACCAGGACGGACAGTCAGACTTAGCATTTCCCGGGTGTGTCGCTAAGTCTTGTACGGTGTGGTCGTAGTGCACTGCGAGTATCTATGCAGAGTACACTGCAAAGATCAGGGCATAACCTAAAATATGATCACATAGGTTCACAGAGTTCTTTATAAATGAAAGAGTTAAGGAAGACTAGAAGCATAGTCTTCTAGTAGTTATTCTTTGGATGCAATATTTACATTCTTTGTTATTTCAATTATATTGTTTTAGAACTGCTCAGTGTAGTATTTATTGTTGTTAAATTTCATATCGTTTATTCAAATTATATCTGTAATCATACTAGTGCATTAGTCTGTTTCCATGAAGTACTCATTCACTGAGCGAGTAGGCTCACCCCTCTACTCAAACATTTTTAGGATTAACCGCGTGGACTTGGAGATAGTCAGAGCTTCAGTGTAGACCTGCCACAGGAGTCAAGTATGAGATTAGTTGAGTCAGTCGGTCCTTGTCACTCTAGGTCCTCAGTAAGAGTTTTAGAGAGAGAGTTGTAATTACAATGTATAATATTATTCCTCTTTTGATATGTATGCTAATTAGCAAGTTTTATGTGCATAAGGTGTGAGAGACATCATGAATGTTTATACATGTATCTTTTCTATTAAAGTCTTATTAGTAAAAGAAATGTTCAGATTCCTTTGTTAAGATGTTATGTGGTTTAATGCGGGGAAACAAGAGTTTTAAAGAAAAGAAGAAAAAGTTAAGGGTGTTCTTTGTGTCATATAAATCCTATCTTATGCCCTAATCTCATGATTTGAGGAAATTGTGAGATCGGGGTGTAACAACTTGGTATCAGAGCTTAGGGTTAGTTGTCAAGGACCATTAAATTAGTAAGTTAGAGTCCTATGTGTGGCAGATAGGAGATGTTTGATGTTAGCTTTGGGGATTTGAGTATTTGGATATCCTGGCCCGATATCTGAGTACTTGGATCAACCAGTACAAGCTACTCTGTCGATTCTCTCACGTATACCCTGGCCAGGTATACAGTGGAAGAATGGGCTAGAGATGAACCCTAGAAATGTTAGGGTTAGAAAACGAGAAAAGAAACAAGAATTAAGAGCATAAATGTAAAAGGAGATAGAACTTACATTTCATAATGTTGTTTTTGTTGGAAATGTATAGAAATGCTCTTATATGTTTGAATTGAAATATTCAATACTTTGAAATATGGGTCTTAAATATCTGTTGTACACTATGCAGTTGTAGCATTTATTGATTTCATTCTTTGTAACAAGTAGACTAGAATTGACCTTTGAATGAGCTTTTGTTAGTGGATAAGTTTTCTTCCACACTTCTGAGATGAATAGGAGTTGAGTAATCCTTTGTAGTTCTTGGCTTCAGGACTTCAGGTTTGGCCTGGTCTGGCTGGCAGGATGCATTACTGGGATTTAATGACTCCTATTAATAGTACAATAAGAATAGACTCTAGATAATTAGATCCACATTAGAGTGAGAATGTATATACAGTAAGATGTTGAAACAGATGGGCAAGATCAGAATAACTAAGAATTAGTCGAAACTGATATCTGAGATCAACTTTGGGGTCTCAAATGTGAAACCCTTAATTGGGAATAATAGAACATGATAAGAAGTTCATAATCAGTTTATTGATTAATATTACATGAACTATACATATGAAATATAGAAAAGATATGTGAAATGTATGTATGGTTCAAGATAGCAAGAATCAATCATGAAGAATGAATCATATAATAGAGTATAATGCTTTTATGAACTCTAAAGCAAAGGCTAAGTAGAGAATAGGGTTGAGCATTCAACAGGTCCATAAAAGTAAAGAGGATCATATGATCATATAATTCATAAGACTAGAACAACAAACTAGTTCCTAAGTGAAGAACATAGGTGTAGTTTAACGAATGAATAAGTCATACAAAGGTATACTTTTTTCAGGAGGGAAAACTTGATTGAAAGAGAAAAATTTAGAATTAAAGATGATAGGAGTGAAATCGACACCAACAGGTCTGTTTTTGTTTTCTGTCTGTGCGCTGATCGACCGAGTTTCCAGTTGATTCGGCCGAATTTCTTTATTAGGAAAATGAACAGCGTTTTGATCGGCCGTGTTGGGTTTGACTCGGCCGAGTTTCTAAGATTGGGAAGCGATCGGCCGAGTTCCTGACTGATCGGCCGAGTTTCAGTGCTGTGAGTAGTAGTTCATTCAGAAATCATTATTTAACTCAATTTAAATGCTTATTTGTTTCTGTATCAGTTGGTATGACTCCTAAACAGTGTAGCACATACAATAGAGTATGATTGATTCATTGAAACTTGAAATGAGCATGAAATATGATATTCCTGTTTAAATGGTTATATGTTAATCAGTGCATTATAGCAGTGATCATATACTCCTTAATGAGAGCAAGGTGGGAATGAAATGATAAGAGAAAATGAATCATATATGGTGCATAACTACCTTGGTGGGGTCATCTAGTGAAGGTAATAGTGACATTCAATATGATGAAGTGCGATAAGAAATAAATTCTTGTGTGATAGCAAGAATGATGAATAATCTATTCCTATCTTAAATGATTCAATGCTAATGATGTTTATTGTATATAATCATATGAAAAGGATAGGTAGCAAAAAGTAAAGAAGTAATGAATGAGCAGAGAGATATGAGAAAACACTAGCTTTGTGTAATATGTGAATTTGTTTTTACATGTATGATTTGTTGAAGGCATATTAAGGTATGAAAGTTGGTTCTACATATGATTTCAGTGTATTTGTGCAAGCTATATGTTAAATTAAAGGCGTATGATAGTTGTAATAATTCATACCTGATATGCATCTTACTATTGTGTATTTGTGATATGGTGATACGGTTTGAATGATGTCAGAACACATGGAGAGATACCCTGAACAAGGTAGTTATATTTATTCACTCATATTAATAGAAAGGGATGATAATCAGATTGTTTGGACAAGTAACCCTAATGAGGTGTAGCTTGTTATACCTAGCTCTAATATAACTGAGTGATGGTAATTGAGTATGATTAATGCTTGAATGACTGATACAATTGTGGATTACCTTATTACTGTTGTTGAAACCCTAAAATGATATAATGCGATGGTTACACTTTGAATTGTGTGTGGGCCCATAACCCACAGGTCCCAGGATCGAAACGGGATAGTATGGAATGAGGTGGTAATGCTTCACCTCATGCATCCATGACCCAATGGGGATGCCAAGAGTAGTATTGTGCAATTGATTGTTGAATTTAGTATTTTAATTCAAGACTGTTTTGCTATCTGAGTAACATGTTATTAAAGTTTAAAACAACATGGTGAACTTGCTTTTGTCACTTAAAGGTGATACAGAACAATAGAACTCTCTGAGCAGCATAAGTTGAGATAGTTGTATCAGAGTATCAGAGTTGCGCAGCGAAAGCGTGGTGGTTTATCTTTGCAATCTATGTTTGACTGTGGCATAAAGAATTTGCTTGATATCATTGAGAACTATTTGAGATATGTTGTGAGTTAGTAAAGAATTAAAAGATCTAATGTTGAAAACTACATTCGGGTATGAAATACAAGAATATAATGGCATGGAAGAATTTAGAAGTTTAGAATAACCTTGAATGTATCTTTCTTGTAGGTTCATGTTTCGAGGACGAAACATTCTAAGGGGGGGAGAGTTGTTACGACCCCATCTGAGCTTAATTGGTAAACTAGAGTTTACCTAGACAATTGCAAAGATTAATTGGAATAATCATTCTTGAAATCTAATTAATGACGATAATACAGCTAGGATGTTTTAACTATGATAAGAAGTCTAAATGTTCTTTTTTCTTGTGAATTAGGGTTTGAGAAACATAAACCCTAATCGGCCCAATATAGGGTTTTGATGATACATGAATACAGAATTTGATAAGTAGAATGTCTCACTAAATGATTTTTAGTATTTTATGTGTAACTCTGATTTACTTAAAATTTGGATATGATTTGGATATATAAAATGTGAACAACATTGGGAAATATCAGAATTTTGGAAGAATGCTCTGACCTGTTTATCGGCCGAGTTTCAAACTCGACCGATCACATTCAAGATTTATACAATAGTGTGGTAATTGGATTTTATCTTTTTATTGGTATATCCAATTGATCTCAAATTTTAACTGTGCTTGCGAAAACCAGTTTTAGACACTCTGTTAAATTGGCATAATTTTTGGATGACTTTTGATCTTTACAGTGAGTGTGTCGGTCGAGTTTACAACTCGGCCGAATCTGCTGCAGACTGCAATATAGCAGTGCACTGTTTGATTTTTAATTATTTATTAGTAACGAGAAATGATCTCAAATTTTTACTGGAGATCTGAAACTCCATTATGCATACCATATAAAATTTCCATAATTTTTGGAGCTTCTGTTAGCTATTCAGTATGCGAATTACAGAAGCTATTGTGAAACTGAATATTCAGCCAATATAATTAAAGTTGAGTGTTGGGTCAATATGCAATTGACCCAGGCAGCTCAAATTGACTTATATGATCGACCACACACACACACAGCTCTCATTCTTCGTCATTCATTCTAGAGAAACGAGCTCCTAGAGAGAGAGGGAGAGTTAGGGTTTGAGAGAAGAAAGTGGGGGAATTGCTGAATTAGGGTTTTGCGATTCCAGGAAGGGTGAAATCAAGTAAGTTTGGATTTTTTGCATAGACTTTTATGGTGGATCTTCTCTCTCATGTCAAGATTCCGTCCATGCTCTGATTTGATCCAAGATGATGTCGAAATTCCCTCTTTTCTCACCCTTTCTTCATAATCCCTCATTTTCAAGGTTTCCGAGTTGAATGGAAGAAGAATTGGGAGATTTGCTAGGGATTTGATATGAGTTCGAGATTCCCTGAGTTAAGCTGCAGATTTAAGGTGTTTTCACACCTTAGGGTGAGTGGGTTCTTCCTTCAAACATTCTAATGCACGAATTTGATTATAACATCCAAATCCCTAAATGCTTAGCATGTGAATTCTAAATCCTGAAATGTCCGTTTGATTTAAGTTATTGTAAATTGATATGATACGGATTCCTTCTCTGTTTGAACGACTCTTTGATGGTAGATTCATATCAGATACGTATACAACACTTCCTAGTGAGGATGCTTTTAGATTTATATCAAATGATGTAATTAGGGTTTGACCTAATTAAGATATCGCTAGAGTTTCAACCTTATTGAAAAGGACTAGTAATCCTATAAGTGGTTAGGATGTACCACATGGGTTATCTTAATTGAATTTTATTCTTGATACATGATATCTCAGTGAATGGTATGGAAACCCTAAATTTAGTTAAATTTCCATGGTTTCATATCTATAATGATTGTATATGATTTGTTGGAACAATCTTTATTTAGTGAATGCTTATATCAAATGAAACCCTAAGAGTAGGGTGATGGCATGTGATGAATGAATAAGGCAAATTAAACCCTAAGGATAGGGTGTTCAATGAAGCATGATAAGGTGATATGAAAGGTCTCGATATGAGATGTGGTGATGCTTAATTGCTGAATTGTATGTTTCTATTGTAATTAACTTTATATGCTTGTTCACTCTGAGTTGATATCTACATATTGCAGGGCTTCTTATTTTCAATACATATCTCGTAAATTGCAGGTGATGAGATATGACAGGCCCTAGAAAGGGATGTTACTGAGATATGATATATGTTGAATATATGAGTTATGATGTTGCTTATGATATGATATGGCAGGCCGTGTGAGCTTTGTGGGAAATGTTAAATGAGTTATGATTTCTGTTTAAAATGTACCTATAATGTTATTGTTAGACTTAGGTGCCCTGAACACCGTAGAACCCCATTGCGCGGTCTGTACCTTTGGGGTGAAACGATCGATCTAGCCTTGTGCCTAGATGGTCGGGCTCGTGTTCAACAATAATCCGTGCGTGTGTCACGGTGGCACGCGGGCAGAAAGACAGTGTTCAACAACAACGCGTGCGATGTCACGGTGGCACTGGAGTAAATAGGGGTTATTCAACAACAACGCGTGCGATGTCACGGTGGTAACCCAGTGAGACTCTCCGCCTGTGTACTCAGGTTAGAGGAGGAGTCCAGAGCACTCAGAGTTAGTGCAGACAGTCCCTTGTGCGCCTGGGGCCCTTGTGTGCCCGAGAGTCCTGTGCAGACCAGGACAGACAGTCAGACTTAGCATTTCTCGGGTGTGTCGCTAAGTCTTGTACGGTGTGGTCGTAGTGCACTGCGAGTCTCTATGCAGAGTACACTGCAAAGATCAGGGCATAACCTAAAATATGATCACATAGGTTCACAGAGTTCTTTATAAATGAAAGAATTAAGGAAGACTAGAAGCATAGTCTTCTAGTAGTTATTCTTTGGATGCAATATTTACATTCTTTGTTATTTCAATTATATTGTTTTAGAATTGCTCAGTGTAGTATTTATTGTTGTTAAATTTCATATCGTTTATTCAAATTATATCTGTAATCATACTAGTGCATTAGTCTGTTTCCATGAAGTACTCATTCACTGAGCGAGTAGGCTCACCCCTCTACTCAAACATTTTTAGGGTTAACCGCGTGGACTTGGAGATAGTAAGAGCTTCAGTGTAGACCTGCCACAGGAGTCAAGTATGAGATTAGTTGAGTCAGTCGGTCCTTGTCACTCTAGGTCCTCAGTAAGAGTTTTAGAGAGAGAGTTGTAATTACAATGTATAATATTATTCCTCTTTTGATATGTATGCTAATTAGCAAGTTTTATGTGCATAAGGTGTGAGAGACATCATGAATGTTTATACATGTATCTTTTCTATTAAAGTCTTATTAGTAAAAGAAATGTTCAGATTCCTTTGTTAAGATGTTATGTGGTTTAATGCGGGGAAACAATAGTTTTAAAGAAAAGAAGAAAAAGTTAAGGGTGTTCTTTGTGTCATATAAATCCTATCTTATGCCCTAATCTCATGATTTGAGGAAATTGTGAGATCGGGGTGTAACAACTTGGTATCAGAGCTTAGGGTTAGTTGTCAAGGACCATTAAATTAGTAAGTTAGAGTCCTATGTGTGGCAGATAGGAGATGTTTGATGTTAGCTTTGGGGATTTGAGTATTTGGATATCCTGGCCCGATATCTGAGTACTTGGATCAACCAGTACAAGCTACTCTGTCTATTCTCTCACGTATACCCTGGCCAGGTATACAGTGGAAGAATGGGCTAGAGATGAACCCTAGAAATGTTAGGGTTAGAAAACGAGAAAAGAAACAAGAATTAAGAGCATAAATGTAAAAGGAGATAGAACTTACATTTCATAATGTTGTTTTTGTTGGAAATGTATAGAAATGCTCTTATATGTTTGAATTGAAATATTCAATACTTTGAAATATGGGTCTTAAATATCTGTTGTACACTATGCAGTTGTAGCATTTATTGATTTCATTCTTTGTAACAAGTAGACTAGAATTGACCTTTGAATGAGCTTTTGTTAGTGGATAAGTTTTCTTCCACACTTCTGAGATGAATAGGAGTTGAGTAATCCTTTGTAGTTCTTGGCTTCAGGACTTCAGGTTTGGCCTGGTCTGGCTGGCAGGATGCATTACTGGGATTTAATGACTCCTATTAATAGTACAATAAGAATAGACTCTAGATAATTAGATCCACATTAGAGTGAGAATGTATATACAGTAAGATGTTGAAACAGATGGGCAAGATCAGAATAACTAAGAATTAGTCGAAACTGATATCTGAGATCAACTTTGGGGTCTCAAATGTGAAACCCTTAATTGGGAATAATAGAACATGATAAGAAGTTCATAATCAGTTTATTGATTAATATTACATGAACTATACATATGAAATATAGAAAAGATATGTGAAATGTATGTATGGTTCAAGATAGCAAGAATCAATCATGAAGAATGAATCATATAATAGAGTATAATGCTTTTATGAACTCTAAAGCAAAGGCTAAGTAGAGAATAGGGTTGAGCATTCAACAGGTCCATAAAAGTAAAGAGGATCATATGATCATATAATTCATAAGACTAGAACAACAAACTAGTTCCTAAGTGAAGAACATAGGTGTAGTTTAACGAATGAATAAGTCATACAAAGGTATACTTTTTTCAGGAGGGAAAACTTGATTGAAAGAGAAAAATTTAGAATTAAAGATGATAGGAGTGAAATCGACACCAACAGGTCTGTTTTTGTTTTCTGTCTGTGCGCTGATCGACCGAGTTTCCAGTTGATTCGGCCGAATTTCTTTATTAGGAAAATGAACAGCGTTTTGATCGGCCGTGTTGGGTTTGACTCGGCCGAGTTTCTAAGATTGGGAAGCGATCGGCCGAGTTCCTGACTGATCGGCCGAGTTTCAGTGCTGTGAGTAGTAGTTCATTCAGAAATCATTATTTAACTCAATTTAAATGCTTATTTGTTTCTGTATCAGTTGGTATGACTCCTAAACAGTGTAGCACATACAATAGAGTATGATTGATTCATTGAAACTTGAAATGAGCATGAAATGTGATATTCCTGTTTAAATGGTTATATGTTAATCAGTGCATTATAGCAGTGATCATATACTCCTTAATGAGAGCAAGGTGGGAATGAAATGATAAGAGAAAATGAATCATATATGGTGCATAACTACCTTGGTGGGGTCATCTAGTGAAGGTAATAGTGACATTCAATATGATGAAGTGCGATAAGAAATAAATTCTTGTGTGATAGCAAGAATGATGAATAATCTATTCCTATCTTAAATGATTCAATGCTAATGATGTTTATTGTATATAATCATATGAAAAGGATAGGTAGCAAAAAGTAAAGAAGTAATGAATGAGCAGAGAGATATGAGAAAACACTAGCTTTGTGTAATATGTGAATTTGTTTTTACATGTATGATTTGTTGAAGGCATATTAAGGTATGAAAGTTGGTTCTACATATGATTTCAGTGTATTTGTGCAAGCTATATGTTAAATTAAAGGCGTATGATAGTTGTAATAATTCATACCTGATATGCATCTTACTATTGTGTATTTGTGATATGGTGATACGGTTTGAATGATGTCAGAACACATGGAGAGATACCCTGAACAAGGTAGTTATATTTATTCACTCATATTAATAGAAAGGGATGATAATCAGATTGTTTGGACAAGTAACCCTAATGAGGTGTAGCTTGTTATACCTAGCTCTAATATAACTGAGTGATGGTAATTGAGTATGATTAATGCTTGAATGACTGATACAATTGTGGATTACCTTATTACTGTTGTTGAAACCCTAAAATGATATAATGCGATGGTTACACTTTGAATTGTGTGTGGGCCCATAACCCACAGGTCCCAGGATCGAAACGGGATAGTATGGAATGAGGTGGTAATGCTTCACCTCATGCATCCATGACCCAATGGGGATGCCAAGAGTAGTATTGTGCAATTGATTGTTGAATTTAGTATTTTAATTCAAGACTGTTTTGCTATCTGAGTAACATGTTATTAAAGTTTAAAACAACATGGTGAACTTGCTTTTGTCACTTAAAGGTGATACAGAACAATAGAACTCTCTGAGCAGCATAAGTTGAGATAGTTGTATCAGAGTATCAGAGTTGCGCAGCGAAAGCGTGGTGGTTTATCTTTGCAATCTATGTTTGACTGTGGCATAAAGAATTTGCTTGATATCATTGAGAACTATTTGAGATATGTTGTGAGTTAGTAAAGAATTAAAAGATCTAATGTTGAAAACTACATTCGGGTATGAAATACAAGAATATAATGGCATGGAAGAATTTAGAAGTTTAGAATAACCTTGAATGTATCTTTCTTGTAGGTTCATGTTTCGAGGACGAAACATTCTAAGGGGGGGAGAGTTGTTACGACCCCATCTGAGCTTAATTGGTAAACTAGGGTTTACCTAGACAATTGCAAAGATTAATTGGAATAATCATTCTTGAAATCTAATTAATGACGATAATACAGCTAGGATGTTTTAACTATGATAAGAAGTCTAAATGTTCTTTTTTCTTGTGAATTAGGGTTTGAGAAACATAAACCCTAATCGGCCCAATATAGGGTTTTGATGATACATGAATACAGAATTTGATAAGTAGAATGTCTCACTAAATGATTTTTAGTATTTTATGTGTAACTCTGATTTACTTAAAATTTGTATATGATTTGGATATATAAAATTTGAACAACATTGGGAAATATCAGAATTTTTGAAGAATGCTCTGACCTGTTTATCGGCCGAGTTTCAAACTCGACCGATCACATTTCCAGATTTATACAGCAGTGTGGTAATTGGATTTTATCTTTTTATTGGTATATCCAATTGATCTCAAATTTTAACTGTGCTTGCGAAAACCAGTTTTAGACACTCTGTTAAATTGGCATAATTTTTGGATGACTTTTGATCTTTACAGTGAGTGTGTCGGTCGAGTTTACAACTCGGCCGAATCTGCTGCAGACTGCAATATAGCAGTGCACTGTTTGATTTTTAATTATTTATTAGTAACGAGAAATGATCTCAAATTTTTACTGGAGATCTGAAACTCCATTATGCATACCATATAAAATTTCCATAATTTTTGGAGCTTCTGTTAGCTATTCAGTATGCGAATTACAGAAGCTATTGTGAAACTGAATATTCAGCCAATATAATTAAAGTTGAGTGTTGGGTCAATATGCAATTGACCCAGGCAGCTCAAATTGACTTATATGATCGACCACACACACACACAGCTCTCATTCTTCGTCATTCATTCCAGAGAAACGAGCTCCTAGAGAGAGAGGGAGAGTTAGGGTTTGAGAGAAGAAAGTGGGGGAATTGCTGAATTAGGGTTTTGCGATTCCAGGAAGGGTGAAATCAAGTAAGTTTGGATTCTTTGCATAGACTTTTATGGTGGATCTTCTCTCTCATGTCAAGATTCCGTCCATGCTCTGATTTGATCCAAGATGATGTCGAAATTCCCTCTTTTCTCACCCTTTCTTCATAATCCCTCATTTTCAAGGTTTCCGAGTTGAATGGAAGAAGAATTGGGAGATTTGCTAGGGATTTGATATGAGTTCGAGATTCCCTGAGTTAAGCTGCAGATTTAAGGTGTTTTCACACCTTAGGGTGAGTGGGTTCTTCCTTCAAACATTCTAATGCACGAATTTGATTATAACATCCAAATCCCTAAATGCTTAGCATGTGAATTCTAAATCCCGAAAGGTCCGTTTGATTTAAGTTATTGTAAATTGATATGATACGGATTCCTTCTCTGTTTGAACGACTCTTTGATGGTAGATTCATATCAGATACGTATACAACACTTCCTAGTGAGGATGCTTTTAGATTTATATCAAATGATGTAATTAGGGTTTGACCTAATTAAGATATCGCTAGAGTTTCAACCTTATTGAAAAGGACTAGTAATCCTATAAGTGGTTAGGATGTACCACATGGGTTATCTTAATTGAATTTTATTCTTGATACATGATATCTCAGTGAATGGTATGGAAACCCTAAATTTAGTTAAATTTCCATGGTTTCATATCTATAATGATTGTATATGATTTGTTGGAACAATCTTTATTTAGTGAATGCTTATATCAAATGAAACCCTAAGAGTAGGGTGATGGCATGTGATGAATGAATAAGGAAAATTAAACCATAAGGATAGGGTGTTCAATGAAGCATGATAAGGTGATATGAAAGGTCTCGATATGAGATGTGGTGATGCTTAATTGCTGAATTGTATGTTTCTATTGTAATTAACTTTATATGCTTGTTCACTCTGAGTTGATATCTACATATTGCAGGGCTTCTTATTTTCAATACATATCTCGTAAATTGCAGGTGATGAGATATGACAGGCCCTAGAAAGGGATGTTACTGAGATATGATATATGTTGAATATATGAGTTATGATGTTGCTTATGATATGATATGGCAGGCCGTGTGAGCTTTGTGGGAAATGTTAAATGAGTTATGATTTCTGTTTAAAATGTACCTATAATGTTATTGTTAGACTTAGGTGCCCTGAACACCGTAGAACCCCATTGCGCGGTCTGTACCTTTGGGGTGAAACGATCGATCTAGCCTTGTGCCTAGATGGTCGGGCTCGTGTTCAACAATAATCCGTGCGTGTGTCACGGTGGCACGCGGGCAGAAAGACAGTGTTCAACAACAACGCGTGCGATGTCACGGTGGCACTGGAGTAAATAGGGGTTATTCAACAACAACGCGTGCGATGTCACGGTGGTAACCCAGTGAGACTCTCCGCCTGTGTACTCAGGTTAGAGGAGGAGTCCAGAGCACTCAGAGTTAGTGCAGACAGTCCCTTGTGCGCCTGGGGCCCTTGTGTGCCCGAGAGTCCTGTGCAGACCAGGACAGACAGTCAGACTTAGCATTTCTCGGGTGTGTCGCTAAGTCTTGTACGGTGTGGTCGTAGTGCACTGCGAGTCTCTATGCAGAGTACACTGCAAAGATCAGGGCATAACCTAAAATATGATCACATAGGTTCACAGAGTTCTTTATAAATGAAAGAATTAAGGAAGACTAGAAGCATAGTCTTCTAGTAGTTATTCTTTGGATGCAATATTTACATTCTTTGTTATTTCAATTATATTGTTTTAGAACTGCTCAGTGTAGTATTTATTGTTGTTAAATTTCATATCATTTATTCAAATTATATATGTAATCACACTAGTGCATTAGTCTGTTTCCATGAAGTACTCATTCACTGAGCGAGTAGGCTCACCCCTCTACTCAAACATTTTTAGGGTTAACCGCGTGGACTTGGAGATAGTAAGAGCTTCAGTGTAGACCTGCCACAGGAGTCAAGTATGAGATTAGTTGAGTCAGTCGGTCCTTGTCACTCTAGGTCCTCAGTAAGAGTTTTAGAGAGAGAGTTGTAATTACAATGTATAATATTGTTCCTCTTTTGATATGTATGCTAATTAGCAAGTTTTATGTGCATAAGGTGTGAGAGACATCATGAATGTTTATACATGTATCTTTTCTATTAAAGTCTTATTAGTAAAAGAAATGTTCAGATTCCTTTGTTAAGATGTTATGTGGTTTAATGCGGGGAAACAAGAGTTTTAAAGAAAAGAAGAAAAAGTTAAGGGTGTTCTTTGTGTCATATAAATCCTATCTTATGCCCTAATCTCATGATTTGAGGAAATTGTGAGATCAGGGTGTAACAACTTGGTATCAGAGCTTAGGGTGAGTTGTCAAGGACCATTAAGTTAGTAAGTTAGAGTCCTATGTGTGGCAGATAGGAGATGTTTGATGTTAGCTTTGGGGATTTGAGTATTTGGATATCCTGGCCCGATATCTGAGTACTTGGATCAACCAGTACAAGCTACTCTGTCTATTCTCTCACGTATACCCTGGCCAGGTATACAGTGGAAGAATGGGCTAGAGATGAACCCTAGAAATGTTAGGGTTAGAAAACGAGAAAAGAAACAAGAATTAAGAGCATAAATGTAAAAGGAGATAGAACTTACATTTCATAATGTTGTTTTTGTTGGAAATGTATAGAAATGCTCTTATATGTTTGAATTGAAATATTCAATACTTTGAAATATGGGTCTTTAATATCTGTTGTACTCTATGCAGTTGTAGCATTTATTGATTTCATTCTTTGTAACAAGTAGACTAGAATTGACCTTTGAATGAGCTTTTGTTAGTGGATAAGTTTTCTTCCACACTTCTGAGATGAATAGGAGTTGAGTAATCCTTTGTAGTTCTTGGCTTCAGGACTTCAGGTTTGGCCTGGTCCGGCTGGCAGGATGCGTTACTGGGATTTAATGACTCCTATTAATAGTACAATAAGAATAGACTCTAGATAATTAGATCCACATTAGAGTGAGAATGTATATACAGTAAGATGTTGAAACAGATGGGCAAGATCAGAATAACTAAGAATTAGTCGAAACTGATATCTGAGGTTCAACTTTGGGGTCTCAAATGTGAAACCCTTAATTGGGAATAATAGAACATGATAAGAAGTTCATAATCAGTTTATTGATTAATATTACATGAACTATACATATGAAATATAGAAAAGATATGTGAAATGTATGTATGGTTCAAGATAGCAAGAATCAATAATGAAGAATGAATCATATAATAGAGTATAATGCTTTTATGAACTCTAAAGCAAAGGCTAAGTAGAGAATAGGGTTGAGCATTCAATAGGTCCATAAAAGTAAAGAGGGTCATATGATCATATAATTCATAAGACTAGAACAACAAACTAGTTCCTAAGTGAAGAACATAGGTGTAGTTTAACGAATGAATAAGTCATACAAAGGTAGACTGTTTTCAGGAGGGAAAACTTGATTGAAAGAGAAAAAATTAGAATTAAAGATGATAGGAGTGAAATCGACACCAACAGGTCCGTTTTCGTTTTCTGTCTGTGCGCTGATCGGTCGAGTTTCTAGTTGATTCGGCCGAATTTCTTTATTAGGAAAACGAACAGCATTTTGATCGGCCGAGTTTCTAAGATTGGGAAGCGATCGGCCGAGTTCCTGACTGATCGGCCGAGTTTCAGTGCTGTGAGTAGTAGTTCATTCAGAAATCATTATTTAACTTAATTTAAATGCTTATTTGTTTCTGTATCAGTTGGTATGACTCCTAAACAGTGTAGCACATACAATAGAGTATGATTGATTCTTTGAAACTTGAAATGAGCATGAAATGTGATATTCCAATTTAAATGGTTATATGTTAATCAGTGCATTATAGCAGTGATCATATACTCCTTAATGAGAGCAAGGTGGGAATGAAATGATAAGAGAAAATGAATCATATATGGTGCATAACTACCTTGGTGGGGTCATCTAGTGAAGGTAATAGTGACATTCAATATGATGAAGTGCGATAAGAAATAAATTCTTGTGTGATAGCAAGAATGATGAATAATCTATTCCTATCTTAAATGATTCAATGCTAATGATGTTTATTGTATATAATCATATGAAAAGGATAGGTAGCAAAAAGTAAAGAAGTAATGAATGAGCAGAGAGATATGAGAAAACACTAGCTTTGTGTAATATGTGAATTTGTTTTTACATGTATGATTTGTTGAAGGCATATTAAGGTATGAAAGTTGGTTCTACATATGATTTCAGTGTATTTGTGCAAGCTATATGTTAAATTAAAGGCGTATGATAGTTGTAATAATTCATACCTGATATGCATCTTACTATTGTGTATTTGTGATATGGTGATACGGTTTGAATGATGTCAGAACACATGGAGAGATACCCTGAACAAGGTAGTCATATTTATTCACTCATATTAATAGAAAGGGATGATAATCAGATTGTTTGGACAAGTAACCCTAATGAGGTGTAGCTTGTTATACCTAGCTCTAATATAACTAAGTGATGGTAATTGAGTATGATTAATGCTTGAATGACTGATACAATTGTGGATTACCTTATTACTGTTGTTGAAACCCTAAAATGATATAATGCGATGGTTACACTTTGAATTGTGTGTGGGCCCATAACCCACAGGTCCCAGGATCGAAACAGGATAGTATGGAATGAGGTGGTAATGCTTCACCTCATGCATCCATGACCCAATGGGGATGCCAAGAGTAGTATTGTGCAATTGATTGTTGAATTTAGTCTTTTAATTCAAGACTGTTTTGCTATCTGAGTAACATGTTATTAAAGTTTAAAACAATATGGTGAACTTGCTTTTGTCACTTAAAGGTGATACAGAACAATAGAACTCTCTGAGCAGCATAAGTTGAGATAGTTGTATCAGAGTATCAGAGTTGCGCAGTGAAAGCGTGGTGGTTTATATTTGCAATCTATGTTTGACTGTGGCATAAATAATTTGCTTGATATCATTGAGAACTATTTGAGATATGTTGTGAGTTAGTAAAGAATTAAAAGATCTAATGTTGAAAACTACATTCGGGTATGAAATACAAGAATATAATGGCATGGAAGGATTTAGAAGTTTAGAATAACCTTGAATGTATCTTTCTTGTAGGTTCATGTTTCGAGGACGAAACATTCTAAGGGGGGGAGAGTTGTTACGACCCCATCTGAGCTTAATTGGTAAACTAGGGTTTACCTAGACAATTGCAAAGATTAATTGGAATAATCATTCTTGAAATCTAATTAATGACGATAACACAGCTAGGATGTTTTAACTATGATAAGAAGTCTAAATGTTCTTTTTTCTTGTGAATTAGGGTTTGAGAAACATAAACCCTAATCGGCCCAATATAGGGTTTTGATGATACATGAATACAGAATTTGATAAGTAGAATGTCTCACTAAATGATTTTTAGTATTTTATTTGTAACTCTGATTTAGTTAAAATTTGGATATGATTTGGATATATAAAATATGAACAACATTGGGAAATATCAGAATTTTTGAAGAATGCTCTGACCTGTTTATCGGCCGAGTTTCAAACTCGACCGATCACATTTCCAGATTTATACAGCAGTGTGGTAATTGGATTTTATCTTTTTATTGGTATATCCAATTGATCTCAAATTTTAACTGTGCTTGAGAAAAACAGTTTTAGACACTCTGTTAAATTGGCGTAATTTTTGGATGACTTTTGATCTTTACAGTGAGTGTGTCGGTCGAGTTTACAACTCGGCCGAATCTGCTGCAGACTGCAATATAGCAGTGCACTGTTTGATTTTTAATTATTTATTGGTAACTATAAATGATCTCAAATTTTTACTGGAGGTCTGAAACTCCATTATGCATAACATATAAAATTTCCATAATTTTTGGAGCTTCTTTTAGATATTCAGTAGGCGAATTACAGAAGCTATTGTGAAACTGAATATTCAGCCAATATAATTAAAGTTGAGTGTTGGGTCAATATGCAATTGACCCAAGCAGCTCAAATTGACTTATATGATCGACCACACACACACACAGCTATCATTCTTCGTCATTCATTCCAGAGAAACGAGCTCCTAGAGAGAGAGGGAGAGTTAGGGTTTGAGAGAAGAAAGTGGGGGAATTGCTGAATTAGGGTTTTGCGATTCCAGGAAGGGTGAAATCAAGTAAGTTTGGATTCTTTGCATAGAATTTTATGGTGGATCTTCTCTCTCATGTCAAGATTCCGTCCATGCTCTGATTTGATCCAAGATGATGTCGAAATTCCCTCTTTTCTCACCCTTTCTTCATAATCCCTCATTTTCAAGGTTTCTGAGTTGAATGGAAGAAGAATTGGGAGATTTGCTAGGGATTTGATATGAGTTCGAGATTCCCTGAGTTAAGCTACAGATTTAAGGTGTTTTCACACCTTAGGGTGAGTGGGTTCTTCCTTCAAACATTCTAATGCACGAATTTGATTATAACATCCAAATCCCTAAATGCTTAGCATGTGAATTCTAAATCCTGAAATGTCCGTTTGATTTAAGTTATTGTAAATTGATATGATACGGATTCCTTCTCTGTTTGAACGACTCTTTGATGGTAGATTCCTATCAGATACGTATACAACACTTCCTAGTGAGGATGCTTTTAGATTTATATCAAATGATGTAATTAGGGTTTGACCTAATTAAGATATCGCTAGAGTTTCAACCTTATTGAAAAGGACTAGTAATCCTATAAGTGGTTAGGATGTACCACATGGGTTATCTTAATTGAATTTTATTCTTGATACATGATATCTCAGTGAATGGTATGGAAACCCTAAATTTAGTTAAATTTCCATGGTTTCATATCTATAATGATTGTATATGATTTGTTGGAACAATCTTTATTTAGTGAATGCTTATATCAAATGAAACCCTAAGAGTAGGGTGATGGCATGTGATGAATGAATAAGGCAAATTAAACCCTAAGGATAGGGTGTTCAATGAAGCATGATAAGGTGATATGAAAGGTCTCAATATGAGATGTGGTGATGCTTAATTGCTGAATTGTATGTTTCTATTGTAATTAACTTTATATGCTTGTTCACTCTGAGTTGATATCTACATATTGCAGGGCTTCTTATTTTCAATACATATCTCGTAAATTGCAGGTGATGAGATATGACAGGCCCTAGAAAGGGATGTTACTGAGATATGATATATGTTGAATATATGAGTTATGATGTTGCTTATGATATGATATGGCAGGCCGTGTGAGCTTTGTGGGAAATGTTAAATGAGTTATGATTTCTGTTTAAAATGTACCTATAATGTTATTGTTAGACTTAGGTGCCCTGAACACCGTAGAACCCCATTGCGCGGTCTGTACCTTTGGGGTGAAACGATCGATCTAGCCTTGTGCCTAGATGGTCGGGCTCGTGTTCAACAATAATCCGTGTGTGTGTCACGGTGGCACTGGAGTAAATAGGGGTTATTCAACAACAACGCGTGCGATGTCACGGTGGCACTGGAGTAAATAGGGGTTATTCAACAACAACGCGTGCGATGTCACGGTGGCACTGGAGTAAATAGGGGTTATTCAACAACAACACGTGCGATGTCACGGTGGTAACCCAGTGGGACTCTCCGCCTATGTACTCAGGTTAGAGGAGGAGTCTAGAGCACTCAGAGTTAGTGCAGACAGGCCCTTGTGCGCCTGGGGCCCTTGTGCGCCCGAGAGTCCTGTGCAGACCAGGACGGACAGTCAGACTTAGCATTTCCCGGGTGTGTCGCTAAGTCTTGTACGGTGTGGTCGTAGTGCACTGCGAGTCTCTATGCAGAGTACACTGCAAAGATCAGGGCATAACCTAAAATATGATCACATAGGTTCACAGAGTTCTTTATAAATGAAAGAGTTAAGGAAGACTAGAAGCATAGTCTTCTAGTAGTTATTCTTTGGATGCAATATTTACATTCTTTGTTATTTCAATTATATTGTTTTAGAACTGCTCAGTGTAGTATTTATTGTTGTTAAATTTCATATCGTTTATTCAAATTATATCTGTAATCACACCAGTGCATTAGTCTGTTTCCATGAAGTACTCATTCACCGAGCGAGTAGGCTCACCCCTCTACTCAAACATTTTTAGGGTTAACCGCGTGGACTTGGAGATAGTCAGAGCTTCAGTGTAGACCTGCCACAGGAGTCAAGTATGAGATTAGTTGAGTCATTCGGTCCTTGTCACTCTAGGTCCTCAGTAAGAGTTTTAGAGAGAGAGTTGTAATTACAATGTATAATATTGTTCCTCTTTTGATATGTATGCTAATTAGCAAGTTTTATGTGCATAAGGTGTGAGAGACATCATGAATGTTTATACATGTATCTTTTCTATTAAAGTCTTATTAGTAAAAGAAATGTTCAGATTCCTTTGTTAAGATGTTATGTGGTTTAATGCGGGGAAACAAGAGTTTTAAAGAACAGAAGAAAAAGTTAAGGGTGTTCTTTGTGTCATATAAATCCTATCTTATGCCCTAATCTCATGATTTGAGGAAATTGTGAGATCGGGGTGTAACAACTTGGTATCAGAGCTTAGGGTGAGTTGTCAAGGACCATTAAGTTAGTAGGTTAGAGTCCTATGTGTGGCAGATAGGAGATGTTTGATGTTAGATTTGGGGATTTGAGTATTTGGATATCCTGGCCCGATATCTGAGTACTTGGATCAACCAGTACAAGCTACTCTGTCTATTCTCTCACGTATACCCTGGCCAGGTATATAGTGGAAGAATGGGCTAGAGATGAACCCTAGAAATGTTAGGGTTAGAAAATGAGAAAAGAAACAAGAATTAAGAGAATAAATGTAAAAGGAGATAGAACTTACATTTCATAATGTTGTTTTTGTTGGAAATGTATAGAAATGCTCTTATATGTTTGAATTGAAATATTCAATACTTTGAAATATGGTTCTTTAATATCTGTTGTACACTATACAGTTGTAGCATTTATTGATTTCATTCTTTGTAACAAGTAGACTAGAATTGACCTTTGAATGAGCTTTTGTTAGTGGATAAGTTTTCTTCCACACTTCTGAGATGAATAGGAGTTGAGTAATCCTTTGTAGTTCTTGGCTTCAGGACTTCAGGTTTGGCCTGGTCCGGCTGGCAGGATGCGTTATTGGGATTTAATGACTCCTATTAATAGTACAATAAGAATAGACTCTAGATAATTAGATCCACATTAGAGTGAGAATGTATATACAGTAAGATGTTGAAATAGATGGGAAAGATCAGAATAACTAAGAATTAGTCGAAACTGATATCTGAGGTTCAACTTTGGGGTCTCAAATGTAAAACCCTTAATTGGGAATAATAGAACATGATAAGAAGTTCATAATCAGTTTATTGATTAATATTACATGAACTATACATATGAAATATAGAAAAGATATGTGAAATGTATGTATGGTTCAAGATAGCAAAAATCAATCATGAAGAATGAATCATATAATAGAGTATAATGCTTTTATGAACTCTAAAGCAAAGGCTAAGTAGAGAATAGGGTTGAGCATTCAATAGGTCCATAAAAGTAAAGAGGATCATATGATCATATAATTCATAAGACTAGAACAACAAACTAGTTCCTAAGTGAAGAACATAGGTGTAGTTTAACGAATGAATAAGTCATACAAAGGTAGACTGTTTTCAGGAGGGAAAACTTGATTGAAAGAGAAAAATTTAGAATTAAAGATGATAGGAGTGAAATCGACACCAACAGGTCCGTTTTCGTTTTCTGTCTGTGCGCTGATCGGCTGAGTTTCCAGTTGATTCGGCCGAATTTCTTTATTAGGAAAACGAACAACGTTTTGATCGGCCGAGTTGGGTTTGACTCGGCCGAGTTTCTAAGATTGGGAAGCGATCGGCCGAGTTCCTGACTGATCGGCCGAGTTTCAGTGCTGTGAGTAGTAGTTCATTCAGAAATAATTATTTAACTCAATTTAAATGCTTATTTGTTTCTGTATCAGTTGGTATGACTCCTAAACAGTGTAGCACATACAATAGAGTATGATTGATTCATTGAAACTTGAAATGAGCATGAAATGTGATATTCCTGTTTAAATGGTTATATGTTAATCAGTGCATTATAGCAGTGATCATATACTCCTTAATGAGAGCAAGGTGGGAATGAAATGATAAGAGAAAATGAATCATATATGGTGCATAACTACCTTAGTGGGGTCATCTAGTGAAGGTAATAGTGACATTCAATATGATGAAGTGCGATAAGAAATAAATTCTTGTGTGATAGCAAGAATGATGAATAATCTATTCCTATCTTAAATGATTCAATGCTAATGATGTTTATTGTATATAATCATATGAAAAGGATAGGTAGCAAAAAGTAAAGAAGTAATGAATGAGCAGAGAGATATGAGAAAACACTAGCTTTGTGTAATATGTGAATTTGTTTTTACATGTATGATTTGTTGAAGGCATATTAAGGTATGAAAGTTGGTTCTACATATGATTTCAGTGTATTTGTGCAAGCTATATGTTAAATTAAAGGCGTATGATAGTTGTAATAATTCATACCTGATATGCATCTTACTATTGTGTATTTGTGATATGGTGATACGGTTTGAATGATGTCAGAACATATGGAGAGATACCCTGAACAAGGTAGTCATATTTATTCACTCATATTAATAGAAAGGGATGATAATCAGATTGTTTGGACAAGTAACCCTAATGAGGTGTAGCTTGTTATACCTAGCTCTAATATTACTGAGTGATGGTAATTGAGTATGATTAATGCTTGAATGACTGATACAATTATGGATTACCTTATTACTTTTGTTGAAACCCTAAAATGATATAATGCGATGGTTACACTTTGAATTGTGTGTGGGCCCATAACCCACAGGTCCCAGGATTGAAACAGGATAGTATGGAATGAGGTGGTAATGCTTCACCTCATGCATCCATGACCCAATGGGGATGCCAAGAGTAGTATTGTGCAATTGATTGTTGAATTTAGTCTTTTAATTCAAGACTGTTTTGCTATCTGAGTAACATGTTATTAAAGTTTAAAACAACATGGTGAACTTGCTTTTGTCACTTAAAGGTGATACAGAACAATAGAACTCTCTGAGCAACATAAGTTGAGATAGTTGTATCAGAGTATCAGAGTTGCACAGTGAAAGCGTGGTGGTTTATCTTTGCAATCTATGTTTGACTGTGGCATAAAGAATTTGCTTGATATCATTGAGAACTATTTGAGATATGTTGTGAGTTAGTAAAGAATTAAAAGATCTAATGTTGAAAACTACATTCGGGTATGAAATACAAGAATATAATGGCATGGAAGGATTTAGAAGTTTAGAATAACCTTGAATGTATCTTTCTTGTAGGTTCATGTTTCGAGGACGAAACATTCTAGGGGGGGGGAGTTGTTACGACCCCATCTGAGCTTAATTGGTAAACTAGGGTTTACCTAGACAATTGCAAAGATTAATTGGAATAATCATTCTTGAAATCTAATTAATGACGATAACACAGCTAGGATGTTTTAACTATGATAAGAAGTCTAAATGTTCTTTTTTCTTGTGAATTAGGGTTTGAGAAACATAAACCTAATCGGCCCAATATAGGGTTTTGATGATACATGAATACAGAATTTGATAAGTAGAATGTCTCACTAAATGATGTTTAGTATTTTATGTGTAACTCTGATTTACTTAAAATTTGGATATGATTTGGATATATAAAATGTGAACAACATTGGGAAATATCAGAATTTTTGAAGAATGCTCTGACCTGTTTATCGGCCGAGTTTCAAACTCGACCGATCACATTTCCAGATTTATACAACAGTGTGGTAATTGGATTTTATCTTTTTATTGGTATATCCAATTGATCTCAAATTTTAACTGTGCTTGAGAAAAACAGTTTTAGACACTCTGTTAAATTGGCGTAATTTTTGGATGACTGTTGATCTTTACAGTGAGTGTGTCGGTCGAGTTTACAACTCGGCCGAATCTGTTGCAGACTGCAATATAGCAGTGCACTGTTTGATTTTTAATTATTTATTGGTAAAGATAAATAATCTCAAATTTTTACTGGAGGTCTGAAACTCCATTATGCATAACATATAAAATTTCCATAATTTTTGGAGCTTCTGTTAGCTATTCAGTAGGCGAATTACAGAAGCTATTGTGAAACTGAATATTCAGCCAATATAATTAAAGTTGAGTGTTGGGTCAATATGCAATTGACCCAAGCAGCTCAAATTGACTTATATGATCGACCACACACACACACAGCTCTCATTCTTCGTCATTCATTCCAGAGAAACGAGCTCCTAGAGAGAGAGGGAGAGTTAGGGTTTGAGAGAAGAAAGTGGGGGAATTGCTGAATTAGGGTTTTGTGATTCCAGGAAGGGTGAAATCAAGTAAGTTTGGATTCTTTGCATAGACTTTTATGGTGGATCTTCTCTCTCATGTCAAGATTCCGTCCATGCTCTAATTTGATCCAAGATGATGTCTAAATTCCCTCTTTTCTCACCCTTTCTTCATAATCCCTCATTTTCAAGGTTTCCGAGTTGAATGGAAGAAGAATTGGGAGATTTGCTAGGGATTTGATATGAGTTCGAGATTCCCTGAGTTAAGCTGCAGATTTAAGGTGTTTTCACACCTTAGGGTGAGTGGGTTCTTCCTTCAAACATTCTAATGCACGAATTTGATTATAACATCCAAATCCCTAAATGCTTAGCATGTGAATTCTAAATCCTGAAATGTCCGTTTGATTTAAGTTATTGTAAATTGATATGATACGGATTCCTTCTCTGTTTGAATGACTCTTTGATGGTAGATTCATATCAGATATGTATACAACACTTCCTAGTGAGGATGCTTTTAGATTTATATCAAATGATGTAATTAGGGTTTGACCTAATTAAGATATCGCTAGAGTTTCAACCTTATTGAAAAGGACTAGTAATCCTATAAGTGGTTAGGATGTACCACATGGGTTATCTTAATTGAATTTTATTCTTGATACATGATATCTCAGTGAATGGTATGGAAACCCTAAATTTAGTTAAATTTCCATGGTTTCATATCTATAATGATTGTATATGATTTGTTGGAACAATCTTTATTTAGTGAATGCTTATATCAAATGAAACCTTAAGAGTAGGGTGATGGCATGTGATGAATGAATAAGGAAAATTAAACCCTAAGGATAGGGTGTTCAATGAAGCATGATAAGGTGATATGAAAGGTCTCGATATGAGATGTGGTGATGCTTAATTGCTGAATTGTATGTTTCTATTGTAATTAACTTTATATGCTTGTTCACTCTGAGTTGATATCTACATATTGCAGGGCTTCTTATTTTCAATACATATCTCGTAAATTGCAGGTGATGAGATATGACAGGCCCTAGAAAGGGATGTTACTGAGATATGATATATGTTGAATATATGAGTTATGATGTTGCTTATGATATGATATGGCAGGCCGTGTGAGCTTTGTGGGAAATGTTAAATGAGTTATGATTTCTGTTTAAAATGTACCTATAATGTTATTGTTAGACTTAGGTGCCCTGAACACCGTAGAACCCCATTGCACGGTCTGTACCTTTGGGGTGAAACAATCGATCTAGCCTTGTGCCTAGATGGTCGGGCTCGTGTTCAACAATAATCTGTGCGTGTGTCACGGTGGCACGAGGGCAGAAAGACAGTGTTCAACAACAACGCGTGCGATGTCACGGTGGCACTGGAGTAAATAGGGGTTATTCAACAACAACGCGTGCGATGTCACGGTGGTAACCCAGTGAGACTCTCCGCCTATGTACTCAGGTTAGAGGAGGAGTCCAGAGCACTCAGAGTTAGTGCAGACAGGCCCTTGTGCGCCTGGGGCCCTTGTGCGCCCGAGAGTCCTGTGCAGACCAGGACGGACAGTCAGACTTAGCATTTCCCGGGTGTGTCGCTAAGTCTTGTACGGTGTGGTCGTAGTGCACTGCGAGTCTCTATGCAGAGTATACTGCAAAGATCAGGGCATAACCTAAAATATGATCACATAGGTTCACAGAGTTCTTTATAAATGAAAGAGTTAAGGAAGACTAGAAGCATAGTCTTCTAGTAGTTATTCTTTGGATGCAATATTTACATTCTTTGTTATTTCAATTATATTGTTTTAGAACTGCTCAGTGTAGTATTTATTGTTGTTAAATTTCATATCGTTTATTCAAATTATATCTGTAATCACACTAGTGCATTAGTCTGTTTCCATGAAGTACTCATTCACTGAGCGAGTAGGCTCACCCCTCTACTCAAACATTTTTAGGGTTAACCGCGTGGACTTGGAGATAGTCAGAGCTTCAGTGTAGACCTGCCACAGGAGTCAAGTATGAGATTAGTTGAGTCAGTCGGTCCTTGTCACTCTAGGTCCTCAATAAGAGTTTTAGAGAGAGAGTTGTAATTACAATGTATAATATTGTTCCTCTTTTGATATGTATGCTAATTAGCAAGTTTTATGTGCATAAGGTGTGAGAGACATCATGAATGTGTATACATGTATCTTTTCTATTAAAGTCTTATTAGTAAAAGAAATGTTCAGATTCCTTTGTTAAGATGTTATGTGGTTTAATGCGGGGAAACAAGAGTTTTAAAGAAAAGAAGAAAAAGTTAAGGGTGTTCTTTATGTCATATAAATCCTATCTTATGCCCTAATCTCATGATTTGAGGAAATTGTGAGATCGGGGTGTAACAACCCGGGTGCTACGCACTCTTTCATCACTCATAGAGTGATTCGTAACTGCAATGTGACTATTAGTCATAGGGCAGATAGTTTGTTGTTGGAGACTCCGTTGAGTGGGTCTGCCATTTTGCAGGAGGTATGCTCTCCTTGCATCATCTTCTTTTCTGACCATCGCATTCAAGTGGATCTTATACCGCTTGATATGCAAGGATTTGATATAATCCTCGGGATGGATACCTTAGAGAGGTATAGAGTTGTCTTGGATTGTGAGTCCAAGTTGGCTGTGTTTGCTGATGAAAGCAGCACATGGATCTTTCAAGGAGAAAGAAAGATTCTGCCCACCTGTCTTGTGTCATCTATGGTTGCTGATAAGTTGTTGAGGCAAGGATGTTATGCATTCTTAGCCCATGTGGTAGATGTTACCAAGGAAAAGTCCAATCCTGCTGAAGTTCCCATAGTCAGGGAATTCGAGGATGTGTTTCCTGAAGAACTTCCTGGTATACCACCACCTTGGGAGATTGATTTTGAAATCAATCTGATTCTAGATACGAAACCCATAGCCCAGACTTCGTATAGAATGGCGCCTGCCGAGATGGCAGAACTCAAGAAACAGCTTCAAGAGTTACTTGAGAAGGGTTTTATCCGACCGAGCACTTCACCTTGGGGTGCTCCGGTCTTGTTTGTTAAAAAGAAAGATGGGTCAATGCGGTTGTGCATCGACTACAGACAACTCAATAAAGTAACAATAAAGAATAAGTACCCTCTACCGAGGATTGATGATCTCTTTGATCAGTTGCATGGTGCAACAGTCTTTTCAAAGATAGACTTGAGGTCTGGATATCATCAACTCCGTATTAAGGATAGTGACATATCCAAGTCTGCCTTTAGGACAATGTATGGTCACTACGAGTTCACGGTTATGTCGTTTGGACTAACCAATGCACCAGCTGCATTTATGGAACTCATGAATAGAGTTTTTTGACCTTTCCTTGATCAATGTGTTGTCGTCTTCATAGATGACATTCTGATCTATAGTAAGGATGCTCAGCAGCATGAGCAGCATCTTCGCCAAGCTTTGGCCTTGCTAAGAGAACACAAGCTGTATGCTAAGTTTAGCAAGTGTGAGTTTTGGCTACCAGAGGTATCCTTTCTTGGACATGTAATATCTGCCTCGGGAATTCGTGTTGACCCTACAAAGGTAGAATCTGTTCTACAATGGGAACAACCGAAGACACCGACGGAGATTCGAAGTTTCTTGGGGTTAGCTGGCTATTATCGAAGGTTCATTAAGAACTTTAGTTCTATAGCCTTACCTTTGACCAAGTTGACCCGGAAAGATGTTCCTTTTTCTTGGAGTGATAAGTGTCAACAATCTTTCCAATTGTTGAAGGAGAGGTTGACAAGTGCACCTGTGCTTGTGCTACCTGAACAAGGAAAAGGATATGTAGTCTTCTGTGATGCTTCCAAGAATGGACTTGGATGTGTGTTGATGCAGGATAAACAAGTGATTTCTTTTGCTTCTCGACAGCTTAAGAAACACGAGGAGAATTATCCGACACACGATCTGGAGTTAGCTGCTGTGGTTCATGCCTTGAAAATCTGGAGACATTATCTCTACGAAGAAACATTCCAGATTTTCACAGACCACAAGAACCTTAAGTATATCTTCTCTCAGCACGAGCTTAACATGAGGCAACGTCGTTGGATGGAGTTAATCAAGGACTACGATTGTACAATTGATTACCATCCGGGCAAGGCCAATGTTGTTGCAGATGCCTTGAGTAGGAAATCAGCAACATCAAACATGGATAGGGCACAACTAAACTCTTTAGTCACTACTACAGAAACGACCTTTGGCGTCGGTCGTTTAACCCCATTTGGCGTCGGTTTCCGACCGACGCCTATGTGGGCGCCGCTAAAGGTCGAACACTTCGGCGTCGATTTTTTAACCGACGCCATTTCCAGGACTGCTTTGGCCACATCAGGCGTCAGTTTTTTGAAAAAAACCGACGCTGTAGGTCTTTGCTGACAGTTTTCTATAAATATGCCTATTTCTATTTTTTTTTCATATTAGTTTGCAGGCCTGCTGTGGCTGGTCAGCAGGATGAGAACCTGCAGTTCAGTTTTCTGAACTGCAGGTTTACGACATCCATTGATATCAGCCTACAAACAGGCCGCAAACCTGCAAAAGTCACAAGGAAAATTTCACACAAGTACATACATTCAGACATCAATTCAATTCTCACATTCACACATATAAAAACATTCAAATACATGTATTAACATTCAGAAATATTCATTTACAAAGTATCATTCATTATCGCTATCAACATCCCAATTATATCTTACAGTTGCCACTGCTTGTATGGCTTTTGCCCATTCTTCTCTTACTTCATTTAATGCTTCCATCGTATATGGAGCATGTATATTTTTTAAGCGTTTACCTATAGTGTGGTCAGTTTTAAACACCTACAAAGAGAATGATGTATATATATATATAAGTAATAATATAAAAATAAGATTGATATATTTCATACCAACTAATGTGACTATATATAATACCTCATGTATGCTATCGATGTCCAATGCGGCATGTTTGATAATCATCTGCATAAATCGCATCACATAGTATGCGCATGCCCAACCATTGTCTTGTGTAGCACACTATAAATTGAAACATACAAAATAATACAACTAAGCACAATTCACATCAATAATATATATATTCAAGTCGGGAACTTACTTGTACGTTCTGCCAATTTATTGGCTGGTTCTTTTTCCTTGGGACCGTTCCTCCAGCCTTTTTGAATGCATCTAAACCCCTACATGTTAATATAACACAATAAATTGCATAAGTAAATAGTAATGTAATAAAAGATGTTAATGGATATAAAAATGAAATATTTCTCACCAGAATAATGGCATTCTCATTACGTGTCCAATTTTAGTGTTCAATGTACTCCCCGCAGGATCTAGATAATAAACAGTGAATGTCCCGGGGACAATAACTAGTAACTCCCAATGTCTACCGCTAGAGGTAAGAAGTTAACAATTAATAACTTAAAATGCAAAATAAAAATGGAATTTTCTTAAGTCCAAATTATAAATAAAGTAAACTTACTTGACATTGAATGGAGCTATTATTATCGTCTTCTTTTGCTGACCAAAAATTGTAAAAGCATCTATACAGTATTGTTGAACATTATCAGGGTCTTTAGCTACCAAACTAATCAATGATGGAATAAAAAATCCCACATGATCAAATGCAAATTGTTTGCAATGATCTTCGACTAAGTAGCTGCAAAACATATAGGCGTATGCATTAATATATAAGAAACCAGATCACCGAATCTTACACAAGGTATATGGATGTATAAACAAGATCTCACCTTATCCATGTCTCTATCATTGATGTATTTAGCCAATCATACATAAACAGCTCAATAATATCTTGTATAAATAAAGAGCTATCGTATGATCGACCTGCATAATCTGCATCTAAAGAAACTATTATAGGGCAATGTATATTATGTGCTCGTAGCCAACATGCCATTCCCCTACAAGCAGGACCTAACAGGTATGTTAGGTCAGTTGGAACCCAAGTTGGTAATGCGGGAAGTGGAGGTAGAGGCCTAGGTGCTCCTGGTGTCTTCTTTTTAACCTGTATATATAATTTCAGATCAGTTGACATCATATATACACATTAACAGTCTAAATCAATGTAAATTTATCTTACAATTTCAGTCGTGTAGACGACATCTGCTTTGGGCCACAATATGACCCCGCCTTCTGCCTCACCAAGTGTATCAATATCTGGGTGGGCATATGGCAACGCAACTTCCCTCCAATTGGGTAATACATGTAGCGGGCTCACACGAATGTAGCCCTGCGACATTGGAGTCCCATGAAACGTTGCCCCAGGAAGGGACTGGTAAGCCTGCGCCTCTGCAACAACATAGTCTTGCATTCTTAAGCGGCATGGCTTCAATGCCTACAAATTTACGTAAAGAATGTTATACATATATACATATAATCTTGAAAACATATCATCTTGGAAAGACTAGCTACAATGTCATAAACAATACTTACAACAGACGTGCTAGGCGATGGGTCTCCAGGATTACTCGCAGTCTGTGCATCAGGAGAAGAGTGGGTCGCCATAGGCTGATTGGAAGCCTGAGATGCCTGCCACCGCAGCAATTCTTCCTTGACCTTCTCAGCAACTACATCGTTGACCTTCTTAGCAACTAAATCCTCAACTCTCTTATTCTCCTATACATGGATAAAAGAAACATTAGCTTCTTATTAATGAATTTCCTTTTGTAGTAACATTCTAAAAAAAGAATAGGTTACCTCTTCTTGAGAAAGTCCCACTCTGGGTTTGCGCTGGGATGGCCCAAAGAATGCTTTGATGCCAACACCAGCGCCAGCACCTCTAACACGTCCAGGATGCTCTGGGTTACCCAGAGCAACTGTCAATTCATCCCTTGTGCCATGAGGGATGAACGTGCCTTGTTTCCTCTGCTCGTGCAGCTCCCGCTAATCACCATAAACAGAAATTGGTAAGTTAACACCACAAATAATCAATATTCAAACGATTTCTCTAAGAGTTGTATTTTACCATTTTTGCAGCCGCCTCAACAGTTACAGGCTTCTTTATTTCACCCTTCTTGTTTTGCCTGCCAGCTATCCATTTATCATGGTGAGGCATGGGTGTGGCAGACTCCTGAGTAGGAGCAGACTCCTGAGTAGCAGCAGACTGCTGAGTAGCCGCAGACTCCGCCTGTAGTCTTTGGCAAACGCTTGCATAGCCTTTTGGACCCATAGTGTGGTCATGCACATTCAGTGCACGCCTTGCTTTTTGTGCGTCACTGAGGGCCTAGTTAGTATGCACATTAATGATTTGGTTAGTAGCACTAAATGTTAATCTTGAATAGGTGAATACAATGTATATTAATTAAATTGGGAGTGACGCCTAATACCTTGAATTCTTCAGATTTTCTTGAAGCAACAAAATTGTCCCAATCTTCTTTGTCCAAGAAGTTCCATTGTTCAAGGGCTGACTTCTTCTTCTTATCACCCTCTTTTATGTATTCTCTGTTCAGATTTGTCCTATAATTCCTAAGCATCTTTCCAGCGCGTTGCATCACACTTTTACGATGCAACTTCTCATCCAATGCAAACAGATTCTGTAAAATAGAAATGTTATTAACTAGTATCCAAAATAGAATTGCAAATAATAGAATTTGTAATCTACAAAATAGAATTGCAAATAATAATAACTCACGCATAAATCCTTCCATATCAAGTCTTTTTTCCCTTGAGGAACTTTATGCCAATTATCATACTTAACACCACAATGGCTCCGAGTGGTACACCCAAGATAGTTTACAAAATTATTGCGGTTCAGTCCAATTGCATTTCCTCCATTATCAAACTCCACCACCAATTTGGATCCACTACCACTTAGCGCTAATAACTTCTTCAACAGAGTGATGCCCCTTTTCTTGTTAAGTGTTTGGTGCTGCGCATCAAGTTGTTCCAGTGCTTCAGTGGGTACAGGTACATCATCAACCTAAAATTTGACAAAAATAAACACACTAAATTACCCCAATATAGAAATATAGGATATATGACATAACTAGAAGATAATGAATTTTATAGAAATACAGGATATGTTTTTAGAACTTACATTGGTATCCTCGCCATGCTCGTCATGGACAGCATGCTCATCATGGACTTCATGCTCATCATGGACATCATGCTCATCATGGTCAGCCATCTGAAAATGTCATTAAAAAGGCAAACATTTAGCATTTGTATTAACTAGAAAAAGGCAAACATTTAGCATTTGTATTAACTAGAAAAAGGCAAACATTTAGCATTTGTATAAACATACATGTCTCTAAAATTGTGATCTTTTATCAATTAACAATCCTTCATTGTGATCTCCGCGCACATATAAGTCATCATTAGCTTCAATATTTTGTGGAGTTGGCAACCCAACTGAGAATGGACTGGAGTCATCATACTTATCATAGTACTCTTCTTCATCTATAGGATCTTCAATGAATTGTCTTTTACCATGAAGAACAACCGACCATTTATCATTCGCAGGATCATTGATATAGAATATTTGTTTCACCTGTGATGCCAATATGAATGATTCACCCTTCTCGCCAATCTTTTCAAAGTTCACCGAAGTGAAACCCAATTCATCCACTATAACTCCTTTGGTGTTATCAACCCAATTACATTTAAAGAGTGGAATTTTGAAATCTATGTAGTCAAACTCCCAAATGTCCTCAATGACACCGTAATATGACATTTTAGCTTCACGTGAACTCTTATCCTTTGCACTTGCAAAGTACATAGTCGACGCTTGAAGAGTGACCCCACTATTTTGGACGACACTCTTATCATCTTGGCTCTTTGTGTAATATGTGAATCCATTAATGTCAAACCCTTCATAAGACATAACATTCGGTTTTGGTTTAAAGGCGAGGCATTTGATAGTTTCTGTAATATCATTTGGTGTTTGAGATAGTTGATGTAAGACTTTATCTTCAAACCACTTAGTAAAAGTCTTATTATGCACTCTAGCAAGCCACATTGAACTTGCTCGAGGATGTTGTCTCTTTATGAAATTGGTATGTTCCTCGATATAAACACTCACTTCGTCCATATTGTGTAAAATATACAAGTGAGCTTGTTCCAACTGCTCACGGCTGATTACTTTCACCCGTGATCCCAAAATTCCTTTGCCCTCCTCAAAATTCTTGTCATTATCAGGAGTGTCATTACCACTGAGAAAGTCATTGCAAAAATCCATAACCTCTCTCGCCACATAACCTTCAATAATACTCCCTTCAGGCCGATAACGGTTTCGAACATCACCTTTAAAAATGCTCATGTATCGTTCAAAGGGATACATCCAATGCAAGAAAACTGGTCCCAACATTTTCACTTCCCTAGTCAAGTGGACAACAAGATGTACCATGATATCAAAGAACGAAGGAGGGAAATACATCTCAAGCTGACATAGGGTAACAACCACTTCTCTTTGCAAATTATCGAGAGTATCAGGGTCAATAACTTTACTGCATAGACTGTTGAAAAAGAAACAAAGTTTGGTAATTGCAAACCTTACATGCTTCAGCAATATAGATCGAATTGCCACGGGTAATATTTGTTGCATTAGAGTGTGACAATCATGAGATTTAAGACCTATCAACTTCAGATCTTTCATTGATACCAATCTACGGATGTTGGATGAGTAACCATGTGGCACCTTAACATTTACCAAGCATTCACAAAAAGTTTTTTTCTCCTTTCTAGACAACGTGTAACAAGCGGGAGGTAAGTATGTTCTTTTACTACCCATTTCACGTAATTCTGTTAATTCTGACCTTATTCCCATTTCACGTAGGTCCAGTCTGGATTTTATCCCATCTTTAGTCTTACTTGGTATATTTAACAGAGTACCAATGATGCTATCACAGACATTTTTCTCAACGTGCATTACATCGATACAATGCCTGACTGTCAAAGAACTCCAATAAGGAAGATCCCAAAATATTGACTTCTTCTTGAATGAAGAATTGTCACTCTGTGTGGCCATACTACATTGTGATTTCTTACCAAGTTCATTGACAATGTCTTTTACTCTTTCATAAACAACATCCCCTGGTATAGGTTTAGGTGTACTCCGTTCATCATTCCATCCATTGAATGCTTTGCGCTTCCTACGATACGGATGGAATTTTGAAAGAAACCTTCGATGACCAAGATATACAGTCTTGCCGCCATGTTTTAGTCTTATTGAATCAGTGTTTTCTTCACATATAGGACACGCTTTAGCTCCTTTGACACTATATCCAGACAAATTCCCATATGCTGGAAAGTCATTAATAGTGCAAAACAACATAGCGTGCAAACGAAATGTCTCTCTTGCTGAAGCATCATAGGTCATCACACCTTCAGCCCAAAGTTTCTTTAAGTCATCAATCAAAGGTTCAAGATAAACATCGATATCATTTCCGGGTTGTTTAGGGCCCGATATCAACAATGACAACATAACGTACTTATTTTTCATACACATCCAGGGAGGAAGATTGTATATAACAAGCATGACTGGCCAAGTGCTATGTTGGCTGCTCAATGTCCCGTACGGATTCATCCCATCTGTACAAAGCCCAAGTCTTAGATTCCTATCTTCTTCACCAAATTTGGGGTACAATAGATCAATCTTCTTCCACTGTGGGGAATCAGACGCATGTCGCAGGATCCCATCATTATTTTTCTTAACATCTGCATGCCACCTCAAATTCTTCGCATCTTTCGGATTTGCAAACAAGCGTTGAAACCGTGATATTATAGGTAGATACCACAACACCTTGGCAGGAGAACCAGTTTTGGACTCCCCCGAAGTCGTCAATTTATACCGTGACGCACCACATTTTGGACAATCTTTCAAATCTACATAGTCCTTTTGAAATAATACACAATCATTCGGGCATGCGTGTATCTTCTTGGCCTCCATTCCCATTGGGCACAACATTTTCTTTACCTGGTATGTTGAGATTGGCAGCTCGTTTCCTTCAGGAAGCATTTCTTTCAACACAGTCAACAATGAAGTGAAGCTTTTGTCGCTCCATCTATTGTTAGGTTTCAACTTATACAATCTCAACACAGCGCTAAGCTTCGTAAACTTAGCACAGCATGTGTATAACGGTATCTCAGCATCATGCACAATGTTTCTAAAGATAGGAGGTGGATCGATGTGCTCTACCCTACAACTATCCAGCATCACATCAACGATGTCTGCTGGAACTGGTTCGTTCACATTTACGTCATCGGAGGCAATTTCTTCTTCCACCCAAGCATTGCTATCGACATCTACTGGTTTCGATTTTGAAATCTCTCCATGCCAATGCCATTCTGTATAGCCTTGTACAATCCCGTTGCACATGACATGACTTTTGATTTCCTCACCAGTGTTGACTTTCAAGTTGTTACCGCAATGCCTACATGGACAGTAGAACCTATCTGTAGGTTTTTTCCTATGTTCCTCGGCAAATCTAATAAACTGATCAAGACCAGATATAAACTCTGGGGTGCAACGATTACGAATGGACATCCATGATCTATCCATTCTATGATCAGAGAAAACAAGTATATATTAGGAAACAAGTATATATTAGGAAAAGATTAGGGTATACACTTACATCCTAAGTGTATAATGTGATGTCATTCTTATATATAATAAATGTGTACCACCTATCCCATCCTTGAACACCTAATCTCACTAGTAAGTGTATAATGTGTATTGGGTTTTCGAGAAAATTTCGGCAGCATTTCCCCGTTGTTCTCTAAGTACATATGTACTTAGAGAACAAACGGGGAAATGCTGCCGAAATTTTCTCGAAAACCCAATACACATTATACACTTACATCCTAAGTGAGATTAGGTGTTCAAGAACAGTCCCAAACCGGGGACTATCCAAGATTTACTCCTAATGAGTCAATCTTGGACGGGTTTCTAGGCCAACAAACACATTTGATGTCATTCTTATATATAATAAATGTGTACCACCTATCCCATCCTTGAACACCTAATCTCACTAGTAAGTGTATAATGTGTATTGGGTTTTCGAGAAAATTTCGGCAGCATTTCCCCGCTGTTCTCTAAGTACATATGTACTTAGAGAACAAACGGGGAAATGCTGCCGAAAGTTTCTCGAAAACCCAATACACATTATACACTTACATCCTAAGTGAGATTAGGTGTTCAAGAACAGTCCCAAACCGGGGACTATCCAAGATTTACTCCTAATGAGTCAATCTTGGACAGGTTTCTAGGCCAACAAACACATTTGATGTCATTCTTATATATAATAAATGTGTACCACCTATCCCATCCTTGAACACCTAATCTCACTAGTAAGTGTATAATGTGTATTGGGTTTTCGAGAAAATTTCGGCAGCATTTCCCCATTGTTCTCTAAGTACATATGTACTTAGAGAACAAACGGGGAAATGCTGTCGAAATTTTCTCGAAAACCCAATACACATTATACACTTACATCCTAAGTGAGATTAGGTGTTCAAGAACAGTCCCAAATCGGGGACTATCCAAGATTTACTCCTAATGAGTAAATCTTGGACGAGTTTCTAGGCCAACAAATACATGTGTTGTCATTCTTATATATAATAAATGTCAATAAACTACAGGAAAAATGGTTAATCCTAATCAACAGAGCATTATTAAATAATAAATCAAGAAATCAATAGTTTCAAACAAAAGGTCTAGGAATCTTTACTAGACATTATATGTATCCCTAATCATCATATTTAACATACTACATTATTATGAACATCCAGATTAGATTAAGATCATACTATGTTATAACCATTGGTTTAATAACCCTATTTCCGCATGTACATGTTTATCAACTTTAAAACCCTATAATTCATGAAATCATTCTAATTCAATTTAATATGTTGGGATCACATAATTATATAATGACATCAGAATATATAGAAGAATCATAATTAACATGATTAACAACATGCTCATCAAACTAGGGTTTTCTTGAATATCATCTAATATTTGTGTACTAGACATTATATGTATCCCTAATCATCATATTTAACATACTACATTATTATGAACATCCAGATTAGATTAACTCTAATCAAATACATTACATGCATTTTTATCACAACAATTTAATCGATGCAAAAAAAAAGTAGAGCAGCTAGCAGCGGGAAGACCAACCTTGTCAGAGGGAAGAAGGTAGAGGCTCTGGTGGCTCTGGCTGGAGGAGTAGCTAGCATCGACGGCGGTGGAGGAGCAGCTAGCAGCGAGGTTGGAGATGATGGTTGCGGCGGCGTGACGGCGGTGGAGGAGCACCAGGGGCGTGGCGACGCCTAATCTCAGGCGTGGCGGTGCCTAATCTCAGGCCCTGGCGCTGGAGCAGCAGGGGCGGCGGAGAAGGGAAGAAGGTGTAGGAGTGGCGGCGGAGAAGGGGGCACCGGAGAAGGGGGCGCCGGAGAAGAAATCGCCGGAGAAGAAATCGGCGGCAGCAGAGAAGAAAAGGTAATCGGCTCGCAATGAAACAGAAGAAAGGGGAAGAGTCGGGCGATCGCGGGTAATAAAGTTCCCAAATAGCGTCGGTTTTTTCAAACAACCGACGCCTAAACCTCTTTAGCGTCGGTTGTTTGCAACAACTGACGTCCAATTGGACGATATTTTCATGAAATTGTTTGGCGGGAACCACCTTCAGCGTCGGTTATACAAGGATAACTGATGCTGAAAGTGACACTTTTCGCACAAATTTTCATCGCACATAGGCGTCAGTTTATACCTACATAACCGACGCTAAAAATGACACTATTTTTTTTGATCAAAATTTGGATTTCGTGGGCAACTTTAAGCGTCGGTTTGTTATAAACAACCGACGCTGAATACAAAGCAGTACCCGTGTATGGCTGGTCTTCGAATATAGACGTCGGTTTGCTTAAACAACTGACGCCTTATATGTTAGGCGTCGGTTTTCCTTAATAACCGACACCCAGAAAAGTGACACTGAATGCTATTTCTGTAGTAGTGAGTATGCTCTAGGAGAGATATGCTTATCTCTTTAAGGCAAGACAATGTATAGTTGAAGGTGTCATTGTTAGCCGGGTTGTTGGCTGAGATGCATATTAAACCTACCTTAAGAGAGCAGATTAAGGAAGCACAGCTAGATGATGCTGCAGTTCAGCAGATTAGATCTGAGTATGGAAATGAGAAGCGAGATGGTTTCCATGACTTAGATGACCAAGTAGCCTATTATAATGGAAGGATGATAGTGCCGGATGTGGATAACTTAAGAAAGTTAGTTCTGGAAGAAGCTCATTCTTCCATGTATGCTATGCATCCAGGGAGCACCAAGATGTATCGTAATTTGAAAGATATGTATTGGTGGCCTGGAATGAAGAAGGATGTTGCAGAGTTTGTTCTGAGGTGTCCCGTGTGTCAGCAAGTTAAAGCTGAACACCAGAAGCCTGCAGGAACAATGCAACCTTTACCCATACCACAGTGGAAGTGGGATCATGTGACCATGGACTTTGTTGTTGGTCTACCCAGGACAAGCAAAGGACATGATTCCATTTGGGTAATTGTTGATAGGTTGACTAAGACAATGCATTTCTTACCTGTCAAAACAACCTATTCTGCTGAAAGGTTATCACAGTTATATGTTCAAGAGATTGTGCGTTTGCACGGAGTTCCTGTCACAATAGTTTCTGACCGAGGTCCTCAGTTTACAAGTCGTTTTTGGGAACAGTTACACAGAGCCTTAGGCACCAAGCTAAGGTTTAGTACGGCCTTTCATCCACAGACTGATGGACAGTCAGAAAGGACCATACAGACTTTAGAAGACCTTTTGAGAGCATGTGTTCTCCAGTTTACCGGGGGTTGTGATCTACACCTAAGCTTGATAGAGTTTGCCTATAACAATAGCTATCAGCATAGTATTGATATGGCACCTTATGAAGCATTGTATGGTTGACGTTGTAGATCACCTCTGTATTGGTTCGAGACTGGTGAGCATCAGTTGTTAGGTCCTGATCTTGTGCATCAGACTACAGAGAAGATTAAAGTAATACAACAACAGATTAAGACTGCACATGATAGACAGAAATCTTATGCTGACAAACGTCGTAGACCCTTAGAGTTCCAGGTTGGAGACAGAGTGTATCTCAAGGTCTCGCCTTGGAAAGGAGTCCTTCGTTTTGGAAGGAAAGGGAAGTTAGCTCCTAGATTTATGGGGCCTTATCCAATCATCGAATGGATTGGAAAGGTAGCATATAGACTAGAGTTGCCACCAGAGTTACAGAGGTTACACCCTGTGTTTCACATTTCTATGCTGAAGAAATGTCACCCAGACACCGAGTCAGTTCTACAACCTATGGAGATAGAATTGAATGATGATATATCTTATGAGGAAGGACCGGTGTCGATCCTTGATAACAGGATTAAAAAGTTAAAGAAGAAAGATATAGGTCTTGTGAAAGTCCTCTGGAACCACCGTGGTGTTGAAGAAGCCACTTGGGAACTAGAGGATGAGATGAGAAGAAAGTATCCTGCCCTTTTCTCTTAATATGTCTTATCGATTTCGGGGACGAAATCCTTGTAAGGGGTGGATAATTTGTAACATCCCTGACCTGGGTTATGAGCTAACCCTAGATGTTTTGCCTAAATATGTAATTAAATCCTTGTGAATAACCTTGGGCATGTAATTAAGTTTCTCAAAAACATATATTTCAGTTTTTGCTCCTTTTTATATAAAGTTGTAGCATTGTTTTATATTACAGGGACCTATGTGCAATTTACCCATTTAGAAGGGTTAACTTGCAATCTGAACATGTTGAGATGTTCCTCTGATGTGAGACATCATGAGAATCTTTTTAATAAAGTTTGTGGGATTTCCCAAGCTTGGGCACCAAGGTGCAGCTGTGGAAGAAATCCCGGTACTTGAAACCCTAATTTGGGGTAAAATGCAATTTACCCAATTTGAGGGATGCAAATTGTAAAATACATCATATAAATGTATCTTTTAAGACTCTCATCATCATTAGAGAAGAAATGATGAAGAGGTCACTTCAATTGATTAATCAAGCAATGAAAACACCTTTGTGATTGAATAATCAGGGTGTACGTACAATAACCTTCTATGTATGTACCTTAAGTTATAGGTTGATCTTCTTTGCTCCCATTTCTTGGCCTATAAGAAAAGTTGTCCTTAGGATTAAGAAGAGAGGACGATCAAAAAAGGATGGAGGGACTTAGTTGAAATTATGGAAAACTCATGAGCTAATGTTGGAAATCCCACCCCAAGTATATATACCTTCAACTTCACTTAGCAAGGAACCTCTCCCTTCGTTCCTTTCACTGTTCTTTTCAACCAAACCGACTAAGGAGAGCTTGGAGCTCAGGAGGACGATCAAAGGTGTGCAAGGTAGGTTTGGATCCCTCCTTTTGCCTAATTTCATGGTTAGAATTCGAATTCAAAGCCAAATTGATGACTAGCTCCCTTAACTCTACCTTTCTAGCCATCTTTTCTCAACTTTCCTTGGAAGGATCACCTTGGCCGACCTGTGGAAACTCAAGGACGCCATTAAAATCTTGGAGCTCGAAATCTTGGAGCTCAAGGAGCAAGCTTTAGGCGGGTTTTATAACTCTAAACCCATGCTTTGTTATATACATCTTGTTTATGCATGTAGATGATAGTTCTTCTTCTTCTCTACTTTCCTTTGCTACTTTGCAAGCAAATCCGTGGGAAATCCTTGCTGTTCTTGAGCTAGGAGATGAAGGCGTTATTTCCAAGGTTAATCCACCGCTTTTCACTTTACCAAACGGTCTCTACCTTTGGCTCTCTCGGTCTCAAGACCGTGTGGTGAGCAAACGGTCTTAAGACCGAGTGAGGGCAAACGGTCTTCAAGACCGTTTAACCCCGTTGACCGAGCGTATACCGTATAAGATGTCTGTACAAAATTATGTAGGCTAATCACCCTCAAAATTTGAGAAGATAACTCCAAAGGAATCGAGAGATATGACCTTTTTACTCAACAACTTTAATTGAATTTAGTCTTGATCTCCAATCTGTTGAAATCTCCCTTTTTGGGAAAACGGTCTCAAGACCGTGTAAGGACGTTGACCATGCGTTGACCGTATGAGATTACTGTTCAAAATAATTTTTATTAACATCTCACCAAATTTTATGGACTAATTCCAAACGAGCTAAGAGTTGAAGGGTAATTACTAGGGCTAACCCTAATTGAAATCAGTACTGAAATCACAATGAATTAATTAAGTGTTTTTGGGTTGATTGACCCAAACGGTCTCAAGACCGTTTGGGGATCAACCAAACGGTCTCATGACCGTGTGGGGGATCACCCGAGACCGTATGGAGGTCTGGGGTCAAGTATAGTTGACCAATTGAAGGTACAAACATACCAAATTACATTGCAATTAAGTTTTGATATGATCATCAACTCAATGGATCCAACCTTGAAGAATTTTCACTAGAATCCAAAAGTTGGATGGGCAAACGGTCTCAAGACCGTTTGGAACCCATCCAAACGGTCTCAAGACCGTGTGGTGACAACCCAAGACCGTTTGGAGGTCTATGGTTAAGTTAATTTGATCAATTGAGGGCCCAATTGCAATAGGTTATCGAATTAATTAAAATACTGATTTGTGACTCAATCAAGGTTCAACCCCTATCAAATCATATTAGATTTTGATGAAATCTTGGGCAAAAGGTCTCAAGACCGTGTGGAGTTCATCCACACGATCTCAAGACCGTTTGGGCCAAGTTTGGGCCCAATTGGAGCTCAATTGAAGGGTTCAACCTTGTGTTGAATTACATTGTTGAGTGTTGATGGTTGAACATTGATAGACCTTAACTGAACCGACTTCAACCCTAATTGGATAACAGTTGAGGGACAATTGAGTGACCAATTGGTTAAGGATAACCCTAATTGACTCAATCCATAAGTGGTTACCATGGCTTTGACCATTTGGGGGCTTCAACATTGATAATCATCAACAATTGGAACTTTTGAACCATGTTGAAGGACCAAACAGTTTGAGACCAAGTGGACCAAACAGTCTCAAGACCGTGTGAGGCCTCACGGTCTCAAGACCGTTTGAGACCTCACGGTCTCAAGACCGTTTGAGGTCATACGGTCTCAAGACCGTGTGAGGTCTCACGGTCTCAAGAACGTTTGGGGCCAAACGGTCTCAAGACCGTTTGGACTCAAACGGTCTCAAGATCGAGAGACACCAAACGGTCTCAAACCATGTGAGCTCTCTCGGTCTTGAAGTCAAATTTGCCAAATGGTATTCACCCTCTCTCGACCTTGAAGGTCACATGGTCTTGGAGTCAACCCTAGCAAACGGTCAACCCATCCAAACGGTCTCAAACTGTTTGGAGGATGAAGGTTGAAACCGTTTGAGGTTTTCAAAGGCTGAATTCACTTAACCACTTGAAGGTGTAAATGGTGCTATGATGATCAAATCTAAACCCTAATGATAACCTAGGACATTAGGGGATTAAGTGACTAAAGATTTGAACCATGATGTGATCAATGGGGTAAATTACCAAAATACCCCTAAAGGGTTCAATTGAGTAAAACCTTGTTCAAATCAAACCCTAATCACATGATAGTGATGTGTTGGCTTATGTTAACCAAAGAGGACTTAACCCAACCTGATCTAGAGTGGTGTTATCACCATCTACTAGTACTTTAGAGAGAGAGAGAGTACTTTAAGAGAGAGAAAGTACCCCTTTTTGGGTGGAAACTTAAGTAAAGAACCTTCAATACACATAGATGTGCATGATTAGGGTATGATCCACCTATGTGAGATCATGGAAACCCTAATTATGATATATGATGAATCTTAAGCCAATATGAGAGCATCCATGATGATGTTCCTCATACCAGATGATGATATGAGTTCAATTCACCTTAAATGTGAATAGTAAACCCTAATTTAAGGGTGATGTCATGTAATGTGAATATTAAACCCTAATTCAAGGGTAATGACATGCATTATGAGTATTAAACTCTAATTGATGAGAATCAGAGGACTTAACTCTTATGACAAGAATGGGAAGTGTATTTCTTGTTTTGAATTACCTTTATCAGTTGAACTAACCATGCAGGTCCTGATATGAAGGTGATCATATCCAGGTATGGATGATGATACTGTATTCATTAAAAGCATGTTAAAAGCTTTATGAATAAGTAAGATATCTTGATGCCTGTTCAGTGGCAACCTATGACTTAATGGGCTGTGAGAGCCATGAATACCATCAAGGCCATGCTTTAGAGATGACTTGTGATGAATATAATGAGAAATGATGATTGATGTGAGTTAGGTTTGTTACATTTAGTATTCTCCTTTCATAGCTGTTATGCTATTGTTATTGTTTGAGGAACAATGTATGATGTTAAAAGAATACTGAATGTACCTAACTAATCAAGTATAATGTAGAGCCCTGATCATAGATCCATCATTGTCAGAGATCAAATGATGGTGAAACATGTTTTCCTAAGGGAACTCCTGGATCACATACTATTGAGTATGTGGGGTACATGGATGTGTAGAACCTTACATCCTAGTGTAGGTGATTGATGTAGATGTATAATCCGTCAACCCTTTCACTACAAAACCCTACCGTATCAGTGGATGGTAAACATGAAACCTCCTGATGACGAAGAAAACATAGATATCTGTATCAGTGGAGATAAACATGAAATCTCCTGATGACGAAGAGAGTACAGAACACCACTGTAACTCTAAAATAGCGAAGGACCAGTTTACCCTGGTGAGCTATAAAAGTAGAGACACAAGATGTCCTACAAGTAATCCTCTTACTGACTGAGGAAGGTGAAGGTCATGAGAATCCGGCTCTCTTAATGACCTATGTATGATACTGATGTGACTTCTTAGCGATCAGTTGGAGTATGAGTGGTATGCCTCATCTCCACAGGGCATAATGTTGTTTGTAAAACATAATCAACCACGTAGTATACCTGTTAGAGATAACTACGAGTTAGTTGATTAATGATACACTGTGATAGTGCCTATATTTCTTCATATTTTCGTAAATGTTGAGCTCTTGTTTATAGCTGCAACTTCTATTGAATACTTTGAGAGCCTTACTGTTTAAGTTATTCTTTGATGATATAATAAAGCTTATGGCAGAGAGTTATAACTCTCGCTGGGACAATTATGTAAAATTGTCTCACCCCGTAGACTTCAACTTTTTAGGAGGACGTCGGAGATGGAGGAACCGGTCTACAGGTGATCAGTCTCAGCAGCAGCACCAGGAGCAGTAGTGAAATCTCAGGTGGAGATTTAGCCCGCCATGTGGTGTAGTTAGAGTCAGTCCTATGTGTCCTCTGCACTCTTAGGTCTTGGAGTCTTTTGTTATGTGTTCTTGAGATTTTGTATTTTGATGTATATAATTACTCAAGAAGTAATTATCATGAGATGTAAACAGTTTATCTGTTGTTATGGAAGAAGCTTTTATGGATTCAAGTTCTTGTCTCGAAAAGTTTTAATTTCCCGTGATTTTTGTCTTCCGCTGTTTATCGAATCGCTTCCGCTAAGACAAAAATGTGTTTATTTTGTGGTTTGGAGATCAGAGCTCACAATTAGTGGTATCAGAGCTCTAGGTCAGTTGAGTCTACAGAGGCATAGGACTTAGGATGTCGAGTCTATCTTTAGTACTCCTTCCTTATCTGATAGAATCTTCTGCTCCTCAGGAGAAGAAGATACATAAGAATGGCTGAACCGCATGATGAGTACGTGGCAGAGAGTAGTGCTAGTGCACCTCAAGGCGGTGCAAGGGTTCCAAGAATAGAACAACCTGCACCAGAGTCACCAAGAGAGCCACCCCAGTTTGACCCAGTCGACATGGGTAACCCAGCTGTACAGACAATGTTCGGGCAGTTCATGACTGCCATGACACACATAACCGACAGGATGCCCATGCCTGCACCGAGGGCACCTGTCCAGCCTGAAGGACAAGGTATCGGTAAGACGTTCGAGCGACTTCGTCGTGTCGGAGCTACCGAGTACTTTGGGACTGCCGACCCCGCAGATGCTGACCTATGGTTGACAGAGTTGGAGAAGGCTTTCAGGATTCTTATTATCCCGGAGGCTGAGAAGGTTAGACATGCTGTCTATCTTCTCAAAGGCAGTGCTGGTCACTGGTGGAACATGGAAGAGCAGAAGAGACCTGGAATAGAGTTCTCGTGGGAAGAGTTTCGTCGGGAATTTATCAATAGATATTTTCCAAAGACCTTCCTAGATGAGAAGATCTCTCAGTTTGAGAGATTGAGGCAGGGCATGATGAACATTAGCGAGTATGAAGCTAAGTTCATGGAATTGCTGCGGTTCTGTCCGCACATGGCTGCCACAGATGAGGAAAGAATCAGGAGATTCGAGAAGGGTTTGAATGCTGATATGTCAACCCCTGTGTCTACCTTAGAAAACCGAGAGAGATTCTCTACCTTCGTTGAGTCAGTCTGAAGGATAGAGGGATCTGTGGTTGAGAAGAGGCAAACCCAGAAAAGATATCCACAGTTCCGGGGTTCTTCATCTAGGGATTTCAAGAAACCTAGATTCTCTGCACCTAACCCTCCACCACCCAGATCGAGTTCTCAAACTCAGTGGTCACCAAGCAGAGGTAGAGGACGGAGTCAACCGCTTCATGGAACTCACCGTTCTGCATCGATTTCAGTTACTGGACCACCCCGACCACAACAACAGGAGAGGAGATACTACAACTGTGGTAAGGTGGGACACTTGATGAAGGATTGCCGTTCTAGGCCTGTCAGTGTGACAAAGCCTCCGAGACAGAATCAACAAGGATATCAGAGAATACAATCTCAAGGAGTAGCTCGAGGACGTGGACAAGCGTCTCAAGCTGGATCATCAGCACCACCTCAACACCAGGCGACAACGAGGTTCTATGCTATGAACCCACCAGATGCAGTGGTCAATCCACGGGTAGTGGCAGGTCAGATGAAACTTTTATATCCTGATATGTCTACATCCTGTGTTGTATCTGTTCTGATTGACCCGGGTGCTACGCACTCTTTCATCACTCATAGAGTGATTCGTAACTGCAATGTGACTGTTAGTCATAGGGCAGATAGTTTGTTGTTGGAGACTCCGTTGAGTGGGTCTGCCATTTTGCAGGAGGTATGCTCTCCTTGCATCCTCTTCTTTTCTGACCATCGCATTCAAGTGGATCTTATACCGCTTGATATGCAAGGATTTGATATAATCCTCGGGATGGATACCTTAGAGAGGTATAGAGTTGTCTTGGATTGTGAGTCCAAGTTGGCTGTGTTTGCTGATGAAAGCAGCACATGGATCTTTCAAGGAGAAAGAAAGATTCTGCCCACCTGTCTTGTGTCAGCTATGGTTGCTGATAAGTTGTTGAGGCAAGGATGTTATGCATTCTTAGCCCATGTGGTAGATGTTACCAAGGAAAAGTCCAATCCTGCTGAAGTTCCCATAGTTAGGGAATTTGAGGATGTGTTTCCTGAAGAACTTCCTGGTATACCACCACCTCGGGAGATTGATTTTGAAATCAATCTGATTCCAGATACGAAACCCATAGCCCAGACTCCGTATAGGATGGCGCCTGCCGAGATGGCAGAACTCAAGAAACAGCTTCAAGAGTTACTTGAGAAGGGTTTTATCCGACCGAGCACTTCACCTTGGGGTGCTCCGGTCTTGTTTGTTAAAAAGAAAGATGGGTCAATGCGGTTGTGCATCGACTACAGACAACTCAATAAAGTAACAATAAAGAATAAGTACCCTCTGCCGAGGATTGATGATCTCTTTGATCAGTTGCGTGGTGCAACAGTCTTTTCAAAGATAGACTTGAGGTCTGGATATCATCAACTCCGTATTAAGGATAGTGACATATCCAAGTCTGCCTTTAGGACAAGGTATGGTCACTATGAGTTCACGGTTATGTCGTTTGGACTAACCAATGCACTAGCTGCATTTATGGAACTCATGAATAGAGTTTTTTGACCTTTCCTTGATCAATGTGTTGTCATCTTCATAGATGACATTCTGATCTATAGTAAGGATGCTCAGCAGCATGAGCAGCATCTTCGCCAAGCTTTGGCCTTGCTAAGAGAACACAAGCTGTATGCTAAGTTTAGCAAGTGTGAGTTTTGGCTACCAGAGGTATCCTTTCTTGGACATGTAATATATGCCTCGGGAATTCGTGTTGACCCTACAAAGGTAGAATCTATTCTACAATGGGAACAACCGAAGACACCGACGGAGATTCGAAGTTTCTTGGGGTTAGCTGGCTATTATCGAAGGTTCATTAAGAACTTTAGTTCTATAGCCTTACCTTTGACCAAGTTGACCCGGAAAGATGTTCCTTTTTCTTGGAGTGATAAGTGTCAACAATCTTTCCAGTTGTTGAAGGAGAGGTTGACAAGTTCACCTGTGCTTGTGCTACCTAAACAAGGAAAAGGATATGTAGTCTTCTGTGATGCTTCCAAGAATGGACTTGGATGTGTGTTGATGCAGGATAAACAAGTGATTTCTTTTGCTTCTCGACAGCTTAAGAAACACGAGGAGAATTATCCAACACACGATCTGGAGTTAGCTGCTGTGGTTCATGCCTTGAAAATCTGGAGACATTATCTCTATGGAGAAACATTCCAGATTTTCACAGACCACAAGAACCTTAAGTATACCTTCTCTCAGCACGAGCTTAACATGAGGCAACGTCGTTGGATGGAGTTAATCAAGGACTACGATTGTACAATTGATTACCATCCGGGTAAGGCCAATGTTGTTGCAGATGCCTTGAGTAGGAAATCAGCAACATCAACCATGGATAGGGCACAACTAAACTCTTTAGTATGCTCTAGGAGAGATATGCTTATCTCTTTAAGGCAAGACAATGTACAGTTGAAGGTGTCATTGTTAGCCGGGTTGTTGGCTGAGATGCATATTAAACCTACCTTAAGAGAGCAGATTAAGGAAGCACATGTAGATGATGCTGCAGTTCAGCAGATTAGATCTGAGTATGGAAATGAGAAGCGAGATGGTTTCCATGACTCAGATGACCAAGTAGCCTGTTATAATGGAAGGATGATAGTGTCGGATGTGGATAACTTAAGAAAGTTAGTTCTGGAAGAAGCTCATTCTTCCATGTATGCTATGCATCCAGGGAGCACCAAGATGTATCGTAATTTGAAAGATATGTATTGGTGCCTGGAATGAAGAAGGATGTTGCAGAGTTTGTTCTGAGGTGTCCCGTGTGTCAGCAAGTTAAAGCTGAACACCAGAAGCCTGCAGGAACAATGCAACCTTTACCCATACCACAGTGGAAGTGGGATCATGTGACCATGGACTTTGTTGTTGGTCTACCCAGGACAAGCAAAGGACATGATTCCATTTGGGTAATTGTTGATAGGTTGACTAAGACAACACATTTCTTACCTGTCAAAACAACCTATTCTGCTGAAAGGTTATCACAGTTATATGTTCAAGAGATTGTGCGTTTGCACGGAGTTCCTGTCACAATAGTTTCTGACCGAGGTCCTCAGTTTACAAGTCGTTTTTGGGAACAGTTACACAGAGCCTTAGGCACCAAGCTAAGGTTTAGTACGGCCTTTCATCCACAGACTGATGGACAGTCAGAAAGGACCATACAGACTTTAGAAGACCTTTTGAGAGCATGTGTTCTCCAGTTTACCGGGGGTTGGGATCTACACCTAAGCTTGATAGAGTTTGCCTATAACAATAGCTATCAGCATAGTATTGATATGGCACCTTATGAAGCCTTGTATGGTTGACGTTGTAGATCACCTCTGTATTGGTTCGAGACTGGTGAGCATCAGTTGTTAGGTCCTGATCTTGTGCATCAGACTACAGAGAAGATTAAAGTAATACAACAACAGATTAAGACTGCACATGATAGACAGAAATCTTATGCTGACAAACGTCGTAGACCCTTAGAGTTCCAGGTTGGAGACAGAGTGTATCTCAAGGTCTCGCCTTGGAAAGGAGTCCTTCATTTTGGAAGGAAAGGGAAGTTAGCTCCTAGATTTATGGGGCCTTATCCAATCATCGAACGGATTGGAAAGGTAGCATATAGACTAGAGTTGCCACCAGATTTACAGAGGTTACACCCTGTGTTTCACATTTCTATGCTGAAGAAATGTCACCCAGACACCGAGTCAGTTCTACAACCTATGGAGATAGAATTGAATGATGATATATCTTATGAGGAAGGACCGGTGTCGATCCTTGATAACAAGATTAAAAAGTTAAAGAAGAAAGATATAGGTCTTGTGAAAGTCCTCTGGAACCACCATGGTGTTGAAGAAGCCACTTGGGAACTAGAGGATGAGATGAGAAGAAAGTATCCTGCCCTTTTCTCTTAATATGTCTTATCGATTTCGGGGACGAAATCCTTGTAAGGGGTGGATAATTTGTAACATCCCTGACCTGGGTTATGAGCTAACCCTAGATGTTTTGCCTAAATATGTAATTAAATCCTTGTGAATAACCTTGGGCATGTAATTAAGTTTCTCAAAAACATATATTTCAGTTTTTGCTCCTTTTTATATAAAGTTGTAGCATTGTTTTATATTACAGGGACCTATGTGCAATTTACCCATTTAGAAGGGTTAACTTGCAATCTGCACATGTTGAGATGTTCCTCTGATGTGAGACATCATGAGAATCTTTTTAATAAAGTTTGTGGGATTTCCCAAGCTTGGGCACCAAGGTGCAGCTGTGGAAGCAATCCCGGTACTTGAAACCCTAATTTGGGGTAAAATGCAATTTACCCAATTTGAGGGATGCAAATTGTAAAATACATCATCTAAATGTATCTTTTAAGACTCTCATCATCATTAGAGAAGAAATGATGAAGAGGTCACTTCAATTGATTAATCAAGCAATGAAAACACCTTTGTGATTGAATAATCACGGTGTACGTACAATAGCCTTCTATGTATGTACCTTAAGTTATAGGTTGATCTTCTTTGCTCTCATTTCTTGGCCTATAAGAAAAGTTGTCCTTAGGATTAAGAAGAGAGGACGAGCAAAGAAGGATGGAGGGACTTAGTTGAAATTATGGAAAACTCATGAGCTAATGTTGGAAATCCCACCCCAAGTATATATACCTTCAACTTCACTTAGCAAGGAACCTCTCCTTTCGTTCCTTTCACTGTTCTTTTCAACCAAACTGACTAAGGAGAGCTTGGAGCTCAGGAGGACGATCAAAGGTGTGCAAGGTAGGTTTGGATCCCTCCTTCTGCCTAATTTCATGGTTAGAATTCGAATTCAAGGCCAAATTGATGACTAGCTCCCTTAACTCTACCTTTCTAGCCATCTTTTCTCAACTTTCCTTGGAAGGATCACCTTGTCCGACCTGTGGAAACTCAAGGACGCCATTAAAAGCTTGGAGCTCGAAAGCTTGGAGCTCAAGGAGCAAGCTTTAGGCGGGTTTTATAACTCTAAACCCATGATTTGTTATATACATCTTGTTTATGCATGTAGATGATAGTTCTTCTTCTTCTCTACTTTCCTTTGCTACTTTGCAAGCAAATCTGTGGGAAATCCTTGCTGTTCTTGAGCTAGGAGATGAAGGCGTTATTTCCAAGGTTAATCCACCGCTTTTCACTTTACCAAACGGTCTCTACCTTTGGCTCTCTCGGTCTCAAGACCGTGTGGTGAGCAAACGGTCTTAAGACCGAGTGAGGGAAAACTGTCTTCAAGACCGTTTAACCCCATTGACCGAGCGTAGACTGTATATGATTTCTGTACAAAATTATGTAGTATAATCACCCTAAAAAGTTGAGAAGATAACTCCAAAGGAATCGAGAGATATGACCTTTTTACTCAACAACTTTAATTGAATTTAGTCCTGATCTCCAATCTGTTGAAATCGCCCTTTTTGGGCAAACGGTCTCAAGACCGTGTAAGGACGTTGACCATGCGTTGACCGTATGAGATTACTGTTCAAAATAATTTTTATTAACAACTCACCAAATTTTATGGACTAATTCCAAACGAGCTAAGAGTTGAAGGGTAATTACTAGGGCTAACCCTAATTGAAATCAGTACTGAAATCACAATGAATTAATTAAGTGTTTTTGGGTTGATTGACCCAAACGGTCTCAAGACCGTTTGGGGATCAACCAAACGGTCTCAAGACCGTGTGGGGGATCACCCAAGACCGTATGGAGGTCTGGGGTCAAGTATAGTTGACCAATTGAAGGTACAAACATACCAAATTACATTGCAATTAAGTTTTGATATGATCATCAACTCAATGGATCCAACCTTGAAGAATTTTCATTAGAATCCAAAAGTTGGATGGGAAAACGGTCTCAAGACCATTTGGAACCCATCCAAACGGTCTCAAGACCGTGTGGTGACAACCCAAGACCGTTTGGAGCTCTAGGGTTAAGTTAATTTGATCAATTGAGGGCCCAATTGCAATAGGTTATCGAATTAATTAAAATACTGATTTGTGACTCAATCAAGGTTCAACCCCTATCAAATCATATTAGATTTTGATGAAATCTTGGGCAAACGGTCTCAAGACCGTGTGGAGTTCATCCACACGATCTCAAGACCGTTTGGGCCAAGTTTGGGCCAAATTGGAGCTCAATTGAAGGGTTCAACCTTGTGTTGAATTACATTGTTGAGTGTTGATGGTTGAACATTGATAGACCTTAACTGAACCGACTTCAACCCTAATTGGATAACAGTTGAGGGACAATTGAGTGACCAATTGGTTAAGGATAACCCTAATTTACTCAATCCATAAGTGGTTACCATGGCTTTGACCATTTGGGAGCTTCAACATTGATAATCATCAACAATTGGAACTTTTGAACCATGTTGAAGGACCAAACGGTTTGAGACCAAGTGGACCAAACGGTCTCAAGACCGTGTGAGGCCTCACAGTCTCAAGACCGTTTGAGACCTCACAGTCTCAAGACTGTTTGAGGTCACACGGTCTCAAGACCGTGTGAGGTCTCACGCTCTCAAGACCGTTTGGGGCCAAACGGTCTCAAGACCGTTTGGACTCAAACGGCCTCAAGATTGAGAGACACCAAACGGTCTCAAACCATGTGAGCTCTCTCGGTCTTGAAGTCAAAGTTGCCAAACGGTCTTCACCCTCTCTCGACCTTGAAGGTCACATGGTCTTGGAGTCAACCCTAGCAAATGGTCAACCCATCCAAACGGTCTCAAACCGTTTGGAGGATGAAGGTTGAAACCGTTTGAGGTTTTCAAAGGCTGAATTCACTTATCCACTTGAAGGTGTAAATGGTGCTATGATGATCAAATCTAAACCCTAATGATAACCTAGGACATTAGGGGATTAAGTGACTAACGAATTGAACCATGATGTGATCAATGGGGTAAATTACCAAAATACCCCTGAAGGGTTCAATTGAGTAAAACCTTGTTCAAATCAAACCCTAATCACATGATAGTGATGTGTTGGCTTATGTTAACCAAAGAGGACTTAACCCAACCTGATCTAGAGTGGTGTTATCACCATCTACTATTACTTTAGAGAGAGAGAGAGAGTACTTTAAGAGAGAGAAAGTACCCCTTTTTGGGTGGAAACTTAAGTAAAGAACCTTCAATACACATAGATGTGCATGATTAGGGTATGATCCACCTATGTGAGATCATGGAAACCCTAATTATGATATATGATGAATCTTAAGCCAATATGAGAGCATCCATGATGATGTTCCTCATACCAGATGATGATATGAGTTCAATTCACCTTAAATGTGAATAGTAAACCCTAATTTAAGGGTGATGTCATGTAATGTGAATAGTAAACCTTAATTCAAGGGTAATGACATGCATTATGAGTATTAAACTCTAATTGATGAGAATCAGAGGACTTAACTCTTATGACAAGAGTGGGAAGTGTATTTCTTGTTTTGAATTACCTTTATCAGTTGAACTAACCATGCAGGTCCTGATATGAAGGTGATCATATCCAGGTATGGATGATGATACTGTATTCATTAAAAGCATGTTAAAAGCTTTATGAATAAGTAAGATATCTTGATGCCTGGTCAGTGGCAACCTATGACTTAATGGGCTGTGAGAGCCATGAATACCATCAAGGCCATGCTTTAGAGATGACTTGTGATGAATATAATGAGAAATGATGATTGATGTGAGTTAGGTTTGTTACATTTAGTATTCTCCTTTCATAGCTGTTATGCTATTGTTATTGTTTGAGGAACAATGTATGATGTTAAAAGAATACTGAATGTACCTAACTAATCAAGTATAATGTAGAGCCCTGATCATAGATCCATCATTGTCAGAGATCAAATGATGGTGAAACAGGTTTTCCTAAGGGAACTCCTGGATCACATACTATTGAGTATGTGGGGTACATGGATGTGTAGAACCTTACATCCTAGTGTAGGTGATTGATGTAGATGTATAATCCGTCAACCCTTTCACTACAAAACCCTACCGTATCAGTGGATGGTAAACATGAAACCTCCTGATGACGAAGAAAACATAGATATCCGTATCAGTGGAGATAAACATGAAATCTCCTGATGACGAAGAGAGTACAGAACGCCACTGTAACTCTAAAATAGCGAAGGACCAGTTTACCCTGGTGAGCTATAAAAGTAGAGACACAAGATGTCCTACAAGTAATCCTCTTACTGACTGAGGAAGGTGAAGGTCATGAGAATCCGGCTCTCTTAATGACCTATGTATGATACTGATGTGACTTCTTAGCGATCAGTTGGAGTATGAGTGGTATGCCTCATCTCCACATGGCATAATGTTGTTTGTAAAACATAATCAACCACGTAGTATACCTGTTAGAGATAACTACGAGTTAGTTGATTAATGATACACTGTGATAGTGCCTATATTTCTTCATATTTTCGTAAATGTTGAGCTCTTGTTTATAGCTGCAACTTCTATTGAATACTTTGAGAGCCTTACTGTTTAAGTTATTCTTTGATGATATAATAAAGCTTATGGCAGAGAGTTATAACTCTCGCTGGGACAATTATGTAAAATTGTCTCACCCCGTAGACTTCAACTTTTTAGGAGGACGTCGGAGATGGAGGAACCGGTCTACAGGTGATCAGTCTCAGCAGCAGCACCAGGAGCAGTAGTGAAATCTCAGGTGGAGATTTAGCCCGCCATGTGGTGTAGTTAGAGTCAGTCCTATGTGTCCTCTGCACTCTTAGGTCTTGGAGTCTTTTGTTATGTGTTCTTGAGATTTTGTATTTTGATGTATATAATTACTCAAGAAGTAATTATCATGAGATGTAAACAGTTTATCTGTTGTTATGGAAGAAGCTTTTATGGATTCAAGTTCTTGTCTCGAAAAGTTTTAATTTCCCGTGATTTTTGTCTTCCGCTGTTTATCGAATCGCTTCCGCTAAGACAAAAATGTGTTTATTTTGTGGTTTGGAGATCAGAGCTCACAATTAGTGGTATCAGAGCTCTAGGTCAGTTGAGTCTACAGAGGCATAGGACTTAGGATGTCGAGTCTATCTTTAGTACTCCTTCCTTATCTGATAGAATCTTCTGCTCCTCAGGAGAAGAAGATACATAAGAATGGCTGAACCACATGATGAGTACGTGGCAGAGAGTAGTGCTAGTGCACCTCAAGGCGGTGCAAGGGTTCCAAGAATAGAACAACCTGCACCAGAGTCACCAAGAGAGCCACCCCAGTTTGACCCAGTCGACATGGGTAACCCAGCTGTACAGACAATGTTCGGGCAGTTCATGACTGCCATGACACACATAACCGACAGGATGCCCATGCCTGCACCGAGGGCACCTGTCCAGCCTGAAGGACAAGGTATCGGTAAGACGTTCGAGCGACTTCGTCGTGTCGGAGCTACCGAGTACTTTGGGACTGCCGACCCCGCAGATGCTGACCTATGGTTGACAGAGTTGGAGAAGGCTTTCAGGATTCTTATTATCCCGGAGGCTGAGAAGGTTAGACATGCTGTCTATCTTCTCAAAGGCAGTGCTGGTCACTGGTGGAACATGGAAGAGCAGAAGAGACCTGGAATAGAGTTCTCGTGGGAAGAGTTTCGTCGGGAATTTATCAATAGATATTTTCCAAAGACCTTCCTAGATGAGAAGATCTCTCAGTTTGAGAGATTGAGGCAGGGCATGATGAACATTAGCGAGTATGAAGCTAAGTTCATGGAATTGCTGCGGTTCTGTCCGCACATGGCTGCCACAGATGAGGAAAGAATCAGGAGATTCGAGAAGGGTTTGAATGCTGATATGTCAACCCCTGTGTCTACCTTAGAAAACCGAGAGAGATTCTCTACCTTCGTTGAGTCAGTCTGAAGGATAGAGGGATCTGTGGTTGAGAAGAGGCAAACCCAGAAAAGATATCCACAGTTCCGGGGTTCTTCATCTAGGGATTTCAAGAAACCTAGATTCTCTACACCTAACCCTCCACCACCCAGATCGAGTTCTCAAACTCAGTGGTCACCAAGCAGAGGTAGAGGACGGAGTCAACCGCTTCATGGAACTCACCGTTCTGCATCGATTTCAGTTACTGGACCACCCCGACCACAACAACAGGAGAGGAGATACTACAACTGTGGTAAGGTGGGACACTTGATGAAGGATTGCCGTTCTAGGCCTGTCAGTGTGACAAAGCCTCCGAGACAGAATCAACAAGGATATCAGAGAATACAATCTCAAGGAGTAGCTCGAGGACGTGGACAAGCGTCTCAAGCTGGATCATCAGCACCACCTCAACACCAGGCGACAACGAGGTTCTATGCTATGAACCCACCAGATGCAGTGGTCAATCCACGGGTAGTGGCAGGTCAGATGAAACTTTTATATCCTGATATGTCTACATCCTGTGTTGTATCTGTTCTGATTGACCCGGGTGCTACGCACTCTTTCATCACTCATAGAGTGATTCGTAACTGCAATGTGACTGTTAGTCATAGGGCAGATAGTTTGTTGTTGGAGACTCCGTTGAGTGGGTCTGCCATTTTGCAGGAGGTATGCTCTCCTTGCATCCTCTTCTTTTCTGACCATCGCATTCAAGTGGATCTTATACCGCTTGATATGCAAGGATTTGATATAATCCTCGGGATGGATACCTTAGAGAGGTATAGAGTTGTCTTGGATTGTGAGTCCAAGTTGGCTGTGTTTGCTGATGAAAGCAGCACATGGATCTTTCAAGGAGAAAGAAAGATTCTGCCCACCTGTCTTGTGTCAGCTATGGTTGCTGATAAGTTGTTGAGGCAAGGATGTTATGCATTCTTAGCCCATGTGGTAGATGTTACCAAGGAAAAGTCCAATCCTGCTGAAGTTCCCATAGTTAGGGAATTTGAGGATGTGTTTCCTGAAGAACTTCCTGGTATACCACCACCTCGGGAGATTGATTTTGAAATCAATCTGATTCCAGATACGAAACCCATAGCCCAGACTCCGTATAGGATGGCGCCTGCCGAGATGGCAGAACTCAAGAAACAGCTTCAAGAGTTACTTGAGAAGGGTTTTATCCGACCGAGCACTTCACCTTGGGGTGCTCCGGTCTTGTTTGTTAAAAAGAAAGATGGGTCAATGCGGTTGTGCATCGACTACAGACAACTCAATAAAGTAACAATAAAGAATAAGTACCCTCTGCCGAGGATTGATGATCTCTTTGATCAGTTGCGTGGTGCAACAGTCTTTTCAAAGATAGACTTGAGGTCTGGATATCATCAACTCCGTATTAAGGATAGTGACATATCCAAGTCTGCCTTTAGGACAAGGTATGGTCACTATGAGTTCACGGTTATGTCGTTTGGACTAACCAATGCACTAGCTGCATTTATGGAACTCATGAATAGAGTTTTTTGACCTTTCCTTGATCAATGTGTTGTCATCTTCATAGATGACATTCTGATCTATAGTAACGATGCTCAGCAGCATGAGCAGCATCTTCGCCAAGCTTTGGCCTTGCTAAGAGAACACAAGCTGTATGCTAAGTTTAGCAAGTGTGAGTTTTGGCTACCAGAGGTATCCTTTCTTGGACATGTAATATATGCCTCGGGAATTCGTGTTGACCCTACAAAGGTAGAATCTATTCTACAATGGGAACAACCGAAGACACCGACGGAGATTCGAAGTTTCTTGGGGTTAGCTGGCTATTATCGAAGGTTCATTAAGAACTTTAGTTCTATAGCCTTACCTTTGACCAAGTTGACCCAGAAAGATGTTCCTTTTTCTTGGAGTGATAAGTGTCAACAATCTTTCCAGTTGTTGAAGGAGAGGTTGACAAGTTCACCTGTGCTTGTGCTACCTAAACAAGGAAAAGGATATGTAGTCTTCTGTGATGCTTCCAAGAATGGACTTGGATGTGTGTTGATGCAGGATAAACAAGTGATTTCTTTTGCTTCTCGACAGCTTAAGAAACACGAGGAGAATTATCCAACACACGATCTGGAGTTAGCTGCTGTGGTTCATGCCTTGAAAATCTGGAGACATTATCTCTATGGAGAAACATTCCAGATTTTCACAGACCACAAGAACCTTAAGTATACCTTCTCTCAGCACGAGCTTAACATGAGGCAACGTCGTTGGATGGAGTTAATCAAGGACTACGATTGTACAATTGATTACCATCCGGGTAAGGCCAATGTTGTTGCAGATGCCTTGAGTAGGAAATCAGCAACATCAACCATGGATAGGGCACAACTAAACTCTTTAGTATGCTCTAGGAGAGATATGCTTATCTCTTTAAGGCAAGACAATGTACAGTTGAAGGTGTCATTGTTAGCCGGGTTGTTGGCTGAGATGCATATTAAACCTACCTTAAGAGAGCAGATTAAGGAAGCACATGTAGATGATGCTGCAGTTCAGCAGATTAGATCTGAGTATGGAAATGAGAAGCGAGATGGTTTCCATGACTCAGATGACCAAGTAGCCTGTTATAATGGAAGGATGATAGTGTCGGATGTGGATAACTTAAGAAAGTTAGTTCTGGAAGAAGCTCATTCTTCCATGTATGCTATGCATCCAGGGAGCACCAAGATGTATCGTAATTTGAAAGATATGTATTGGTGCCTGGAATGAAGAAGGATGTTGCAGAGTTTGTTCTGAGGTGTCCCGTGTGTCAGCAAGTTAAAGCTGAACACCAGAAGCCTGCAGGAACAATGCAACCTTTACCCATACCACAGTGGAAGTGGGATCATGTGACCATGGACTTTGTTGTTGGTCTACCCAGGACAAGCAAAGGACATGATTCCATTTGGGTAATTGTTGATAGGTTGACTAAGACAACACATTTCTTACCTGTCAAAACAACCTATTCTGCTGAAAGGTTATCACAGTTATATGTTCAAGAGATTGTGCGTTTGCACGGAGTTCCTGTCACAATAGTTTCTGACCGAGGTCCTCAGTTTACAAGTCGTTTTTGGGAACAGTTACACAGAGCCTTAGGCACCAAGCTAAGGTTTAGTACGGCCTTTCATCCACAGACTGATGGACAGTCAGAAAGGACCATACAGACTTTAGAAGACCTTTTGAGAGCATGTGTTCTCCAGTTTACCGGGGGTTGGGATCTACACCTAAGCTTGATAGAGTTTGCCTATAACAATAGCTATCAGCATAGTATTGATATGGCACCTTATGAAGCCTTGTATGGTTGACGTTGTAGATCACCTCTGTATTGGTTCGAGACTGGTGAGCATCAGTTGTTAGGTCCTGATCTTGTGCATCAGACTATAGAGAAGATTAAAGTAATACAACAACAGATTAAGACTGCACATGATAGACAGAAATCTTATGCTGACAAACGTCGTAGACCCTTAGAGTTCCAGGTTGGAGACAGAGTGTATCTCAAGGTCTCGCCTTGGAAAGGAGTCCTTCGTTTTGGAAGGAAAGGGAAGTTAGCTCCTAGATTTATGGGGCCTTATCCAATCATCGAACGGATTGGAAAGGTAGCATATAGACTAGAGTTGCCACCAGAGTTACAGAGGTTACACCCTGTGTTTCACATTTCTATGCTGAAGAAATGTCACCCAGACACCGAGTCAGTTCTACAACCTATGGAGATAGAATTGAATGATGATATATCTTATGAGGAAGGACCGGTGTCGATCCTTGATAACAAGATTAAAAAGTTAAAGAAGAAAGATATAGGTCTTGTGAAAGTCCTCTGGAACCACCATGGTGTTGAAGAAGCCACTTGGGAACTAGAGGATGAGATGAGAAGAAAGTATCCTGCCCTTTTCTCTTAATATGTCTTATCGATTTCGGGGACGAAATCCTTGTAAGGGGTGGATAATTTGTAACATCCCTGACCTGGGTTATGAGCTAACCCTAGATGTTTTGCCTAAATATGTAATTAAATCCTTGTGAATAACCTTGGGCATGTAATTAAGTTTCTCAAAAACATATATTTCAGTTTTTGCTCCTTTTTATATAAAGTTGTAGCATTGTTTTATATTACAGGGACCTATGTGCAATTTACCCATTTAGAAGGGTTAACTTGCAATCTGCACATGTTGAGATGTTCCTCTGATGTGAGACATCATGAGAATCTTTTTAATAAAGTTTGTGGGATTTCCCAAGCTTGGGCACCAAGGTGCAGCTGTGGAAGCAATCCCGGTACTTGAAACCCTAATTTGGGGTAAAATGCAATTTACCCAATTTGAGGGATGCAAATTGTAAAATACATCATCTAAATGTATCTTTTAAGACTCTCATCATCATTAGAGAAGAAATGATGAAGAGGTCACTTCAATTGATTAATCAAGCAATGAAAACACCTTTGTGATTGAATAATCACGGTGTACGTACAATAGCCTTCTATGTATGTACCTTAAGTTATAGGTTGATCTTCTTTGCTCTCATTTCTTGGCCTATAAGAAAAGTTGTCCTTAGGATTAAGAAGAGAGGACGAGCAAAGAAGGATGGAGGGACTTGGTTGAAATTATGGAAAACTCATGAGCTAATGTTGGAAATCCCACCCCAAGTATATATACCTTCAACTTCACTTAGCAAGGAACCTCTCCTTTCGTTCCTTTCACTGTTCTTTTCAACCAAACTGACTAAGGAGAGCTTGGAGCTCAGGAGGACGATCAAAGGTGTGCAAGGTAGGTTTGGATCCCTCCTTTTGCCTAATTTCATGGTTAGAATTCGAATTCAAGGCCAAATTGATGACTAGCTCCCTTAACTCTACCTTTCTAGCCATCTTTTCTCAACTTTCCTTGGAAGGATCACCTTGTCCGACCTGTGGAAACTCAAGGACGCCATTAAAAGCTTGGAGCTCGAAAGCTTGGAGCTCAAGGAGCAAGCTTTAGGCGGGTTTTATAACTCTAAACCCATGATTTGTTATATACATCTTGTTTATGCATGTAGATGATAGTTCTTCTTCTTCTCTACTTTCCTTTGCTACTTTGCAAGCAAATCTGTGGGAAATCCTTGCTGTTCTTGAGCTAGGAGATGAAGGCGTTATTTCCAAGGTTAATCCACCGCTTTTCACTTTACCAAACGGTCTCTACCTTTGGCTCTCTCGGTCTCAAGACCGTGTGGTGAGCAAACGGTCTTAAGACCGAGTGAGGGAAAACTATCTTCAAGACCATTTAACCCCGTTGACCGAGCGTAGACCGTATATGATTTCTGTACAAAATTATGTAGTATAATCACCCTAAAAATTTGAGAAGATAACTCCAAAGGAATCGAGAGATATGACCTTTTTACTCAACAACTTTAATTGAATTTAGTCCTGATCTCCAATCTGTTGAAATCGCCCTTTTTGGGCAAACGGTCTCAAGACCGTGTAAGGACGTTGACCATGCGTTGACCGTATGAGATTACTGTTCAAAATAATTTTTATTAACAACTCACCAAATTTTATGGACTAATTCCAAACGAGCTAAGAGTTGAAGGGTAATTACTAGGGCTAACCCTAATTGAAATCAGTACTGAAATCACAATGAATTAATTAAGTGTTTTTGGGTTGATTGACCCAAACGGTCTCAAGACCGTTTGGGGATCAACCAAACGGTCTCAAGACCGTGTGGGGGATCACCCAAGACCGTATGGAGGTCTGGGGTCAAGTATAGTTGACCAATTGAAGGTACAAACATACCAAATTACATTGCAATTAAGTTTTGATATGATCATCAACTCAATGGATCCAACCTTGAAGAATTTTCATTAGAATCCAAAAGTTGGATGGGAAAACGGTCTCAAGACCGTTTGGAACCCATCCAAACGGTCTCAAGACCGTGTGGTGACAACCCAAGACCGTTTGGAGCTCTAGGGTTAAGTTAATTTGATCAATTGAGGGCCCAATTGCAATAGGTTATCGAATTAATTAAAATACTGATTTGTGACTCAATCAAGGTTCAACCCCTATCAAATCATATTAGATTTTGATGAAATCTTGGGCAAACGGTCTCAAGACCGTGTGGAGTTCATCCACACGATCTCAAGACCGTTTGGGCCAAGTTTGGGCCAAATTGGAGCTCAATTGAAGGGTTCAACCTTGTGTTGAATTACATTGTTGAGTGTTGATGGTTGAACATTGATAGACCTTAACTGAACCGACTTCAACCCTAATTGGATAACAGTTGAGGGACAATTGAGTGACCAATTGGTTAAGGATAACCCTAATTTAATCAATCCATAAGTGGTTACCATGGCTTTGACCATTTGGGAGCTTCAACATTGATAATCATCAACAATTGGAACTTTTGAACCATGTTGAAGGACCAAACGGTTTGAGACCAAGTGGACCAAACGGTCTCAAGACCGTGTGAGGCCTCACAGTCTCAAGACCGTTTGAGACCTCACAGTCTCAAGACTGTTTGAGGTCACACGGTCTCAAGACCGTGTGAGGTCTCACGGTCTCAAGACCGTTTGGGGCCAAACGGTCTCAAGACCGTTTGGACTCAAACGGCCTCAAGATTGAGAGACACCAAACGGTCTCAAACCATGTGAGCTCTCTCAGTCTTGAAGTCAAAGTTGCCAAACGGTCTTCACCCTCTCTCGACCTTGAAGGTCACATGGTCTTGGAGTCAACCCTAGCAAATGGTCAACCCATCCAAACGGTCTCAAACCGTTTGGAGGATGAAGGTTGAAACCGTTTGAGGTTTTCAAAGGCTGAATTCACTTAACCACTTGAAGGTGTAAATGGTGCTATGATGATCAAATCTAAACCCTAATGATAACCTAGGACATTAGGGGATTAAGTGACTAACGAATTGAACCATGATGTGATCAATGGGGTAAATTACCAAAATACCCCTGAAGGGTTCAATTGAGTAAAACCTTGTTCAAATCAAACCCTAATCACATGATAGTGATGTGTTGGCTTATGTTAACCAAAGAGGACTTAACCCAACCTGATCTAGAGTGGTGTTATCACCATCTACTATTACTTTAGAGAGAGAGAGAGAGAGTACTTTAAGAGAGAGAAAGTACCCCTTTTTGGGTGGAAACTTAAGTAAAGAACCTTCAATACACATAGATGTGCATGATTAGGGTATGATCCACCTATGTGAGATCATGGAAACCCTAATTATGATATATGATGAATCTTAAGCCAATATGAGAGCATCCATGATGATGTTCCTCATACCAGATGATGATATGAGTTCAATTCACCTTAAATGTGAATAGTAAACCCTAATTTAAGGGTGATGTCATGTAATGTGAATAGTAAACCTTAATTCAAGGGTAATGACATGCATTATGAGTATTAAACTCTAATTGATGAGAATCAGAGGACTTAACTCTTATGACAAGAGTGGGAAGTGTATTTCTTGTTTTGAATTACCTTTATCAGTTGAACTAACCATGCAGGTCCTGATATGAAGGTGATCATATCCAGGTATGGATGATGATACTGTATTCATTAAAAGCATGTTAAAAGCTTTATGAATAAGTAAGATATCTTGATGCCTGGTCAGTGGCAACCTATGACTTAATGGGCTGTGAGAGCCATGAATACCATCAAGGCCATGCTTTAGAGATGACTTGTGATGAATATAATGAGAAATGATGATTGATGTGAGTTAGGTTTGTTACATTTAGTATTCTCCTTTCATAGCTGTTATGCTATTGTTATTGTTTGAGGAACAATGTATGATGTTAAAAGAATACTGAATGTACCTAACTAATCAAGTATAATGTAGAGCCCTGATCATAGATCCATCATTGTCAGAGATCAAATGATGGTGAAACAGGTTTTCCTAAGGGAACTCCTGGATCACATACTATTGAGTATGTGGGGTACATGGATGTGTAGAACCTTACATCCTAGTGTAGGTGATTGATGTAGATGTATAATCCGTCAACCCTTTCACTACAAAACCCTACCGTATCAGTGGATGGTAAACATGAAACCTCCTGATGACGAAGAAAACATAGATATCCGTATCAGTGGAGATAAACATGAAATCTCCTGATGACGAAGAGAGTACAGAACGCCACTGTAACTCTAAAATAGCGAAGGACCAGTTTACCCTGGTGAGCTATAAAAGTAGAGACACAAGATGTCCTACAAGTAATCCTCTTACTGACTGAGGAAGGTGAAGGTCATGAGAATCCGGCTCTCTTAATGACCTATGTATGATACTGATGTGACTTCTTAGCGATCAGTTGGAGTATGAGTGGTATGCCTCATCTCCACAGGGCATAATGTTGTTTGTAAAACATAATCAACCACGTAGTATACCTGTTAGAGATAACTACGAGTTAGTTGATTAATGATACACTGTGATAGTGCTTATATTTCTTCATATTTTCATAAATGTTGAGCTCTTGTTTATAGCTGCAACTGCTATTGAATACTTTGAGAGCCTTACTGTTTAAGTTATTCTTTGATGATATAATAAAGCTTCTGGCGGAGAGTTATAACTCTCGCTGAGACAATTATGTAAAATTGTCTCACCCCGTAGACTTCAACTTTTTAGGAGGACGTCGGAGACGGAGGAACCGGTCTACAGGTGATCAGTCTCAGCAGCAGCACCAGGAGCAGCAGTGAAATCTCAGGTGGAGATTTAGGCTGCCATGTGGTGTAGTTAGAGTCAGTCCTATGTGTCCTCTGTACTCTCAGGTCTTGGAGTCTTTTGTTATGTGTTCTTGAGATTTTGTATTTTGATGTATATAATTACTCAAGAAGTAATTATCATGAGATGTAAACAGTTTATATGTTGTTATGGAAGAAGCTTTTATGGATTCAAGTTCTTGTCTCAAAAAGTTTTAATTTCCCGTGATTTTTGTCTTCCGCTGTTTATCGAATCGCTTCCGCTAAGACAAAAACGTGTTTATTTTGTGGTTTGGAGATCAGAGCTCACACTTATACCACCATATGTCCTTCTAGAAGTTTGTGGTCTCCCCATTCATCAGCATAATCTATGAGTGGTCTTGAATCATATTCTTGAGTGCAAGTCCTTTTTTTTAAAAATATGATAAAAGGGTTCCTTTTTATTAGACAAATAAATGACAACTCATTTTTATTAAAAATATGATCAAATATAAAAATGATTTCAAATCATTTTGTTTGAGATATATCTCATGAGTTCTTAGAATAGTGATCCAAATATCTACTATGATCAAGACGAAAATCCAAAACTCAATAATAGTTCCAAAAATGGTAAAGGGTTGATTCAAAATAGATGTGTTGTCAATACATACTTCATTTGAGACCACATGATTAAGAACAAATTCACTAAAGAGGTCGTACATAATCCTAAACCCAATTCTACTGAGTCCCAAACACTCAATAGTTCAATCAAACAACATCAATAAAATCATACGTCAAGATAGGTTCCCATCAAATGTTCACCCATGTTGTATATGTCTAGAAATATCTTCAATTACCCATCAACCTCATCCTTATGTTGAAATCATGAAGACGCTTGCCAAAAGGGGAATCAGACATATTTGTGTTTGTGTTGGAATGTGTAACATTTTTAATGAATTTTCAATATTATAGAGCTATAACAAAAGGAATGTGTGGGCGCCCAAGAGATGTGCTCCTATAAAAATATCTTATCGTAAAACTTCACATTAACATTCTTGAATCCCTCCTCCTCCTCCTTTAATCAATTTCAAGTGGTGTCATGAATGAGAAGTTGAGATTGATGATCCCCATCATCATCTATTCACTCTTGCTGATATGTAGCACATGTTATCGCCTTGTTTGGGCTTGTATAAGTCTGTTATTGCATGAATATTTTATAGTTTTTCATTTCCTCTTCTCTTTGTGAGATAGGTAATACATATATAATGAGTGTGTGAGGATGTCTATAACCTTCCTCACATTTAATCTAATGACATTTTTAGATCTTGTATTACATATCTTATATATCTACTTTATTAGTTAGGGTTTTATTACTAGTTTGTATGTTTTCCCTTGTAAACATGGTGGTGACTCCTCTGATCTTCTTCTTCATAATTCTTTGATTGTGTGATAAGACTCTTTATATTTTCATGCAGTGGAAGTAGACTGGCAAGGAAAGTCTACTTGGGACAATATTGAAGTTGATAATTACTCTGATGGGAGTCGATAGTTGACCTTTTCACATTTTTATAATCCAATAGAATGAACATGTAATGGATAAACACGTGTTGCTGGAAGCTTCCATGCATGCACCCCAGACATCCCTTCTGTCAAACACAAAATTTCACGAACACTTAGAGGGAGCGTAGCATTTGCACCTATACTCATTTTAACTTAAGTTGTTTGGTCAAGGAAGCTAAAACTAGTAGTCTTTCAGTCAAAAATCTATCAAGAAAAAGGCGTTTGTCATTTTGTGTGCTCCCTTCTTTTAGCCTAGACGGTCACAAGAACTCATGTATCTCGACCCAAAATTTTCACTCGATCCACAACATGTGTGAAAGTCTATCTTCTATCAGTGACCTTTTACATATTTCTATAATCCAATAGGACATACATGCATGTCTTTGGCTTTATGAAACCTAGACAATATGACATCTTATAGCTTCATGCATGCCTTAAAGCCTAGTAAAGCCTATGAAATGTATTTCCCTTGATCTCAAAATATTTTTCTCTTATGATCAAGAGAGTGTGTGCATGTACAAAGGGCGGGATCCGAGAGGGGATACAATCCTTACTTATTATAAGAAATACAAAATGCAAACCACGTCCACACAAAATCAACAAAATACAATGTACATAAGTAAAAGGGGGTGCATGCTATTTCCTCAAAAAGTATGGTAACGAAATAATGTATTAGTGGAAAAAGGTGGACTATACTATTACAAAAAATGATCACTACTCGACAATGGGTCCTCAATGGGACAATTAACAAAATAGGAAATCTAGACTAAAGGGATCAAGTTCAATGGGAAACATGGCCATCAGAATCCTTCCAGAAGCTAAATCTGAGCAACAACTCCTACATCCTTATCCTTGGACTGTCCAACCTCTAGTCAGGTTGAAGGCAACACCTGGAAGAAGAAAACAATAAAAGAAAGGGATCCTACCATAAACTAAGTATGTGCAGAGTAAATACACTCGAGAATTACTGAAGGAGATTTCAAATAAGGAGGATTTCAATTATCAAGGAATTAAAGAGAGTGCTTACAATAGATTTAATAGGTCAAGTAAATGAGGCATTTAATAATATCCAAGATGATTAACAAAAGAGCTTCTTGCCAGAAAAAAGTTTATATTAATATATTTCAAGCGTAAGCAGTGCATGTTAAAACAATTAGACTAACATTATTTAAGTATGGATGATGCCCATAAAATATTAAGCATAAAGTATTGGGTGGTTTAAATAATTTTATTCTATTGTACAAGAAAAAAATGTTGAGGCAAGATGTATGTTCAATTTGTTCAATTTAAATCAAACAAGGAGAGATGAGAACATCCATATATAACCCATTGGTTAGAGGACCATAAATAATGACTCCATATGATGTTAGTAACGAGTCAAGGAATTAACTAAGAATAAAATGAGTATCAATAATAGAATTAAACGAAGGACGATCATATTCAAGGTACATGCCTCATATAGGAATTCATGGTTTCAGTTGTTATAATGCCAAAATAAATTGAGTAGATGCACATACCTTATTCCTGGTCCTAGATCAACATAAAACCTAGTGAGGTTCTTCAACAAGGGTTTTCACACCTAAACATAAATGTTGTACTAATTAGGTCTTATACATGTATCAAATTTGATACCCTAAAAACCAACTCTTTAAAATATTAGAATTAGATTTCAAAACCTCTTTAGATAAATACCTATGATCTATCTTAGATATGCTTATTGATCATGTTTAGGGTGTTTTTCTGATTTGCGCTATGCTTGAGGGCCTATGTACAAAATGCTTTATGTTTTAGGGTTTCCTTGAATTTTGCACATGGAGTATTTGCTTTTTGTTCTCTCTCTCTCTCTTGTTTTGTAAGGCTCCTGACCTAGCTTAATGCTTAATTATGTTTTCTATGTATTATGAGATGCTCAAACCTTAATATAATCTCTTGGGATGTCTTAATATCATGTGACAAGTTTATATTTTCGTTTTGGTCCAAATTGATTAATGTTTGAACTATCTTTGAAATATGTGTTTGTTTTGGACCAGCTTGCAATTTACCCATAAAGTGAGGGTTATCTTGCAAAATGTCACATAAAGAGAGTGTTCTTTTTACCTTGGAATCATGAGAGAGAATATGGTGCTATGTGTCACCTTGTTTGAATCACAGATAATGGTGTGACATCATCATTTGATATTAGGGTTTCTAGGGTTTGCATAGTTGATAAGCAATTGACTTAAGGTTTTAGTGTTGAAACCCTACACCACTTGTGGTGAGGGTCACGACCAAAACACATGCTTTGGATGCATGGTCACGACCGAGACAATCTTATGAAGGGTGGGTCAAAACACCCTGTCTTCTAGTGTCTCGACCATGTACATGTGAGAGCTAGGGTTTCAACCATGAAGTGTCTTGGCTGAGAAAAGGGTGTGCTTGAGAGTGTCTCAACCGAGACATAATGGCAACCGACCTTAGAGGTTGCGACACTTTGCTGGATAAACATGGAAATTTCTATTTATGAATGCATTAGGAAATAAGGTTACTTCCTTGATGGGCAAGTGTCCCTTGGTGATCTAATATGTTGACACCTCAAGATATTCTACTTCCCTCCTTCCTTGGGATATATAATCCATTCTCTTCCTTGCAATCAAATATTTTTGGCCCTACACATCTTTACCTTGAGATCATATATGGAGCTTCAAGAGAAAGGAACATCAGATCTTGGACCTTGGGTGGCCAATCCTTTGTGCATGTGGAAGATCTTGTGCTAGGATCAACTATTGGTGGTGAATCTTGGAAAATCATTTCTTAGTAAGTGTTCTCTTCTTTAGACCATGTTATCCTTCCTAAAAACTCCATATCCATCTTATTCCTCCTTGGTCGTAGACTATGGATTACCCATGGTGGCCTTCTAGAGAGAGAACTCCTCTTCACAAAGGCCTTAGACTATGCTATGGCATGGTGGCAACTAGTAAGAGGATGATTTCTTCTCTTTTCCTCTTTCTTTCTTGGTTTGGCCTAGATTTGTTTTTCCTCTTTCTTGAACCCCCCTTGTGATCATGGTTTTCTTCTTCTTGGAGTTTATCCTTTGGCCAAAGAATTGAAGTTTGATTAGAGATTTTGAAGCTTGAGACCCTAGGAGAAAATTTCTCTCCAAATCATGTGAGTTTTATAACTCTTTTCCCATGTATCATTAGCATCTTAAATTTGATCATACTTTGTTGTTCTACCTGATTAAAATGAGTTCATGATGATAACATTAGGTTTTGAATATGTTAACATACATGGGAATTGTGGCTTTTCACTCTCTATATACATGTCTTTTGATGATCTTGTATGACTCATAACTTAGGATTGATGAGCACCATGATCTAGGGTGTTACTCACCATATTGAAGGTTGGTGTTCCTTGATGTTAATCAACTGTCTCAACCTATTTGAACATGTTCACATGATGTACATATGGCTAACATAAGGTAGATATGTCCTTTGGTTTTCCCTTCGGTCGAGACCACATTTTGATGGTTATTACAACTCTTTAACCCTAAGAGATAGGTGATGAACGCTTGAATTGTATGTAATGCAACGTCGCAGGCAAGTCACCCTGCACGCATTGCAATCCTAGATGCATCACGAGCGCAACATGTTCTACGTGTGTCACGGGCAACATGCTTTGTGTGCGTTGCGAGCGTGACGTGCCTTGGCATGCGTCGGGGGTGGGTGAGCCTAGTGCACATCACGAACGAGTTAGTCACACGTTGCGGGTGAGTGAGCCTAGTGCGCGTCACATGCGAGTTAGTTGTATGCATCGCATGCGAGTGAGCCTAGTGTGTGTCGTAGGCGAGGGAGGTGATGCACGTATGGTGGGTCGCGACCAATACCCTTGTACGTGTTACAGCTCAAAGCACTGCTACACGTGTTGCAGGAAGAGTCAGCTTGTACGCGTTGCATGTCACAACACCATGTTGTGTAAGTGAGCAAGGTTGATGCACATCATTGTATACATGGATAATACATAGTGTAATGGTCCACATAAGGTGTTGTAATTATAATTGGTCAATCATTAATAACAATTCTTAATTCTAGTGCTCTCCAATTATATGGAAGATGATGGACTTAGGGTTTAGAGGTCGAATGATGTTATGAAGCCCTAATTGACTAAGTATGAATCATAACCCTAATAATGTGATCATGTGACTTATGTGCTTACTCTACTTGAAGAATTATATTCCATAATAGTGCTATCTCTCTCTTGATCATGTAAGCATAACCTTACAAGTGAGATGAATGGCATAATTATGTGGATTCCATGGTAAACCTTATATAATACATGGTGATGATTATGAGCATTGTTGAGATATAATGTATTATCAATTGTGAATGATTTACATGAATAGGTCTAATGGCCTAGCAAGTGCCTTAAGCATAGCTTGAAGTGAAAACCTCTAGTGATGTGATTAAGGGATTGATATCCCATAGTGATGTAACACTAGTGATGACATAGTGAATGCAAGTAATACAAGTACCATATGATGATAGACAAGTTCTCACTTAATACATTTTATATCTTCTAAAGTTGCATCCTACTTTAATTTTGTAGAGATTGTTTAGGATTAATATGTGTAACTTGATTGATGCATTAAAAGATACCCAATTGGTATATCTAATCAAGTGAAACCCTAATCATGTAGTTGCCTTATACCATAGATCCATCTTTAGTGTGTGTATTTGGCTGGATGGTGAAACGAGTAACTCCTATGGGAAACTCAGAGCACATATTGTTGAATATGTGGGGTACCAATTGTGGCATACAACTCATAAAAACATAATTAACTAATGCGGAAGCGTTCACTAAGCAGCGGATTACCAAAAATCACTAAAAATTAAAATCTTTTTATCAAAAGATCCATCAAGTAAAAACTTTCTCACATAGAACAAAAGTAACACATTTACATTCTGTTTTTCAAAAGTACATAACATGTATCATCTCTTTCTGTGAATTACAAGTATCAGCTGCCTTGTTAAACTAAACACAGGCAGTATGAAGATTTCGAGGCACTGAGCCAAAATCTCGAAAGCACTAACTACTACTCCGAGGACCTGAGAGTACATAGACGACACATAGGACTCTATTTACATCTATACAAGGCATAACAGCCAGTGTCTCCACCTGAGACTTCACTGTTGTCCCCGCTGCTGTTGTTGCTGTCCTTCACCCACTAAAGGATTCCTGCCTCCTCATCGCATCCACCTAAAAATGTGATTCCCATGGGGGTGAGACAATTATAAATTGCTCCAGCGAGAGATATAACTCTCCGTCAGAAACATTATTATCACAGCTTAAGAAGATAGATATGAATAGAGGAGTCATATTTATTTGACAACAGATATTTTAATGTCTAACAGATTAGAACATTATTCTTATCAGAAGCATTGCAGCTATAACTTGATAGAATCAACATGTCACTTATCCTTTAAGGAATATGAAGAACATGTATAATATTTATTCACTATAGAATCATTACCACAACATTATCTCTCTTCAGGCTTAGATCATATATCTAATGCCTAGCATTGTCATTGGGGAGTCATGGCTTGTAGCCATACTCTTTTCACAAAGTGTTGGGATCTTAGTCCCTCAACTCATCAAGTACATTTCCACTTATTAATAAGTTTATTATCATGATTATAGAATTTGGGTATTTGAACCCTTATCTCATCATAGAACACTTGTTACCACTTATTAGGTAACTTCATACCTTGAGGTCATCTGACCAAGGACATTATAAATCTTGCTGCACAAAGTATTGCACATAGTACACAAAGTTCAATGATTCTTACTACACAAAGCATATGAAGGCTTATAAAGCCTATAAAACATTCTCAATAAACAAACATCATAGCCCATACCTGGCTATGCATCTCATCTCATCATCCCTGCATGATTAGTATTCATGATAACAATTACAATGCTTTCAAATTAGTATCATACAACACTAAGTAGTATCACTATTCCCTTTTTAGGGTTCATGATGTCTCTTTCACATCAATACCATACAAACACTAAGTACTACCACTATTCCCTCTTTAGGGTTCATGGTTTCTCTTTCACATCAGTACCATACAAAACAAGGGTTATCTTATTACATTCATAACTCATCAATCTGTATTAGAGTTTCACATAGGATTACTCCGTGTTAAGACTTCACATATCATCATCTTGTACTAAGGTTTCACATAGCATTACCTTGTATTAGGGTTCACATAGCATTAACTTATGTTAGGGTTTCACATAGCATTACCCTGTATTAGGGATTCACATGGCAAGGAATCAATATGAATAACATAAGTATTTAATCATACTTATTTATTCTCATTATTCATCATTGAATGTATTATCAACACAAAGTATGAGTTTCTCTCTCATCTTTATCAGAATATGATTGTATCATAGTCTATTGATTTTGATTAACCTTTTCATAAGGCATGTTAGCCTACATTCAACAGGGTGCATTACATCTCAATGTAACCATTGACATGACACATCTCATGTGTCATTCATCCAATTGCATTTAGACTTATAACACATCAAGGTATAATAGTATTGGAGAGTTGGATGTGATATCTATCATATCTTGATGTATCACTTCCCTCAACACCTTTATCTTACTTGAGTTTATACACCTAGCTTGTATTAGGGTATTCCCCATCCTAATACTTTATGCACTAGTTCATCACATTTATCATGTAAGGTATTGGCCATTAGTCACTCACTTAGATTATACAATCGTTGCCAATACTATGGATTCATCCTTGAGTTAGGAACTATTAATATAAGGATATCCATCATCAACCTCTCTAGGGGTTACATTTGTCATAACATTAATCACTATTCCATTATTAGGAATAATATTCTCCATATTTATAATTTGAGGATTCACATAGCATATTCCATACATTTATGGATCTCACATAGTATTACTCTTCAATAGAGTTTTACATAATCATCCTTCTTTATCAAGGATTCACCTAGTATTATGTGAAATTAGGAATTTCACAACACACCACCCAGTGATAGGTCCTCACATAGGATTAGTGGCACTACCCTATATTAGGGTTTCATGCACCTTACCCCATTTTAGGGATTAAGGTTTTCTATTCACATCCAAGTAAGGTTTCTCTTATCTCATACCCAAATTAGGTTTAGGATATACAATTCCCATTAAATTAGGGTTTCCTTCATTGTTACACTAAGTTAGGGTTACATCATCACCCTGGATTTACGATAACACTCAGCTTTGCCCTAAATTAGGGTTTCACACATAGCTTTTCTCTAATTAGAGTTTCACACATAAATTTCACTTCATAAAAGGGTCTACATTCAATAACCCACAAATAGGGTTCACTATTCATCCTAATTAGGGTTTCACTTAGTATTACTCTAAATTAGGGTTAGGGCTCATTGATTAGGGTTTCATGATTCTCATTATTATGGATCAAACCCTTATCACATAGTTTACTCATAATGAGAGAATTAGGGCTTAATTATATAAGCATTCATCTCTCTCATTCTCTCTCTCATCCTCTTTAGGATGTTAAGTACTCCAAGATTGATCTAGGTCAACTCTTCTCTTGAGTACACATAGCTAGGGTTAACCTTCACAATCATCATGGATCTACATATTTAATAATCACATAGTTGATTGACCTTTGATCATATTAGATGAACAAATGGTCTAATCAATTAAACCATCAATTATATAAGGAATTCAAAAGAATTGACCAATTAAACTTTCAAATCCACAAAGTGATCAATTGGGTTAACCATTGAAATATTCAAATGCATTAAGTATCTAAATAGGTTCACCATATTGGACCTTCAATTACATGAGATATTCAAATGGATTAACCATGTTGATCTTAACAATGTTAATTACTTAGACCCTCAATGATCTTGGTTCTCATAAATAAATTGGTTGAAAACCATTTGAACAAGTTGTACTTGAAATCAATTAGACAAAGTAAGTATTGAAACCGTTTGCACTTTGGGTCTCCAAACGGTTTGAGATCGTTTGGTCCCAAACGGTCTTGAGACCATTTGTACTCAAATGGTCTTGAGACCATTTGGACCCAAACGGTCTTGAGACCATTTCGTCCAAACCTTCTCAAAACCGCATGGACCAAAAAGGCACTTCAACACTCAATCGACTCAATATTTCAATCCATGGACCAATTATAAATTGAACCACTAAAGTATTCATCAATTGGACCAATGAATCACCATTCAATTAGACCTTCAATTTAGGGTTTTCAACCCAATTCAACTAGGTTTGATAATCAAGAAGCCATCACTTAGGGTTTGAAATCGAGGATCCATCAATGGTTGACATTGTGAAACCAAATCAATTGAAATCAATGAACCATCTTCGTCACATGATATGACCTGACCTCAAACGGTCTTGGATAACCACCAAACGGTCTTGAGACCATTTGCTTGATCTCCAAATGGTCTTGAGACCGTTTTCCCATTCCATCATCAAAATTCATGACATTCAATTAAGGTTTTGGACCATTGGATTGATTATCAAATCAACACTTAGCTGCAATTCAATTTGGTACCTTTGGACCTTCAAACACTTAGACATACTTAACCCTAGACCTCCAAACGGTCTTGGGTGACTCCCAAATGGTCTTGAGACCATTTGGGTGATCCCCAAATGGTTTTGAAACCGTTTGGGTCAATCAACCCAAAACATCATCTTAATCAATTTCAAAATCAGCACTTAGTCGATTAGGGTTTGCAATTAAGAAATCATTGACCGGCCTAAAGCGCGTGTCTCGAAATTAGAGGCGGATTTGAGGTAGTCGAGCTTTTACATTTATAAACCCGAATCCTTCTAGGCCCCCGCAACTTTGTTTACGGGGTCGAACACAGGGACAAGGGGGCAGTGTTGAGAACAGAGAATCGACATGCTACACTCCGGCAGGTATAAAGAGAGATAAATTACCGAAAAGGGAAGCAATAAGATGTCATAAATAAAACAAAGAAAACTATCTCCAAGTGGAGCTACAAGAGAGATTTAAGATTTTAATCATTTAGCAATTTTTAGGGGTTTTCATGCAACAGAAACAGAAGGATATTGCTCGAGCTAAAGTGAGGTACAAAGGATGAAACTCCAGTAAAACAAGCGGCGGTAGAACCAGTCCTGCACCCCTCCTCTCAAAGCGGGTACCTCTAACAAGGCATCAGTGCCCCTCTCGAGGTCACCAAACTAAAATTAAAGTGGAAAGGTCACTAAGGCATCTTCATTCCAGGCACTCTCGTACTCCAGAATCGGACCAAACACTAGAGCCACAACACAACTCTCGAAGTTGTTGCGGCGGGAAAACACGATTCGTTAGCTAAGAGAAACGCGATCCAAAACATGTAAGCTAGAGTTCAGATATCAAACATATCAATCATCCCACATTGTGCACCAAGCATAGAGCAACAAGTAAATAAGCATCTTCTATTTCCATAAACAAATAAAGGGTCTTAATTATAATGCATAAGTAAGGAATTAAATGACAGAAAGTAAAGATAGGTGTCGCCTCCTTGATGTAGAAGGACGACAGGATGTTGTAGCTCTCCTGCCCAATATCAGTTAGAGGCCTAGCCCGATACAAAGGTGTCGGGCGGCACGCACCGACTGTCGACCGTATCGCTCAAGGACCCTGCCGATACGCTCATGTCGGGCGACACGCTCGACAAGCTAAGCGTATCGAGTTGATATCATGTCGGGCTAAGAGCTACGCATTGTTGTTGTCAAGCACTTGAGTCGCTCATCTACGTCGGCCGATGTCGGCCCGCAGTGTTGCCCGGGACGGTCCTAAGTGAACTGTCCCCTCCCTCTCGGGATGAGGAGAAGCTCACCTAGTGTCACCCGAGACAAGCACTGGGGCAAGACACGTATGCTCTCGCAGTCTCCTCAGAAGATGGCTCAACTCCCAACTATCCAAATTCTAAACTTCGAATTCCGAACTATCCACCCTCTTTTTGGCTCCTTGTAGCTGCTATTTATAGTCAGCTGGTTGGGGAGAAGACATGGTGCTCGAAGCGCCACGTGGCTCCCTTATGCGCCAGTCGTTGGACGAGCCGATACAGAGGTGTCGCTCGACGTAGATGGTGTCGGCTATCGGTCGTGATGGGCGGCGCGCCTGCCGGTGGGTGGCTGTGTCGCCCGAGAAGCTGGGTTGTCGGGGCGAGCCGGGCTCCCTGTCAGGTAGAAGGCGTGTCGTCCGTTAGCTTCTTCTCGCGCGGCCCCTCTCTTGTCGAGCGTATTTGTGTCGCCCAGCCCTGTCGGGCAGGGGTTGTATCGGGCGTCAGGGAGGCCGAGACAGGCTTGGACTTATTCATGGGCCGGAGCGGCCTTATTGCCCAAAAATGAGGAAAACTCTGCAAAAGATAGGGAAATTGGATTAAGAGCATTGCTTGGCCAATTATTGCAAAAGTGCTTATAAAAGAGAGGAAAATAGCAGAAAAGGGCAGTTTTGATAACAAAATAAAGGGCAAAAACATCACAAAATTTGGTGTTATCAACTCCCCCAAACTTAGCATTTTGATTGTCCTCAATCAATATTTAAACTATATTTTGTGATGCTTCTTCTTGCTTGGGAAAGCTTCTTGTTCAAAAAAGTGAAACAAAGATCGCAATGCCTTAAAGATAATGCTGTCTCAATACGAACAAAAGACTTAGTTTTCCCTGCCTTATTGTTTAAGTAAGATTTTTCTCTACAGCTTCGGCGAGACTTAGTTGTATGATTCCGAAGTTAGCTTACACACCAAACAACTTTATTTTTGGGGCATAAAGTTGTGTATAGGGTAGGCTAAGACTTTTTGGGTTTTTCATTCTTGTCTCCCATCAGTCCATCTAGGTAAGGGTCCGTTAGTGGGAAAGTGGTCCCTGTAGTCCAAGCCAGTTGGCTTTAGAGCAGTGATTTCACATCCTACGTACCACTACCCCAGATCTACCATGCCTAAAGATGGGTACTTTTGGAAGACAAGTGTGTGTATATATATATATTATTGGGCACAACTCTCATACTTTTATTCACACTCATAAGACTTTTCTCTCTTTTTGGGATTTTTGTCGGGCGAGGGAAAACAAAAGAGATTTTTGCTGTTTCGGCAGCTTTTTCCTTCTCCATACTCGTCTCTTAGCTGTTTGCGAGATTATTGTATTTTTGAAATTTTTGGCATGACAAAACATATTCTTTTGTTCGTTTGAAGCAGCATTATCAAAAAGATATAACAAAACTTGTATCTCATTAAGTACAAAGAAAACAAACTTTGCAAGAAGTCACAGCAGGTTTTTATTATTATTACAACAACTTTGTACATATACATAGGGACAAAATAAGCAAAATTTTCAAAATTTTCAAAAATTTTGGCATATATATGTACACATGATATAGGAAAGAACAAAAAGATAAAAAAAGGATAATAAGAAAGGATAAGGAAAAAATATATATGTACACATGATATAGGAAAGAACAAAAAGATAAAAAAAGATAAGGAATTTAAGTCATAGAGATCAGAAGATTTTTGTACCTCCCTCACTGGTACATGGTACCCCCCCAAACTTACTCCACACTCTGTCCCCAGAGTTGTAAAGTAAATAAGGTGAGGTAATGTTTAATCCAGTGAGGTTGCGCCTGCATTAGATAGGAGTTCCCACACGTATTCTCCTTGTTTGCTATGATATCCTGTGTGGTGGAGCTGGTCAGGCGTTGCTTCACTTGCCATCCATTCTAGGACGAAGATGCCGCAGTCGTTGGATAAAGGAATTTGCTGCGTACTGCGGTGGTAGAACTGGAGGTCATGCCATTTGCCTCCCTGTATGTCTAGGAACGGTTCAATCATCTTTGACACTTCGTCGTAATATTTTCGAACTAAGCGTTCGACGGGTGTCAAAGGTTCTGATGTACATGACACGGGATGGTTCTTGTTGCTGTCCGAGCTGTTGTAGAAAATGGCTGCTCGTTGCCGAGTATACATCGCTAGGAGCGTCCAATGATTGTAATGCACAATAGGCAGGAAGATAGTGCTTGCGACGCCGTCCTTCAATTCTTGCAGGAACATCTTCTTCGCTCCTGTTTCGTCGGCGAGGCAGATATCGTTGAAAAGCAAAGGATGGGCTATAAATGCATGTTCTAGCTTTGGCTATACATATTAGATGTAAGCGGCTGCAACTGTTACAGTCAAGCACCCTCCTTCCTTCACCATGTCCCTTAGCTCATCTGCCAGGACTATGACATCTCCTGTCTGGAAAGCAACATCTGATGGGGTTGAGTCAGCAAGCTTCTTCTGGATGATGTTGACCTGCTCCTGTGTGAGAGTTGAACACGAAAAGCGGTCGAAATTTTTGATCTGCCCTTCAGAAGCTTTGGGCAAAGCAGTGTCTTCCTCCCCATGCACTTTCTTTAGAATTGCTAGCTGCTTGCCCGCCCCATGAATTTTGGTTGCTATCTCTTCTTCTTTTTCTTCATGGCTATTGGATCGAGAAGAATCTTCCTCTACGTCACTGTCCAGCAGCTGCTCCGGCACACCTGCGTCCCGGAAATAGCGCTTGTCCTTGATTAAGAGCATGGCGTAGATGCCCCTGTGCTAATAAAAGGACATGTTTCTGAGGACTCCTAAGTTTTTGATTGAATTGAGCGCTTCAATGGCACCCAAGACGGCGATAGCGCTATTTCCGCTCCCCTCTTCTGCCTGTTCGGGGAGGTCTTTGATAGCGAAGAGGTTCCAAGGTCCTTGAAGACGTTGGATTCCTTGCTTTAAAGCTCGTAGCAGGCGTATTGGCAGGCGCTTCAACTGTCCGTCCTCCGGGTGGCAGAAAATACCCCCGGAGCGTGGTACTTCATCCTTGCTGCAACACAGCAGTTGGACGTTGCGGTTTCTGATGTCCACCATACAGAGAAACCAGACGTTGTGATGCTTGTACGTGGCCAACACCTGATTTGGTCTATGCTCTTCAACGTATTGCAGCATGTTGACCACCGCACGGGAGTCTAGATCTCCCTTCATCAGCCTTCTTGCCAAGGTCAGGGTGGCTGTGTATATTCATCTTCGACCTGTCCTGTTGTCGATCTTCTCTATTATTGCGTTCTCCAGGACCCTGAACACTCATTTGCCGACGACAGCCGGCGTGCGGAACATTTTCCGAAGATCTCCCCATCGTAGGGAGAGGTAGCAATCGCTCTAGATGACGTCTTCTTCATTGGCCTGCGACCTCAAGACCTTATTCAGCAGCTGCTGGTCTCTGATCGTCAGGTTCCCGATGGCTCTTCTATCGAAGTCGGCCATCTCGAAGGAGGGTATCTCGGACGGCTCGCAGAATTTGTCTGCAAATGAGCGCTTTCCTCGGGGTGGATGTCTGTTATTAATTGTGTAGACATCCCCCAGCTCTCCCTCAGACTCATCAGATGATTCTTCCCCGATGCTGATGTCTGCGTCATCTTCTTCAACTTCATCCAGGGGGATGAAGACGTTAGTGTTTCCCAAACCCAAAGAGCTCTCATGTCTGCTGGGAGACCCTTCAGCAGATCCTTGTTGTGTCCCGTCCTCGGGCGTTGATGATCGCCCGCTAGAGGAGGATGGGGACGCCGTTCCTAAGGGGGAACCTGAAGAAGAGGGACTAGGGCTCCGGCTGGGAGGTGACGGCGACCGTCTCGGCTTACTTCGGCGCAGATGGTCGTCACTTCTGTCCATCCTCTCCTCGAGCCTGTCAAGCCATTGGAGAACTTGCTGCATTATTGCATTTAAGGCCTCTAGTCCGCCAGGTATGCTTTCTAGAGCCAGCAGCTTGCTCTCATGGCTGTTCACTCTGACCTCGTGGTTGTCCTGCTTGTCTTGAAAAGATGCAAGTTTGTGGGTCAGGGAAGTACAAGTAGCAGAGTTGATGGTTGTTACCTCCCGCAGATCATCGAGTTCGTTTCCGAGCATCTTTCCGAGTGACGGAGGGGGTCCGATGGATCTCCCTTCCGTCCTCGTGACATCTAGCCCGCGTGAAGGTCCGCCCGGAGAGGTAGAATCTATGAAAATCGTTCGCGAACCAGATGTCGCCAGGCGGGGAGTCGACGCTTTTTTAGGTGCTACCGCCTTGCCTTCTCTTCTGATTGGGGATGGCCGCGGTGAGGGCGGACTTTGCCCCACCTCTGCACTGTCGGTGATCTCCTCGACTGCTACAGGCGGGGACTTTGGTGGTAGGGATGGTGTTCTTTTGAGTTCCCTCATGATCTCGTCGAACATCACGTTGTCGTTGCCCCACTGAAACTCCTCTCTCGCCTCTGCAGTTTTAAAAACACGGATGGGAACTGCGGCTGTCTCTTCTGCGGGAGATCCTGAAGTTTCCGTCCCGGTGACCTCAACAATCACCGGCTCTTTCTCAACCACCACTGTCGTTGTTGGTGCGGTGGCTGGTATGGTCGGAGCGACGACAGCTTGATCAGCAGTTGTCGCCGGCAGTTCTGGGGCTGGCCTCTCTGTGGCCCTGATCGTGGTGGCGGTAGTCGTATTATTAGCTATAGCTTCGATCTCGGCAGTGGTGAAGACCAACTTCTCCTTGTCGTAGTTGGCACAGCGAGGAAGGGGGAGGAGTATGTCCATCCTTGAAAACTTGTAGAAGAAACTTCCCCTCTCCTTCCTGATGATGTTGGTCCTCATCAGATATTTGGTGTCAAACACCTCATCGCCTTACGTTCTAGTATGGCTGCGCGGCTCGAACGGGTACCCGAGTCCTGCTGCGATGAGGTTGATAATGCCGCCCATGCAATACTCCTTAGTGGCCTCCTTCATTGGATGCAACCTGTTCAGCAAGAACCGACCGAGGTTGATCACTCGTCCCTCCATAATATGCCACATGACGTGGAGCTCCTCCGTGTAGATGCTGCTGGATTCGTTCTTGCTGAACAGCAAGCATGCCACCAGCTTGTGCACGATCCTCCAGAAGCAGGAGTGCACTGCCACGATCTTTGCTCCCAGCTTAAACGAAGATTCTCCGGTAAGCCTGCCCCAAAACTCCACGGGATTGAACCCGTCTTCCTCGGTGATCCTTTCACCGTTGTCCATCTGATTCTTCTCTTCCTCGCTGGAGGAGAAGATATCGTTTAAGAGCTTCTCGGAGATGGCGTGCTCCAAATTGTATAGCTGGGCCTGTAGTATGTCTGGCCCGCCGAATTTTTCTTTCTCTGCCGTTGAATTCCTCACCCGGCGGAGAGAGGACATGAACTCCATAGTCAGCTTGGTGTACGAAGAAGTCCGGCTGAAGCAGATCTTCTTTAGTCCTGCCGCCGCAAGGACACTCTTCAGCCTTTTCACGATCCCAAGCTCATCAAACGAGGCTCTATGGCAGAACTTGCTGGGCTTGTACATCTTAGGTACCAGCTCAGCATAGCGGCGAGCATGCTCATCGTCTCTTGGCTCGAAACTCCCCGAAAAGGATTCCGGGAGTTCTGCTGCTGGTGTTGGCACTGCTGCAAGTGGTGTTGGTGCTGGTACTGGAGTCGCAACTTCTCCAACCCTTGCCTTCTTCCTAGTCCCCGATGTCCGAGCCTGTCCTTGGTTGGGGCGCTTGGGTCTGGCAGTCTGCCCTTCAGCAGCAGTCTCAGGGTAGACCCTCCTGCCTTGCTCGTCGACTGGGACAATAGTCATCTTAATGCGGGCCATCTCCGTAAGTCAACAAAAGAGATATCTCGATTAATTATGTTGGCCCTTGGAAGAAATATAATAAAGAATAGACGTGTGACTCTGTATTATCCTGTACAAAAACTACCCGACACTCCTGTATCGAGCGACACACTGGTTTCAGCAGCGAAGCCCTGTGCCCGATACAAGAGATTGGTATCGCCCGATACGTTCTTATTAAAGAGAAGCAGTGTGTCGTCCGATAACAAAAATAGGCGATGCGATGCAACATCGGGCGACACGGCTATCGCCCGACATTGGGTATCGGGCAACGCGAATCAATGATACCCCGCATGACACCCATATCGGGCGACACCACTGCTCAGCGAAGGAAACTTGAGACCGATAACTACTTGTAATCAAGAAAAAGAAGTGTGTCGGCCGACACGATCTGTCGGGCTATACCTCGCTGTGATCTGGGCTATCGGGCGACACAAGAGAATTACAGTCTCACACGACACGGGAGCAGAAGCACAAGTTCTCTCGCTCGACACAGGAGTGTAAAAATAGCAAGGTAAGGAACCCGACACGGTAAAACTCGCTTTCCTTTTATAGCGACTAAACAGTAAAACCCGGGCGCACGTCGACCATCAGTCCAACGCGTAAGCTGGTAAGCCTAACCATCGGCACGACTGTTGCGCTCCACGAAGCCCCACCGCCTGATAAGGGTGCACTATAAGCGCTGGTTGGAGTGCCCCCCCGTGAATCGTGAAAACAAAATGGGTTAAGCTGCGACCGATGAGTAAAACATCATTGGCCAAGGACTAAGCTCCCGGCCTCAGATGGTATTACCCATCCCGGTTAATAAAACTAAGGCGGTGGCCCACAAAACATAAGAGTCAGTGCATGTGGCACATGCACCGCCTCGGGCCTTATTACATACCAAATGTTCGTAAAGTTTGTTCTGCAGGAAAGTAAATTGCAATCCCATTCTAAGAAATAAAGCTCGGGTTGCCTCCCGAGAAGCGCTGCAGTTATCGTCTCCAGCTTGACGGCTCCAACTCTTTATCAGCCAACTTTGTCCTTTTCTGGCAACTCGATCTCAGCCCTCTATCTGTCACAGTCCCAGTCTCTTCGCAGGTTCGATGTTTGACGATATCTTTCCTGAGGGGTTCTTCATCAGTTCGACCATTTGAGCTAATTGTTGGTCAATCTGGCGTTGATGCGTCTGAATATCCACCAGCTGGACCTGTAATGAGTTCAACACCCCCGAATTTGATAGCACACTCTGCGCCAATTGGTTGTTGATAGTGTCCTGCTTTTTCGCAAAATCAAACAACTGTCCCACCACATCTGCTTGGTTTGAAGCCTGGTTCTGTCCTTGTTCTTTAGCTGATCCCTGGTACTTGCCTTGACTTTGGAAATTACCTTTATTCTGCTGGAAGGGGGCATTTCTAGCATACTGGCCGGTTCCTCCCCTCTTTTCGAAAGCTTGAGGTGGCTTAGTGGAGTTGTGCAGCTGATGAGAATTTTCAGCTGCATCCTTATTCCCATAGTTGAAGCCAGGGTGGTCCGGTCTTTTGAAGTTTACAAAAGAGACATTTTCAGTCTCTTCTGCCTCGGACTCGGTATCGCTTGATGCTTCTGGCCAGGTGTAGATGCAGTTATCTACCCCATGGCCGCCTTCTCCGCATGTTACACATTTCATTACCTTTTCTACCTGCTTCTTCCCCTTACCACCAGCTTCTCGCAACTGTTTTACATCCGTAGCAATCCTCTGGATCTGCGAGGTGATTGCCTCCAGCACCTTAGATTTAAGTGTGGACCCTTCTCCTACCTTCTTTATCTGTCCTCTATTGGACCGGTCAAACTCAGTACCTGACATCAACTCGGCCATATTCTTGCTAATCTTTTCAGACTTCTTCGCCTTCTTCCCCAGGAAGTCACTGCCCGCGGTCGCGTTCAACGACACCCTGTCTTCGGGAGTCAAGCCATTATAGAAGGTGGTGATGAGGAAGCCCTTCATGTAATTGTGATGGGGGCAATCCCTCAGATACTCCTGGAATCACTCCCAGGCATCATGGAGGCTTTCATTCGGCTTTTGCATGAAGGATGTTATCTTCTTCTGATTCCTGACTATTCTTTCGGTGGGGTAGAACTTGTTTACGAACGCATCGGCCAAAGCTCCCCATCCGTTCAAAGACTGGTGGGGTAACCCAAGATACCAGGACAGGGCCTTGTCTTCTAGGGAGAAGATGAAGCCCTTACAGTATATCACATCCTGGGGAACACCTCTCATCTTAATCGTGTCGCAGATATTCTTAAAAGCATCCAGGTGATGATAGGGATTGTCATTCTTGGAGCTCCCTCTAAAACTCTTATTTTGGATCATAGAAATGACAGAAGGCTTAAGCTCAAAGTTGTCCGCATTGAACCGCGGAGTGACGACATGACACCTGGAGTTGTTGGCTTTTGAGGATGCCAACTCCCTAAGTGTCTTTTCCTTCTCTTCCGAGTCGTCACTGTCACTCTCTCCCCGACGTTGTTCCTGATCGTTCCAATTTCTTCTTTGCCTCTGACGGTGGCGGCGTCTGTGTCGGTGATGGCCCTCTTCGTACTCCCCTGAGTCTGGATCTTCTTGCTGATGGTAACCGTCGTACCTGTCGTTTTCTTCAGGCGGGGGCGAATCAGGCCTCCTCCCTTGGCGTTCGCCTTCATAATGGGGTGGTTCAATGCGAGGCGGCATGTTGGTTGGAGTTGGTGCTTAGTGGATTGGGATGCCCCTTTTCTTCTGAGGCACCTGAAACGACATGAAAAACTAAGTTAGAGAATTGAATTTTTACTTTTGTGCAAGAATGACTACGAGAAAAGAAAAAGAAAAAGAGTGATGTCAAGCTCATTTCTAAGCTTGAGGCACGGGAGTATAGTTAGTGGATTCGGGTTCATCAACAGCACCGCTTTTGCCTTGTCCCCGGCAACGGTGCCAAAAAGTTGACCGGCCTAAATCACACGTCTCGAAATTGGAGGCGGATTTGAGGTAGTCGAGCTTTTACATTTATAAACCCGAATCCTTCTAGGCCCCCACAACTTTGTTTACGGGGTCGAAGTAGAAATACGGGGTCGAACACAAGGACAAGGGGGCAGTGTTGAGAACACGGAATTGACACGCTACACTCCGGCAGGTATAAAGAGAGATAAATTCTCAAAAAGGGAAACAATAAGATGTCACAAATAAAACAAAGAAAACTATCTCCAAGTGGAGCTACAAGAGAGATTTAAGATTTTAATCATTTAGCAGTTTTTAGGGGTTTTCATGCAACAGAAACAGAAGGATATTGCTCGAGCTAAAGTGAGGTACGAAGGATGAAACTCCAGCAAAAAAAGTGGCGGTAGAACCAGTCCTGCACCCCTCCTCTCGAAGCGGGTACCTCTAACAAGGCATCAACGCCCCTCTCGAGGTCACCGGACTAAAATTAAAGTGGAAAGGTCACTAAAGCAACTCCGTTCCAGGCACTCTCGTACTCCAGAATCGGACCAAACACTAGAGCCACAACACAACTCTCGAAGTTGTTGCGATGGGAAAACACGATTCGTTAGCTAAGAGAAACGCGATCCAAAACATGCAAGCTAGAGTTCGGATATCAAACATAGCAGTCATCCCACATTGTGCACCAAGCATAGAGCAACAAGTAAATAAGCATCTTCTATTTCCACAAACAAATAAAGGGTCTTAATTACAATGCATAAGTAAGGAATTAAATGACAGAAAGTAAAGATAGGTGTCGCCTCCTTGATGTAGAAGGACGACAGGATGATGTAGCTCTCCTGCCTGATATCGGTTAGAGGCCTAGCCTGATACAGAGGTGTCGGGCGGCTCACCCTCTCGGACGGCACACACCGACTTTCGACCGTATCGCTCAAGGACCCTGCTGATACGCTCATGTCGGGCGGCACACCCTCTCGGGTGGCACACTCGACAAGCTAAGCGTATCAGGTTGATATCATGTCGGGCTAAGAGCTACACATTGTTGTTGTCGGGCACTTGTGTCGCTCATCTACGTCGGCCGATGTCGGCCCGCAGTGTCGCCCGGGACGGTCCTAAGTGAATTGTCCCCTCCTTCTCGGGATGAGGAGAAGCTCACCTAGTATCGCCTGAGACAAGCACTGGGGCAAGACACGTATGCTCTCGCAATCTCCTCGGAAGATGGCTCAACTCCCAACTGTCTGAATTCTAAACTTCGAATTCCCAACTGTCCACCCTCTTTTCGGCTCCCTGTAGCTACTATTTATAGTCAGCTGGTTGGGGAGAAGACATGGTGCTCGAAGCGCCACGTGGCTCCCTTATGCACCAGTCGTTGGACAGGCCGATACAGAGGTGTCGCTCGATGTAGATGGTGTCGGCTATCGGTCGTGACGGGCGGCGTGCCTGCCGGTGGGTGGCTGTGTCGCCCGACAAGCTGGGTTGTCGGGGCGAGCCGGGCTCCCTGTCGGGTAGAAGGCGTGTCGTCCGTCAGCTTCTTCTCACGTGGCCCCTCTCTTTTCGAGCATCTTTGTGTCGCCCATCCCTGTCGGGCAGGGGTTGTATCGGGCGTCAGGGAGGCCGAGACAGGCTTGGACTTATTCATGGGCTGGAGCGGCTTTATTGCCCAAAAATGAGGAAAACTCTGCAAAAGATACTGAAATTGGATTAAGAGCATTTCTTGGCCAATTATTGCGAAAGTGCTTATAAAAGAGAGGAAAATAGCAGAAAAGGGCAGTTTTGATAACAAAATAAAGGGCAAAAACATCACAAAATTTGGTGTTATCAATCATTCACAATTGAAACCTTCAAGATCAACCAATTAAAACCATTGGATCAAGATCCAAATACCACAACATATATCTTCAAACGGTAAACCATCTCAAACGGTCAACCATTCCAAACGGTTTGGTGAAACTGTTTGGACTCAACATTGAAACCGTTTGCCCTAGATATTTGGGGAGGTGTGCGCTTATGATGATTTCATCATCATAAAGCTCCAAACTCACGAAATCTACTGTGATTTCCATGGAGATTGCATCAATCAACCAAACTTAATTTTAGAAATGTAGAAATGATCACCAATTGATAAGGAATTGATTGCAATAATAAAATTAAGGGTTCAAGTTATAAAACCCACCTCCAGTTGAGATCCAAAGCTCCAAGCTCATGGAAACAATGGTGGATGCAACTCCTTTCACTATTCCAAGGGTCGTCCTCAAGCTTTGAGTGAAAAAAATTGGTTAGAATTGAAGAGGGGATCGAGTTATGAAGAATTCATGCATTGATTTTCAATTTTCACCATGAATTCAAGGTGAAAGAAGGTCAAGAACCTTACCAACAGGTTGGGGGTCGTCCTACTGATCCTCCCAAGCTCCTTGGTCGTTTTCCAAGCAAGGGGAAAGAAAAGAATCCGAAAAAGCCTTTGTTTTGGCTTGGAAAGGGTACTTTTATAAGAAAATTGACGAGAGAAAAAATCTTTTATAAAAGTCTTTTAATTCCAAAATTGTTGCCACCACTTCCCCCTTGGTTTCTTGCATGCAAGGGCATCTCTATACCCACCAAAATTGTTGCCACCACTTCCCCCTTGTTGCCACCACTTCCCCCTTGGTTTCTTGCATGCAAGGGCATCTCTATACCCACCGAAATCCCTTCCATTATCCATGAATTAAGGGAAAAGAAATTAAGCACCTTAACCCTTATGATAAGAATATCCATATTTGAGTGGAAATTCTTTTTCTTATAATAATGGTGAGTGGAATTTCACCTCCTTAGGATATGCTTGTGCCTTTTCAAGGCTTTAAGATCATCCACACACATATGAATCCAACCATTTTAATTTTGGTTGAAGGCCCTTTAATTAATACATTCATTTTTGCCCTAAATTGAATTAGGGTTTCAATTAGGATTAAATCTTGATTATTTTAATATCACGATTCTCTCTCCTCAAACTTAATTCAAATGAGGCGGCCCTCTCATTTTATTTACTCTATATGATTCCAAGAAACATTAGGGACCTTATTGAAGTGGTAATTTGCATATTGAACCCTAGGTTTTGGGTAAATTGCACTTTACACCAAAACTAGGTTTTAATGCACAAGGATTGCTTTACAAGCTTAATCTTGGTGCCCAAGCTTGTGAAAACCATACCACTACATCATATTCATTATTATGATGTATCAACATAAGAGGAACATCTTATCATGCAACATTTGCAATTTAACCCCTCAACATGGGTAATTTGCATTTTAGTCCAAAATAGGCAAACATTACTTCAACATTGTTCAAACAGGACCAAAATTGAAACATAAGTTTCTCATGAGCCCTAATTACTTTTCCCAAGATAAGATTAAGCATTTACTCAACCTTATTAGGCAAAACATCTAGGGTTAACACATAACCCAGGTCAGGGATGTTACAAATTATAAACCCCTAACAAGGATTTTGTCCCCGAAATCCCAGAAAAAGGAGGGACAAATTTATTCAGTTATCATACCCTCAAGTCTCCACATAATATATTAATATCATGGAGATATTATGGATTCTGTAATCCACACAAAGTTCCTTTCATTAATTCAACCTTATCAATGTTTATGTTTATGCAAAGCATAAACCCCTAACATATGATGTCCATATTATTGAAAGGAAAAAGCATAAAAGATCATACTTCTATCATCACCCAAGAATATTTATCAAAAGGAAAAACATATATATCTAACAGAAATAATTCAGTCAGTAATCCTTTATTCATAAAGTTCACTTAGCAAATTCTATGTAATTGGGAATGTTCACTTAGATTTTCCTTTTTGTTGAGAATGTTCACATAGCTCTTCTTTTTAGTTGGGAATGTTCACATAGCTTTTCCTTTTAGTTGAGACTGTTCACATAGCTTTTTTTTTAGTTGGGAATGTTCACATAGCTTTTCCTTTTAGTTGAGAATGTTCACATAGCTCTTCTTTTTAGTTGGGAATGTTCACATAGCTTTTCCTTTTGGTTGAGAATGTTCACATAGCTCTTCTTTTCAATTGGGAATGTTCACATAACTTTTCCTTTTAGTTGAGAATGTTCACATAGCTCTTGTTTTTAGTTGGGAATGTTCACATAGCTTTTCCTTTTAGTTGGGAATGTTCACATAGCTTTTCCTTTTAGTTGAGAATGTTCACATAGCTCTTCTTTTTAGTTGGGAATGTTCACATAGCTTTTCCTTTTAGTTGGGAATGTTCACATAGCTTTTCCTTTTTAGTTGAGAATGTTCGCATAGCTCTTCCTTTTAGTTGCATTATACTCTCTAGATTGTTTCAGAATGACTACTTGATCAGAGTAATAAAAAAGATAACAATCTAAGAGTTTCATAATTGCCTTATCTCCAATGATCATATACCTGTCCAGGGTATATAAGTATTGATATTAGGTAGTATGAACTTTATTTTCTATCATATTCCTCACTTTTCATATCATTATACACACATGATTTTCCATTTCCTAGATTTTCTCCAGGAACCACTTCTATATCTCATCTTGTATCACAAAGATAAGAGAGATTATAAAGCATTTTAAGAAATACTAAATAAGATGTAGATTCTCATCTTCCTTGTGTACTTATAGGACTAGTCAAAGGAAGTTCAAAAATAACTACTTTCATATCTTTAACACATAGAATCATGATATGAAGTATCAAAACAAAACTATTTCATCTGACCTGTCTGGGACGTCTGTCCACGTCCTCTATTGTTACTAGAAAACTGCCTCCTTTGTGGTCCTTGTTGACTCTGCCCCTAAGGTTGAGTCATCATTGTATTCCCGCCTGGACAATCCTGTACTAGATGTCCCAGTTGTCTACATTGATAACAGATCCTAGGTGCAAAATAGGGTCTGAGAGGTCCAATTACCAATGTTGATGCTATGTTGGAGGCTCTATTTGGAACATTACTTCGATCCCTATCCCTACTTGACATCCATTGTGTCTGGGTATGGAATCTTGATGATGCTGCCGATGCAGAAAATCTTGGCTTCTTAAAACTTTCGGACCTTTGTTTTTTAGTCTGAGTGTACACCTTCTTGCCACTAGTCTGTCGTTTCTCAATTTCAGACCTCTCTATACTCCTTATCGACTCCACAAAGGTAGAAAACCTCTCCCTGTTCTCTAAAGTAGACACAGGAGTGGTTAGTTCAGTGTTCAACCCCTTCTCAAAATGCCAAATTCTTTCTTCATCACTAACTGTCATTTGTAGACAAAATCGCAACAACTCCACGAACTTAGCTTCATATTCGCTAACGTTCATCTGTCCTTGTTTGATCCTCTCAAATTGAGATATATTCTCATCTAGATACGTCTTAGGGAAGTATCTACTGACGAACTCTCGTCAGAAAACCTCCCATCCAATTTCTTCACCTGGTCTCTTATCTTCCTCTATCATCCACCAATGACCAGCACTCCCTTTTAGGAGGCACACAACATGTCTTACCTTTTCATCTTCAGGAATATCAAGGATCCTGAAAGCCTTTTCCAGTTCTGTCAGCCACAAACCAGCATCTGCTGGATCATATGTACCAGCATAATCTATGGCCCCAACCCGGCGAAGTCTCTCAAAAGTCTTGCCAGCTCCATAGCCTTTATGGTGAGCTGATGTCCTAGGTGTAGGTATTTGCATCCTATCAGTCATGTGAGTCATGGCAGCTATAAACTGCCCAAACATGGCTTGAAGGGCTGGGTTCCCCATGTCAGCTTGATTGAACTGGGGCTGTTCAGGTATGGGCTCCTCTCTATCATGGTCTCCTGCACCTCCTCCTGGTGCAACAGTGCTGCCCTCAACAACATGTTCTTCATGTGGTCCAGACATCTTCAAGTTCTTCTTCTCCTATGTGAGCAGAAAATACTATCGGATAAACTGGAAGACACTTAGAACAGACTCTACAACCTTAGTCCTATGTCTCTGTAGACTCAGCAAACCTAGAGCTCTGATACCACTAAATTGTGGCATACAACTCATAAAAACATAATTAACTAATGCGGAAGCGTTCACTAAGCAGCGGATTACCAAAAATCACTAAAAATTAAAATCTTTTTATCAAAAGATCCATCAAGTAAAAACGTTCTCACATAGAACAAAAGTAACACATTTACATTCTATTTTTCAAAAGTACATAACTTGTATCATCTCTTTCTGTGAATTATAAGTATCAGCTGCCCGGTTAAACTAAACACAGGCAGTATGAAAATCTCGAGGCACTGAGCCAAAATCTCAAAAGCACTAACTACTACTCTGAGGACCTGAGAGTACAAAGACGACACATAGGACTTTATTTACATCTATACAAGGAATAACAACTAGTGTCTCCACCTGAGACTTCACTACTGTCCCTACTGCTGCTGTTGCTGTCCTTCACCTACTGAAGGATTCCTGCCTCCTCATCCACGTCCACCTAAAAATGTGATTCCCACGGGGGTGAGACAATTGTAAATTGCCCCAGCGAGAGATATAACTCTCCGCCAGAAACATTATTATTGTAGCTTAAGAAGATAGATATGAATAGAGGAGTCATATTTATTTGACAGCAGATATTTTAATGTCTAACAGATTAGAACATTATTCTTATCATAAACATTGCAACTATAACTTGATAGAATCAACATGTCACTTATCCTTTTAGGAATATGAAGAACATGTATAATATTTATTCACTATAGAATCATTACCAAAAAATTAACTCTCTTCAGGCTTAGATCATATATCTAATGCTTGGCATTGTCATTGGGGAGTCATGGCTTGTATCCATACTATTTTCACAAAGTGTTGGGATCTTAGTCCCTCAACTCATCAAGTACATTTCCACTTCTTAATAAGTTTATTATCATGATTATAGAATCTGGGTATTTGAACCCTTATCTCATCACAGAACACTTGTTACCACTTATTAGGTAACTTCATACCTTCAGGTCATCTGACCAAGGACATTATAAATCTTGCTACACAAAGTATTGCACATAGTACACAAAGTTCAATGATTCTTACTACACAAAGCATATGAAGGCTTATAAAGCCTATAAAACATTCTCAATAAATAAACATCATAGCCCATACCTGGATATGCATCTCATCTCATCATCCCTGCATGATTAGTATTCATGATAACAATTATAATACTTTCAAATCAGTATCTTACAACACTAAGTAGTATCACTATTCCCTTTTTAGGGTGCATGATTTCTCTTTCACATCAGTATCATACAAACACTAAGTAATACCACTATTCCCTCTTTAGGGTTCATGGTTTCTCTTTCACATCAGTACCATACAAAACAAGGGTTATCTTATTACATTCATAACTCATCAATCTGTATTAGAGTTTCACATAGGATTACTCTGTGTTAAGCCTTCACATAGCATCATCTTGTACTAGGGTTTCACACAGCATTACCCTGTATTAGGGTTCACATAGCATTAACTTATGTTAGGGTTTCACATAGCATTACCCTGTATTAGGGATTCACATGGCAAGGAATCAATATGAATAACATAAGTATTCAATCATACTTATTTATTCTCATCATTCATCATTGAATGAATTATCAACACAAAGTATGAGTTTCTCTCTCATCTTTATCAGAATATGATTGTATCATAGTCTATTGATTTGGATTAACCTTTTCATAAGGCATGTTAGACTACATTCAACAGGGTGCATTACATCTCAATGTAACCATTGACATGACACATCTCATGTGTCATTCATCCAATTGCATTTGGACTTATAACACATCAAGGTATAACAATATTGGAGAGTTGGATGTGATATCTATCATATCTTGATGTATCACTTCCCTCAACACCTTTATCTTACTTAAGTTTATACACCTAGCTTGTATTAGGGTATTCCCCATCCTAATACTTTATGCACTAGTTCATCACATTTATCATGTAAGGTATTGGTCATTAGTCACTCACTTAGATTATACAATCGTTGCCAATACTATGGACTCATCCTTGAGTTAGGAACTATTAATATAAGGATATCCATCATCAACCTCTCTAGGGGTTACATTTTTCATAACATTAATCACTATTCCATTATTAGGAATAATATTCTCCATATTTATAATTTGAGGATTCACATAGCATATTCCATACATTTATGGATCTCACATAGTATTACTCTTCAATAGAGTTTTACATAATCATCCTTCTTTATCAAGGATTCACCTAGTATTATGTGAAATTAGGAATTTCACAACACACCACCCAGTGATGGGTCCTCACATAGGATTAGTGGCACTACCCTATATTAGGGTTTCATGCACCTTACCCCATTTTAGGGATTACGGTTTTCTATTCACATCCAAGTAAGGTTTATCTTATCTCATACCCAAATTAGGGTTAGGATATACAATTCCCATTAAATTAGGGTTTCCTTCATTGTTACACTAAGTTAGGGTTACATCATCACCCTGGATTTATGATAACACTCAACTTTGCCCTAAATTAGGGTTTCACACATAGCTTTGCTCTAATTAGAGTTTCACACATAAATTTCACTTCATAAAAGGGTCTACATTCAATAACCCACAAATAGGGTTCACTATTCATCCTAATTAGGGTTTCACTTAGTATTACTCTAAATTAGGGTTAGGGCTCATTGATTAGGGTTTCATGATTCTCATTATTATGGATCAAACCCTTATCACATAGTTTACTCATAATGAGAGAATTAGAGCTTAATTATATAAGCATTCATCTCTCTCATTCTCTCTCTCATCTTCTTTAGGATGTTAAGTACTCCAAGATTGATCTAGGTCAACTCTTCTCTTGAGTACACATAGCTAGGGTTAACCTTCACAATCATCATGGGTCTACATCTTTAATAATCACATAGTTTATTGACCTTTGATCATATTAGATGAACAAATGGTCTAATCAATTAAACCATCAATTATATAAGGAATTCAAAAGAATTGACCAATTAAACTTTCAAATCCACAAAGTGATCAATTGGGTTAACCATTGAAATATTCAAATGCATTAAGTATCTAAATAGGTTCACCATATTGGACCTTCAATTACATGAGATATTCAAATGGATTAATCATGTTGATCTTCACAATGTTAATTACTTAGACCCTCAATGATCTTGGTTCTCATAAATCAATTGGTTGAAAACCATTTGAACAAGTTGTACTTGAAATCAATTAGACAAAGTAAGTATTGAAACCATTTGCACTTTGGGTCTCCAAACGGTTTGAGACCGTTTGGACCAAACCTTCTCAAAACTATATGGACCAAAAAGGCACTTCAACACTCTATCGACTCAATGTTTCAATCCATGGACCAATTATAAATTGAACCACTAAAGTATTCATCAATTGGACCACTGAATCACCATTCAATTAGACCTTCAATTTAGGGTTTTGAACCCAATTGAACTAGGTTTGATAATCAAGAAGCCATCACTTAGGGTTTGAAATCGAGGATCCATCAATGGTTGACATTGTGGAACCAAATCAATTGAAATCAATGAACTATCTTCATCACATGATATGACCTGACCTCAAACGGTCTTGGATAACCACAAAACGGTCTTGAGACCGTTTGGTTGATCTCCAAATGGTATTGAGACCGTTTTCCCATTCCATCATCAAAATTCATGACATTCAATTAAGGTTTTGGACCATTGGATTGATTATCAAATCAACACTTAGTTGCAATTCAATTTGGTACCTTTGGACCTTCAAACACTTAGACATACTTAACCCTAGACCTCCAAACGGTCTTGGGTGACCGTTTGGGTGATCCCCAAACGATTTTGAAACCGTTTGGGTCAATCATCCCAAAACATCATCTTAATCAATTTCAAAATCAACACATAGCTGATTAGGGTTTGCAATTAAGGAATCATTCACAATTGAAACCTTCAAGATCAACCAATTAAAACCATTGTATCAAGATCCAAATACCACATCATATATCTTCAAATGGTCAACCATCTCAAACGTTCAACCATTCCAAACGATTTGGAACCCAAACCACCAAACGGTTTGGTGAAACTATTTGGACTCAACATTGAAACTGTTTGCCCTAGATATTTGGGGATGTGTGTGCTTATGATGATGTCATCATCATCAAGCTCAAAACTCACGAAATATACTGTGATTTCCATGGATATTGCATCAATCAACCAAACTTAATTTTAGAAATGTAGAAATGATCACCAATTGATAAGGAATTGATTGCAATAATAAAATTAAGGGTTCAAGTTATAAAACCCGCATCCAATTGAGCTCCAAAGCTCCAATCTCACGGAAACAATAGTGTATGCAACTCGTTTCACTATTACAAGGGTCGTCCTCAAGCTTTGAGTGAAAAGAATTGGTTAGAATTGAAGAGGGGATCGAGTTATGAAGAATTCATGCATTGATTTTCGATTTTCACCATGGATTCAAGGTGAAAGGAGGTCAAGAACCTAAAAACAGGTTGTGGGTCGTCCTACTACTCCTCCCAAGCTCCTTGTTCGTTTTCTAAGAAAGGGGAAAGAAAAGAATCCGAAAAAGCCTTTGTTTTGGCTTGGAAAGGGTACTTTTATAAGAAAATTAATGAGAGAGAAAATCTTTTATAAAAGTCTTTTAATTCCAAAATTGTTGCCACAACTTCCCCCTTGGTTTCTTTCATGAAACGACATCTCTATCCCCACATAACTCCATTCCATTATCCATGAATTAAGGGAAAAGAAATTAAGCACCTTAACCCTTATAATAAGAATATCCATATTTGAGTGGAAATTCTTTTTCTTTATAATAATGGTGAGTGGAATTTCACCTCCTTAGGATATGCTCGTGCCTTTGCAAGGCTTTAAGATCATCCAAACACATATGAATTCAACCATTTTAATTTTGTTTGAAGGCCCTTTAATTAATACATTCATTTTTGCCCTAAATTGAATTAGGGTTTCAATTAGGATTAAATCTTGATTATTTTAATATCAAGATTCTCTCTCCTCCAACTTAATTCAAATGAGGCGCCCCTCTCATTTTCTTTGTTCTATATGATGCCAAGAAACATTAGGGACCTTATGGAAGTGGTAATTTTCATATTGAACGCTAGGTTTTGGGTAAATTGCACTTTACACCAAAACTAGGTTTTAATGCATAAGGATTGCTTTACAAGCTTAATCTTGGTGCCCAAGCTTGTGAAAATTATACCACTACATCATATTCATTCTTATGATGTATCAAGATCATAGGAACATCTTATCATGCAACATTTGCAATTTAACCCCTCAACATGGGTAATTTGCATTTTAGTCCAAAATAGGCAAACATTGCTTCAACATTGTTCAAACAAGACCAAAATTGAAACATAAGTTTCTCATGAGCCCTAATTACTTTTCCCAAGATAATATTAAGCATTTACTCAACCTTATTAGGCAAAACATCTAGGGTTAACACATAACCCAGGTCAGGGATGTTACACCAATGGAGATAACTCCACACATCCTTAAATTGTTGATATAGTAGTATATTGACTATTATTGAACAACCATTCATGAGACTATTCTCTAGTGTTGGGCCATGTACCAAGGTAGATTAGTTGTTTTACATGACCATAGCCTTGACTATGAGTTGATGTCTCTACATGACTGTAGCTTTGACTACACGCTATTTTCTTTGTAGTTTGACTGTTATGTCACTGCGTTGCAGACTCCAACTGACCAAGTAGTGTTGGTGATGATCATGGAGTCTGGCTATTCCATTGATGTTGTATGGTACTGATTTAAACTTAGTAGTGGTTGGTTGGATTTGAATGGCACACCTCAAATCCTCAGGGCAAAAAATGGTTAATCAGTCGTATAGTATATTTTTTTAGGGTCAAGTACGAATCACATTGGATGACCCCTTACCTTATTTCTTATACTTTTTAGTTTATAACAGTTATAAATGTTCTTCATATACCTTTTAATAGTATAAAATGTTCTACTTCCCAGTTGTAACTACTAAAATTGCTCAAATAGTATTACCTACTTTATTTACTGCTCTTTATAGAACCATGCTTATAAAAGACGTTGGTGAAGAGTTATATCTCTCACTGAGACATTTGGTCTCACTCTATGATTTCCACAACTTTTTAGATGGTCATGGATGAAGAGGTCGAGGTCGTGGTGCAGGAGCAGAACAACAAAGGGAACAATATATGTCAAAGGTTGGACATGTTACTAGTTAGAGTTTTGCAGTAGAAGTCCTATGTATTGTCCCTGTACTTTCAAGTCTTTAGAGATATTTTGTTGTATTGTATGTCAACACATAGATTTTGGATTTATGCCATGTTTGTGTAAAAATGGCATGTACATATAAACATGTTGTGAAATGTAACAATTGTGGCTTGATAGCCTTTGAACATAAATATGTATCATCTTTTGGCAAATAATGAATATAGATGGCTTGTGTTGAAGGCTTGTTGTGATAAACTTACACTTAAGATATTGAATTGGAAATGGTTTAAATTTACCATGTTTTGTGATAATTTCATAGTTAATGACAATTCCACGCTTGGTTTTGAGTAATCTCATTTTATGTGGCGAAGGGCGTCACAGTTTGGTTGGTATCAGAGCTATAGGTTCATTGAGTCTATAGGGACATAGGACTAGGGTTTGAATTTTTTCTAGTATCCTCCAATATATCTTATAGTCACTTCTACTTATGCAGAAGAAGAATAAGAGAAGAAAAGATGTCCGGAGAACATGAAGAACATGTTACAAAAAGTGGTGTTGCTGCACCAGGAGGTAGTGCAATGAGGCAAGAAAGGGCTGATGTTGTGCCTAAGATGCCTCAAGTTGATCCAGCCAATGTAGCCAATCATGTTTTTAGGGATATGTTTGGACACTTTATGGCTACAATGACACATATGGTGGATAGGATGCATGTAAACCAACCTAGGGTAACTATTCCAGGTATTGAAACCCAAAGTTCTAGAAAGACTTTTTAGAGACTTCGACATGTAGGAGCATTGGAGTATGTGGGTACATATGATCCAACTAATGCAGACATGTGGCTGACTAAGTTGTAAAAGGCCTTTAGAATCCTTAGCATCCCTAAGGAATATAAAGTGAAACATGTTGTATACCTTTTGAATGGGAGTGATGCTCACTACTAGACCATTGAAGAGGAGAAAAGGACGAGTGTTGTCATTACTTAGGAAGAATTTTGACGAGAGTTTGTAAGTTGGTACTTTCTAGAGACTTACTTAGATGAAAAGATTGTACAATTTGAGAATATTCGACAAGGAACCGTGTCAATCAATGCTTATGAAGCTAAGTTTATGGAGCTTCTTAGGTTTTTTCCACATAGGGAAACAACATACAAGGAGAGGATTAGGCGCTTTGAGAAGAGTTTGAGTTCTGAACTGTCAATTCCAATGTCATCCTTGGAGAACATGGAGAGGTTTGCTACTTTTCTAGAGTCAGTGTGGAGGGTAGAACAGTCAATTCTGGAGAAACATGAGTCAAAGGCTAAGAAGAGGCCTATGTAGTACCAAGGACAGTCTTCTAGAGTCTTCACGAAACCCAGGTACTCAACACTTCAATCTCAACAGAGGTCGGTGACTCACTCAGAGTGGACTCAAAGCATAGGAAGAGGTCATAGTTTTCCACCTACATGATCTCACAATGCAATGTTAGTGTCTGTGACAGGGCCATCTAGGCCGTGGTATGAGGGTAAGACTTGTTTCAAGTATGGACAGATGGGGCATACTAATTCATATTGCCTTGTGAAGGATGAAGAGGTGACTCAGCAGATGAGGAAGAGTCAGCAAGGGTCACAACAATGACAATAGCATAGTGGCAGAGGATGTGGTTAAGAGTTATAGGTTGGTTCTTTAGGGCAAGCTGCTAGAGGAAGGGGAAGATAAAAGGCGATGGCTAGATTCTATGTGATGAGCCAACTGGAGGGAGTCGTCAACCCAAGGGTGGTAATAGGTCAGATGAAATCATTGCATTATGATTTGTCCTCTTCATGTTTTGTATCTATTTTTATTGATTCGGGCGTGACACATTCTTTTATCACTAGAGAAGTGATTGCTTGTTGTTCCTTACCTGTTAGTTCTACGTATGATAGTCTTCATCTAGAAACTCCTCTAGTTGGTTCTGCCAAACTGCAAGAAGTATGTCCATCCCATGTTTTATCTTTTTCGGGACATAGCATTCAAGTAGATCTCTTACCACTTGAAATGCATGGGTTTGACGTAATCCTTGGGATGGATACTTTGAAAAAGTATTAAGTAATGTTGGACTGTAGTGTCAAGATGGCGACCTTTGTACATGGTGATGTTTCATGTATTTTCCAAGGTGATAGAAAGATTCTTCCAACATGTATAGTTTCATCTATGATAGCAGAGAAGTGGATGAGATAAGGATGTGATACGTTCTTGGCACATGTGGTGGATATAAAGGTAAAGGGTCCTAGTATTCAGGAAGTGCCAGTTGTACGATAGTTTGAGGATGTGTTTCTTGATGAGTTTCTAGGTGTATATCCTCCTAGAGAGATTGATTTTGAAATCAATCTAGTTTTTGGTACTCAACCAATAGCACAAACATGGCTCCTGCAGAGATGAAAGAGCTTAAGAAAAATTTGTAAGAACTACTTGCGAAAGGTTTCATTATGCTGAGCATGTCTCCTTGGGGTGATCCCGTTCTATTTGCAAAGAAGAAAGATGGATCGATGAGGTTGTGTATTGATTACCAACAATTGAATAAGATGACAAATAAGAATAAGTATATGTTGCCACACATAGATGATTTGTTTGATCAACAACGAGGTGCCACAGTCTTTTATAAGATATATCTAAGACCGAGTTATAATTAGTTGAGGATTAAGGCAGATGACATACCTAAGTCAGCCTTTAAGACAAAGTTATGGTCATTATGAGTTTGTGGTTATACCGTTTGGGCTAACCAATGCACCAACAAATTTTATGGATTTGATGAACAAAGTGTTCAGAGGTCATCTAGATCAGTTTGTAGTTGTGCTTATAGATGATATCTTGATCTACTCTAGAGACAGTCAACAACATGAGCAACACTTACGTCAGAATTTAACTTTGTTGAGGCATACCGGTTGTATGCAAAGTTTAGTAAGTGCGAGTTTTAGTTAAAGGAGGTAGCTTTTATAGGACACATGATATATTCCATAGGATTCTATGTAGACCCAAAGAAGGTGGAGTCAGTGCTGGAATGGGATCAGAAAAAGACACCTACGGAGTTTGCAACTTTCTAGGTTTGGTAGGATATCACTGAAGGTTCATTAAGAATTTTAGCTCTGTAATATGTGGGGTACCAATGGAGATAACTCCATGCATCCTTAAATTGTTGATATAGTAGTTACTGACTATTATTGAACAACCATGTGTGAGCTTGTTCTCTAGTGTTGTGCCATGTACCAAGGTAGATTAGTTGTTTTACATGACCATAGCCTTGATTATGAGTTGATGTCTCTACATGACTGTAGCTTTGACTACAAGTTATTTTCTTTGTAGTTTGACTATTATGTCACTGCGTTGCAGACTCCAACTGACCAAGTAGTGTTGGTGATGATCATGGAGTCTGGCTCTTCCATTGATCTTGTATGGTACTGATTTCAACTTAGCAGTGGTCGGTTGGATTTGAATGGCATGCCTCAAATCCTCAGGGCATAAAAATGGTTAATCAATCATGTAGTATTTTTTTTAGGGTCAAGTACGAATCACATTGGATGACCCCTTACCTTATTTCTTGTACTTTTTAGTTTATAGCAGTTATAAATGTTCTTCATATACCTTTTAATAGTATAAAATGTTCTACTGCCCAGTTGTAACTACTTAAACTGCTCAAATAGTATTGCCTGCTTTATTTACTGCTCTATATAGAACAATGCTTATAATAGACGTTGGTGAAGAGTTATATCTCTCGCTGAGACATTTGGTCTCACTATGTGAGTTCTACAGCTTTTTAGATGGTCGTGGATGAGGAGGTCGAGGTCGTGGTGCAGGAGCAGAACAACAAAGGGAACAATATATGTCAAAGGTTGGACATGTTACTAGTTAGAGTTTTGTAGTAGAAGTCCTATGTGTTGTCCCTGTACTTTCAAGTCTTTAGAGATATTTTGTTGTATTATATGTCAACACATAGATTTTGGCTTTATGCCATGTTTGTATAAAAATGGCATGTACATATAAACATGTTGTGAAATGTAACAATTGTGGCTTGATAGCCTTTGAACATAAATATGTATCATCTTTTGGCAAATAATGAATATAGATGGCTTGTGTTGAAGGCTTGTTGTGATAAACTTCCGCTTAAGATATTGAATTGGAAATGGTTTAAATTTACTATGTTTTGTGATAATTTCATAGTTAATGACAATTCCATGTTTGGTTTTGAGTAACCTCATTTTATGTGGCGAAGGGCGTTACAATTTGGTTGGTACCAGAGCTATAGGTTCATTGAGTCTATAGGGACATAGGACTAGGTTTGAATTTGTTCTAGTGTCCTCCAATATATCTTATAGTCACTTCTACTTATGTAGAAGAAGAACAAGAGAAGAAAAGATGTCCGGAGAACATGAAGAACATGTTACAAAAAGAGGTGTTGCTGCACCAGGAGGTAGTGCAATGAGGAAAGAAAGGGCTGATGTTGTGCCTGAGATACCTCAAATTGATCCAGCCAATGTAGCCAATCATGTTTTTAGGGATATGTTTGGACACTTTATGGCTACAATGACACATATGGTGGGTAGGATGCATGTAAACCAACCTAGGGTAAATGTTCCAGGTACTAAAACCTAAAGTTCTGGAAAGACTTTTTAGAGACTTTGACATGTAGGAGCATTGGAGTATGTGGGTACATCTGATCCAACTGATGCAAACATGTGGCTGACTAAGCTGGAAAAGGCCTTTAGGATCCTTAGCATCCCTAAGGAAGATAAAGTGAAACATGTTGTATACCTTTTGAATGGGAGTGATGCTCACTAGTAGACCATTGAAGAGGAGAAAAGGACAAGTGTTGTCATTACTTAGGAAGAATTCTGACGAGAGTTTGTAAGTCGATACTTTCTAGAGACTTACTTAGATGAAAAGATTGTACAATTTGAGAATATTCGACAAGGAACCGTATCAATCAATGCTTATGAAGCTAAGTTTATGGAGCTTCTTAGGTTTTGTCCACATAGGGAAACAACATACAAGGAGAGGATTAGGCGCTTTGAGAAGAGTTTGAGTTCTGAACTGTCAATTCCAATGTCATCCTTAGAGAATAGGGAGAGGTGCTACTTTTCTAGAGTTAGTGTGGAGGGTAGAACAGTCAGTTCTAGAGAAACATGAGTCAAAGACTAAGAAGAGGCCTATGTAGTACCAAGGATAGTCTTCTAGAGTCTTCACGAAACCCAGGTACTCAACACTTCAATCTCAATAGAGATCGGTGACTCACTTAGAGTGGACTCAAAGCATAGGCAGAGGTCATAGTTTTCCACCTACATGAGCTCACAATGCAATGTTAGTGTCTGTGACAGGGCCATCTAGGCCGTGGTATGAGGGTAAGAATTGTTTCAAGTGTGTACAGATGGGGCATACTAATTCATATTGCGTTGTGAAGGATGAAGAGGTGACTCAGCAGATGAGGCAGAGTCCGCAAGGGTCACAACAATGACAATAACACAGTGACAGAGGATGTGGTTAAGCATTACAGGTCGGTTCTTTAGGGCAAGCTACTAGAGGAAGGGGAAGATAAAAGACGATGGCTAGATTCTATGTGATGAGCCAACTGGAGGGAGTCGTCAACCCAAGGGTGGTAACAAGTCAGATGAAATCATTTTATTATGATTTGTCTTCTTCATGTTTTGTATCTATTTTTATTGATCTGGGCACGACACATTCTTTTATCACTAGAGAAGTGATTGCTAGTTGTTCCTTACCTGTTAGTTCTACGTATGATAGTCTTCATCTAGAAACTCCTCTAGTTGGTTCTGCCAAACTACAAGAAGTATGTCCATCCCGTGTTTTATCTTTTTCGGGACATAGAATTCAAGTAGATCTCTTACCACTTGAAATGCATGGGTTTGACGTAATCCTTGGATGGATACTTTGAAAAAGTATTAAGTAATGTTGGACTGTAGTGTCAAGATGGCGACCTTTGTACATGGTGATGTTTCATGGGTTTTCCAAGGTGATAGAAAGATTCTTCCAACATGTATAGTTTCATCTATGATAATGTAACGACCGACTCGCGAAAACAAGATTAACTAAGAAGAAGCGAAGCATTTGCAGCGGATTACTGAAAATCACTAAAAATTAAAACTTTTTGCAAAGAGATCCTCGCATAGGAAATCTTTTTCTTCAAGAACCAAGTATAACATTTACATTCTATTTCAAAGTACATGTTTTGCACTATCTCTTCTCGGGAATTACAACATCAGCTGTCTCAAGACATAATATACAGACAACATATAACTTCGAGGCATCAAGCCAAAATCTCATATTGATTCATTAAAACACTAACTATAAACTATGAGGACCTGAGAGTACAGAGACGACACATAGGACTACTATCTATACAAAACTTGGTAGCTAGTGCCTGCACCTGAGTTATCACTGCTATCTCTAATATTGCTACTGCTTTTCTCTTGCTATTGGGATCCTGCTTCTTCTTCTTCTGCGTTTACCTAAAAACATTGGATCCCATGGGGGTGAGACAATTGTAAATTGTCCCAACAGGAGATATAACTCTCCGCCAAAACATTATTATAGCAGTTTATTATAATGAAACTGAGCAGGAGTTCTTATATATTAACAACAATATTAATCATTGAATGAACAGAGTAAAGTAATATCCTTTCTTAAGGAGAGCACTGTATCTACTCATGGTAGATTCACATTTCATGCATCTGCTTGCAATGAATAAAAAGAGATATGAATAACATTTATCAACTGAAAATGCATAAAAGAAATATAACATCAGCCAATGAATTTTCTGTATTCAATCCTTAAGCAAATATGCTATATGGCTGATTACATTTTACAATCACATTTATGCCCTAAGGAGATGAGGTATACCGCTCATGCTCCAACCGACCATTGCGAAGTCGAAATGGGTACCATACAAGGTCAATGGTAGAGCCAGCTACCAAGACCTCCCATATCTCAGTCAGCGCGAGATTACATGCAGGACATCTTGTGTCTCTGCTATATAGCTTTCCAGGGTATACTGGAAACTTTGCTATTAGAGTTACAGTGACATGCTGTACTCTCTTTGTGATCGTAAGATTTCATGTTTATCTCCATCGAATCAACATTAACAATATTGGGAGATGTGTACTGCATCTGTCCCAATCTTCGGGAGATTCGTGATACATCTATCCCGGTACAAGTAATGAAGGATTGAGAGGTTTGTTATTTACCTTTCATCAATTCCCTCATTAGGATGTCAGGATATATTTGCCCATTACCCCCACATATTCAAAATATGCGTTCCAGGTTTTGCTGCAGAGCACCCATTTCACCATCACCTATTGCTGACGATGATGGTTCTATGGTCAGGGCTCTACATGAAATGATTTCACTTAATTAATTAAGTAAATTAGCATATTCTTTTAGCATCAGTCAAGTTCTCAAACATAACTTATTCAGACAAATGCTATAAGGAAACATGTACTATTTTCATCAATCACTTTCTCAGTCCTTATAGGACACTGGGATCTTAGTCCCTCATTTCATTTCTTTGAAAGTTCACTTCCCTCAGTCGCATCATTATCATACTTATCAACTTTGGGTATTCATAACCTCAATTCATCACTATCACTGTTACCATTTGTTAGGTAACTATTACCTCCAGGTCCTCAGACCGAGGTATGCATAATACTTGTTACACAAGTATCTCACATGGCTCTCAAAGCCTATTAAATGTTTTGCCAACTTTCACTAGGAAACAACTTACTCATGGAACTCATAAGGTTCATGCACATTTTCTTACTTTTACTAAGCAACAACAACATTAGGCACATAAGGCCATACAACATGTTAATTATATGAAAGTCATAGCTCATATCTGGCTATGTTCATCATCTCATGATGTCTACATGGTGGTTAATAGACATGATAATAGTCATGTAAGTCATTTGTCACATCATATGAAACATTAGTAACACCACCATCCTTTATCAAGATTAGGGTTATCTATCAATTAGGGCTTTCCATTCCCTTTACCCAAAATTAGAGTTAGGGTTTCCCATCATGCTTTAATTAGGGTTTCATGCTCACATTATTAGTTCAACCCTAATGTATTACTCCACACCTCTAGGAGCATCCAAGACATCATAAGTATTTTCTTATGATTACCATTCTTATCATATATCATTAATGATCATCAATTCAAAGCATGAGTTCATTTCTCATCCTTGTCATGATATAATTACATTATACTCATTGATTAGCTTACCCCATTCTCAAGGTATATTGCTCAACACTTATCAAAGTACATTGAGTTTATTACATCTTTATTGTAACAATTGCATAACAAACCCTTCATATGTTTCTTATCCAAGAATGTTGGATTAGGGGTCCATCAAGGTATGCTTACCCTGAAATGATGAATGTGATATCTATCATATCTGAATGTATCACTTTCTTTTCATTTCCATATTCTTAAGTTAATCAACTAACTTTGTATTAAGGTATTTCCCTCTTAATACTTTATCCACTAACTTGTTACTTTCAACATATGGTGCATGGGTAACACATTAGAATTGTCCAATTATCTTTAATGATATGGACTTATCCAACTGATAGACATTGCTGATATAAGATAAACCATTATCAACTATTTTAGGTATTTCAACTCTTAGGATGTTATCCACATCATTATTTAGTATAGCATACATCATTCCTAAAATTTGCATGTCCTCATCATTGTAAGGTGTATAGGCTATTACTCATGTATAGAGATGGTTGTATAAGGATCTAGGCATCATATTGTCTCTTAGATCCTTATTCATTAAAATCACCACATTATCATTCACATGGTTCATCAACCCTATCCTTCATGTCTATAACATATTCATCTTATTTAATTATTTAGCCACACCTCTCTTTGGTGTACTGGCTATTAAACAATCTCTAGGATTTCATATATCATCACATGACATCACCCTAAATTGAGTCTTACACCATATCATAATATCAGGGTTTCACATAACATCACTTAAAACTAGGGTTTCATATTGAATAAACCATAATTAGACTTACTGTTCATCCCAATTGGGGTTTCTCATGACATCACCCCCAATTAGGGTTTCTCATGTCATCACCCTCCATTAGGGTTTCTTATTCCATAACCCACAATTAGGGTTTACTATTCACATCACATCACCCTAGATTAGGATTTACTATTCATATCACATCACCCTAAATTAGGGTTTACTATTCACCCCAAGTAGGAGTGATCATCAAAGTACCCTGAGTTGGGGTTTATCATACCATCACTATGAATTAAGATCATACCATCATCATGTAGTAAGATTACTTCCATTAATATCCTCAATTAGGGTTATGATTCATTAACCCTCATAATTAGGGTTTCATGATATCACTATGAAGGATCATACCCTAATGAAACATTCATTTATATAGGAAATCTATTACTTGATTATCAATCATGTAGGAAATCTTCTCTTTCATCTTCTACAAGATGAAGTTTGCTTCAGCCTTGATTAAGCTAAGTCAACTCAATCTTGAAGAAGAATTGACATCATGGTTTATGTCATTATCACCATGATCATTAGGGCTTAGCTACTTGAAGGGTACTAATCACCCTATCTCATTAAAGGTACCATTATTATAAACACCATTGATTTACCTTATGTAATTGAAAAGTTAAACCATTGACCTTTATCCACTTTAAGTGTTCATACAATTTGATTAATTAATTTCCAAATGATCTTAGTCACTTAGACCTCAAATGGTCTTGACCAATCATACCTCAAACAATCTTGGTTGAATACTCAAAACCGTTTAGTAAAGTAGGTGGTGAAGACCGTTTGCCAAAGTTGACTTTTTGAAACCGCATGCACCTAAATGGTTTGGGATCGTTTGGTCCCAAACGGTCTTGAGACCGTTTGGACTCAAACAGTCTTGAGATCGTTTGGTCCAAACCCCCTCAAAACCGCAAGGACCAAAAAGGGTCTCAACCACTCCAATTAAATTAGGGTTTCCAATGTTGAATCCTTCAACCATTGAATTCATGTAAGCAATCATCAATTGGACCTATCACCATACTTCAATTAAGTTAAATATGTCAGCCTTTAACTGATTTGACCCTCAATTAACCCTCAATTGATCATCAATTAGGGTTTGAATCAATTGGATTAGGGTTTGGAATCGTTGATCCTTCAACATTAATCAATGTGAGATTGGCTACTTTGAAACCATTGAGCCTTCATCCAAATTGGACATGACCTGAACCCAAACGGTCTTGAGGTAGTTTGGATGACCTACAAACGGTCTTGATACCGTTTTCCATGTCAACATCAAAATCCAAGTCAATCAATCAAAGTTTGGATCATTGGATTGATCACCAAATCAACATTTGATTGCACTTCAACTTAGTACCTTTAGATCTTCAAACACCTAACCATACTTGTCCCTAGACCTCCAAACGGTCTTGAGTGACCACCAAACGGTCTTGAGACCATTTGGGTGACCTCCAAATGGTCTTGAGACCGTTTTCCCATCATATCATCAAAATCCATGACATCCAATTTGGGTTTGGGTCATTGGATTGATTAACAAATCAACACTCAATTGTATTTCAATTTGGTATCTTTGGACCTTCAAACACTTGGCCATACTTAACCCTAGGCCTCTAAATGGTCTTGGGTGACCCCCAAACGGTCTTGAAACCGTTTTGGTGATTCCCAAATGGTTTTGAATGGTCAATCAACCCAAAACATCAACTTATTCGATTGCAAAATCAACACTTAGCCGATTAGGGTTTATACCATATGTTTGAATCTTCAAATACCTAACCATACTCAACCCTAGACCTCCAAACGGTCTTGGTTGACCTCCAAACGGTCTGGAGACCGTTTGGATGATTCCCAAATGGTTTTGAAACTGTTTGGGTCAATCAACCCAAGTTTCAAACTCAATCACTTATGAAATCAACACTCAACCCGATTAGGGTTTAGGTGATTGATGGACCTTCAACTCATGAACGCATTGGAGTTAATCAATAATAATTGATGGGTCTTTAACCTAGATAATTATGAACAAATCCTCAAATGGTCAACTCTGGTAAACATCACCAAACGGTCTTAAACCATTTGCTTCTATGCGGTTTAGTGAAACCGTTTCATTCCAAACGGTTTGAAACCGTTTGCTCCCAAACGGTTTGTGAAACCGTTTGCTCCCAAATGGTTTGTGAAACCGTTTGGACATTTGATTAAAACCGTTTGGTCTAGATATTTGGGAAGGTGTGTTCTTATGATGATGTCATCATCATCAAGCTCTAGACCCACGAAACCTGCTGTGATTTCCATGGAGATTGCATCAATCAACCAAATCAATATTTGTAAATAGAGAAATGATCATTATTTGATGGGGAATTGAATACAATAACAAAGTTAGGGTTTCAAGTTATAAAACCCACCTACAATTGAGCTCCAAAGATCCAAAATCAGGCCAAAAATGGTGGATGAAGCTTTTGCAACTCCCCTTAGGCCCGTCCTCAAGCTTTTGGTTGAAAAGTTTGGCTAGGGTTGAAGAGGAGATCGAATTAAGAAGAAATCCATAATTTATTTTCGATTTCCACCATGGAATCAAGGAGAACGAAGGTCAATGACTTACCAACAGGTTGGGGGTCGTTCTCTTCTTGCTACCAAGCTGCCTAGGTCTTTTTCCAAGCAAGGGGTGGAATTAAATCTGAAATTCCCTTTCATTCTATGGATAAATGAGCTTATATGTGAATTTTATTAAAAAATTGAATTAGGAGAGAGAAAGTAGGAATTATCCCCTCAATTCCCTTGCCACTTGACCCCTCTCCTTCCTTAGAGAAGATTCTATCCTCTTGGCCTCTTATTCCCTTCAATTATCCACATTTTAAAGAAAAGCAAAATAAGCACCTTAACCCTTTTTATATTAATATCCATGACTTAGTGGATATTTCTTTTCCTTATAATAAGGTGAGTGGAAATTCCACCTCCTTGAGATATTTCGTGGCTCTTGCAAAGAAAAAAGACGACCAAACATATCTGAACTCAACCATTTTAATTTTGGTTGAAAGCCCTTTAATTAATACATTCATTTTGCCCTAAATTGAATTAGGGTTTCAATTAGGATTAAATCTTGATTATTTTAATATCAAGATTCTCTCTCCTCCAACTTAATGCAAATGAGGCGCCCCTCTCATTTTATTTTCTCTACATGATGCCAAGAAACATTAGGGACCTTATTGAAGTGGTAATTTTCATATTGAACCTTAGGTTTTGGGTAAATTTCACTTTACACCAAAACTAGGTTTTAATACACAAACATTGTCCAACAAGCTCTATCTTGGTGTCCAAACTTGTAGAAACCATACTACTACATCATATTCACTATTATGATGTCTCAACATCAGAGGAACATATTATTATGTAACATTTGCAAGTTATCCGCTTAACTTGGGTAATTTGCACTTTAGTCCAAAATAAGCAAACATTGCTTCAACATTGTTCAAACATGACCAAAATTGAAACATAAGTTCCTCCTGAGGCCTAATTACTTTTCACAAGATAAGAGAAAGCATCTAATCAACTTTATTAAGCAAAATACCTAGGGTTAAAACATAACCCAGGTCAGGGATGTTACAAATTATCCACCCCTTATAAGGATTTCGTCCCCAAAATCCCAGATAAAGGAAGATAGATGTTATTCATATATCATATCATCATGTCTTCACATAACATTTCTTTTCAAAGTTATTTCACACAAGTTACCATGGAATGATTCACATGGGACACATACTCCCATGCTCCTTAGTTGATTGAGCATTTCTCTTTCAAGATTACCATTATGTTCTGTCATCCTCTTGGGACTATAAGTCCTTTCATACCCTGATTGTGCCATCTCACTTAATGACACCATACTAGTTCTCCTTATTAATTGTACTAACTGTCTCATTAGTTGTACATTCTCTTATCATAGGGAAAGGTTACTTATCAATCAAGAACTTATCTCAAGGATATCCTCAAAAGAGATGTTTATACAAAACATAAACCCCTAACATGTGATGTTCATACTATTTGCATGATTAATCTGATTTCATGGTTGACCACTCTAGACAGTCAACATAAATCATCTGATATTTCTATAGATACCAAGATTTCTTACCTTGATACCTATTACATGTGTTAACAACACATTACATCTTTATCTTCCTTTCATCTTGGGACATTACTTGTTACATATGTCTTCACCTTGGGACCAAAGTCCAAAATAAACTGATACCTTTCTAAGTATCCATCACATAATCATCTTTATATTATGCACATCAAGTGTCCTAAGACCCACTTGATTGCCATGTCCCTGGAAGGAAAGAGAACAAGGAATCATATTCCTCTTATTATTTCACATGTTTTCAACTATTCATGAAACATTTACTCTTTATCTCATCCTAGGTTCCTTTCCCTAGCATAGGAATCTTATAAGGATTATTACATGACATTGTTCCTTTCCTTGTTATTATCTAACATATTCATGAACATCCTATGATCTCATCATATTTCCACATTATGGGGAGGATCTTTATTATTCTTACAACTTTATTGGACAAGGTTCACCTCCCTTATTCCCATTCTTATCTTATGAGAAGTATACTTTTAATTCCTCATACAAACATGCTCATCTGAGGTTATCTCAGATTTCTCTTTCTTATGCTTAGGACAGGACACATTTATTTATCCCATATTTCTTGTTTCATGATACTCATTAGATTGTCTCAGAATGACTACTCGATCAGAGCAATAAAAAAGATAACAGTCTAAGAATTTCCATACTCACTTTATCATCAATAATTGTATACCTGGCCAGGGTATATAAATACTGAGATTAAGTAGTAAGCACTTTTATACTATCATATTCTTTCCATTATATATTATCACAAGTATAAGATTTAACATTATTGGATTTCATCCAGACATCTCTTCAATACCTCCTCTTTTTCTTATAGAGGTAAGAACAACATAAAACATCTATAATGTTTATTATGCAAAATATAAGTCCTCATTGGACTAATCAAGGAAAGTTTAATCAATTACTTTCTCAATTTAATCCATGAAATCATAAAAAGACATATAAGAATGACATTATTTTGTCTATCCTGTCATGATTCGTGGATTATTCATTGCCTCAGGCTGACTTTGCCTCAGAGGTTGATTCACCATAACATTTCTGGCTGAGCAATTTCTTGCTAGATGTCCTACCTGTCTACATAGGTAGCAAATTCTAGGCGCTAAATGTATTCTAGAAGATTCTTTACCCTATCCGGGTAACCAATGCCTTGGGGCACTAGGCCCTGGTTGTACTGGTGATACTAGAGTCTTTCCCTTTTTGGAGCTACTAGGCCTCTATCCCTGGATTTGGATAGGCCTTTTCTCAATTCTCTCTTCCTTGTTCTTTGTTGGACAATTCTTTATAATATGTCCAGGCTTTCTACACCTATATCAAATTCTGCTTTTGGGTTGTAACCTATTCCTTCCCTCACTATTTATTGATTCAATAGGCAGAGGTTGAGCACATGCTTGTTCTAAGTCCAGAACTTCATCATTTCCCATTTCTCCAGCCTGCTGTTGTGGATTACATATCCTATTGATGTCCAAAATATCATCATTAGGGGCTAGTAATCTAGGTTGCAATGCTAGTGCTTGATCCACTAAATACATCATGGTTGCCCTAAGTTTCCCAACAGTGATACCTAAGGAAGGATTTCTTCTCACAGTTGGATTGACTAGGGGGTTCTCAGGCAATTGTCCCTCTCTTTCCTATTCCCCTGCACCTCTTCTTAGTACAACATTGCTGCTTTCTACATCAAACTCCTCATGTGACCCAGTCATCTTCAAGTTCTTCTCCTCCTATGTGAGCAGAAGACACTATCAGATACACTGGAAGACACTAGAACAGACTCTACTACCTTAGTCCTATGTCTCTGTAGACTCAGCGAACCTAGAGCTCTGATACCACTAATTGTAATGACCGACTCGTGAAAACAAGATTAACTAAGCGGAAGAGAAGCATTTACAGCAGATTACTGAAAATCACTAAAAATTAAAACTTTTTGCAAAGAGATCCTCGCATAGGAAATCTTTTTCTTCAAGAACCAAGTATAACATTTACATTCTGTTTCAAAGTACATGTTTCGCACTATCTCTTCTCGGGAATTACAACATCAGCTGTCTCAAGACATAATATACAAACAACATATAACTTCGAGGCATCAAGCCAAAATCCCAGATTGATTCATTAAAACACTAACTATAAACTCCGAGGACCTGAGAGTAAAGAGACGACACATAGGACTACTATATATACAAAACTTGGAAGCTAGTGCCTGCACCTGAGTTATTACTGCTGTCTCTAATATTGCTGCTACTTTTCTCTTGCTATTGGGTTCCTGCTTCTTCTTCTATGTTTACCTAAAAACATTGGATCCCATGGGGGTGAGACAATTGTAAATTGTCCCAGCGGGAGATATAACTCTCCGCCAAAACATTGTTATAGCAATTTATTATAATGAAACTGAGCAGGAGTTCTTATATATTAACAACAATATTAATCATTGAATGAACAGAGTAAAGTAAAATCCTTTCTTAAGGAGAGAACTGTATCTACTCATGGTAGATTCACATTTCATGCATCTGCTTGCAATGAATATAAAGAGATATGAGTAACATTTATCAACTGCAAATGCATAAAGGAAATGTAACATCAGCCAATGAATTTTCCGTATTCAATCCTTAAGCAAATATGCTATACGATTGATTACATTTTACAATCACATTTATGCCCTAAGGAGATGAGGTATACCGCTCATGCTCCAATCGACCATTGCAAAGTCGAAATTGGTACCATACAAGGTCAATGGTAGAGCCGGCTACCAAGACCTCCCATATCTCGGTCAGCACGAGATTACATGCAGGACATCTTGTGTCTCTGCTATATAGCTTTCCAGGGTATACTGGCAACTTTGCTATTAGAGTTATAGTGGTGTGCTGTACTCTCTTTGCGATCGTGAGATTTCATGTTTATCTCCATCGATCTGGCATTAACAATATTGGGAGATGTGTACTGTATCTGTCCCAATCTTCGGCAGATTCGTGATACATCTATCCCGGTGCAAGTAATGAAGGATTGAGAGGTTTGTTATTTACCTTTCATCAATTACCTCATTAGGACGTTAGGATATATTCACCCATTACCCCCACATATTCAAAATATGCGTTCCGAGTTTTGGTGCGGGCACCCGTTTCACCATCACCTATTGCTGACGATGATGGATCTATGGTCAGGGCTCTACATGAAATGATTTCACTTAATTAATTAAGTACATTAGCATATTATTTTAGCATCAGTCAAGTTCTCAAACATAATTTATTCAGACAAATGCTATAAGGGAACATGTACTATTTTCATCAATCACTTTCTCAGTCCTTATAGGACATTGGGATCTTAGTCCCTCATTTCATTTCTTTGAAAGTTCACTTCCCTCAGCAACATCATTATCATACTTATCAACTTTGGGTATTCATACCCTCAATTCAACACTATCACTGTTACCATTTGTTAGGTAACTATTACCTCTGGGTCCTCAGACCGAGGTATGCATAATACTTGTTACACAAGTATCTCACATGGCACTCAAAGCCTATTAAATGTTTTGCCACCTTTCACTAGGCAACAACTTACTCATGGAACTCATAAGGTTCATGCACATTTTGTTACTTTTACTAAGCCACAACAACATTAGGCACATAAGGCCATACAACATGTTAATTATATGAAAGTCATAGCTCATATCTGGCTATGTTCATCATCTCATGATGTCTACATGGTTAATAGACATAATAAAAATCATGTAAGTCATTTGTCACATCATATGAAACATTAGTAACACCACCATCCTTTATCAGGATTAGGGTTATCTATCAATTAGGGCTTTCCATTCCCTTTACCCAAAATTAGAGTTAGGGTTTCCCATCATGCTTTAATTAGGGTTTCATGCTCACATTATTAGTTAAACCCTAATGTATTACTCCACACCTCTAGGAGCATCCAAGACATCATAAGTATTTTCTTATGATTACCATTCTTATCATATATCATTAATGATCATCAATTCAAAGCATGAGTTCATTTCTCATCCTTGTCATGATATAATTACATTATACTCATTGATTAGCTTACCCCATTCTCAAGGTATATTGCTCAACACTTATCAAAGTACATTGAGTTTATTACATCTTTATTGTAACAATTGCATAACACACCCTTCATATGTTTCTTATCCAAGAATGTTGGATTAGGGGTCCATCAAGGTATGCTTACCCTGAAATGCTGAATGTGATATCTATCATATCTGAATGTATCACTTTCTTTTCATTTCCATATTCTTAAGTTAATCAACTAACTTTGTATTAAGGTATTTCCCTCTTAATACTTTATCCACTAACTTGTTACTTTCAACATATGGTGCATGGGTCACACATTAGAATTGTCCAATCGTCTTTAATGATATGGACTTATCCAACTAATAGACATTGCTGATATAAGATAAACCATTATCAACTATTTTAGGTATTTCAACTCTTAGGATGTTATCCACATCATTATTTAGTATAGCATACATCATTCCTAAAAGTTTCATGTCCTCATCATTGTAAGGTGTATAGGCTATTACTCATGTATAGAGATGGTTGTACAAGGATCTAGGCATCATCTTGTCTCTTAGATCCTTATTCATTAAAATCACCACATTATCATTCACATGGTTCATTAACCCTATCCTTCATGTCTATAACATATTCATCTTATTTAATTATTTTAGCCACACCTCTCTTTGGTGTACTGGCTATTAAACCATCTCTAGGATTTCATATATCATCACATGACATCACCCTGAATTGAGTCTTACACCATATCATAATATTAGGGTTTCACATAACATCACTTAAAAACTAGGGTTTCATATTGAATAAACCATAATTAGACTTACTGTTCATCCCAATTGGGGTTTCTCATGACATCACCCCCAATTAGGGTTTCTCATGTCATCACCCTCCATTAGGGTTTCTTATTCCATAACCCACAATTAGGGTTTACTATTCACATCACATCACCCTAGATTAGGATTTACTATTCATATCACATCACCCGAAATTAGGGTTTACTATTCACCCCAAGTAGGAGTGATCATCAAGGTACCCTGAGTTAGGGTTTATCATACCATCACTAAGAATTAAGATCATACCATCATCATGTAGTAAGATTACTTCCATTAATATCCTCAGTTAGAGTTATGATTCATTAACCCTCATAATTAGGGTTTCATGATCTCACTATGAAGGATCATACCCTAATTAAACATTCATTTATATAGGAAGTCTATTACTTGATTATCAATCATGTAGGAAATCTTCTCTTTCATCTTCTACAAGATGAGGTTTGCTTCAGCCTTGATTATGCTAAGTCAACTCAATCTTGAAGAAGAATTGACATCATGGTTTATGTCATTATCACCATGATCATTAGGGCTTAGCTACTTGAAGGGTACTAATCACCCTATATCATTAAAGGTACCATTATTATAAACACCATTGATTTACCTTATGTAATTGACCATTTAAACCATTGACCTTTATCCACTTTAAGTGTTCATACAATTTGATTAATTACTTTCCAAATGATCTTGGTCACTTAGACCTCAAATGGTCTTGACCAATCATACCTCAAACAATCTTGGTTGAATACTCAAAACCGTTTAGTAAAGTAGGTGGTGAAGACCGTTTGCCAAAGTTGACTTTTTGAAACCACATGCACCTAAACGGTTTGGGATCATTTGGTCCCAAACGGTCTTGAGACCGTTTGGTCCAAACCCCCTCAAAACCGCAAGGACCAAAAAGGGTCTCAACCACTCCAATTAAATTAGGGTTTCCAATGTTGAATCCTTCAACCATTGAATTCATGTAAGCAATCATCAATTGGACCTATCACCATACTTCAATTAAGTTAAATAGGTCAACCTTCAACTTATTTGACCCTCAATTGACCCTCAATTGATCATCAATTAGGGTTTGAATCAATTGGATTAGGGTTTGGAATCGTTGATCCTTCAACATTAATCAATGTGAGATTGGCTACTTTGAAACCATTGAGCCTTCATCCAAATTGGACATGACCTGACCCCAAACGGTCTTGAGGTCGTTTGGATGACATACAAATGGTCTTGAGACCGTTTTCCCATGTAAAAATCAATATCCAAGTCAATCAATCAAAGTTTGGATCATTGGATTGATCACCAAATCAGCATTTGATTGCACTTCAACTTAGTACCTTTAGATCTTCAAACACCTAACCATACTTGTCCCTAGACCTCCAAACGGTCTTGAGTGACCACCATATGGTATTGAGACCGTTTGGGTGACCTCCAAACGGTCTTGAGACCGTTTTCCCATCATATCATCAAGTTCCATGACATCCAGTTTGGGTTTGGGTCATTGGATTGATTAACGTATCAACACTCAATTATATTTCAATTTCGTATCTTTGGACCTTCAAACACTTGGCCATACTTAACCCTAGGCCTCCAAATGATTTTGGGTGACCCCCAAACGGTCTTGAAACTGTTTGGGTGATTCCTAAACGGGTTTGAAACCGTTTGGGTCAATCAACCCAAAACATCAACTTATTTAATTGCAAAATCAGCACTTAGCCAATTAGGGTTTATACCATATGTTTGAATCTTCAAATACCTAACCATACTCAACCCTAGACCTACAAATGGTATTGGTTGACCTCCAAGCGGTCTTGAGACCGTTTGGATGATTCTCCAATGGTTTTGAAACCGTTTGGGTCAATCAACCCAAGTTTCAAACTCAATCACTTATGAAATCATCACTCAACCCGATTAGGGTTTAGGTGATTGATGGACCTTCAACTCATGAACCCATTGGAGTTAATCAATAATAATTGATGGGTATTTAACCTAGATCATTATGAACAAATCCTCAAATGGTAAACTCTGTTCAACATCACCAAACGGTCTTAAACCGTTTGCTTCTATGCGGTTTAGTGAAACTGTTTCATTCCAAATGGTTTGAAACCGTTTGCTCCCAAACGGTTTGTGAAACCGTTTGGACATTTGATTGAAACCATTTGGTATAGATATTTGGGAAGGTGTGTGCTTATGATGATGTCATCATCATCAAGCTCTAGACCCACGAAACATGTTGTAATTTCCATGGAGATTGCATCAATCAACCAAATCAATATTTGTAAATAGAGAAATGATCATTATTTGATGGGGAATTGAATACAATGACAAAGTTAGGATTTCAAGTTATAAAACCCACCTCCAATTGAGCTCCAAAGGTCCAATATCACGCCAAAAATGGTGGATGAAGCTTTTGCAACTCCCCTTAGGCTCGTCCTCAAGCTTTTGGTTGAAAAGTTTGGCTAGGGTTGAAGAGGAGATCGAATTAAGAAGAAATCCATAATTTATTTTCGATTTCCACCATGGAATCAAGGAGAATGAAGGTAAAGGACTTACCAACAGGTTGGGGGTCGTTCTCTTCTTGATCCCAAGCTGCCAAGGTCGTTTTCCAAGCAAGGGGTGGAAGTAAATCCGAAATTCCCTTTCATTCTATGGATAAATGAGCTTATATGTGAATTTTATTAAAAAAATGAATTAGGAGAGAGAAAATAGGAATTATCCCCTCAATTCCCTTGCCACTTGACCCCTCTCCTTCCTTAGAGATGAGGATATCCTCTTGGCCTCTTATTCCCTTCAATTATCCACATTTTAAAGAAACGAGCAAAAAATACGTGCTAAGCACGTATTGTACAAATAATATAATCTAATACATAAAATAGTAAAATAATATCATTTATATTCATGTGGCTAAAAGACAGTGCGACTTTGACCTCATCCAACATATAAATATATAATTAGACCGAAAGAAGAAGAGCACAAATAGGTTGTAAGAACATAAACATTGATTGGACCGATAAGAACACATCAAATAATATTAAAACTCACATGTGTTTGATTAACATTTAGTTAATTCTCCCAACCTATAGTGCATACTAAAATCTAAATAAAAAATTATCTTTTTCCTTAATCTCATGACTAACACTACATTGAAAATAATTTATATACAATTAGTAAGAAAGAGAAACTCGATTTACACCCACGTAGCTAAATTAAAGTACAAATTAACATGACCAATTAATAACCATGGGCCATTAACCAGATAGACATATTGTTAGAGTCTATTTTACGGTAAAGTTCATGATTACTATACTAACTACCTACAATAATTTATATACATTTCGCAAAGAACTACCTCCAACATTAAGTAGGACATAGGCATAACATACTGGTTGACACACGATCACATTGGTAGAGTATAGAAGCTGAGTGCACCGATATACACACAATCACCTTACCAATCAACTATTTAATCAATATTTTAAAAAGGATATATACATTATATATCTGTTTTGTAGTACACCTGCCAACACAATATATGTAGTGGAAACCATAAAAACAGTGTATCGGGATGAGTGTTTTTTTCTACTTGAACTTATCTACTACAACTAACCGAAACATCAATTAATTGGAGAACCGAAAACTTACTTATTCTGTAGATTTATTAATATTATTTTGATGCATACTATACTAACTACCTACAATAATTTATATACATTTTGCAAAGAACTCCCTCCAACATTAAGGAAGACACAAGCATAACAGAGTCGAACTTATCTACTACAACTAACCGAAACATGAACTAACTGGAGAACTGAAAACTTACTTATTCTGTAGATTTATTAATATTATTTTGATGCATACTATACTAACTACCTACAATAATTTATATACATTTCACAAAGAACTCCCTCCAACATTAAGGAAGACACAAGCATAATAGACTAATTGACACACAATCACATTGATAGAGTACAGAAACTGACACACTGATATACACACAATCACCTTACCAATCAACTATTTAATCAATATTTTAAAAAGGATATATACATTATATATCTGTTTTGTAGTACACATGCCAGCACAATATATGTAGCGGAAACTATAAAAATGGTATGTACCGAGATGAGTGTTTTTTTTCTATTCGAACTTATCTACTACAACTACCTGGAACATTAATCAAATGGAGAACCGAAAACTTACTTATTTTGCATATTTATTGATATTTTTTTGATGCATATCTCCCGATCAACCTACAACATATATGCTGCTTTGAGAAACATCATCCGGACAAAAGACACAAATTGCACCGTATCAAAAATTGGTATGAATGGTTGAATGTTGGGAGCCGACCAATGGCGTTATGGAAACAAAAGGCATATTACAATATTTTAACAAAAAGAAATCAACCAGCCGGGCTGGCCTGGAATAGCAACACGTTGCTATATAGATAACTATTAGTTCAACAATAGCCTCCGCGAATTGATGGGCCGCCCTTTGCCGAGTTCCTAAGAAGACAAACAACAGGGAATAGCAGACACCACATTCACCCTTTTTTATAGGGTAGTAGAAGCAAAATAAGCACCTTAACCCTTTTTATATTAATATCCATGACTTAGTGGATATTTCTTTTCCTTATAATAAGGTGAGTGGAAATTCCACCTCCTTGAGATATTTCGTGGCTCTTGCAAAGCACAAAGACGACCACACATATCTGAACTCAACCATTTTAATTTTGGTTGAAAGCCCTTTAATTAATACATTCATTTTTGCCCTAAATTGAATTAGGGTTTCAATTAGGATTAAATCTTGATTATTTTAATATCAAGATTCTCTCTCCTCCAACTTAATTCAAATGAGGCACCCCTCTCATTTTATTTTCTCTACATGATGCCAAGAAACATTAGGGACCTTATTGAAGTGGTAATTTGCATATTGAACCTTAAGTTTTGGGTAAATTGCACTTTACACCAAAACTAGGTTTTAATACACAAACATTGTCCAACAAGCTCTATCTTGGTGTACAAACTTGTAGAAACCATACTACTACATCATATTCACTACTATGATGTCTCAACATCATAGGAACATATTATTATGTAACATTTGCAAGTTAGACCCTTAACTTGGGTAATTTGCACTTTAGGCCAAAATAAGCAAACATTGCTTCAACATTGTTCAAACATGACCAAAATTGAAACATAAGTTCCTGCTGAGGCCTAATTACTTTTCACAAGATAAGAGCAAGCATCTAATCAAATTTATTATGGAAAATACCTAGGGTTAAAACATAACCCAGGTCAGGGATGTTATAGATAGTAGAGAAGTGGACGAGATAAGGATGTGATACGTTCTTGGCACATGTGGTGGATATAAAGGTAAAGGGTCCTAGTATTCAGGAAGTGCCAGTTGTACGATAGTTTGAGGATGTGTTTATTGATGAGTTTCTAGGTGTATCTCCTCCTAGAGAGATTGATTTTGAAATCAATCTAGTTTCAGGTACTCAACCCATAGCACAGACATAGTATAGGATGGCTCCTACAGAGATGAAAGAGCTTAAGAAACATTTACAAGAACTGCTTGTGAAAGGTTTCATTATGCTGAGCACGTCTCCTTGGGGTGATCCCGTTCTATTTGCAAAGAAGAAAGACAGATCGATGAGGTTGTGTATTGATTACCAACAATTGAATAAGATGACGATTAAGAATAAGTATATGTTGCCACACATAGATGATTTGTTTGATCAACTATGAGGTGCCACCGTCTTTTCTAAGATATATCCAAGGCCGAGTTATAATTAGTTGAGGATTAAGACAGATGACATACCTAAGTCAGCCTTTAGGACCAGTTATGGTCATTATGAGTTTGTGGTTATACCGTTTGGGCTAACCAATGCACCAATAACTTTTATGGATTTGATGAACAAAGTGTTCAGAGGTCATCTAGATCAGTTTGTAGTTGTGTTTATAGATGATATCTTGATCTACTCTAGAGACGGTCAACAACATGAGCAACACTTACGTCAGTATTTAACTTTGTTGAGGCATACCGGTTGTATGAAAAGTTTAGTAAGTGCGAGTTTAGTTAAAGGAGGTAGCTTTTATAGGACACATGATATCTTCCAGAGGAGTCTATGTAGACCCAAAGAAGGTGGAGTAAGTGCTGTTATGGGATCAAACAAAGACACCTATGGAGTTTGCAGCTTTCTAGGTTTGGCAGGATATCACTGAAGGTTCATTAAGAATTTTAGCTCTGTAACTTTACCCCTAACAAAGATCACCAGGAAGGATGTGCCATTTATTTTGGATGACAGATGTCAATGATCTTTTATGATCCTGAAAGAGAGATTGATTAATGCACCGATGTTAGTGTTACCAGAGCAAGGAAAAGGTTATAGGTCTTCCGTGATGCGTCCAATAATGGTTTGTGTTGTGTGCTAATGCAAGATAAAAATGTGATCTCTTTTGCCTCACGACAGCTTAAGAAACACGAGTAGAAATACCCAAATCATGATTTGGAATAAGCAGTCATGATCCATGCTTTGAAATTATGGAGACACTACTCGTATGGTGAGAAGTGTCAGATCTTCATTGACCACAAGAACTTGCAATATATCTTTTCCAAGCGAGATATGAGCATGCGACAATGATGCTGGATGAAACTAATAAAGGATTATGATTACACTATTGATTACCATACAGAGAAGGTGAATGTAGTGGAAGATGCTCTAAGTAGGAAGCCTTCTACGTCGTCATCCTATGAAAAAGCACAATTGAGTGCTTTGGTATGCCATAAGAGAGACATGCTGGTCTCCTTGTGACAAATCAATTTACAGTTTGAGGTGTGCATGTTAGCAGATCTGTTGGAACATTTACAAGTAAGCTAACGTTGAATTAGTAGATCACCGTTGCGCAATAGAATGATATTGTGGTACAACAGATTCAGGCAGAATTGGGGAGTGAAAAGTGTGAGGATTTTCACGAATCCAAGGATGGGACAGTATGTTATCGTGGCAGGGCAGTTACACCAGATGTTAATAATCTGAGGACGTTACTTTTGGAAGAAGCTCGCTCACTCATTCATGTATGCTATGCATCCAGGTAGCACTAAGATGTATCAGAATTTGAAAGATTTAGACCGGTGGCTAGGATTGAAGTGGGATGTAGCTGAGTTCATAGCTAAGTGTGCAATATGTCAACAGGTTAAAGTCGTGCATCAGAAGCTTTTTGGGACTTTGTAACCATTTCCTATACCACAATGGAAGTAGACCTATCACAATGGACTTTGTGGTTGGATTTCCAAGGTCATACAAAGGTCATGATTCCATCTGGGTAATGGTTGACATGTTGACTAAGTCAACACACTTTCTGCCAGTGAAGACAACATATTTAGGTGAGAAACTTGCATAGGGGTATGTCGATGAGATAGTATGTCTACATGGTATCCCACCTACTATCATATCATATAGAGGTCCACAGTTCACTAGTTGCTTTTGGGAACGTTTGCATATAGCAATTGGTATGTGGTTAAGGTTTAGTACTGCATTTCATCCACAGACAGATGGATAGTCTGAAAGGACAATTCAAACTTTGGAGGATCTACTGAGAAATGTGTGTTGCAATTTTTGGGTAGTTGGGATATTCATCTCAGTTTGATAGAGTTTGCTTAAAACAACAGCTATCAGGGAAGCATCAACATGGCACCATATGAAGCATTGTATGGGAGACGTTGTAGATCTCCTTTGTGTTGGTATGAGATGGGGGAATACCATCTTTTAGGTCCTGAGCTAGTATAGTAGAGACAAAAAAGATCAAAGTCATTCAACAACAGCTAAAGGTAGCCCAGGATAGACAGAACGCTTATGATGATAACCATCATAAACCTTTACAGTTCCAAGTAGGAGACATGATGTATCTTAAAGTCTCTCCTTGGAAAGGTGTTCTATGGTTTGGAAAGAAGGGAAAGCTGGCTCCTAGATTTATGGGACCTTACCATGTAGTTGCATGTATCAGGAAGGTGGCCTGTAAGTTGGAGCTGCCACCTGAGTTGCAAAAGTTACATCTTGTGTTTCATATCTCTATGTTGAGGAAGTGTCACCCTAATACAGAGTTGACTCTTCATCCTATGGAGGTAGAGCTAGATAATGATATATCTTATGTAGAAGGACCTGTGTTGATCCTGGATAGAAGGATCAAGAAGTTGAAGAAAAAGGACATCATTTTAGTTAAGGTTTAGTGGCATCATAGTGGCGTTGAAGAAGCCCCATGGAATCTTGAAGATGAGATGTAGAAGAAGTACTCATCTCCTTTTGTGTAGGATTTTTGGGGCAAAATCCCTATTAGGGGTTTATAGTTGTTAGGCTTTTGACCTAGCTTAATGCTTAATTATGTTTGCTTTGTATTATGATATGTTTAAACCTTAATCTAATCTCTTGGGATGTCTTAATATCATGTGACAAGTTTATATTTTCATTTTGGTCCAGATTGATTAATGTTTGAATTATCTTTGAAATACATGTGTTTGTTTTGGACTAGATTGCAATTTACCCATAAAGTGAGGGTTATCTTGAAAAATGTCAGATAAAGAGAGTGTTATTTGTTCCTTGGCATCATGAGATAGAATATGGTGCTATGGGGAACCTTGTTTGAATCATGGATAATGGTGCGATATCATCATGTGATATTAGGGTTTCTAGTGTTTCTAGAGTTTGCATAATTGATAAGTGATGCAGCCCTATTTTAGGGCTTCATCTTGTGTTTTTTTGCTCTTCAATCACATCTATACCTATTAGATTGCATGTCATTCCCCCTAATATGCTTATTTATATAAAATGCACTTATGGACATTATTTGCATGTTTTTCAGGCTTTTGGACCACACTTGATGGAAGAGAGAGAGAAGGGGCGATCCTAGGGTTCCTCTGCACTTGGAGAGGCCCAAAGTAAAGTCCGATGCTCCCTCGACCTACCCCTAGTGGCCAAAGATCAATTGAAGCAAAGAAGTCTAAGAAAAGCCAAAGATCCAAGTTAAAGTGCTGATCCAGGACCCAGCACGGCTGTGGTACCACAGAACGGCCGTGCTAGATGACTTAGAAATTAACAGGCTTAACATCCAAGTGAAGCAGGGAGCACCACGACCGTGCAATGGGAGGACACCACGACCGTGCTCCACAAAATGGCCGTGTTGCAGCAGAGCAAAATGGCCGTGCAACAGTACCACGACCACATCAACCAGGACCACCACGGCCGTTCCAGCCACCACGGCCGTGGCACACCAACTCCACCACGACTGTGTTAACCCACCACGGCTGTGGCCGTTTTGACCACCAACCTGACATTTAGCCATTTTAATTCCCACGACCATGCCCATCCACCACGGCCGTGGCTTATCCTACCCACCACGGCCGTGGTACCCCACCACGGCCGTGCTACTCACAGAATCCAGCCACTTTTTCACTGCTTTCCCCATTTTGCCCCTAACTTGACCTAGTGCTTCCCCCACACCTATATATACCTAGGTGGCGGCTAGGGCACGAGGTTGGCTACCTTCTACCCCTTCCTAGCTCCCCAAATCTCCACCCACTCTATTCCACTCCATATCCACCTCAAATCCACTCCATTTCACCATTTCCACCACATAACCCCCCATATCTAAGCCTTCCATCCACTTCCCTCCATCATTCCACACCATTTCATCCAAGGAGAAGAAGGAGGACGTCCCTGGAGAGGAGGACTTCTTCATCTACACCGAGCTCCATGGCTTCTTCTACCTATTTCTCCTCTCTTTTTGTATTTTGCTTTGTTATGAGTAGCTAGGCCCCTTGGGTGGGCTGTTTGGGGGAAAATATGTTACTTTGATACCATGTTGGGGGAAAATGACATGTAAACTTTGTAATTTTATTTGTTAATGATTATATTCTATTTGCATCTCTTTCTCCATGGATTACTTGTTGGTTTGTGTGTGAAATCACCTAGGAATTTAGGCAAATTGCTTATATGTGTGAATTTTGGGATTTGCCCCTAGGTCCAATTCTTGGATCCCTAGGTTGCCTCCCATCTTCATACATCTTAATAAATCTCCCTAAACCTAAGTGAGAGATCTAAGTAGCTAGATTAGATAATTCTAGTGCAATTAGCAAGGTGCCTTCTCAAGGCTAGAATGTGGGGGAATTGGGGTCCAAAACCCTAATCTCACCTCCCCATTACTACCCTCGGCCCCTAATTGCCCTAGGAATGCCTAATCTAGAAACCTAGACTTGATTAGACTCTAATTGAATTGAACCTAATCCCTAACCCAATTGAGCCTCGCAAGGGTAGTAGGGGGTGTTAGGGACTAGTTCCCCTATACACAGCCTAGCATATCCATGGCCAGTTAGTAGCTTAGGTTAATCCATTAGACTCTAACTTGTTGTTTGGTTTGGATAATCTAAATGGAAGCATAATGTTCACATGTCACCCCCAACTTAAGTGATAAGTTCATACCCCTAAACAACCCATACATCTCTTTACTGCTTAAAACCCTAGTTTTGTGCTCGCTTAGCTTAGTTAGTTCTTTTCTTGCTTAGTTAGCTTCTTGCCTTGCTCTTGCCTTGTTTATACTAGTTTAGTTCTTTAATTGTTCTTTTGCTTCTCTATTGCTTGCCTTAGTGTAAATTGCCTTTTCCTACCTAGCTTAATCTTTCCTTGCTTGCTTAGTCTTAATTTAGTCTAGGGTTAACATATATTTCATTTTTGCCTTTAAATTGCTTGTTTATCCTTAGTTAACAATCCAAATCAACCTTCAAACCCTTAACCCTAGTCTCCACAGTAGGAACCTAGCCAAACTAACCTAGCTCTAGCACCCCCTCTTTTCCCTGTGGATCGACCCTTTACTTGCCACCTTCCTATACTACAACATGACCCTGTGTGCTTGCGGGTGTAGTGTTTTAGTAGACGTAGGTAGCTAGTTTAGGTTTATAAATATTGAAAGCAAACCCCCATCCACCGTGTATTCTGACCTCGTGGGGCGCATCTATTCAATCGAGTAGTGTGTTAGCACCACTAGCGGAATCGCACCAAGCTTTCTGGCGCCGTTGCCGGGGATTAGAGGCGCTCGGCCTAGCTAGTTAGTTTTGCTTTGACTTTTCCTACTGCCCTCATCATTGCTATTCTTTATTCATTTTTCTTTGCATTCTTTGTGTATATTGGTTTACTAACTTGCTTTCTTTTGTTTGGTTGTGCTTTGTGCATGTGACAAGCCATTCGGGAGGAAACAAGATGGAAGACCAAAGTGCACCTCACAAGCCACTTCAAGACTACTTCATGCCTAGCAACTACAAATCACCAATTGCCAACAGGGTTGATCAAATGCCAGGGGAGCAATTCTCTATTCCTCCAGGTCTTCTTGGGCTCCTGCCCATATTCTATGGCTCAGAGAGTGAGAACCCCTACAAGAACTTGGACTCCTTTCTTGAAGTATGCTCCACCTTCAGGATGTCGACGGCTAGTGATGATACAATTCGGTTGACCTTGTTCTCTTTCTCCCTCAAAGATAGAGCCAAAGACTGGTATGACTCAAGAAAGGACATCATGAGTTGGGAAACAATGAAGAATGCTTTCTTGAGACAGTTCTACTCTATTGCAAGGTTGACACAAATGCGGCGTGCCATGACAAGTTTTAGTCAAATGGGAGATGAGCAGTTTCATAATGCATGGGAGAGATTCAAGAAGCTGTTGAGAGAGTGTCCTCACCATGAGATCCCTTTGTGGCAGCTAGTTCAATCATTCTACTCTGGTTTGTCTCTAAAGGACCAAGACACAATGGACTCTTCTGATGGAGGAGTTTTCATGTCTAGGCCACCTGAGGAGATATGGCCTTTGTTTGAGCAGTTGGCTGAAGGATCAAGAATTCGAGCTTCTAGCATGATGAATGAAAGAGGGTATGCCTTTAGTGTGACACCCCCTACTCATGATGACTCGAGTCCGCAAGTGATGAATATTCTTGGTGACATGATGAGCTTCATGAAGAACTAGGTGACAAGTGCCCCTTGCCACCCGGTCAATTCTATTGAGTTCTATGGGGAAGAAAAGAAGACACCTCACTCCTATAGCTACCAGGAACCACAAAGTCCCACATACAGCTCAAGGTTTGAGGAAGAGGTTCTTTCTAGATTGAGAGTGTTTGATGATGTTCAAAGGGATGTTGCAAGGTTAGAAGAGAGAATAGAGCAACTATCTTCTATCATTGCTCTCCAAGAGGAAAAATTGTCTTCAAGACCCATCGTGAGCCACCATGAAGCAAGTGGACCCATGCCCTCTTCACAAGTTTTCTATAGTCCACCCCCCATGCAAGTGCATCCCATTCACTCCTTCCAAGGCTACCCCCAGCCTTACACCCCTCCACCACCTCCCTCACCTCAAATTTCACAAAACTTCACTTTCCAGCCCCAATTCTCTCATCCCCCTCAATTCCCTTCCCCACCTCAATTTCAACCCCAAGTATCACCTCCACCTCCTCCACATCCACAACATGCTCCCCCTCTCCACCATGAGCAAGGTAGTGCTGTGACAGTTCTAAGGAGTGGAAAAACTCTTGAGCAGCCCGCAAGTCAAAAAAAGGTTGATAAAGCAAAGCAAAGCCAGCCAAGTGGTGATACTGTGATTGATATTGCTGAAGATGATGTTGTGATACCGCATGTTGAGTTTGGGATTCCATGTGATCCACCATATACCCCTTTTGCAGGTCCTACCATCCCTAGTGTTCCGCCTCGTGTTCATGAAAGTGCAGCAAAAACTAGTGATCCTCCGTTTATAGAAGCACTAGATGAGCCACTGGAATTGAAAAGGAGGCAAAAGCACAATGTTGACATTCTTGAGGTGTTTTGCCAAGTAAAGGTGAACATTCCACTTTTGGATGCTATCAAGCAAATCCCATCATATGCCAAGTTCCTCAAGAACCTATGCACTGTGAAAAGAAGGTCAACGGGGAGGATTCCAAAGAAGGTGAGGCTTAATGAACAAGTGAGATCCATCATACAACACTCACTTCCTGTGAAAAGAAAGGACCTAGGAGCCCCACTCATACCTAGTTACACAGGGGGACATCGAATAGACAGGTACTTACTTGATTTGGGATCTAGTGTGAATTTGATGCCATATCATGTCTATGTTGAGTTGGGTTTAGGCAAGTTGAAGCTGACACACTGCACTCTCCAGTTGGCGGATAGATCCATAAAAGTGCCTAGAGGTAGAGTGGATGATGTCTTGGTGATGATAGACAAGGAAAAAGGTGCGGTGTTCCCGACGGATTTCATTGTACTTGATATGGACCTGGAGGATAGGAAGATTACCATCATCTTGGGGAGGTCGTTCTTATCTACAGCTGATGTCGACATTCATGTACGTAGTGGCACCATGACAGTCTCATTTATGGACATGAAGATCAAGATCAACATGTACAAGACCCCAACCCGGCGAGTCCGAGATAGGGATATTGGACATGATCACTTCACAAGTCCAAATGGGTATTTGAGAGAAGGACATCAAGGTGAAGAAGTTAATGATGATTACTGGGATCAAAGGGATGAGGAAAATAGATTGAGTGCAAAGGAAGGATGCATGTTTTGCAAGAATGGACACATGAGAATGCCAAACGGATGAATTTTGAAGAATCACCAATAAGCCTAGCTGAAGGCAAGGAAACTCAGCGCTTGTGGGAGGAAACCCACCTAAGTTTGGGAATTTTTGACCCAAACTGCATTTTTGATACTCTTTCTTTGTTTTTACATTTTTCCAAGAAAGCACACACACACACACACACTCGTATTTGATAGTTTTTGTATAGTTTTGATATGTGCAGGCGAGAACAGAGTGAAACGAAGAAGAATAGATGAAAGTTTGACAACACATCAATAGAATATCAACTTGAGATCTATTTTTGATGATTTGAACAAGATTCGAGTCTCCTACTACTGTTACAGTGCCCAACACGGCCGTGGTACATCAACACGGCCGTGGTGGTGCACTCACTTTCAACAAGGATATGATCAGAAAATTGGGAAAATTGACTAAGTTTTGAACCAAGGCAGCACGTCCGTGCAAGGCAGCACGACCGTGGTACATGAAGCCACCACGGCCGTGCCGCACAGCACGGCCGTGCAGCAGCCCGATTCCAGCAGTTTTAAGTCAAAATTTGCAAAACTTCTTTTCACTTGCTCATTTCTCTGAAGAACAGAACGGCCGTGCTCCGCGCCCTAGCGCCCGTGCAGCACTCCGCCCGCCTTCTCCAGCCATCGAATCCTCACCAAATCACCCCAAACCATTCTCAATCACTCCCCTACCATTTCCACTACCGTAATCTCCAAATCCCATCCATTTCCATCCACAAACGCACCACTTTCTCCCCATTCCGCCCCAACAGCCCCGTTCTTCGGAGAAATCCGAAATTTTCTAATTCCACTGCAATTTTCGAGCAAGAATGAAGAAGTTTGCAAGGAAGGCAGTAGAGAAGACTAGGGGTGTCATCCCCTACCAAAGGAAGCCAAGAAACAACCACCCCCAGTTGACGGAGGCGGAATTGGATGCCACGGTGGAGTCTATTGTTGAAGAAGCCTCTGTACAGCCACAACGGGGGGCACGATCTTCATCGTAGCCACCGCCGTTGGCCTCCTGACACTCCATCTCATCTGAGAGACCTTCCGCCTCAGCCGCTTGACCGTCAGTTTCAGCCGCACGGCCATCCGTCTCCTCCGCGGCACAATCACAGCCCGAGCAGCAGCCATGACTACGACCACGTCGATGACTCGTGCTAGCTGATGAAGATGATACTGATATGCCTGAGGCTGAGCCGCAACCAAGCCCGCCACAATGCCCGTTTTCACAGCCAGAGGTTACTACAGGCAGGGCAAAGGAGCCCAAGCACCCTGGGTGCCTGACACGCAGAGTGTTAGCTACTCGATACGCATGCCAAGCGTCAATGGGGGCAATGGGGTTCTTTGTCTGTTTTCAAGAATTGATGGAAAAATTGGGGCTTTATGAAATATTGACATTGCAGCAGGAGACATACATTGAGATGACGTAGCAGTTCTTCGCCACACTAGAGAAAGCAACCAATGATGGTGAGAATGCAATTAAGGTAACGATTGGGGACAAGAGGTGGAAGATAACCTCAGAGATGTTAAATCAGATTTTTGCCCCAAGTGGAGAGATGGCTACCCTCCTAGATGGAGGGAGGAAAGAAAATGACTCTAGTTCTACGTATCAAGCCATGTGGAAGTGTTTCACCGGCCAAAGTACATTTATAGTAGGGAAATCAAAGACAAGTGGTATTCATAGCCCATTTCTCCACTATGTTCAGAAGGTGTTGGCAAACACCATCTTTGGCAGGTATGAAAATCAAGGCAGCTGCACCAACAAAGATCTTTTTGTGCTTGGTTGGATGGCAAAGGAGAGACATGTGAACCTGGGGGCATTATTGATTGATCACATGAGGACAATCCCGTCCAAGAGCACAAATCCATTTGTAATGGGAGGGATTGTAACATCTATTGCCACTGCCTTGGGGCATGACATGACATGATATACAAAGGCAAAGGGTAGCAAGTTGGTTGATTTGCACTACCTGGCCCGCTCATCCATGATTACAGTTACAGATCAGAAGATCATGTACCAAATCAACCCACCCTACCCAGGAGTCACATTGGAGTTGCCTTACCATACTCCTCCCCTCATGGCACAGTTTGGACCATCGCCAGATTTTTTGGAAAAGTTGAGGAGGTACGAGGAGGAGAACACCAAAGGAGAGGAAATCCCTGAGGTGAGGTTTGCAGGGGGTTTAGGAGAGCCTTCACAGGCGGCAGAGCATAGGCGGATGGCAGAGGAGAGAGCGGCAAGATGGGTGAGGCTAAGAGAAGAAAGAATGGGAGCGTCGGAGCCACAACAGCCTTCAGTGAATGCATATGATATGGGTACCATCCATGCACAGCTGGAGAGCATTCAGGCGACGCAGGACAAAATTCTACAGGCATAGGAGGGCTTTTAGAGGACACAAGATGCCATGTGGTTGGACCACCAGCATATGCATTACCAGGTCAACCACCTTTATCAGTTTCACAATGCCCAGGCCCAGAGGAACCCACAGTGGGGTGAAGACTGGTGGAGTTCTTTATCAGCTTTTCAGGACAGCTATCCGCCTCCACAGTCAGACTACTGGGGCGCCTACTACAGACAGGGAGGAGCACCTCCACCACCTCCGCAGTGATCATCTACCCTATCACCCTAGACTTTAGTGTCATGCTGAGGACATCATGGTTCAAAAGTTTGGGGTGGTAGGGCGGTATGCCCTTATTCTTCTTTCACTCATTTTTGCATCTCATCTGCTATTTTACTTTTTGTTTGTTGTTTTTCATTTCTTTTGCTTGTCCTGCTTTCTAGTCTAGAATTTTACTGAATTTTACTGCTTTGCATACCTGCATTCCATGTAGTTTACCTTATTGTCATTTTTTGCGTAATTTTCAAAAAATTTTCTCTTTTGCCATGCATTGCATACAATGTAGATTTTTGGTAATTTTTGCATGTTTTAGTTAGGATTTGCTTATTTACTGCTTTAAGGTCAATAATATAGGCTTAGATGAGATTTAAGGCAACTTGGCACCATTTTGGCCGATTTTGCCCAAATTTGGAACTTCTTGTCTAAAAATTGTGTTTTGACCCAATCTCTACTGTTTTGAATTAAAATGTTGACCTTTGACAAATGAAAGTGAATCACCATTGTTTGTTGCTGAGTGGTAATAATGTTTGACTTTTTACATGTGCATCACCTCTCTTAGGATTGTGATTGAATTGGTTGAATTATGAAATTGAGAAAGCTTTGAACGCTTAGTGTTTGTGGAATCACATGTTTGATATATCAATTTCATGTTGTTCATTCATGTGGTGTGATATCTGGAATGAAGTGTTGGATTAATTTTCATGCAGGATGTCTTATGTGGAAAATCATACCAATGACCCCTCTTTGACCCGACTATTCTTCCACCATCTTCATACCCCTCCGCCTCATAAAAAGATGCCCTAGTGCACATAATCAACCTTGGCCACCTCTAAAAGTTTGGGGTGGCCATATCTTTATCTCCCCGCTTCACTCTATCCACCATATGCCCTATCTACACCAAGGGCAAGAAAAAGAAAAGAAAAGAAAAAGAAAAGCAAAATAAAATAAAAGGATGCTCCTGTTTAAGAGCATTCAAATAAAGAAAAGATGAGTGTGTAAAAACACTCCAAAAATCTTACCGCAACCCTTTCTTCCACTTTCATACCCATTGAGCTAGGAAACATCAAACTTAGCCCATTTTATCCTTTTCCGCAACCACGTGGGTCATTTGGTGTGATTTGAGATATAAGATTGAATGCATGAATGTGAAACAACACTCCTAGTCATTCTTGATTAACGCCACCATGAAACGGTTTACCCGGAACTTAATGGAAGAAATATGGATAACTTGTGTATTCTATGCGCTATATTTGAAGTTCATATGCTTTGTGTTCTTTTCATGATTGGATTGTGAAAGGAGAGGAGAGAGGTGAAATGCATGTACTTAGTCATCTTTGATCCCATTCAACAACAATCGTCTTTTATATTGCATTTGTCATTTCTTTTTGTGAAAGTTTGTAGAGAGATTGAGTTGGAGCATACTTGAGGACAAGTATGTTTTAAGTTTGGGGTGGTGATGCAGCCCTATTTTAGGCCTTCATCTTGTGTCTTTTTGCTCTTCAATCACATCTATACATGTTAGATTGCATGTCATTCCCCCTAATATGCTTATTTATATAAAATGCACTTATGGACATTATTTGCATGTTTTTCAGGCTTTTGGACCACACTTGATGAAAGAGAGAGAGAAGGGGCGATCCTAGGGTTCCTCTGCACTTGGAGAGGCCCAAAGTGAAGTCCGATGCTCCCTCGACCTACCCCTAGTGGCCAAAGATCAATTGAAGCAAAGAAGTCCAAGAAAAGCCAAAGATCCAAGTTAAAGTGTTGATCCAGGACCCAGCACAACCGTGGTACCACAGAACGGCCGTGCTAGATGACTTAGAAATTAACAGGCTTAACATCCAAGTGAAGCAGGGAGCACCACGACCATGTAGAGCACCATGGCCGTGCAATGGGAGGACACCACAGCCGTGCTCCACAAAACGGCCGTGTTGCAGCAGAGCAAAACGGCCGTGCAACAGTACCACGACCACATCAACCAAGACCACCACGACCGTTCCAGCCACCATGGTCGTGGAACACCACCTCCACCACGGCCGTGTTAACCCACCACGACCGTGGCCGTTTTGACCACCAACCTGACATTTAGCCATTTTAATTCCCACGACCGTGCCCATCCACCACGTCCATGGCCTATCCTACCCACCACGGCCATGGTACCCCACCACGGCCGTGCTACTCACATAATCCAACCACTTTTTCACTGCTTTCCCCATTTTGCCCCTAACTTGACCTAGTGCTTCCCCCACACCTATATATACCTAGGTGGCAGCGGGGGCACGAGGTTGTCTACCTTCTACCCCTTCCTAGCTCCCCAAATTGCCACCCACTCTATTCCACTCCATATCCACCTCAAATCCACTCCATTTCACCATTTCCACCACATAACCCCCCATATCTAAGCCTTCCATCCACTTCCCTCCATCATTCCACACCATTTCATCCAAGGAGAAGAAGGAGGACGTCCCTGCAGCTGCTGGAGAGGAGGACTTCTTCATCTACACCGAGCTCCATGGCTTCTTCTACCTCTTTCTCCTCTCTTTTTGTATTTTGCTTTGTTATGAGTAGCTAGGCCCCTTGGGTGGGCTGTTTGGGGGAAAATATGTTACTTTGATACCATGTTGGGGGAAAATGACATGTAAACTTTGTAATTTCATTTGTTAATGATTATATTCTATTTGCATCTCTTTCTCTATGGATTACTTGTTGGTTTGTGTGTGAAATCACCTAGGAATTTAGGCAAATTACTTATATGTGTGAATTTTGGGATTTGCCCCTAGGTCCAATTCTTGGATCCCTAGGTTGCCTCCCATCTTCCTACATCTTAATCAATCTCCCTAAACCTAAATGAGAGATCTAAGTAGCTAGATTAGATAATTCTAGTGCAATTAGCAAGGTGCCTTCTCAAGGCTAGAATGTGGGGGAATTAGGGTCCAAAACCCTAATCTCACCTCCCCATTACTACCCTCGGCCCCTAATTGCCCTAGGAATGCCTAATCTAGAAACCTAGACTTGATTGGACTCTAATTGAATTGAACCTAATCCCTAACCCAATTGAGCCTCGCAAGGGTAGTAGGGGGTGTTAGGGACTAGTTCCCCTATACACAGCCTAGCATATCCATGGCCAGTTAGTAGCTTAGGTTAATCCATTAGACTCTAACTTGTTGTTTGGTTTGGATAATCTAAATGGAAGCATAATGTTCACATGTCACCCGCAACTTAAGTGATAAGTTCATACCCCTAAACAACCCACACATCTCTTTACTGCTTAAAACCCTAGTTTTGTGCTCGCTTAGCTTAGTTAGTTCTTTTCTTGCTTAGTTAACTTCTTGCCTTGCTCTTGCCTTGTTTATACTAGTTTAGTTCTTTAATTGTTCTTTTGCTTCTCTATTGCTTGCCTTTGTGTAAATTTCCTTTTCCTACCTAGCTTAATCTTTCCTTGCTTGCTTAGTCTTAATTCATTCTAGGCTTAACATAGATTTCATTCTTGCCTTTAAATTGCTTGTTTATCCTTAGTTAACAATCCAAATCAACCTTCAAACCCTTAACCCTAGTCTCCGTAGTAGGAACCTAGCCAAACTAACCTAGCTCTAGCGCCCCCTCTTTTCCCTGTGGATCGACCCTTTACTTGCCACCTTCCTATACTACAACACGACCCCGTGCGCTTGCGGGTGTAGTGTTTTAGTAGACGTAGGTAGCTAGTTTAGGTTTATAAATATTGAAAGCAAACCCCCATCCACCGTGTATTCCGACCTCGTGGGACACATCTATTGAATCGAGTAGTGTGTTAGCACCACTAGCGGAATCACACCAATAAGCAATTGACTTAGGGATTGAGTGTTGAAACCCTACACCACTTGTGGTTAGGGTCACGACCGAAACACATGATTTGGATGCATGGTTGTGAATGATACAATCTTGTGATGGGTGGGTCGAAACACCTTGTCTTCTAGTGTCTTGACCATGTACATGCGAGAGCTAGGGTTTCAACCTTGAAGTGTCTCGACCGAGACAAGGGTGTGCTTGAGAGTGTCTCGACCGAGACATAAGGGAAACTGACCTTAGAAGTTGCAACAATTTTCTAGATAAACATGGACATTTCTATTTATTCATGCAAGAGGAAATAAGGTTATTTCCTTGATGGGCAAGTGTCCCTTGGTGATCTAATATGTTGACATCTCAAGATCTTCTACTTCCCTCCTTCCATGGGATATATAAGCCCTTCTCTTCCTTGCAGGAAAATATTTTCAGCCCTACACATCTTATTCTACCTTGATATCATCCGTGGATCTTTATGAGTAAGGAAGGTCAGATCTTGGAAATTGGGTGGCCGATCCTTTGTGCATGTGAAAGATCTTATGCTAGGATGAACAGTTGGTGGTGATTCTTAGAGAAACATTTCTTGGTAAGTGATCTCTTTGTTTGACCACATTATCCTTCCTAAAAACTCCATCTCCATCTTCTTCCCCCTTGGCCGTAGACTATGGATTACCCATGGTGGCCTTCTAGAGAGAGAACTACTCTTCACAAAATCCTTAGATTGTGCTCTGGCATGGTGGCAGCTAGTGAGAGGATGATTTCTTCTCTTTTCCTCTTTCTTTCTCGGTTCGGCCTAGATCTAATTTTCCTCTTTCTTGAACTCCCCTTGTGATCATGGTTTTCTTCTTCTTGGAGGCAATCCTTTGTCTAAAGAATTGAATTTTGATTGAAGCTTTTGAAGATTGAGATCCTAGGAGATAGTTTCTCTCCAAATCAAGTGGGTTTTATAACTCTTTTCCCATCTATCATTAGCATCTTAAATCTGATCATACTTTGCTATTCTACCTAATTAAAACATGTTCCTGGTGATAAAAGTAGGTTTTGAATGTGTTAACATACATGGGAATCATGGCTTTTCACTCTCTCTATACATTTCTTTTGATGAACTTCTATGACTCATATCTTAGGATTGATGAGCACCATGATCTAGGGTGTTACTCACCCTATTGATGGTTGGTGTTCCTTGATGTTAATCAATTGTGTCGACCTGTTTGAACCTGTTTAGATGATGTAAATATGCCTAACATGAGGTGGAGATGTCCTTTGGTCTTCCCTTAGTTCAAGACCATGTTTTGATGGTTATTGTAACTCTTTACCCCTAAGAGATAGGTGATGCACGCGTGAACTGTATGTAATGCAGCATCTCGGGCAAATCACCCTACACGCGTTGGGATCATGAACGCATCACATGCGTGACTTGTTCAACTTGTGTCGTGGGCAACATGCCCTGCGTGCGTCCCAAGTGTGACATGCCTTGGTATGCGTCGCGGGCGAGTGGGCCTAGTGCGTGTCACGGGCGAGTTAGCTACACACATTGTGAGTGAGTGAGCCTAGTGTGCATTACAGGTGTGTTGCAGGCAAGTGAGCCCAGTGCATGTCGTGGGTGAGGGAGGTGATGCACGTGTGGCGGGTTGCGACCAATACCCTTGTACATGTTACAGTTCAAAGGATTGTTGCACACATTGTAGGAAGAGTCAGCCTACACGCATTGCAGGTCACAACACCATATTGTGTAAGTGAGAAAGGTTGATGCACATCGTTGTATACATGGATAATACATAGTGTAATGGTCCACATAAGGTGTTGTAATTATAATTGGTTAATCATTAATAATAGTTCTTAATTCTAGTGCTCTCCAAATATGTGGAAGATGATGGACTTAGGGTTTTGAGGTTGAATGGTGTTATGAAACCCTAATTGACTAAGTATGAATCATAACCCTAATCATGTGATCATGTGACTTATGTGCTTACTCTACTTGAATAATTGTATTCCATAATAGTGTTCTCTCTCTCTCTCTCTCGATTATGTAAACCTAACCTTGCAGGTGAGATGAATGGCATAATTATGTGGATGACATGGTGAACCTTGTATAATACATGGTGATGATTATGATAATTGTCAAGATATAATTTATTATCAATTGTGCAGGATTTACATGAATAGGTCTAATGACCTAGCAAGTGCCTTGAGCAAAGTTTGAAGTGAAAATCGCTAGTCATGTGATTGAGGGATTGATATCCCATAGTGATGTAACACTAGTGATGACATAGTGAATGGTAGTAATACAAGTATGTTATGATGATGAGACAAGTTCTCACTTAATACATTTTATATCTTCTGATGTTTCATCCTACCTTAATTTTATAGAGACAGTTTAGGATTATTACGTTGTAACTTAATTGATGCAATAAAGATACCCAATTGGCATATCTAATCAAGTGAAACCCTAATCATGCAGTTGCCCTAAACTATAGATCCATCTTCAATGTTGGTATTTCGCTGGATGGTGAAACGAGTAACTCCTACATGAAACTCGTAGCACATATTGTTGAATATGCAGGGTACAAGTGGACATAACTCCCTATATCCATAAATTGTTGATATAATAGTATATTGATCATTATTGAACGACCATGTGTGAGGTTGTTATCTAGTGATGTGGCATGTACCAAGGCAAATTAGTTGTTTTACAGGACCATAGCCTTGACTATGATCTGTTGTCTCTACAGGACTGTAGCTTTGAATACAAGTTGTTGTCTTTGAAGTTTGACTATTATGTCACCACATTGCTAACTCGAACTAATCAAGTAGTGCTGGTGATGATCATGGAGTATGTATCATCCATAGATCTTGTATGGTATTGATTTTGACTTAGTAGTGATAGGTTGGATTTGAGTGATATGCCTCAAATCCTTAGGGCATAAAAATGGTTAATATGTTGTGCAATATATTTGTTTAGGGTCAAATACGAATCACATTGGATGACCCCATGCCTTATTTCTTGTACTATTTATTTATTTATAATAATTATACATGTTCTTCATATTCCTTTTAATAGTACAAAATATGCTACTACTCAGTTATAACTACTTAAACTGCTCAAATAGTATTACCTGCTTTATTTATAGCTCTTTACAGTACCATGCTTATAATAGATGTTGGCAAAGAGTTATACTCTTGTTGTGACCTTTGGTCTCACTCTTTGGGTTCCACAAGTTTTTAGATGGTCGTGGATGAGGAGGTGAAGGTCATGTTGCACGAGCTAAACAACAGAGAGAACAATAGCTGTTAAAGGTTGGACATGTTGCTAGTTAGAGTTTTGTAGTAGAAGTCCTATGTTTCATCCCTGTACTTTAAAGTCTTTGGAGATATTTTTTTGTATTGTATGTCGACACATAGATTTTGGCTTTATGCCATGTTTGTGTAAAAATGGCATGTACATATAAACATGTTGTGAAATGTAACAATTGTGGGTTGATAGCCTTTGAACATATATATGTATCATCTTTTGGCAAATAATGAATATAGATGGCCTGTGTTGAAGGCTTGTTGTGATAAACTTACGCTTAAGATATTGAATTGCAAATGGTTTAAATTTACCCTGTTTTGTGATAATTTTGTAGTTAGTGACAATTTCACACTTGGTTTTGTGTAATCTCATTTTATGTGGCGAAGGGCATCACAGTTTGGTTGGTATCAGAGCTATAGGTCTGCTAAGTCTACATGGACATATGACTAGGGTTTGAGTCTATTCTAGTGTCCTCCAGTATATCTTATAGTCACTTCTTCTTATTCAGAAGAAGAAGAAGAGAAGAAAAGATGTCTGGAGAGCATGAAGAACATGTTGCAGAAAGCAGTGTTGCTACACCAGGAGGTAATGTAAGGAGGCAAGAGGGCTGATGTTGTGTTTGAGATGCCTCAAGTTGATCCATCCAATGTAGCCAATCCTAATTTTAGGGATATATTTGGACAATTTATGGCTACAATGACACACATGGTGGATTGGACACCTGTATTCCAACCTAGGGTGACTGTTCCACAGTGCTGAAACCCAAAGTTCTGGAAAGACTTTTAAGAGACTTCAATGTGTAGGAGCATTGGAGTATGTGGGTACATTTGATCCAGCTGATGAAGACATGTAGCTAACTGAGCTCGAAAAGTCCTTTAGGATCTTTAGCATCCCTAATGAAGATAAAGTGAAACATGTTGCATACCTTTTGAAGGGGAGTGTTGGTCACTGGTGGACCATTGAAGAGGATAAAAAGCTGGGTTGTCATTACATGGGAAGAATTTCGATGAGATTTTGTAAGTCGGTACTTTCCAAAGACTTACTTAGATGAAAAGATTGTATAGTTTGAGAATATTCTATATATACTCATGGCAATTAGTTCTTATGAAGCTAAGTTTATGGAGATTCATAGGTTTTATCCGCATATGGAAACAACGAATAAGGAGAGGATTAGGCACTTTGAGAAGGGTTTGAGTACTAAATTGTCAACTCCAGTGTCATCCTTGGAGAATAGGGAGAGGTTTGCTACTTTTGTGGAGTCAATTCGGAGGGTATATAGGCTAGTTCTGGATAAACGTGAGTCAAAGGCTAAGAAGAGGCCTATGCAGTATCAAGGACAATCTTCTGGAGGCTTCAAGAAGCCCAAGTACTCAGCACCTTAGTTTCAAAATAGGTCAGTGACTCACTCAGAGTGGACTTAGAGCATAGACAGAGGTCATTCTTTTCCACCTACAGGAGCTCATAGTGCAATTCGATGTATGTGACAAAGCCATCTAGGCTGTTGTATGAGGGTAAGACCTGTCTCAAGTGTGGATAAATGGGGCATACTAAGTGGTACTAACCTATGAAGGATTAAGATGTGACTCAACAGACGAGACAGAGTTAGCAAGGGTCGTAGTAGTGACAACAAAATAATGGCAGAGGACGTGGTCAAGCATTACAGGCCAGTTCATTAGGGCAAGTTGGTAGAGGAAGGGGAAGACAACATGCGGCGAATAGATTCTATGCGATGAGTCAGTCAAAGGGAGTCATCAACCTAAGGGTCGTGACATGTCAGATGGAATTATTTCATTCTGATTTGTCTTCTTCATGTTTTTTTATCTATTTTTATTGATCTGGATGTGACACATTCTTTTATCACTAGAGAAGTGATTGATAGTTGTTCCTTACCTGTTATCTGTAGGTATGATAGTCTTCATCTAGAAACTCCTCTAGTTGGTTCCGCCAAACTGCGGGAAGTATGTCCATCCTGTGTTTTATCTTTTTCGAGACATAGCATTCAAGTGGATCTCTTACCACTTGAAATGCATGGGTTTGATATAATCCTTGGGATTGATACTTTGGAGAAGTATCAAGTAATCTTGGACTGTAGTGCCAGATGGAATACTTTATGCATTGTGATGTTTCATGAGTTTTCCAAGGTGATAGGAAGATTCTTCCAACATGTCTAGTTTCAGCTATGATAATACATAAGTGGATGAGAGAGGGATGTGATGCGTTCTTGGCACATGTGGTGGATGCAAAGGTAAAGGATCCTAGTATTCAGTAAGTGTCAGTTGTATGAGAGTTTGAGGATGTATTTCTTGATGAGTTTCTAGGTGTACCTCCTCCTAGAGAGATTGATTTTGAAATCAATCTAGTTCTAGGTACTCAACCCATAGCATATACACCAAATAGGATGGCACCTATAGAGATGAAAGAGCTTAAGAAACAGTTGCAAGAATTACTTGAGAATGGTTTCATTAGGCTGAGCATGTCTCCTTGGTGGGTGCTTCCATTATGTTTGTAAAGAAGAAAGACAAATCGATGAGGTTGTGTATTGATTACTGACAATTGAATAAGATGATGATTAAGAATAAGTATATGTTTCCATGCATAGATGATTTGTTTGATCAACTACGAGGTGCCATAGTCTTCTCTAAAATAGATCTAAGGTTAGGTTATCATCAGTTGAAGATTAAGGCTGATTACATAAATAAGTCTGCCTTTAGGACAAGGTATGGTCATTATGAGTTTGTGGTTATGCCGTTTGGGCGAACCAATGCACCAACAACTTTTATGGATATGATGAATAGAGTGTTTAGACCCCATCTAGATCAGTTTGTAGTTGTGTTTATAGATTATATCTTGATCTAATCTAGAGATGGTCAACAACATGAGCAAGACTTATGTCAGGCTTTAACTTTGCTAGACAACACCATTTGTATGCAAAGTTTAGTAAGTGCAAGTTCTGATTAAAGGAGGTAGATTTTCTAAGACATGTGATATCTGCCAAAGGAGTCTGTGTAGACCCAAAGAAGGTGGAATTAATGCTATAATGGATCAGCTGAAAATGCCTATAGAGGTTTGCAGTTTTCTAGGTTTGAAATGATATTACAGAAGGTTCATTAATAATTTTAGCTCTATACCTTTACCGCTAACAAAGTTCACAAGGAAGGATGTGCCATTTGTTTGGGATGATAGATGTCAACGATCTTTTATGATCCTGAAAGAGAGATTGACTAGTGCACCAGTGTTAGTGTTAGTGTTACCAGAGCAAGAAAAAGGTTATATTGTCTTCTGTGATGCATCCAAGAATGGTTTGGGTTGTGTGCTAATGCAAGATAAAAACATGATCTCTTTTCCCTCACGACAGCTTAAGAAACACAAGGAGAACTACCTGACTCATGATTTGGAGTTAGCAGTAATGGTCCATGCTTTAAAAATATGGAGACACTACTTGTATGTTGAGAAGTGTCATATCTTCACTAACCTCAACAACCTGTAATATATATTTTCCAAGAAGGAGTTGAACATGTAACAATGATGCTGGATGGAACTGATAAAGGATTATGATTGCACTATATATTACCATCTAGGGAAGGCGAATGTAGCAGTAGATGCTCTAAGTAGAAAGTCTTCTATGTCATGATCCTCTGAAAAAGCACAGTTGAGTGCTTCAATATGCCATAAGAGAGACATGCTGGTCTCCTCGAGATAAATAAATGTACAGTTGGAGGTGTCCATGTTAGCAGGTCTGTTGGCACAGTTATAAGTAAATCCGACATTGAGTCACCAAATCAGAGATGTGCAACAGAATGATATTGTAGTACAACAGATTCAGACAAAATTAGGCAGTGAAAAGCGTGAGGGTTTTCATGAATCTAAGGATGGGACAATATGTTATCATGGCAGTTAAGTTGTACCAGATGTTAATAATTTGAGGACGTTAGTTTTGGAAGAAGCTCACTCATCCATGTATGCTATGCATACAAGTAGCACCAAGATGTATCAAAATATGAAATATTTGTATTGGTGGCCAGGATTGAAGCAGGATGTAACTATGTTCGTAGCTAAGTGTGCAATATGTCAATAGGTTAAAGTTGAACATCTGAAGTCTACTGAGAATTTGTAACCATTGCCTATACCACAGTGGAAGTGGGACCATATCACAATGGACTTTGTGGTTAGACTTCCAAGGATAGCCAAATGTCATGATTCCATCTGGATAATAGTGGATAGGTTGACTAAGTCAACACACTTTATGAATTACATGTATAGGTCTAATGACCTAGTAAGTGCCTTCAACACAATTTGAAGTGATAATCTCTAGTGATGTGATTGAGGGATTGATATCCCATAGTGATGTAACACTGGTGGTGACATAGTGAATGGAATCAATACAAGTACCATATGATGATGAGACAAGTTCTCACTTAATACATTTTATATCTTCTGAAGTTGCATCCTACCTTAATTTTATAGAGTTTGTTTAGGATTAATATGTTGTAAGTTGATTGATGCATTAAAATATACCCAGGTTGGTATATCTAATCAAGTGAAACTGTAACCATGTACTTGCCCTGTACCATAGATCCATTTTCAGCGTCAACATTTAGCTAGATGGTGAAACGAGTAACTCTTATGGGAAACTCAAAGCGCATATTGTTAAATATGCGGGGCACCAGTGGAGATAACTCCATGTATCCTTAAATTGTTGAAATAGTAGTATATTGATTATTATTGAACAACCATGTGTGAGTATATTCTCAAGTTTTGTGCCATGTACCAAGGTAGAGTTCTTTTATAGGACCATAACCTTGACTATGAGTTGATGTCTCTACAAGAATGTAGCTTTGACTACATGTGACGACCCTAATTTTAGGAGTTCAATACCCAAATTACTAGTTAAAGACAAACATGGAGAAAAATGGCTTATTTGCGTATTATGATATGCATATGGTCAAATTAAGCAATTTGAGCTTGTGTCGATGAGGTTAGAGGTCAATTCATGTATATTTAAGTTGAATATCTTTAGATATGTACCCTTTGGACTAACTAATTTGAAGGGTCAAATGATGGAATTTGGGTGCCTAATTTGTATGTAAGGTGAACTACACTACGTGGAATCACTGATTCAAATTATAACATCAAATATATTACCTATGCGATTCTATTGAGGTTTAAAATAAAGAGGAAAATTATTAAATGTTTTAGCCTGAGACAATGGCCAACTATTATTCTAAGAAATTTTGGTTGTATGTTCACGTGGCCTTTGAACGTGAAGTGGCTGGGAAGTGGTCAAAAGTGTGACTTGTCCTCATGATCTGAGACCTACAGAGCTTATGGTAACAAATCTATTCGATAGTGTCCACATGCCTTGAGTTTGTTTCACTAGATCCATCATGACCGGTTTGATATCCATCCCTTGGAGGAGTTTTGGTTGTTACCATGACTACCCAGGTCTATCTTGTAGGTAGTAGAATGGGCGACAATACTACCTAGATGAGGCAGAGGATCAATGGAAAGATAAAGGGATCAAGAGCATTGAGACAATGCTGGGAGGTCTCTACTAATTCAGATTATGCCTAGTAGTGGCAATGGTCCTTAGGAAGCTCCCTGGTGCATCCGTGGATTAGAACGAACACCAAGGGAAAATCATCACGATGACCTGCTTGCCTGGGGATATTGAGGAGAAGGTGGATGTAAGGCCATGGAGCACCCTGTGCCATCAGACTTATCACTTAGCTTACTACAAATTTTGCTAAGGCCCATGACCATAGGAAGATAGACTTGCAACTCGGCTAGTACATGCCCTTCCGTGGTGTGGAGCAAGACCCCCACCATCATCTCTGATCCCTACCACCACTACTTCTTCCCTGCTGCCAAACACCACCTCAAGTCCGTTATTGACGACCACTTTAACCACCGGCATCAGCGCCCACAGAGATCACATCAAGGATCTCCTTGCACCCAGTTTGGATTGGCGATGACAGCAATGACACATGCAAATAGAAAACATCACTGCCTACCTTTGGATCCTCACCTCACCAGAAACAACCTGCAGCAGTCCCTGACACTACTCCTCTACCAGCCCGCTGCACAACCCGACCACCTGCTCCGCCGTGGCCCCAGCCAAAGGATGGAAAACAACCAACAATGCTTCCCCACCATGGAAGCTTTCTGAGGAGGTTCTAGAGGTGACGAGAGATCTTCCAGGCGCCTCTTTATGCCCTTGGAACCTCACCGGAGAGGACGACATTGAGTACCCTACCAGACTAGAGCCAAACTTCACAGCGGCAGATGCGGCAGAGCCATTTAGACTCTGAGTTTCGGAGCCCGTCGAGGCACACCTAGGGACCGAAGCTTCACCGAGATGAGTGGGGAACCTTATGGAGCTAATACCTGGAAGCATTTTGGTAGGGAGAGTGATGGATTGCTCACCAGAAGAGAGATCCCATCGGCGACCCTCTCCTGTGCGTCGCGTAGAGACGGAGAAAGGGAGGACGAGGTCAGGACCGGGTCTTCGTCCTCGTTTTAGCCACTAAACCAACTAGTACAACCCAGGCCTACTTAGAGCAAGACCAGAGGGGCTGGGCCAACTATTGTGGCCGAATCAATGACTGCCACGTCAGGCAGTGGGACCCACACTCAAGGTAATTCCTTTTAAGTTCTAAGAAATATACCATATCTCAGAAATGTGATTAAAAATAGATCCCTTGGCTAAATAATTCCCACAAAATAACAGTACACTCAGAAAAACACCCTCTTTCTTATGAAACTCCTAGATCAGACCCTTGAACCACTTTCAATGATGGTATTTAATTTAGAGTATAATGATCCTTTTAATAGTTTATTGAATGAAATAAATAATATACAATTGAGATTAATTCTCATAAAATTGTCCTAGAACCCTAATGATGATATACATCCATATTTAGACTCTAATATGAGTAATATATCTAAACAATAGGTCTTTTTCTATTAAAGACTATTTAGATGCTTTCAATCCCATTTTAATTTTAAAAAATAGACTAATTGTTGGAAAATTGTGAAAATTGAACCACAACTAAATAATGACCTCTAGATCAATAGAAAAACATCAAAGACCAATTAGGATCAGTTTGAGCCGAAATTTTTATAAATCCTAATTTGGACCTAAATATCATTAATAACGGTGAAAATCATATTAATGATTATTATTATTATTAATCAGGTGATGATCAAATATCTAGATGAGCAAGAATGATTAAAAAATCTCTGAACACAGGTACGTGGGCTTTATCTAAGTATATGACTAGTTTTCTTATGTCCAATAGCTATGATGTATTGCTTGTCTTTATTTGAGAATATTGCTTGGATGTACTATGACTATAGGCACTTCGCCATGTCGATAAGAACAACAAAGAATATAGATGGCTTGTAGCTACTAAGTGGATATATGCTCTCTCTCTCTCTCTAAATCCTTTCTCTCTTCCTCTAAATATAAGGTCGGCACTCGGTCCCCATAGCCCAAGGGACGGGGAAAAATGAAGTGCGACAACTCTATCCCATATAAATATAAGGTTGACACTCAGTCCCCATAGCCCAAGGGGTAGGGAAAAATGAAGTGCGACACTGCTTAGAGTACAAACACATAAAAAGACATCTAAAATATGTGTTTACCTGATTATCACTTTAAATAATGTTTTCTTTACTCTTTCTTTCTCAAGTTATTTCAATTATGCAAGCATATTAGTATGTATCTTTCTACCCATGTACACACCACCTTGTGTGTTGATTTGTTGTTTCACATATGTTTTAGGTTCATAGATATCATGGGTGGAAAAGATGGGAGTGAGCAGTTGTCTAGGTTTACCTATTGTGTTAAGATCCTAGTTAGCATACATGTTTAGACTTGTGTAAAATTTTCTATTCAATGTGTAAATGTAATCTATAATAGTTCATGTTGTAATTAATATACATGTTGAATGTTGAGAATGTTATGGTGTATGCATCAAATTCAAATGTTCATGTATGTGTATTATGCTTCCGCATCGCTCTCTGAAACAATTGCCTAACATTTTCATATTCGCCCTCTCAGGCCTTCTAAGTCTCGAGACGATAGAAATATAGGGATGCTACAGTTGGTATCAGAGCATGAAAAATAGCTACACCTACAATTGCTCACCATGAAACATAAAACTATTTCACCTTTCACTTTAAACCCTAAAAACATAGCAAGTTGTTCTACATGAACTAGGTTTGACCTAGCCTTTAGGTTAGAACCTAGATGTTCAAGAACTAGGTCTAGACAAGTGTCTAAAACCCTTTGCATATAGAGCTCATATGTATTGGGTAGCTACACTAGTCTACACCATATTCTCACAATTTCACTAGGTTACATGGCACCAGACTATCTACTGTATGATGGACACTCGAGTTTGCTGGTTTGGTTTTGTTTTCTAATCGGCTCACACCTTGACAGTTTTCTCTGACGCCTTCTTTCTCAGAGAAAAACTATATAATATTTTATTGGATATATGTAAATATAAAAATGTGTCCTTCACACAGGGGAGTAGTGGGTGTTCATGCAATCTAAGTGAAAGAGAGTGACATCAGTCTAGAAGAGAGAATAGATTTATATTAGACGTTTAGAGCCTCATAAGGTTATGTAATACAAAGATAGATAAAAGAGAGATGAAGGAAATAAGCATATAGAATCTTATCTAACTTAATCTGTGATGGTATAAGTTTCCTTATTAAGATTTGAGTTGTATATGAGCCGAATCCACTCTTAGAGGATCTATTCTAAGTCTTGATGATGAGAGTACATTCCCTTTTCTTACTTAAGATAAGCTAAGTTAAGATAAAGTTGAATATGCATGAGCCTCAAGCTCTTTTACAAAGGAGGACCTCCGATGTTAGGACAAGATATGTGGTGAACTCTAGAGAGAGTGAGACCCACAAGGAGAGGGTCATAGGACCTATCCTAAATATATGAAAAATATGAGATTTAAGTGAAATGATGTGTCCTAAGCTGGGTTACTCCTGAGTAGATGAGTTGAGTCTTTTTGCATGATTCCTCTCTTGATATAAATACTAGATGTGAGAGTGGGGTAAAAATAAATGTGATGGGTATTAGACTCAATCATGATGAGATGATTAATCCTTTGAAAAATTTAGGTCCTAGATTGAGTGACTTATGTTTGTAAAACTCATCATTAGCTGCAAGTGAGGTTATATATAAAACTCTAGTTCAGAGAGTAAAATACCTTGTGCACGAGATACTCATACATGTTGATCCTTCTTTTTCTTCTTCTTTTTTGCTATATATGATGTTGGAAACCTCACTTGAGCTATATAGATGATTTATATATGAGGAGTCACTCGTATATGCTTGACCTATTCTATATTCCCTTCCTATATCATACATGTAATATCCAAGTTTGAAATCATGATAAGATCAACCTAGTATGTTCTCGTTCCCCTTCTGTCATACATGAAAGATATAAGTTATGAAAGCATGATCTTGACACAAAGGTCCCTTTGGATCATATATGTTGCATGACAATATAGTGCTTAACCTTAATCCTTCTAAATCCAAGTTTATAGTTGTGAATTAACTACACCATGAGGTGGAACCCTAATATTCAAGCATGTTAACAAAGACCCTCTCACATGATGAAATTATGATATGATGTTGATCATAAAGCTAGACTAGTGATGTTAAGTGCCAACATCGTAGTAAATGATGCTTGATATCGCCTTACATGCATTAGTGGAGTGAAAGATTGAACCTTGAATAATACCATCTTAAATTCATATGTATGAATAAAATCCTAATCCTTATGTGACTATGAGGATGTAAATCCTAAAATATAGTAATGTCATGTGATGACTAAGACACTAAGTGATGCTACAATTTCTTTTAAAAATGATGCTTCAACCTATATAAGGTGGGGTGGGCACACCCAACATGATTAAATATCCTAAGAAGACTACTTAGGATGAATCTAGAATAATGATAATCTTGACACCTAGAAGTGGTGGATCAGGGTATTAGAAATTCTTGGATGTCAATCTGATAGTGAGATTAGTTGAATTTCGAGGACGAAATGCCATATAAGGTGGGGTGAATGTGATGACCCTAATTTTAGGAGTTCAATACCCAAATTACTAGTTAAAGACAAACATGGAGAAAAATGGTTTATTTACGTATCATGATATGTATATGGTAAAATTAAGAAATTTGAGCTTGTGTCGATGAGATTAGAGGTCAATTCATGTATATTTAAGTTGAATATCTTTAGATACATACCCTTTGGACTAACCAATTTGAAGGGTCAAATGTTGGAATTTGGGCACCTAATTTGTATGTAAGGTGAACTACACTACGTGGAATCACCGATTCAAATTATAACATCAAAGATATTACCTATGAGATTCTATTGAGGTTTAAAATAAAGAGGAAAATTATTAAATGTTTTAGCCTGAGACAATGGCCAACTATTATTATAAGAAATTTTGGTTGTTGTATGTTCACATGGCCTTTGAACGTGAAGTGGCTGGGAAGTGGTCAAAAGCGTGACTTGTCTTCATGATCCGAGACCTACGGATCTTATGGTAACACATATATTCGACAGTGTCCACGTACCTTGAGTTTGTTTCACTAGATCCATCATGATCAATTTGTTATCCAGCCCTTGGAGGAGTTCTAGTTGTTACCATGACTGCCCATGTCTATCTCGTAGGCAGTAGAATGGGCGGCAGTACTACCTATATGAAGCAAAGGATCAATGGAAAGATAAAGGGATCAAGAGCGTTGAGACAATGCTAGGAGGTCTCTACTGATTCAGATTATGCCTAGCAGTGGCAATGGTCCTCAGAAAGATCCCTGGTGCATCCGTGGATTAGAACGAACACCAAGGGAAAACCATCATGATGACTTGCTCGCTTGGGGATATTGAGGAGAAGGTGGCTGTAAGGCCACGGAGCACCCTGTGCCATCAGACTTATCACTTAGCTTACTACAGATCTCGCCAAGGCCCATGACCATAGGAAGATAGACCTGCAACTCGGCTAGTGCAGGCCCTTCTGTGGTGCGAAGCAAGACCCCCACCATCATCTCCGATCCCTAACACCACTACTTCTTCCCTACTGCCAAACACCACCTCAAGTCCACTGCCGATGATCACTTTAACCACCGACATCAGTGCCCACAGAGATCACAATAAGGATCACCTTGCACCCAGTTTGGATTGGCACTGACAGCAGTGACACATGCAAATAGCAAGCGTCACCACCTACCTTTGGATCCTCACCTCACCAGCAACAACCTACAACAGTCAATGACACTGCTCCTCTACCAGCCCGCCGTACAACCTGACCACCTACTCTGTCGTGGCCCCAGCCAAAGGACGGAAAATAGACAACAATGCTTTCCCACCATGGAAGCTTTCTAAGGAGGTTCTGGAGGCAACCACAAATCTTCTAGGCACCTCTTTATGCCCTTGGAACCTCTCCGGAGAGGACGACATTGAGTACCCTGCCAGACCAGAGCCAAACTTCATAGTGGCAGATGCGGTGGAGCCATCTAGACTCTGAGTTTCAGAGCCCGTCAAGGCACACCTAGGGACCGAAGCTTCACCGAGATGAGTGGGGAACCTTATGGAGCTAGTACCTGGAAGCATTTTGGCGGGGAGAGCGATGGATTGCTCACCGGAAGAGAGATCCCATCGGCGACCCTCTCCTACGCATCATGTGGAGACATAGAAAGGGAGGACGAGGTCAGGATCAGGTCTTCATCCTCGGTTCATCCGTTAAACTGACCAGTCCAACCCAGGCCTACTTAGAGCATGACCAGAGGGGCTGGTTCAGCTACCTTGTCCGAATCAATGACTGCCACGTCAGGCAGTGGGACCCACACTCAAGGTAATTCCTTTTAAGTTCTCAAAAAATATACCATATCTCAGAAATGTGATTAAAAATAGATCCCTTGGCTAAATAATTCCCACAAAATATTAGTAAACTCAGAAAAATGCCCTCTTTCTTATGAAACTCCTAGATAAGACCCTTGAAACACTTTCAATGATGATATTTAATTTAGAGTATAATGCTCCTTTTAATAGTTTATTGAATGAAATAAATAATATCCAGTTGAGATTAATTCTCATAAAATTATCCTAGAACCCTAATGATGATATACATTCATATTTAGACTCTAATCTGAGTAATATATCTAAATAATAGGTCTTTTTATATTAAAGACTATTTAGACGCTTTCAATCCCATTATAATTTTTGAAAATAGACTAATAATTGGAAAATTGTGAAAATCGAACCAGACCTAAATAATGACCTCTAGATCAATAGAAAAATATTAGAGACCAATTAGGATTAGTTTGAGCCTAAATTTTGATAAATACTAATTTGGACCTAAATATCATTAATAATGGTGAAAATCATATTAATGATGATGATTATTATTAATCAGGTGATGATCGGATATCTAGATGAGCAAGAATGATTAAAAAATCTCTGAACTCATGTACGTGGGCTTTATCTAAATATATGACTAGTTTTCTTGTATGTAATAGCTATGATGTATTGCTTGTCTTTATTTGAGAATAGTGCTTGGATGTACTATGACTATAGTATCTTCGCCATGTCGATAAGAACAACAAAGAATATAGATGGTTTGTAGCTACTAAGTGGATATATGCTCTCTCTCTCTCTCCCTTTGAATACTTTCTCTCTTCCTCTAAATATAATGTCGACACTCGGTCCCCATAGCCCAAGGGGCGGGGAAAAATGAAGTGCGACATCTCTCTCTCCCCTCTAAATATAAGGTCAGCACTCGGTCCCCATAGCCCAAGTGGCAGGGAAAAATGAAGCGCGACACTACTTAGTAGTACAAACACATCAAAAGACATCTAAAAATATGTGTTTACCTGATTATCACTTTAAATAATGATTTCTTTACTCTTTCTTTCTCAAGTTATTTCAATAATGCAAGCATATTTGTATGTATCTTTCTATCCACGTACACAACACCTTGTGTGTTGATTTGTTGTTTCACGTATGTTTTAGGTTTAGAGATAGCATGGTTGGAAAAGATGGGAGTGAGCAGTTGTCCAGGTTTACCTATTGTGTTAAGATCCTAGTTAGCATACATGTTTAGACTTGTGTAAAATTTTCTATTCAATGTGTAAATGTAATCTGTAATAGTTCATGTTGTAATTAATATACATGTTGAATGTTGAGAATGTTATTGTGTATGCATCAAATTCAAATGTTCATGTATGCGTATTATGCTTCTGCATTGCTCTCTAAAACAATTGCCTAACATTTTCAGATTCGTCCTCTCGGGCCTCCTAAGTCTCGAGATGGCAGAAATCCGGGGACGATACACTACAAGTTGTTGTCTTTGCAATTTGAATGTTATGTCACTGCGTTGTAGACTCAATCTGACCAAGTAGTGCTAGTGATTGTGGAGTTTGGCTCTTCCATTGATCTTATATGGTACTGATTTACTTAGAAGTGGTCGGTTGGATTTGAGTGGTACACCTTAAAATCTCAGGGCATAGAAAAGGTTAATCACCCGTGTAGTATATTTGTTTAGGGATAAATACGAATCACATTGAATGACCCCATGCCTTATTTCTTGTACTTTTTAGTTCATAATAGTTATACATGTTCTTTGTATTTCTTTTAATAGTATAAAATGTTATGGTGCTCAGTTGTAACTACTTAAACTGCTCAAATAGTATTACTTGCTTTATTTATTTATCTTTATAGTACCATGCTTATAATAGACATTGGTGAAGTGTTATATCTCTCGTTGGGACATTTGGTCTCACTCTGTGGGTTCCACAATTTTTTAGGTGGTTGTGGACTAGGAGGTCGAGGTTGTGCTGCAGGAACAGAACAATAGAGTGAACAGTAGATGTTAGAGATTGGATTTGCTACTAGTTAGAGTTTTTTAGTAGAAGTCCTATGTGTCATCCCTATACTCTTAGGTTTTTAGGGAGATTTTTTTGTATTGTATATCAACACATAGATTTTGGCTTTGTGTCACGTTTGTGTAAAATGTCATGTTACATATAAACAGGTTGTGAAATGTAACAATTGTGGCTTGATAGCCTTTGAACATAAATATGTACCATCTTTTGGCAAATAATGAATATTGATGGTCAATGTTGAAGGCTTGTTGTGATAAACTTCCTCTTAAGATACTGAATTGGAAATGGTTTAAATTTACCCTATTTTGTGATCATTTTGTAGTTAGTGATAATTCTGTGCTTGGTTTTGAGTAATCTCATTTTATGTGGCAAAGGGCATTACATTCTTAGACTTGGTAGATGTACTTAGATGATGTAGCATAGACTTGTTTCCCTTCCATCAGTTGAGGACTGATGGAAGTAGTCTGCCTTTCCATCAACAGAGGATCAACCAAAATGTGTTTGGTTTTTGTTGGTGTTGAAGACCAACAATGTTCTTCTGCATTTATATCAATTGATTTATGTGTGTCTTTTCGAGGAGTGATAGAGTTGTTATTCCCTCCCAATGTTTGACAACTGATGGAAGTGGTCGGCCTTGTGACCTAGTCTACCAATAAAGCAGCTGGCTGGTTGTTTGGTGGGCTCTCATCGTTTAGATATCAATAGAAAGCCTATGATGAATATCGATGGTTTGTTGATATATTCTACTAATGATGACCCAAGAGTGCTTTATTATAGGTTTCTAAAGGGTCTAAACCGATGATAGTGACTAATGAGTTTCCTACTCATGTCTACTGATGAAGGAGAAAGGTAGTGTATAGATGGAAGCATCAAGGTCTCTACGAATGAGATGACAACCCAAGGGTATGAGTGTTTTGGATAGAGACAAGACAGATTTAACCACCTTTATCTCTCGTGTCCTCCCTTCTTTCCTCACTTGTGCGAGCTGAACCTTGAAGTGCTACTACATACTGAGACATCATTGGTTGACAATAACTGATGATAATGTTTTTCATCGGTCTTTGACTTCGTCGATGTTTGTCATTGTTCTCTTCTTCACTGATGTGCGTCAGGTTATATGGCTTGTTTAGGACAACCAAAGAATTTGATTGTATCTAGGTAGATGTTGATTGATTGAAAAAGTCACCATATTTCTAATTGAAAAAAGATTACATTTTTTTGATAAAATGCTTGCATAATACCTCTTTCTATGATTTTTAACAGAATGCCATGGTTTATCATTATATTTTAGGATAGAATTCAGAAGCCGTGGGTGTGAATATATGCTTAAGCACTAGTTTCCAACCACATATAGACAACCACTCAGAGAGGATTATACAAATACTAGAGGATATATCGTGAAGTCCAGTTTCTTACTTATACAACCACATATAGACAACCACATATAGACAACCACTCAGAGAGGATTATACAAACACGACAAGGACACCAATAAGTATATAAGACCCCTTGGATAAAGGTAGATATTTTATACACCTAAAACTCTTACTTAGGAAAGTTTCTTTCATTTTGAGGAGAAGAGTGAGCTGGCTCCTTCATATACATGGTTTTCTCTATAATACAATATGTTGTGAAGGTGGCATATCGTATGTAGTTGCCACTTTAATTGGATATACAACACCATTATTTTTTATAGATGACACAATGTAATTCATGTATCTATGTGGAGGAACTTCCATCATGAGTTGGGTAACTAATTTGTGATGTACATGTATAGTTAGACGTCAATATTTTCATGATGATTGTCATGTGCAACTACTACATAGGTGGATCTAGAAGCAAAGTAAACATGATATATTACTTATGAAGGTCGTTTGGAATCACAACAAGGTTGAAAAATCCACATGGGAGATATAAGAAGAGATGTGCTACTTTTAGATTTTCTAAGATTTCAACCAAAAGCCTTATAGGTGAGGCATTTAAACAATTATTAACCTTTAATCGACATTATTTTTCTTAATAGTGTTCTTCTTTCAAACTAGTGTAAATTCTATTATTTCATGCTTAGTGCCTCATTGCCATGTTATATACCTATTTATGGTTGATTAAATAGGATCACAATAGGTAAATCCCTAGATTGGTGGAAAATACTATTTTTCACTTGAATATGCCCTATAATATACTCATAAAATGACGGAGTCGTGATAATTACTTATATCAAATAATTTTTTGTGATTCAAACAAATTATAGATATTGAGTAACCCTAAAATGAAATGAAAAATACATAATATTACAAATTTGATTTTGAAGTAAAATTCTCAATTTATGTTGATTTTTGTTTGGTAGTGGCCTTAGTTGGATCAACTTCTCAAGAAATAAACCAAATAATTGTTCTGATAGCAAAAATATAAAGATATGTTGGACCTTTTTAAATATATTTATTCACATAAAAGTACTATGGAAGCCAAATACGGTGTGAAACACTTCAAGAACCACCTTGAACTCTCTAAAACTTGTGGTTGTAGATAGTGATGTGATTTCTGTTGGATTTTGGTGGAATATGGCCCAAGGAGTTTCACTCAAGTTCTTCTCCCTATTCATGTTACATTTTAGTAAGTTATACACTATCTCATTGTTTCTTATAATTTTTGTTACATATAGTGGTTCATCCAAAATTTATCTAAAATTGGAGTAAAAACCCCAATCATACATCTTTTCCCTCTTTTATTATTCATTGATCTAGGAGGGATGCTAATCTTTGGATGTTGCATAGATTTTCACATTGAAATAATTATTGTGGAATGTTTTAATACAATCATGGGATTGTTATGCTTAGTATAAAGAGTTGACCAACTAACCCCATTCAAATAACTAGTATTCCTCATACCTAATTTGAGTTGTTAATGCTATTGTAGCCCTAATGCCATATTTTAGGGAATTTCATGTAAAATGAGAATTATGTTATGATAATTGAAATTTATTCTTAGTTTGCAACAATATAAAAATAGTGAACAATGTTCAACATGAATTCATATTAAAGAACTATTTCATGAAGTCATTTGATCCCATCAATTTTGCCCTAGTTTGTCAAGTTTTGCCCCTTCTAGAGTGAAAATGTTCAACCCTAGAGTGAGATGAATATTTAGTACACTAGGCTAAAAATTTATATGACAATGAACGAATTATGGTTATATTTAATGAGGTTTAGAAATCTAAACTTACTTACCTTATATATAAATACTCATCTTAAGCTATTTTCTCTAGGTCTTGTGGAATGAACTCAAATAAGTTATTTTGGCATGAAAATGTGTTATAATGTTCTATTTACATTAGAATACATGTCAAAATTGATATGTTAGTTTAATTATATTTTACATGATAATCATTCCTAGAAATGGGAAATGAGCCAAGACTAAGTTCTTTAGACATTTAGTTTAATATATGAAATTTATAATATGTGGAAAACATGACTTATGGTTTATTGTTAGCATTTACTCATTGTATTTTTACTTAAGTTTTTTATATTCAATTTAACATTTCTAGAACTATTGTTTATTTGTAAATTGTAATGTATTTCAGTTAATCTATAATAATAACTATATAATAAAATAAGGATATTATAATGTCTTTGTGGGTGCTTTGTCACTCACTCTGGCCTTTCTCATGTGAGTAGTTTCATATGTTTTTAGATTCTTAGTAGCAACTGGCGTACCCAAACATGAGTCTCCACGTTGGTGTGCCCAATAATAGGTGTGGACTCCCTTTCTTGAGGTGGGAGTGTCAAACATATTAGTAGTACTTATACTAAACTCATCATGAGTTTATGGGCTGTTTTGGGGCTTCAAATGTAAGCACACATTTTTATTAGATGAACTGATATATTGATATTGTATATGTGCATTTCAATTTTATAATGAATTATTTTTTGTATATATCACTTCAGTAGGTTTAAGACTATATGCATACATGTATTATCACATGTTATTATAGTTTGATATATTCGTGGACACTATGTGGACGGTTGATTTCTAATTTCTTTATTAAGTAGTTTTTTTTATTCATTTCATGACAAGTAGAAGGATGTTTTTTTTATGTATGAATATATTTTAATTTTGTATCATGTTCTTCTTATTATTCCAACACCTACATTGTGTTAGGCATAATCTGAGGTTTGAGGTTCACAAGTAGAGGGTAAGGGGGTCATTATATATGGAACCACACTATATACCCTCTCCTACCTTGTTTTAGGAGGTAGAAGACAATGGGGTAGAAATTCACCATTACAATCTTACGTATATCACCAACAAAGGCAAAGATCCAAGGGTAAAATGGGATGGTCGGGTGAAACCAATACCAACTTTTTTACTCTTTTTTTGTGTTCCATTTTTAACTCTCAAATGGGAATGGGGATGTCTTCAAGGAAAAGGAGATTGAAACTGTCATTGATGATCTTAATGCTGATGAATGTTCTGGAGTGGACGGTTTCAATTGCCAATTCTTTAAGTCTAGCTGGAGTAGTATAAAAACATATGCCATTAATGTTGTTTTGGATTTTTTAAGATCTGAAAGGCTCCTTAAGGAAGCTAACCGTACCTTTATCACTATTTTCCTAAATGTGAATATTTTCACTTGATCAGAAACTAGGGACCAATTGCTTTGTGCAATATGTTCTATAAAGTCATCTAAGAAAACCTTACTAATAGACTGCAAAGTGTTCTTTCGTCTGTGATCAGTTGTAATCAATGTGCCTCTATAAGATGGCGTAGTATTCATGATGCAATTTTTCTCTTAAATGAGCTTATCCATGACTTTAATAAGAAAGGAGGCAAAGCAAGAATGTGTGTCAAAGTTGACCTCACTAACCTTATGATACAGTTAGCTGGGAGGCTCTATTTAAGATTATGAGATTTATGGATTTTCTTGTTAACTGGATTATACGGCTTAGGGAGATTTTTAGTACTACTTCATATGAAATTATTTTCAATGGTGAGACTATAGCCTCCTTCAAGCCTACTAATGGGATTAGGCAAGGGGATCCCCTACCCTCTTACATGTTCACCATTGTTGTTACAACCCCAATTTTTGGGTTCTTTTGGTGAGAAAAGTAATTTCTCCTATTAAATATATTTGAACAAATAATGATATAATTTGTTTTGAATAAAAGGATTTTGTTTAAAATAGCCTTGTTGGTTGTTTTGTGGGCTTTATTGGCTATTGGGCCCAATAACAAGGATAGGACAAAAGAAACTCCATTATTAATAAGAAATGGAGAAAAGAAAGATGTAGAAACCTCTAGAAGGCAAAAGAATATAATCCAAAGGTGGATTTCATGCCTCTTGGGTTCCAAGGAGTCCAAAGTTGAAAAGATAGTGCAACAAGAAAAGAAAGGATCAAATAAATATTTCTTTATTAAGAAAGAAATTGAAAACAATGATAAAATGTGGGAAATAAGTGGAAAGAGGTATAATTGAGTTATCTTTGGTGGATTTTCGTATCCATAAGGTTCCTAATGTTAAAAGGAATTCCAATAAGGAAAATAAAAAGAGAGATAAAGATAAATCCTCAAAAAGAGATATTTTAATAAAGAAATAAGTAAGATAATGAGAAATAATGGATATAGATGCATCTAGAAGGATAATGAGTATCCAATAAAAAGGATTTCAAAATATTAGAGTTTCTTGGGGTCCAAGGAGCCCCAATGAAGAAAAAGAAAGAGAAAATACCAATAATACAAAATAAGAGGACAATGTGATGCATAATTAATGAATTTGGTGGCATTGTTAAAAAGGAGGTATTTTCTACTAAAGAAAATAGAAATTCATGCCAATGGATTAAAAGGTAAGTACAAAGAGAATAAAAGAGGTGATTTTCGAAATCCTAATATCTAAAGAATAAAGAATATCAAAGAGTTTAATAGAGAGAGAAGTTTGCCTCTTCATGACGGAATATGGTTTCCTAGTAGGAAAGAGGCTTAGATCTTGTGGATATGCATCCTAGGGCACTGCTATCCTCCCCTATATAAGGGTTGGAGCCTTAGCCCGAGCCCAAGATAATCCCACACAACTCACTCTCTCTTCTCCTTCTTCTTTGCATGCTAACCCTAACCAAGAGGAAGGAGAGATATTCCAGAAGTAGTGCTGAACCAAGAAGGGTGGTCGAGGGGAAAATGAGACCCTCTTGCAGGGTTTGGCGGCGACGAGGTTACGTGATCTGAGAGTCATCCACCTTGGCCGCCGACCTTACGTCTTCCAGTAGGTCGCTGTTTGCAGACCTGTTCTCATGCACCGAGCTACCATTGCCACGACCTGTGGTCCTTCTTGTGTATGGAGAGGTACGATGGAGGTAAGGGAACCCTCTTTGGTGGCCTTCGGGGTCAGAGAAGGAAGGAGGAGATGTGCCCTTCGCGGCTAGGGCGACATCGTAGGGCTACGTGAGGTGGAAGAAAGGAGGAGGCGTCGTTGGATGAAAATACCCCTCCGGGTATTGAAGAAACGATCAACTTACCAGGGGTAGAAATGTCTTTACATTATAGTTCCAAACCAACAAGCGACGTTGCATGAAGTGGGTGATGTGGCGCACGTTGATTGGCTCAAGTAAGTATATATTGCAAAAATCGTATCTCCTTATTGGTAGCTCGTATGAATGAGAATAAAATATGAAAGTTGCTCAAAAAAATGAGAGGAATCCACTAAAAATAGTTTAAGAAACTAATTCCTCTTAATATTTGAAAAGTAGTTGAAGTTATCAACTTTAATGCTTTAATGATTAAGAAACCCTATTTTGAGACGATTAATGTATTTAGTAGGGTTTAATGGATGATTAAAGTTGATATTAACCTATTAATTATAAAAAGTTACATTAAGAACAAAAAGGATGAACTTTCCACATAATCGGTTTGATTTAGAGTTCCATGTACATGAACGAGCTTTAATGGCCCTTGAAACCCTAATATTAGTAATTATGACTCTTAATGGCTTTAATTGATCAAATTCATAAATAAAGCTGAGATATGATGGTTCTAAGCTATTTTGCATATAAAGGTTCCTAATTGTGGATAAATACCCTTAATATGGAAATTAGGGTTTTTTCTAATGGATAAAGGTGGAATTAATGATAAATAGAGTTCATATGTGAATTAGATCATAATGAACTATGAATTGTTAATTTGAAAGGAAAGAAAGATGATAAATGGGTCTAAAGATCTTGTCATGAATTAAAAGGATAAAATCGATAGTTTTAATGAAAAGAGGCATATTGGACTTAATTGATGTTTAATTGTGCCTTTAATATGAAATTAGGGTTATATGTTGTTAAAAGGTAACCTTAATATCTTTCATGAAGAATAGATGAGATAATTAGGGTTTGTGAGTAATTGTATAAAATTAGGGTTTAAAATAATAAAAAAAGGAAGTGAAACCCTAATTGCATGGAAACCCTAAAAGTGGACTAGAAACCCTAGGAATCGAGCTAGGTTTAATAGATCTTGATGGCATGATCAATAATAGGAAATTGTATGAATATTTCAGGATCTCATTGTGTGCTTGCTTGCCTATTTGGATTTCTCGATTGATTGGATTATTCTGTCTCAAATCAGCCTGATAGGTATGTGGTTACACTTATGGTTAATTGCTTTTGTTCCATGGCGAATCTCGAATGTTTTATCAGTTGCCTGAAAATAACTTCTTGGATGACTTTTATTTCATGCAACTATAAAGTGACTATGATTATCACCATACATATGCATACATGACTGGCTCAAATCCTGATCCTCCTCTATGGCTTTGCTAATGATGAAAAGGGTAACCTGGTAAAGGGTCTACTTGTTAAGTGGGACCATCAGGTTATCAAGAGTTAGAAATTGGGCTACCCACGTGTAGTGCCATGAGACTCTTTAGCACACCATGAGTTAAGGAGTGGGCTACCTATGGGTAGTGCCATGTGACTCAACCCTGGAAATTGGTTCACCGGTTAGGTAGGATCATGAGGGGTTTAATGGGGATCTACCATAAGGAAGGTAGCATCCAGGTCCACTGTAGGGATAGAGCAGAGGCTAGGGTATGGATGGATTGAGCAGTTATGTTTAAAATGTAAAGTTGTTTGTTAAATCATAATTGACTGCAATACATTGTTACAGTTAATTGCACAATTATTGTTTCCCCCACATACCAACATATTCATTTATGCTGACTGATGTTTTGTCTGTCGGCGTTTTATGTACAACATTGAAAAGGGAAAATAGTAAATTGGCATATTGTGATTACATGAATTAAAGTGCAAGGAGGATTAGTTAGAATAGTTTACGTATGTGGATAGAAGATTAGAAATCCAAGTTTTTCAAAAGGTATGCAAAATTTTATTTTAGTATAGCTTTTCAATATAGTCTGGTAGAATTTGATAATTATTATTGATTATTTGTCAAACCTTTGATCCTGAAATTGGGATAACGGCTCAGACCTCTTGTTCTCCCTTAATTGGGGATTACCGGGAGGCAGGGTCGTTACATTTGGTATTAGAGCATTGGTTCCTCATTTAATCCTTAGTAATTATTAAATTTACAAACTCTATAGAACCCAAGGGAGTTATTAGAGGATTTTCCGAAAGACAGAGGTGTCTAGAAAAGGATCACGCCTGGGGGTTGGCAAGATTTTCCTCCACACTGCTAGTCAGAATACGAGGACTCCCAGATCCGTATGACTGCCTGGACAATGTCTTAGGATCTGACTCAAAATAAGATACCTTTAGGACTCTCTCATCTATTTTTCATCCCTTCTCAACCCTAATTCTGTTAAGATATTAAGGTTTAGGGTTTTTCTCTCTCTTCCTCACCCTCTTGAGGTATGGTTAAAGTTGATAAGGTTTAAGGAATCATCCACCAAATTAATGAAAAGCATGTAAATAAGATGTCATGGACATAAGCTTAATAGTTTAAGTGTAAACTATAGAATAGATCCATTCTTAGGACGTATGACATATGTTGTTATTGCCTCATGAGAGACCTGAGGCTAGACCTCCTTGTCAGGAGGATGAGTGGAGAAAGTTAGTCTTGGAGGTAGAGACCTCCATTATAAGTAGAGACCTGGCACATCCTCTGAGGATGATGCTAACCCTAACCCTAAGTGGTGATTAGAAAGAGAGATGGCATGATGAGTTAGATGTCATGGTAGACCAGGTGTGAGGGTGGACATGTTTTTGGATGCCCATATGAGCCATGAGAGGTTGGATGACCTAGCACCTTTGGCAACCCAACCCTGGAAAGGGTCGTGCATATTAGAGTGAAGGATAGCTCATTCAATGATGAGGTTAGTGAAGAACCTATGGAAACCCTAAGGGCTTATAAGAGCATGTCATAGTATACACCCAGAGTACGCCAGTAGTGCTGAAAGTAGGCTAAAACCCTGGCCAGGAGGGTATGAGGGATACCTTATGAGATAAACATAAAGGGATATGGATAACCTTGAGCAAACATAAGTTGAACATAGACTTCACCCATGTAGGGGTATGCTTTTGATCTTGATCCTTCATGGAGAGAGGACCTCTAGTAGTAAGGTTGTTTGTAGGGTTAGCTCTAGAGGGAGAGAGAGAAGGACCCAAGCAAGAAGGTTGGGAGCTTAGACTCTGAGATATGAGAAACAATGGAAAGTTGGGGGATGATGCAACCTAAGTGGATGGTTGTGGTGGCCTCATGCATGATCCCTAGAGGCTGATGATATCTTGGTTGCCATTAGGGGAACCAAACCCTAGAGAGAAGATGAGGCTACTGGTACCTCTATGCCTATGGTATAGGTGTTTACCTTCAGAGTTAGGAAGAAGAGTTCCTTAGACCCTGAAGAGGTTTAGTAACAAGTTGTGAGGCCTTATACCTTGTTGTTTGTCCTTGAGGAGGACTCCACTCTGAAGTGTTTCTCGAGTAGAAGGATGACATGAAGTGCATGTCATACCTTGTACATGTTTGGTTCGTGGTTAAGAGGTTGAGCATGCAGGTAGACACCCAAAAAGTAAACCTAGGGTTCCTAGGCCTAAGAGGGGAAGTGGTGTACCTGATGCTCCTGATGAGATTTGAGTTTCTATAGGTTTGAGCATGACACTCCTCATGTTTAGAGGAAAGGGAAACCCCTTTAAGTCGAAGGTATGGTTGATGAATCCTTCACAGCCAATGTGGTGGCATGAGAAGGTTTGTTCTTGGTCCAATGTTGAGGAATGAAAACCAGTATGATCTGGCATGGTTTAGTAGGTGGTCTGCTTGTGCCTTAGTAGCTTCCTAGGGTTAATCGTGCTCATGTGAATGTAAACCCTTGACATAAGGACATTCGTGACCTTTGTAGTTTTCCTCCCATCCTGGGAGAGGGACCCTTTTGTAGGGTGTATACTAGTTTTGTTTTGAGGTAACCTAAAGAGGTCTCATAGAATCTTGAGAAGCTAAGTGAAAAGTACATAGTATGAGAATGAACTTGTAGACCCATAGATAACCATCTCTAAGTGCATATGTATGTGTTACCATGGAGGTAATCAATATAGGGCCTGAACAAGGTAGGCATGTCACCATGACCCCTATGAAAGGATTAAAGTCATCCCATGAATGCAGAGAGAGATGATGAAGGCTTGGGTAAGGTTCTAAGTTGGACATGTACTATAATAGAATCCTAAGTATATCGTAGGGCCAAGTAGGGATAAGACCGATGAAAGTAGGAGTTGCCTAATTCCCTAGTTGCACATGACCATAGGGTCGGGAGGTAACAACTATCATTGTCTGAGGGCCATGGGTTAGGAGATTGATCACCTTCATGAACTCATGGGACCCAAAGGGCAGATGAGTAGGGCACTCTTTGGATGCATAAGGGAAGAGGGATGACCCCAAAAGTGTCGACACCCTATAGACCTAGAGGAGATGACCAAGGAATGGGTGTGGACCCAAGTAGGTTCGAGACCATTTCTACATGGAAGTAACTTTGATTTCAAGATGATTGTGGTGTAGAGACATAAGTTGCACGTTTCAACTTAGATTTGAAGGTGTACTGGCAATGTGGGATGTACCATCTCTACTCTTGGAACAAGAAGAACTTTGTGTTTGGATGGTCGCCAAATACTTATTTCCTCTTGTTATAGGAGTGAGAGATAGGACAATACGCATGCCATACACCAAGGATAAAAGATGACGTGAGTTGGAATGTTGCTATGAGGTATGAGAACATAGATGATAACATACCCCTGTAGAGTGAAAGATACATGGATGGTTTACAAACACTAAGAGAAATAAGGTAGTCATCTTATGAGGATGTTTTTATCATGAACTATGAGTTATACAAGGTTGATTTTGAAAACCAAGAGAATGAGCTCAGAGTTTTCTTGATGAAGATAGACTTAGAGTTTGAATTGAGATAATAAGTGCAATACATGGAGGTGTACGTCTTCAAAATTACCTAACACCTAAGGATGCGAAGTGGTAATGGGTGCTCTTGTTGAGAATTAGCTATCTAGTTTAGCTAGAGGCTAGAAGAGGATGTTAGGTTAGCCCTAAGTTTGAAAAAGAAGATATGCTTGGCTAATACTCATATGTAATGAGACTTGTTGATCAAGTTAGTGGTTGTTTGGTTAGCCAGCCTAGGCCTTGATGCAAGAAAAGGGTGGTGGTAGAACCTCAGATGAACTTCTCTAGAAAAGAAGGTGATGAAACCCTGATTAGAGTGGTTGAGGGTTTCTGAGGAATCAATCTTGAGGAATCATGACATACATGAGATCATGATTTAAGATCACCATACACCATGGTACTAAAAAGATAGTAAGTGACAGTAATACTTTGGATGCCTAAGATGAAGTTGCATGTGGCATGTTGCCATGCATGACAGGAGGGAAGGACAAACACCGGTAACCCAATGTATTGATATAGGGGATAAAGAGTTCCCGAGAGGGAATGGGAGTTCATCGCTATGGATGTTGTGGTAAGTCTTCCCTAGACCAAGGAAGGTCAAGATGTAATATGGGTTATGGTAGATTGCCTTACCTAGATGACATGAGAAAGAAAGAATGCTATCAAGGGACAGATCCAGTTGAACTACTTGTAAGAAAGAGAGATGGTTCAATTACACCATGATGCAAGTTCAAAAGATCTTGAGTATGACCTAAAGATACACTTCCATAAGGTGGAAGTAGATACATGAAGAACTCGATGTTAGTATAGTTTATCACCCCTAACTAATGGTGATTATAATCCAGACTAGAGGGTTTGATGAGAGCATGTGTGCTTGTTCAGGGTGATACATGAAGACAGTTCATGTCCTCTGTAAGATGGGATAACCACCATATCCAGTATCGGGGTGTAAAGAAGCTCTATAAGGGAGGTTGTGTTAGTCACCACTTCATTATGGTGATGTTGGTGAAGGGACCTCGCGAAGGTAAGAAAAGACCACAGTGTGTGCAGATGAAGTCACTTTGATCTTGCAATGGCTGAAAAAGAGAGCCCAGGGGCGACATGAGTCATGAGCTGATGCAAAGCACACTGACATGTGTTTCATTGTGGGAGAGTATGTGATGTGAAAATCCGACCCCTCTAAGCTACAACTGAGGAAGCTGAGTCCCCAATATATGGGTCCATTTGAGATGGATTGGTGGAGAAGGTTATGTTTGTCCTTACCCCTCAGGATAAAGTAATGTGTGATGAGTTCCATGTGTCCAATTTAGAGCACTATGTGAGGTACCCGGGCCACGTGCTGAGCAATGAACCTAATGAGCCCCAAGGGAGGCTGAAATGACCTGAGTCACCTGTGAGGTTTTTAGATGCCAAGGTGAAAGAACTCAGAGAAAAGAATATGTGATGATAAAGGTTCTTTGGAAGCACCATGTATAAGGTAAAGCCACATAGAGGCCAATGATGGACATGGAAAAGTCTTATCCTAAATTGTTTGTTTGCTTGATGGAATTTTGAGGATAAAATTCCTATAAGAGGGGAAGGATGTTACAATCCCAATTTTTGGGTTCTTTTGGTGAGAAAAGTAATTTCTCCTATTAAAGATATTTAAAAAAATAATGATATAATTTGTTTTGAATAAAAGGATTTTGTTTACAATAGCCTTGTTGGTTGTTTTGTGGGCTTTATTGGATATTGGGCCCAATAACAAGGATAGGACAAAAGAAACTCCATTATTAATAAGAAATGGAGAAAAGAGAGATGTAGAAACCTCTAGAAGGCAAAAGAATATAATCCAAAGGTGGATTTCATACCTTTTGGGTTCCTTGGATTCCAAGGAGTCCAAAGTTGGAAAGATAATGCAACAAGAAAAGAAAGGATCAAATAAATATTTTGTTATTAAGAAAGAAATTGAAAACAATGATAAAATGTGGGGAAAAAGTGGAAAGAGGTATAATTGAGTTATCTTTGGTGGATTTTCGTATCCATAAGGTTCCTAATGTTAAAAGGAATTCCAATAAGGAAAATAAAAAGAGAGATAAAGAGAAATCCTCAAAAAGAGATATTTTAATAAAGAAATAAGTAAGATAATGATAAATAATGGATATAGATGCATCTAGAAGGATAATGAGTATCCATTAAAAAGGATTTCGACACATTAGAGTTTCTTGGGATCTAAGGAGCCCCAATGAAGAAAAAGAAAGAGAAAATGCCAATAATGTAAAATAAGAGGATAATGTGATGCATAATTAATGAATTTGGTGGCATTGTTAAAAATGAGGTATTTTCTACTAAAAGAAAATAGAAATTCATGCCAATGGATTAAAAGGCAACTACAAAGAGAATAAAAGAGGTGATTTTCAAAATCCTAATATCTAAAGAATAAAGAATATCAAAGAGTTTAATAGAGAGAGAAGTTTGCTTCTTCATGAAGGAATATGGTTTCCTAATAGGAAAGAGGCTTAGATCTTGTGGATATGCATCCTAGGGCACTGCTATCCTCCCCTATATAAGGGTTGGAGACTTAGCCCGAGCCCAAGATAATCCCACACAACTCACTCTCTCTTCTCCTTCTTCTTTGCATGCTAACCCTAACCAAGAGGAAGGAGAGCTATTCCAGAAGTGGTGATGAACCAAGAAGGGTGGTCGAGGGGGAAACTAGACCCTCCTACAGGGTTTGGCGGTGACGAGGTTATGTGATTTGAGAGTCATCCACCTTCGCCGCCGGCCTTACGTTTGCTAGCAGGTCGTTATTCGTGGACCTGTTCTCATGCGCCCAGCTACCACTGCCATGACCTGAGGGCCTTGCCGTGCACAGAGAGGTATGATGGCTGCAAGGGCACCCTCCTTGGTGGTCGTCGGGGTCAGAGAAGGAAGGAGGAGATGCACCCATCGCGGCTAGGGCGGCAGCGTAGGGCTGCGCGAGGTGGAAGAAAGGAGGAGGCACCATGGGAAGAAAATACCCCTTCAGGTATTGAAGAAATGATCAACTTACCAGGGGTAGAAATGTCTTTACATTATAGTTCCAAACCAACAAGCGACGTTGCATGAAGTGGGTGATGTGGCACACGTTGATTGGCTCAAGTAAGTATATATTGCAAAAATCGTATCTCCTTATTGGTAGCTCGTATGAATGAGAATAAAATATGAAAGTTGCTCAAAAAAATGAGAGGAATCCACTAAAAATAGTTTAAGAAACTAATTCCTCTTAATATTTGAAAAGTAGTTGAAGTTATCAACTTTAATGCTTTAATGATTAAGAAACCCTATTTTGAGATGATTAATGTATTTAGTAGGGTTTAATGGATGATTAAAGTTGATATTAACCTATTAATTATAAAAAGTTACATTAAGAACAAAAAGGATGAACTTTCCACATAATCGGTTTGATTTAGAGTTCCATGTACATGAACGAGCTTTAATGGCCCTTGAAACCCTAATATTAGTAATTATGACTCTTAATGGCTTTAATTGATCAAATTCATAAATAAAGCTGAGATATGATGGTTCTAAGCTATTTTGCATATAAAGGTTCCTAATTGTGGATAAATACCCTTAATATGGAAATTAGGGTTTTTTCTAATGGATAAAGGTGGAATTAATGATAAATAGAGTTCATATGTGAATTAGATCATAATGAACTATGAATTGTTAATTTGAAAGGAACCAAAGATGATAAATGGGCCTAATGATCTTGTCATGAATTAAAAGGATAAAATTGGTAGTTTTAATGAAAAGAAGCATATTGGACTTAATTGATGTTTAATTGTGCCTTTAATCTAAAATTAGGGTTATATGTTGTTAAAAGGTAACCTTAATATCTTTCATGAAGAATAGATGACATAATTAGGGTTTGTGAGTAATTGTATAAAATTAGGGTTTAAAATAGTAAAAAAAGGAAGTGAAACCCTGATTGCAATGGAAACCCTAAAAGTGGACTAGAAACCCTAGGAAGTGAGCTAGGTTTAATAGATCTTGATGGCATGATTAATAATAGGAAATTATATGCATATTTCAGGATCTCATTGTGTGCTTGCTTGCCTATTTGGATTTCTTGATTGATAGGATTATTCTGTCTCAAATCAGCCTGACAGGTATGTGGTTACGCCTATAGTTAATCACTTTAGTTTCATGGTGAATCCCTGATGTTTTATCGGTTTCCTAAAAATAACTTCTTGGATGACTTTTATTTCAAGTAACTATAAAGTGACTATGATTATCATCATACATATGCGTACATGACTGTCTCAGATCCTGGTCCTCCTCTGTGGCTTTACTAATGATGAAAAGGGTAACCTGATGAAGGATCCACTTGTTAAGTGGGATCATCAAGTTATCAAGAGTTAGAAATTGGGCTACCCACGTGTAGTGCCATGAGACTCTTTGGCACACCATAAGGAGTGGGCTACCTATGGGTAGTTCCATGTGACTCAACCCTAGAAATTGGTTCACCGGTTAGGTAGGATCATGAGGGGTTTAATAGGGATCTACCATAAGGAAGGTAGCATCCAGGTTCACTGTAGGGACAACACAGAGGCTAAGGTATGGGTGGATTGTGCAGTTATGTTTAGAACGTAAAGTTGTTTGTTAAATCATAATTGACTGCAATATGTTGTTACAGTTAATTGCACGATTATTGTTTCCCCTATATACCAGCATATTCATTTATGCTGACCGATGTTTTGTTTGTCGGCATTTTAGGTACAACATTGAAAAGGGCAAATAGTAAATTAGCATATTGTGATTACATGAATTAAAGTGCAAGGAGGATTAGTTAGAATAGTTTCCGTATGTGGATAGAAGATTAGAAATCCAAGTTTTTCAAAAGGTATGCAAAATTTTATTTTAGCACAATTTTTAGTATAGTCTGGTAGAATTTGATAATTATTATTGATTATTTGTCGAACCTTTGATCCGGAAATTGGAATAATGGCTCGGACCTCTCTGTCTCCCTTAATTGGGGTTACCGGGAGGTGGGGTCGTTACAATTGTCATGTAGTCTTTCACACAACTTATTAATAAGGAAGTTGTAACATATTTATTCCTTTTGCATTATTAGACTCTAATTAACACTCTAGTTGAGATATTTGTGCAAAATCCTATTAATTGAAATGAATGTGGGTAAATATAGTTCAAACCATTAAGTATTCCTCAATTTCAACATTGAGACCAAAGAGGATAGAAAAAATAGGAAAATTTAGGAAAAAGGACAAAAAGAGTAGGAAGGAAATAAAATCTTGAAAATGGGCTAAATAAACCCAAGATTTAGTATGTTACAACACTCCACCCCTTAAAGAGGATTTCATCCTAAAATCTCAACAAGAGGGAAGGATAAGTACGTAACATCTCAACATTAAGCAGCTAGGTGGTTACTTCTAATATATGGTACTTCACATGCTCTACTCATAAGTTAGGGTTTTCTAAGGTTTCCACTATTCATATTACCTTTTTATCAAATATAATTATCATTTGTGGCTTATTAGCATTATCTCCATTACAAAATTACATCATCCATAATATTCTATTAATTGTGTCAGGTTATATTCACATTGTTGTAAAAAGAGTTATATCTCAACATTGTGTACAAATCATATGTATTTCTCATTTACTAAATAAGAATTTTAAGCACAGTTAGGGTTCAATATTTATTAATATATTAGATCACAATCCTTAATCACTTGAATTTATTCTCATATTACCATCATGTAGAATTATCACATATCATTTTGTAAGGAATAGATATTATTATCCAACAAGTTATTAAGTCTATATAAAGTAACATTAATTTCTCACTCCTATATTACACATTGTCACATCACTTTTTATACTCATATTAATGTCATCATTAATAATTTTCTCCTATTTACACTTCATATTATAAATTATACATTTAACATCTCATTAGGCATCTGGATTTATTGTAGACTTAATAATCATGCTTCTGTAAATCCAATTACCCCTTATCACATTTGAGTCATTATATGTATTTTAGTGGATAAGGTGGAACACATTCCATTTTAATGAATTGATTCATATACCAAGTTATGATTAGGTGATTATATGCCCTTTAGGTGTATCAAAGTATATTATTTGATGATGACACCTAATGTCACTAATGTATCATGAAGGTATTAAGGATAGGTATGTATATATATTAAGGTTAGATGATTACATCTTAGGGTTTAGGTCAACATGACCATTACATGTTATGCAATTATCTTATCATTAGGAGGACATGGTCAACATTATAGGTATTCACAATTAGTGAGTTACTCATATTAAGTATTTGTTGAGGTTCAAGCATATGAACTATTCATTAGCTGACTTAATATGTATTCATTAGTATATAAACAAACAAGTTAAATTATATTTTTTGGTCAATTCTAATCATATAAGCTCACTAATCTCTTATCTATGGAGTTAGGGTTTCCAATTTCAGAGTAGCTAGAATTTGCTATGTTATAGGATTCCATCCCCTAAAAGGGATTTTGTCCTCAAAATCAGCAAATGCCAAATCTATTAAAGTACTACTACTACCACTACTCCACCCCTTAAAAAGGGTTGACCTACCAAGTGAAACTAAACTTGAGGTAAAAGAGTGAGTCTAATCAACTCATGTATAAGATCCAACACTTATTTATCTTACTAATCACTATTACCAAACTTCAAAGTCTAATATAGGGTATACTAACCCTAAACATGGAAATCTAAGTCTCATATAAGGAACTTAAGGATTACAAGATGATTTTGTTTGGGTAGTCAAATCATCATATTAGGTTTTCTAAGGATACTCAACATTGAGGTTATTTGCCTAAAGGTATGCTATTTCGAGCATTCTGTATTAGATCAGGCCAGGCCAGTGTCATATGAACTCGGGAGTCCCTATAAACCAAGCTGGTGGTGCGGAGGAAAATATTACCAGCCCCCAAGTTTTGACCCTTTCTAGACACCATCACTTTCAACTTCGTATCCTAGTAGCTACCTAATAGGCTAATTACCTAAAAGTTGACTAAAGATATTTCTTATGAAATTTTTATGGTCCTATATCAACCTTTCATCATTGGTCAATTCTAAGCTGAACTAAAGAGAAGACTATATTAGGTAAAATTTTATAACTAAGGAGACAAATTGAAATTGTCAAGACTTTGACTACCGTTGGCTCTGATACCATGATGTAAAAGAGTGAAATCACCCTTTACTAAAAATTTGAAGAATCAAACCTACATTCCCAACATACTCAAAAGGTATGGTGAAACGAGTGTAAAATTTTCAAATCTTTATTTATATGGTATACAAAAGATCAATAGTGAAGCAACAAAATAAAATTTCTGACTATATTCAATTTCACATTAAAGATTACAAAAATACATCATTCTCCCATTAGGGTTTACATCAAGATGCAACAATTAGGATCTAGATAGAGGGAAGTCTAGACTACTTCAACTTTGTCTCTAAGAAACATCTTTGAGAGCTAGGTCCATGCCAAAAGCTAAGTCCTCCTTGATCTTGTTCAACTCCTTGATCTAACCCTGGGTAGTTGGGAAAGCACCCAACAAAAGAAAGAAACAAGGTATGTTTCAGAGATAATGAATAAGAAACAAAGATAAGAACAATGATGAAACTTAAGGTTATAGATTCATCAGAGGATGAGAGGACCAAGAGAATGAGGCATAAACAAAAGATTCTTGCCATAACAAATAAATAATTAGTAGCATGCATGATATTAATTGGACTACATTAACTAAGTAGGGTTGAGGCACCTACCGAACCTCAACCAAATAGATGAGGGGAGAGTAATCACATTCCCAATCACCTATTAAATTTTTTATATTGGGGAGAAATAACACATTCCCTAGGGGGAGAGTAAACACATTCCCCAGGGTAAAATAACACATCCTAAATATGGATTTTCTTTACCTTTATGCATATGTAAAACCTTAATACATGTTAATACATTTAAAATACGAAAAGTGGGACTTGGAATCAATTAAAGTGGTGCAAGTTGATAATTGAAATCAATATGAAAGGTATGTGCATTCTTACACCTAAGTTGGGATATTTACAAACCTAATCTTAATTTCCTTAATGAGGGATTGATTGAACCCTAATTCTCCTATTGTTGTTTCCATTGCTATATTTGCCTCAAAATCAGCTTTGTTATTTATTTCTTGGGTCTTGGAACCTCACTACCATGTCACAATTATATGATGATTTATCTTGCCACTTTACTATTTTTTGAGCATGATGGTTTATTTGGCTATTTAGCTATATGATGCAGGGTTTTGAGTCACATTTATAGGCTAATTTTGTACTTGCTCTATGAGTTTAATTGTCATTTTGGTGATTATAATGGCATGATTCATTTCCTTTAGCCTATAGTCATTGTATGCATCAAATCTATCTTATTTTATCCTATTTTGAGTGAATTATGAAATTCCATTGATTGACTTGTGCTTTTCTCTCTATTTCAGGTACTTTGTATTCCAGAACATGTCGATACCATCAACGTGTCTATCGATACTATCAACATGGCAACAGTAACCAAGCCGGGGGGAAAGCATCCAGGTCGATACCACCGACCAAACTGTCGATGGTCACGAGATCAGCTCAGCAGAGAGAATATCGATTCGTCGATACTATCGACGACCTGGTCGATAGTATCGAAAATCATCCAGGTTGATCCCAGTTTTTAGCGATGCAAGTGCATCCTAAGGTGTCGATAATATCGACACCCCGTCGATGGTATCGACGCTGTCGGATCAAGATTGCACCCAGAATTTCCACAATCGAGTGGCTGTGATCTTTTGGCGGCCATACATATACCTAAGAAAAGATGGCCCGAACAAAAATTTGACATTGCACTCAGCCGCACAAGTCCTAGAGGAAGGAGAGTGAAGAGCGGAGCCCAGAACTACACCCCAGATAATTCTAGAGCCGCAGAAGGACGATTCTACTACAAGAAGGCTGCAGAACGTGCATCTCACATCGATGATCATCAAAATCTTCTCTGTTTCAGGGGTTACATCATATTCTCATTTGGTTCACCATGTTTTCATCTTTCTTCTCCATGTGTATCGTTGAGATGAACATGCAGGGCTAACCCCCATTATCCTTAGGACCGGGAGTAGCCTGAGGAATTGCTGTATGCCAATTTTACACTGATTATCATAATTGGTCTCAATATCCCTGATATGTTATCATGTTTCTATCACAATTTACTATGCTTGATCACCATAGTTAATTTCTAATACTATTAATTGCTCTTGACGGAGGATTAGTGGTTGAAAAGGCAAGATTAACACATTAAATAATAAATTCCTTAGACAAGGTAATGTACGGTTAATGGTGGATACCCATAGAATTCATTAAAGCACTTAGATTTAGGGTATAATTTACTACTGACGTGGAATAGACCTAGAACTAGGTAGTGAATTGTATTGCGGAAGCAAGCGATTATGATTACATGTCATAATCAGGGATAAGGCACAAATTATGCTAGTTGTGTAGAATTGCATGCAGTGAGATCTTATGGTGAAACTGTAACCCTAAGGATTCTCATTCCATTTGATTAAACTTAACATTTAATCATCGCTCATTTTTTTTCTTCTCTTTGTTTTATTTTTATTTTGTTTCAAAACTAACAATTATTTTTCCAATTGGTCTCGCTGATCGCGACCAGTTAGTAGTAGTCTACTGGAATTTATGTTTCCCTGAGTTCGACTCGGGTCTCAAAAGGCCTATATTACTTCGATACATGCACTTGCGTTTAACACACGGCTCACGCGTGTCAAGTTTTTGGCGCCATTGCTGGGGAAACGGAAAATTTCAGCACTACGAGTACTGCAAGCGGCCACTCTAGGCCACTTTTTATTTTTAAGCTTAATTGTCTATCTTTTAGATTCTTTGTTCGTTTCAGCATTGTACTTATTTTATTCTTCATATTTCAGGTACTAGTACATGGTGAAGACGCGTAGTACAGACTACACACAATCAACACCTGAGATTCTGCCATCAGGATCTTCCGATGAGCGAATAAATACACCACCCGAAGACTTTGAACAAGAACTTGAGGTTTTCACAATGGCGAGGAACAAACCATTTGGGAGAAGATTAAGGCTTCTTCTTCTGCACAAAAGGGGCTAATCAAGAAACAAGCTATCAACATACCCAACTACAAGATTGACCCAAGGCTTATTCAGTTGGTCAAGTCGCAGGCATTCCATGGACTAAAAAATGAGGACCCAGTGGCCCACATCAGCACGTTTGTGGAGAACTGTGACATGGTGAAAGTGGACAGGTTTCCACAGGAAGCCATTTATTTGAAATTATTTCCATCATCTCTAGCAGGAAATGCAAGGGAGTGGCTCTACAATCTGGATGATGAATATGTTGAATCATGGGATATGATGATTGAGATGTTCTTTGAAAGGTATTTTCCGCCCGAAAAGACAAATGATCTCATAAGGAATATCCACAACTTTAAATAGCAGGCCGGTGAGACATACTCAGAGACTTGGGAATGTTTCAACATCATGCTGCGAAGATGCCCACATCATGGGCTGGATCTAGAAACTCAAGTGAAGATCTTTTATTTTGCCCTTAATGAACACGATATGAGTAATCTGGACTCAGTGAGAACATGTTTCTTTCTAAACAACAAAGGTTCCAAGTGTCGGGAGATTTCAAAGAATATGGCTAAGAAGCAGTCTTGGGGTGAAAGAGATGCACCAGAACAAGTCAAAGTTGCAGGTGATGCAAAGGCCATTCAAGCATTAAATGAGAAGATGGACTTACTAGCTAAGAATCTCTTAGAGAAGGAGAGCAATGGGTCTGATGAGGAAGAATATGCAATGTATATGCATCAATAGGGATATAGAAATAACAATTACAATTAGAGGACGGAACAAAATTCTCAAAAGCCGCAACCTAGCTTAGAGGAAAAGAACAAAGAATTGCTCAACCAGGTGGTAAAGCAAAACCAAGAATTGATGAGCACATTCGGCAAGCAACTTAAGTCACAAGGAGAGTTAATGAATCAGTTTGAGCAGACTCTACAGAGCCATGGTGTACAACTGAGGATGCTAGAGACAACCATAACCCAAATTGCAACTGAGGTGGATGCCATGAAACAAATCTCTCAACAAAAACTAGCTGAGAATGTAGAGCCCGCTCAACCACATCAACAGGTTAAATATATATCAGTCAAAAAGGGGCCAGAGCTTCCTATTGAGGAGATACATGAGCGTAGTATTATGCGTATAAACTTGGAGGACAAACCCAAAGTTCCATACCCTCACAGTTTTCATGGATTTCCAGGAGGATGTGGGATGCCATTCAAATCACTCCAAGATTCCACCACTTCCGTGCCCACATCTCAGATTTATGAGGAGACTCCTATGCTGGAAGAGTAGGTGAAAGCTTTACTTTGTAGTGGAGCAGCCACTACCAATAAGGAGAAGCAGCCACAAGTCATGCCATCCATGGATGATGTGCCAAACCCTATCTTATAATGTGGCATTGAAGCAAGCTTAGGGGAGGAGACCCCTAAAGTTTCATATATTCCCCCGCACAAGCGCATAAAGGAGCCAAGCATGCCATTACCGAATAGTCTGAAGCCGAGGAAAGAGCAAAGGCACTTCAAGAAATTCCTTGAGATCTTTCGGAAGCTCCACATTAACATTCCATTGGTGGAGGCTATAGAGAAAATTCCTTCATATGGAAGATTTATGAAAGACATCATCAACAAGAAATGACAGATCAAAGATACAAATGTTGTGTGTGTTGATGAAGTAGTGAGTTCTATAATCTAAGGAAGGCTTCCAAAGAAGAGGAAAGATCCAAGATGTTTCTACATCCCATGTTCCATAGGTGGCAAATATTTTCCACATGCATAGTGTGACTTAGGAGCAGGCATTAATCTTATGCCACTTGCCACTTTTCAAAACCTAGGATTGAAGAAGCCAACACAAACTTCCATGACAATTGAGTTGGCGGATGGATCCATTGTGAAGCCACAAGGTATATGCGAGGACGTTCTTGAGAGAGAGATATCCCTTGATTAATGGGTACGCAAGTCAGTAAGGAGGGACATACAATTCTTTCTGAAGGTTCTGTCAATTAGTCTAGTGATCAGATCCACTCAATTTCATTCATACTCCACCATAAGAATTGGGAGCACATTACTACCTTTCACTTTTGATTGCATTCCATGTAGATAGGTAGTGCATCATAGCTATTGTTACATAGTTTTGCATAAAAAAATAGGTGCATGTCATGGTAATTGCATAATTGTCATTATGTAGTTGCATTCTCAGCTTTTGAGCATATATCACATCATGTGTCTTATTTTCTTCTAAAACATTTTGGTGGTGAACTTGTTCCAACCCTCTGAATAGAATGCATCAAATGGACAAGTTATGTAAAAAGAAGGAAGCCCAACAAATAATCCCTTGCCATTTATGAAAACGAGGGTTTGAAAAAAATGAAATAAAATAAAATAAAAAAGAGAAAAAAAAAACAAGTTTGAGAAGTAGGCATGAATAAGAGGGAGAAAGGAACATGTTTTCACCCGCATATTAGGAAGAACAAGCACATGGTGTAGTTTTCTTAGATATTCAATCTCACCTTGAGTTGGAATGATAGTGCATGCACCATTCCACCAAAAATATAGCATTAGGACATTTTCATCTGCATTCACATCATGATAGGTCTTTTTTGTTCTTCGCATGATCGACTGTACTGTGCCTCCATTTCTTCCACAACCACCTATTCCATCCACATGTTGCTCTAAGTGGTAGGCCACATATGATTTTCTCCTCATTCATGTACATCAGGAGAGCTGCTTCCATTTAGATGGTAGTTAGAGAAAATGAGCAACGTAGATAGGAGATCATCAGATGCACCAAGCCTGAACCTGAGGATTTTATTATATTAACAACATTACTTGATAGTATTTGTGATCTTGGGATGGACATCTTTCATGAATGATTATTGTCACCTGAAGGGTAGTTATCATTCTGTGGTTGGTAAAGGCCGGTATGTGTTTTGCAGGTGGGAATCATACTGAAATATCATTTATGTGATTATGTTCTTTGGTTGACCCTCTCAATCAGATTTTATAGTTTTGTGCTCAAGGATGAGCAAGATTCAAACTTAGGGGAGTTTGGTGTAGGGTTTTTGAGTCACATGTATAGGCTAATTTTGTACTTGTTCTATGTGTTTAATTGTCATTTTGGTGACTATAATGGCATGATTCATTTCCTTTATCCTATAATCATTGTATGCATCAAATCTATCTTATTTTATCCTATTTTGAGTGAATTACGAAATTCCATTGATTGACTTGTGTTTTTCTCTCTGTTTCAGGTACTTTGTATTCCAGAACCTGTCAATACCATCGACGGGTCCGTCGATACTATCGACATGGAAACAGTAACCAAGCCGAAGGGAAAGCATGCAGGTCGATACCACCGACCAAACTGTCGATGGTCATGAGATCAGCTCAGTAGAGAGAATATCGATCTGTCGATACTATCGACGATCTGGTCAATAGTATCGAAAAGCATCCAGGTTGATCCCAATTTTTAGTGACGGAAGTGCATCCTAAGGTGTCGATACTATCGAAACTCCATCGATGGTATCGACGCCGTTAGATCAGGATTGCACCCAGAATTGCCACGATCAAGTGACCGCGATCGTTTGGCGGCCGTAAGTCATACCTATACTGAAGAAAAGACGGCCCAGACGGAAATTTGACGTTGCACTCAGTCGCACAAGTCCCAGAGGAAGGAGAGAGAAGAGCGGAGCCCAGAGCTACACCCCGGACGATTCCAGAGCCGCAGACAGACAATTCTATCACCAGAAGGCTGCAGAACGTGCATCTTGCATCGAGGATCATCCAGATCTTCTCTGTTTTAGGGGTTACATCATATTCTCATTTGTTTCACCATGTTTTCCTCTTTCTTCTCCATGTATATCGTTGAGATGAACATGCAGGACTAATCCCCATTATCCTTAGGACCGGGAGTAGCCAAGGGAATCACTGTATGACAATTTTACATTGATTATCATAATTTGTCTCAATCTCTCTGATATGTTATCATGTTTCTATCGCAATTTACTACGCTTGATCACCATAGTTAATTTCTAATACTGTTAATTGCTCTTGACGGAGGATTAGTGGTTGAAAAGGCAAGATTAACACATTAACTAATAAATTCCTTAGATAAGGTAATGTACGGTTAATAGTGGATACCCAGAGAATTCATTAAAGCACTTAGATTTATGGTATAAGTTACTACTGATGTGGAACTAACCTAGAACTAGGTAGTGAATTGTATTGCAGAAGTAAGTAATTCTGATTATAGGCCATAATCAGGGATAAGGCACACATTATGCTAGTTGTGTAGAATTGCATGCAGTGAGACCTTGCGGTGAAACCGTAACCCTAAGGATTCCCATTCCATTTGATTAAACTTAACATTTAATCATCGCTTGTTTTTGTTTTCTCTTTATTTTATTTTTATTTTGTTTCAAAACCAACAATCATTTTTTCCAATCAGTCTAGCTGATCATGACCAATTAGTAGTAGTCTAATGGAATTTACGTTTCCCTGAGTTCGACCCGGGCCTCAAAAGGCCTATATTACTTCAATACGTGCACTTGCATTTAACGCACAGCTCATGCGTGTCACTATAGTAGTGGTACTTATGTACAACCACCCATAGTTTAGTGCATGTGTTATTTTGCCCTGGGGAATGTATTTACTCTCCCTTGGGAAATGTGTTATTTATCCCCAATATAAAATATTTAATAGGTGACTGGGAATGTGATTACTCTCCCCTCATTTATTTGGTTGAGGTCCGGTAGGTGCCTCAACCCTACTTAGTTAATGTAGTCTCATTAATATCATGCATGCTACTTATTATTATTTATTTGTTATGGAAAGAATCTTTTGTTTATGCCTCATTCTCTTGGCCCTCTCATCCTATGATGAATCTATAACCTTAAGTTTCATTATCGTTCTTATCTTTGTTTCTTGTTCATTTTCTCTGACACATACCTTGTTTCTTTCTTTTGCTGGGTGCTTTCCCAACCACCTAGGGTTAGATCAAGGAGTTGAACAAGATCAAGGAGGACTTAGCTTTTGGCATGTGGACCTAGCTCTCGGAGATGTTTCTTGGAGACAAAGTTGAAGTTGTCTAGACTTTCCTCTATGTAGATCCTAATTGTTGTATCTTTATGTAAACCCTAATGGGAGAATGATGTATTTTTGTAATCTTTTATGTGAAATTGAATATAGTCAGAAATTTTATTCTGCTACTTCACTATTGGTCTTTTGTATACCATATAAATAAAGATTTGAAAATATTACACCTGTTTCAACATACCTTTTGAGTATGTTGGGAATGGAGGTTTGATTCTTCAAATTTTTAGTAAATGGGTGATTTCACTCTTTTACAGAAGTAAAAGATGGACACTTGAAGCCTTTAAGTGCCTCTAAAAATTTGAGTGTTTCTCGCTCGGCTTTTGCTGATGATCTCATGGTGTTCATGGAGACTGATGTCGTGGGAGCTCATTGTCTTAAAAACATTTTTGTCATCTAATATTACAAGTCTCAATATCAGTAAAGAGAAGAGTACAATTTTTTCCATTACATGTGCTGATACTCAGGTGATCGTTGGAATTTTGGGCATTCAGGCCAGGGTCCTTCCTCAATGATATTCCCCTTTTTATTGGCAATCTATCCAAAAAATATTGTTTCCCTTTAATTGATAGAATGAAGAAGAGATTGGATGGTTGGAAATCCAAGCAATTATCCTTCATAGGTAGATTGGAATTATATAACTCTATGGTTGGAAATCCAAGCAATTATCCTTCATAGGTAGATTGGAATTATGTAACTCTACCCTCTCTGCTATGCATAATTATTGGTCATCTCCCTTTCCTCTTCCTAATTCTGTCTGTCATTAGATAAAAAAAACTATCAAGAATTTTTTGTGGGGTCAAAGTGATGGTAAAAATAATCTCCACCTTGTCAAGTGGGAGAAGATTACTAAGGTAAAGACTAAATCTAGATTAGCTATTAAGGATGTTAGAGATGTTTTCAAGGAAGCTATCCTTTGAATATTTGGACGGTGGCCTAAAAAAAGGATAGTCTCTAGAACAAATAGGTCCATGAGAAATATCTATCAAGAAATTCTCTATGGAACATTGAGATTTCTAGTCATTTCTCTTGTTATTTTATTCAGATGATTAGGTATCTTGATGATTTCAAATCCACAATTAGTTATAGAGTTGGTGATGGAAATAACATATAGTTGTGGTTGGCTTACTCGTAACAAGTGTCTTGAAGATTGCATTGGAGAAAATGAGACCATAAGATCTGGCCTTCCCTCTATTAGTAAGGTCAATGCTATTGTCTGTGGCACCAACTAGAAAGTTAACTCCTCGAGACTACATGGAGTTTTGAACAACTTTATTAATGGCATTCCGCCCCCTAGTGGGGGTGAGGACAATATCCTAGTCTGTATTGAATCTAAAGTCAACCTTTGGCTTATTTGGCTGAACATCAAAAGTAGAGTTAATGAGGATCCCATTTTTACATGGATTTGGAGTTTTACTGGTCCGAAAAGATTCCAAATCACTGCTTGGAAAGTAGGGCATGGAAGACTACCTACTACAAATTATGCAAGAAGGAGAGGTTTTTCTACTCCTTCCTTTTGATTTTTGTGTAAAAGTGATATTGAAAATGATGCACATATTATGTTTAAATGTTCATTTTTTGAACTATCTAGATTTTGGCCCTTGATTGTGGATTCATCCATGTCATTCCAAGTAGCAGAGTTGACTTGTGTAAGTTGAGTATCAAGAAAGAGCATCTTATGTATATTACTATTATGCACTTTGTGTGGCATGAGAGGAATGTGAGGGTTCACAATAACAAGAATATGGATGATGTGCTGCTATGGAAATGGATTGAGTCTACTATTTTGTAGATTATTGCTTAGATTCTTCTAGCTCTCTTTGAAGATGATGATTTCTTTATCAAGATGGCAAATTTTGTTGTCTTTCTAGTTGTATATACTTCCCTTTTTTGTTTTCTGTAATCGTTTTGAGGTGAGTGTATAGCTAGATTGGTGAGATATTTTTTGACAAGCACCTTTTTTTAAGGTAAGTTGGGAGGCTATCTTATTCATCCCACCCTCCCCACATGAGCAAACAACAAATTTGGACTACATGCACTAATTAAACTGGGGAAAGTAAACATGGTAGTACTACTGCCATTACAAAAATCCTTAACTAAGAAGTCGTAGACCTCTAGGGGGTGGGCATACGTAGCATATGCCATGGTTTTTTTAGTGTTGCTTTAGATAAACCGTCTGCAATAACATTGGCCACTCTACTAATATACTTCAGCTTCCAACCAGGTTTCATGAGGGTTTGAATTCTCCGAAGTTGTTGTATGTATCTAGGACTATTTTGTTTGTGTTGGTATATCATATTGATATATATTTGGGATTAGATTCAATGCTTACCTTGTCCCCGTTGTTCACATCCGCTATTTTCAGCAGCAAGTCTGATACCCTCGAACTCAACTTCAATGATGCCAGTGGAGTGTAGAGACATGGAGGCTCCACCGACCCATCGACCAAATTCATCCCGGACAAGCACCTTTTTTACTTCTCCCACATTGTAAAATTTACAAAAATAGTAATACAAGGTCTGAATTCACAAAAAACAAACTCTCTAATCAGATAGAATTTCACCAATATCATTTATGATATTATTTCTCCCATATAAATATAGTCTTACACCAAATTTGGGATTATTAGGATAATGTTTCATCCTCCAACTAAAAAAAATCCAAAACAATAACTAGTATAACCTCTATTTGACAAATGTTCCCACAAAATTTATACAAAATTGGTGTAAATTTAATATGAGGTCTCACTTGGGTATAATCTAGTGTGCAACAAGTTTGGCTGAATCTCATTCTCTGCATAATTCTTCAACCATGTTTGGATTCTAGTTCATGTACATTTATACCGCTTTGGGCCCAATTCCAATTGAGGCTCTATTACAATGATCATCGAGTACAAAATAGGCCCACATAATATATAGGGCCCATCAATTCAAGTATCAGAGGATCTTGGGCTAAAAGGCCTCTCAATAAACCCAACCTGTAATTTAGGACACATTGCACACAAGATCTAATTTGTTATAACTAAACTCCAAACTCAATCATGAATGTTCAAGGTCTTAGTCAATGGTTAGTTGTTTTGGATGTCAAATATTGATGTAATACAATAAGTGGTTCTTTTATTGTTAGTAAAAATCATCATCTAATCTTCTAAGGATGTGATTACTAGTTAAGTAGGATAGATCTTAATGATTCTTCTTCCAAATAGTATAAATAAAGGGTGATGTTTATTTCAAGAAGTGTAGTTCCTCTTACAAATAACAAAAGTACTACATACATGCCAATTGTATTAAGATAGGGGAATATATGTTACTGAAGACACTACACCCATGTGACTCTTGCCTTCATGTGATATTTTAACCATGAGGCAAACTATGACTATGGTTTAGATAATTGTGACAGGAACCCTATATATGGTAGTGCATAACCACAAATATTTGTTTATTTAGAATGAAAATTGTGTAAATAATGTACTAGAAGTTACAAATAGAGTGGTGACTTAAGAGTGTTAGTGAATGCCCAGTGTTTTCATCTCTGTGTTAGATCTAATAAATTATGAGAACAAAATTCTTTTAAGGTTGGAATTGTAATAACATATCAGAATATTAAAACTTTTTAACCCAAATATGTTTGATGGAAACTAGATGCTAAATAGAAGTAAGAGAAATTAGTTTGATCAAGTTGGAGTTTTCTTGGCACAATTATAGATGAAGGACCATAGAAGGTGCAAAAAAAAGAATTTTGTCATATAAACATGTATGATATTTTACCAAGCATTTTATAGTTGTAAAGTAGCATAATAATATGATTTTATTAGAATTTAGTGGAGAATATCTTTTCCAATAGAAATATATGAAATTTTGTAGTTTCATGATATTTTCTTGTTTGGTAGATTAAATGATGTAAAATATAATACTGGGAATATGAAAATATTCTATTGGTCAACTAAAATTTAGAACTTTGAAATGCAATAGACTTTGAGGTTGAAACGTAAGTTGGTTAAGAAGAGGAGATGTGATAAATTTAATAGATATTCTCCATGGAATCATCCAAGGAGGAGAAGAACAAAGGAGGAAGAATGATGTAGTGAGTTGCCTATAAAGCCAAAATATAGTAAAATAGGTTGATGGAGCACGAGTCAAAACTACAACTTGCCACTACAAATTTCTTAGCAGGCATGAATGGTTAGAGGTTGTTATTGCATCAACAAGGGGTATACTTGCACTACTTGACATAAAACTAAAGAATGGATGAAGAGGAGATAGATCCAATTGTTGGACTTGGGGCCTCATGGATCCCTACTTGGATATGACTAGGTTCGAGAGTTTTCATATGGGCACACCCCATCCTTTTAGGGTTGTGGCACCCTCTTAGTCACTGGATCAATTCGAATGGTCATATTAATTGAAATAATAATACTTAGAATCATATGTTTTTATTTGGTTGTCCAAAATTAAGTAATAAGGAATTCTTTAAGAGATTTATGCTATTATTTGAATATAAAAATACTATATCTAGTTTTGACCATTATAATCACGCTTATACCTAAATTTCTTATTTATGGCATAAAATTTATGTGATATTCAAAATTCATCAAATAAAGTAGTGAGGTTAGGTAGAAGCTGCATATAGCTCCTATTATTACATATTTTGTCTAGTATTATTATTTTCATTCATTATTAGACATAGGGAAAATTGTTAGTTTAGAATTTAATTGAGGAAACAAAACATTGAAAAAATATACCTCAAATTTCATTGTGACAAACCCTAAAATACTATTAGGTTCTCACATAATGTACAAATATTCCATGTTATGGCATTTGTTAGAGAAACTAGGTTAATGACACAAAATAGATGAATTAATGCTATAATAGTATGAAACTGTGATATAATATACTCTATAATTTTTTTTGAACCCTCAAGACTATAAGAAACATGTTGGTTTACTAAAAGCATGTAACATGAATTTAAAAATATAAAACTGACAGTCACTTAAGTTGATCGTATAAGAATAAATATAAATTCACACACACATATAGTTATATATATATGTATAATAAAATAAATCTTTATGAAAGAAATCGTAATCATTAAATGTAACTTGTGATTCTTATTGGTAATCATATAATATGAAATACTTACTTATCCATAGAATCCACCTTGATATGACGGTTATTCAATATGAAGGCATTCAATTAACTAAAAAACTTTGGGAAACATGATTTAGACTAGATAAAATGACATGTATTGAAATCGATATCATTCCTCATAAATACCCACTAATTATATAAATGGTAACAAAATTCACATCCTAAGCTAACCCCAATCGGTGAACGAAAAAGGAAAAGTTGAATGGTTAACAAGTAATGTAATAGTAGCCATTTTAGCTGATTCACTAACCTGTAACCTTAATAATGTGAACTAATTACATAATATCAACCTATGAGCATATGTGCATATGTATTCATTGATATATTATGTCATGGGTAAATGGGTAATCTCATAAAGATATAGCCTAAATATTTTGAACATAATATATTTTAAATATATGATATGATCTCTTATGTTTTACCCCTAAAATTGTGAAACAAATTCACAGGTCAAACCCTAATTCAATGACATAGAAAGTGAATAACCTATAGTAACCATCCTACATTAGAAATACCAATTTATAACCAAACCATAATGTATGGGACCTAATAAGGATATCTCAAATGAGATGGTATGATATAAAAAGGAAATTAGTAATATTGTAGACTAAATGAAAAATAAGATATTATAATTGAAACATCTATTTTGTGGAATTGTTTTTCCTACTTTACACCTAGACTACCATAATTAGGATTGAAACATGATTATCTTTATGTTTTTCCACTATATTTCCAATTATATCTCCCAAGAATAGAATATCATTATACATTTAGAAGACCATGCTCCGAAGACAAGTCATTACCAATGGTCCGAATGGAGACCATGAATTCTACTATCAAGTAAGATCTCCATCGACATGTAGTTCCGTCAAGGCATGAATCTGTTGGCTAGGATTCCAATCAGCTAGGAGAAATTTTGATGAAGAAGCTATATTAATGTAAAGCCACATCAAGATATAGTATGAATTGACCATGATCCCCATTAAGACATGACTTCCATCACCTTGAATTTCCATCATTCATTCTTCTGATTGATGTAGAACCTTACAACAAATGCATTTTGTTGGAAAGGACCAAATACCATGTCAAGGTGTCATAAAATCAATAAATGAGCCATGCCATGGTCGATAAAGCATTTACCATTACTACAATATCCTAATGCAAAGTTGATACATGCTCAAGGATACCCTGAATAGAGGCATCAACAAAGACAATTGCTTGATGCATCAAGGCAATCAACATGTTTCCTATACTATTCCAATGCTTAAACCATGCAACGACCGCCTTCTACATTAACCCTCAAGGTCATGGACAATGTTCTCACTGATGTGCTAGCTACTAAGCTAGTTGTCATACTCGATTCTATACATGCCATAGGAAACATGTTCCATTACGTGGGGCATATAGAAAGTATTCTCACTTAAAGTACTTGAGGATCCTCAAACCCCAACAAATATCTATAAATACATATATCAAGGCCTCATTTTTAGGCATATTTTACCCATGTGATGTTGGAGAATGGGTGATTGAGCGCTCGAGAGTCCAAGAGGAAGACAATTATCAATCAATCACCCACATCAACCAGCACCACTGGTCCTTAAAGATAAACCATCAAGAGAGGTTGGGCTTACATAGATCACCTTCCACCTCCATAGACCATGTCAACTCTCAATAGGAAGAAATTATCTTGAAATTGACTTCCTATTCATCCTTCCATCCTCACTGACAGTTGAATCAGAATGAGCCAAGGCCTATTAAGATACAAGAGGGAGAGTTTAAGGATATCCAATGGCAGAAATGAGAGGAACTACATTTACTTGGCCTTCATCCCCCTTATTTAAATATGTTTGACCCTATTTTACTACACACTTATGCTACTCTAATCCATGACCAATCTATATTGTGGATATGTTTTGTTCCTTGTTAACATAAGAATGTAAACCATTTAACTTGGGTTTGGAGTAGACTTCAGGCCCATTCAATCAATACATACTCTTATAATATGAATATTCTTAGCATGCTTTCCCCTTGATTTTTTAATATTGAATTACTCGTATGCTTGGATACCATCCTATGATGCTTAATTCCAAATAGCCAAAAGAGGTTTTTTTGGTCTAGATCTGGATCTTAGTGTAGTGTTAACACAAAAAAGTGATAGATCACTACAGTGATGGGAATATGATTGTGCTTGTTTGTTTGTTTGTCATCTTAGGAGGGACACATGATTTTAACCTAGATCTAACACAATCTTGAGAGAAGGAGGGAATCGAAAATAAAGACGACTTCTTACAAACTATGCTATGGGTATGAAATGGGTCTATGAGTGGTTGCATGTTCAATGAGATTGCTTTTTTAGCTAAACACAATCCAAATTCCTTAATCATATCTTAACCAAATGGTTATATATATTTATTTTGCTGGTTAACTTAATTTTTGTTTATTCTTCTCTTATTAGTCTAGTTGATACTTGTTTCCATACAAGATACTGTTATCCTCCTTTTAAATCAACTCAACTATGCTAAGACTCAAGGTTTTAATAGACTGGACACTTGTCATTGTGTTCAATCCCACTTACTACTTTAGACCCATATATTTGTTTGACATGTATCAAGGAGTCAAGTTATAAATTGAATGTTTGATCCCTAAAACTAGGTTCTTTGTAATTCTAATTTGGACCATGTTTTGAGCTGGTCAACTTCTGGCACTATTGTTGAGGACAAGGCAAAATTTTCAACTTACATATCCATGGCCTACCTCTACTTCGTCACATACTTTTTTTTTGGGAAAACAGAGAGATTATGCATTCATCCCGCTCTCTCTTGAAGGCCACATAATGTTAAGATCTACATTCACCTCAAAATCTAGCCAGGGATGTTTCAAAGAGTTAAAAGAAAACAAAGCAGACTTAAAATTAAGGATATGGGATGGGCTAAGGGTGCCCATATGCTGGTTTTGCAGAGCGGATTTTGTAAGGGAATATGCTACCATTTTGAGCGTCCTAAGGATTAGGCATACTCGATAGGTAAGAAAGGTTGATGTGCACTCTTTGAACTTTACCACAAAGGGTCGGAATTTTGGCGGACATATCCCATTGTTCAGGATGTCAACTGCTTGGCTGCAGTCAGAAAGTATTATTGCACTTGCCGCACCCAAGTCAACTGCTACGTCGACAACTTTGATTATTGCTTGTACCTCAGCCTCCATGGCATAAGCTGCCCTAGTGATAAAGCCTTCTCCTCGCAGACAAAGGCCTGAAGAGTCTACAACATGGATTCCCAAACCTGCAGTAAGTACACCTTGTTTATGTGTTGCATCTGCGAACAAGATAATAACCTCTTCGTTGGGCCTCGACATGTCAATTCTTGGCTGTTGAGGTTTCTTTTGCTGCGTTGCCTGAACAGGTAGATTCAGGATCGATTCAGTACGATTCTTGATGAAGTTGATCATGACAGGTAACAGAGGAAGTTTAGCTTCATGGATGAACTCGTTCCTTACTGTTTAGATATGCCAGCAACTTACAACGCAAAGGGGGAAGGTTCTAGTGGATTCTGAAGCTAGTCCCAGAATGAATGGTGCCCATTCCTCATCAGTGAGGGCATGCAACCTGTTCCAGATCCCGAGTTCTGCCCACAACAGTCTGCTAAGGTGGCAATCTCATAAACAATGGAGTAGGGTTTCTTGACCATCACCACACAACTGACAGGACAGATTGGTTCCCATATGATGACGTGCCATCTCAACATTCATGAGTAAGGCTTTGTGTTGCATCTGGTATAAGAAAACTTTGATTCTCTCAGGAAGTTTGGCTTGCCATACGATCTTCCATTTACCTCTGACAAGAACCTCTTTACCTTGACGAATGCAACGATAGACAGATCTGGAGGTAAAATGCCCCTTAGGTTCAAGACACCACTGCCATGTGTCTTCTTCCAAATTTGGATTAGGAGGCGGGATAGAAGAGATGCCCACCCATAAATCAGGAGGGATGTAATGTGTGATGAACTGCCAATACCAATCACCATCAAAGGTGACCATCTCACTGACCTTGAGATCTTTCAGCTCAGATGGGATGAGGGGGTCGGAAGCTGAGCTGGCTATTGTAGAATTGCCGCACCATTTGTCCAACCAGACATTTGTTGTGGAGCTATTGAGTATTGTCTTCATGCTGTTCTCTTTGAGAAGCGGTATCGAGTTACGGATGAACCTCCACACAAAGGAGCTTGGAGTCTTCTTAACTTTACCCAACTTCATATATTTATCTCGCATCACCTTGACCCAGGGTACATCCCTGTTTTGGAGGAAGTCCCATGCATTCTTCAACATAAGCGTCTGGTTTTGATCTCTGGCGTCCTTCACCCCAAGCCCGCCGACGTCCCTGTTCGAGGTGAGTTTCTTCCATGATATAAGTGAGACTTTCTTCATTTCGGAGCTACCTTGCCAGATGAACCTCCGGACATGGCTGTTAATCTCGTCACACAGAGTAGGAGAAAGGGCTACGTCTGCATGGTGTATGAAGGAACAACTTGAAGAGTGGATCAGGCAAGGGTGATACGGCCGGCCAGGGACAAATGTCTGACTGCCCAACTGTCCATATTTTCCTTTATGTTATCTTTAAGATTGACATGGGTACTTTTGTTAATGCGTTGGTGTAGAATTGGAACTCCCAGATATCTTCCAAGGTCTTCCGTGGGTTGGATTCCCAGTACTCTGCTGATTTGTCTGTGTTTTTGGTTCGGAACATTCTTGGAGAAGAAGATACATGATTTGTCCTTGGACACCTCTTGGCCTGAGACTGTAGAGAAATTCCTGAGCACTTGTGTGATATGTCTGGCTTGGGCAATGGTTCCCTCCGACATGAGAAGCAAGTCATCAACAAAACATACATGAGTGAGAGGGATCCCTCCTCTGCTAAGTATCATCGGCTTCCATAGCCCATCATTCACCGCATTATTGATAGACTGGCTTAGACTCTCAATACATAGAACAATGACATAGGGGCTGATCGGGTCCCCTTGTCTCACTCCTTGGACTGCTTTGTAGGCTGATAGCAGTTTCCCCTCCCACAGGATAGCTGTCTCCCCCAAAGAGATAATTTGCATTATGAGTGTTATTAGAATATCAGGCATACCTGTCCTCTATAGAGTGTCCTCTATAAACGTCCAATTCATCCTATCAAAAGCCTTATATAGGTCTAGTTTGATGGCCATGATTGTCTTCTTGCCTTGTTGAACTTTCATAGAGTGTATTGCTTCTTGGACCAGTAGAATGTTATCGCTGATCTTCCGCCCGGGGATGAAGCTGGATTGGGTCAGTGAGATCCATGCTATAAGGTAGGGTTTAATTCGTTCCACAATGATCTTTGAAATAAGTTTAAAACACACGTTATTCAAAGAGATGGGTCTAAAGTCACTACAATGCATGAGACATTTTTTTTTCGAGATCAAGACCATGTTTGCATTTGCGAGCTCAAGTTCAATTCATTTTTGGATGAAGCAGTTGCTCACTGTCTTATGGACTGAAGTTCCGACATGCTCTCAATTAGCCTGTAGAAAATATGCGCTCACCCCATCAGGCCCAGGGGCCTTGAAACAACACCTCCTTAGTTTCCTGAAAAGATGGAGTCTCACTTAACCTAGTTTTTGCAACAGACGAGATGGTGGTGAAGCGACCTTCGTATCTGGTAATCAGCTCACGATCAATCCTCATGGTGCCAGACATGAGCTTCACAAAGTGACTCTGGACAAGGTGCTTTAGGCTACGTTGGTTCATCACCCAGTTTCCATCATCATTTTTCAATCTGGATATCTTATTGTGATGTCATCTGCCTTTTACCAGGGATTGGAAGTACCTGGTATTTCTGTCGCCACATTGGAGCCAATTTGTATGGAACTTGTTCTTCCAATCGATTTCTTCATGCAGAAGGATGTTGCAGAGAGCTTCCTGGAAATCGTTAATACACAAGTTTGAAGAAACATTATTATGGTTGGCAAGATTGACCTGGGTCCTGTCGATAAGCTTCAGCAGCCTGGATTTCTCCTGATGTTGTTCCTTCATCATTTTTGCATCCCACTTCAACATTTCCTTTTAGAAAGAGGGTATAGCTTGTAGGAATGAGACGTCTTTGTTCCATGCCCTTATGAGATGATCTGTGAAGCCCGAGTTGAGATTCCAGCTAGATTTGGTTTTGAAGGTAGTTTTGTTGCGGGTAGGGGCCATTCCGGTGCTGACCCAGATGGGGTTGTGGTTCGATTTTACCCAAGGTAGGACAACAACCTTTGAGTTGCAGAATTTAGATACCCATTTCTCATTAACAAGAACATGATCTAGCCGCTCAAGCAGGTATTTTTTCTGGTAAGTGAAAAATTGGCCTTCAGATTTGGCCTCTTTTAGGCTAGTAGTCAGGAGCACATCATGAAACATATTGTTGGATCTGGTGTCGAAGTATTTGATTCCCCTTTTTCCTCAATGCTAAGGAGCGTGTTAAAATCTCCCATGACTGCCCATGGGCCAGAGATGCCATTGCTGATGCTGTTGAGGCGCGTCCAAAGCTGCTCACGCCGCTTTGGGGTAGGGCTGCCATAGACGAAAGTGACTGCTACCCCGTCGATGCAGCAATGCACAAATTGTCGGTGACAACTTATGATATCGACGTTGCAACGAGATTGATTCCAAAGAATCCATATACCCCCTGAGAATCCCATGGCTTCTACTCTATGAGAGGAATCAAACCCAAGGTTTTTAATGATGTCTAGAGCTTGTTCACCGCTGCACCAGGGTTCAAGAATGCCCAAGACATCATTTTTCATTCTACTTTTAAACTCCTTAAGTATACAGGCCTTATGGTGAGACCCCACACCCTGTATATTCCAAACTATAATTTTCATTTGGTAATATAAGGGTAGGACGATCGTCTCTTAGGTTATATGGTTCTCCGAGACATATGCCTCATGGTGAGACTCCTCTCCTTCCTGGGCAGAATCAACCATTTCATATTTGAGATTTCTAGCTGAAGAACTCCCCGTGAAGTCTGGGTGTGAGCACGACGCCTTACCCTTCTTCCTCACCCTTTCTGGGCTTGCCATAATAGGGATTGTTTGATAGACTACCTGCCTGGTTCTCAAGCTGGTCTGTTTGTCTACTGAACTCGGCTGTACTTGTCTTTCTGGGTTATATATCACTAGTTGGTCATCAGCAACTGGGTCTCCCTCTCTTCCCATGACTATTTTGTCATCGTGGAGAGTAACAACTGTGTTTACAACATTTTCCTCTGCTAAAGCTTTGGCTTGTTGCCTTTTCTTCCTGTGATTCTTCTTACTTAGCTGTTGTTGCCATCCGTCCCCCTCCCCCTCTCCTTCTTGGTTTATGTTAGGATCGTCATCCAGGATGTTTTGCATCTTTTCGGTAGGGATCTGTTCTTTATCCTTTCTAACTGGTCTTTTCTCGGGTTTTTTTGCATGAATCCCCATGTTATATGTAGTTTGTGGATGGGGGTTGCTGCTTTCAGGACGGACTCCCTCCATAGTTGGGGGTGCCATGAACTTGCAAGCCTCCTTGCTGTGTCCTATTCTTCCGCATCCCATACAGATCAGGGGAATGTTTTCATATTCCAGCTTAAACCTTTCGTCGTTGAAGAGGATTGCTGGGAGTAGGGGTTTGGCTGTTTCCACTTCCACTGCAATCTGGATGAATTTACCCCGATGGCCCAGGGTTGTGGTGGAATCAATTGTAATGGTTTTTCCTATCGCATCACCGATGCTTTGAAGGAGTTCATGTTGGTACAGATAAACTGGAAGATCAGCAACTCTGGCCCAGACAAGCAACCTTCTTGGGATCAGATCTGATGGTATGAAGTCTGTAGTCCATGATTGAACTGAGATATATGTCCCGAAGATTGTCAATGGCCCTCCTGTCCTGGCATGGACGTTATCTGGTTCATTAGCTAATTGGAAAATGTAGTAACCTTATTCTAGGTCAATGACCCTAAAAGTTTCGGACGGCTTCCAGAGGATGGCAAGCCTGTTAACTAGGGCATGGTATCCAACATTAATACCCACCACCTTGATGATTACAGAGAATTTCCACGGATCCAGGAGAGGTTGGATCCGTTCTGGCGCTATCTTGAAGTTTGGAATCGGCCCGAAGCGATCTACCTCAATCTCTGTAGATTTCAAGTAATCTGCCGGTACATTCTTGATCGAGGTGTTGTTGCTGCCATTGCCCACTGTATTAGCATAGGATTTCCGTGGCTCGCTTGGGTTTCCTTGTGCTCCAGACGTTTCATTCGTAGGAGGTACCTCGTGATCCGCTTGTTGGTTATTAAGATTACTTGTAGCCGGTCCATCCACAATGTTGATGTTGCTGTTTCGAACGGGTGTGTCAGGAGGACGAGTCCTCCCGAAGAAGCTTAATTCTTGCACATTTTCTAACATAGACCTGATTGCACATTTCTTAATTCTTGCACATTTTCTTGAAGATCTAGCTGCATGTCTAGTTCTATCCTCAAGACATGATTTTCAAGTACTTAGTTCTAATACATCTTGCAAGAGAACTCCATTTTTATTTAAATAAAAGGAAAATTGTGGAAAGTGTTTGTTCCTAGCTTTGATCCTTCATTCAAACCAGGGAAAATAATGTTGGAATACCATTGGTGAACCATGTCATAAATGCTAATAGCTTTGAGCTCAAGAGTGGGCTCAACACCTTGGTCCAATAGAGAGCCTTTGGGTGGAATGCATATGAAGACAACCCTACTGACCACATTGATGCATTCAAGACCATGCCTAATACTCAAGACATAAATCATATGTCATGAGAAGAAAAGTATACTAAGTGCTTCATATTTTCTTTGAGGGACAAGGATCTTCCATGGATAGTAAAACCCATAACTTTCTAGAACCAGAAAGATCTCACACACACTTCGATTGACAAGTTTTCCATGTTCAAAGAATGACTAACTAAAGGAAAAAGATAAATGGATTTGATCTAAGTCCATGATAGAACCTTCAAGAATCTTGAGAATGATTCTAGGGGCATAAAAAGAATGCATGATCATGGGTTTGAAGAGACCAACCTAGTTATTAACTTTTACAATTGTCTAACTGAAGTAATGCATCCACATGAAGTGACTTTTGGGAGACAATGTTAATGAATCTACTACACTCATCAATTCTGACTTACCACAAAACTAATTGGTATTATGAAGAGGTGTTCTTAGTGGCTTTAGGCTAAGGAAATTGAACTCCTATATAAAAAGTTGTCAAGATAGCCACAAATGTCAACACTTTTAAAGATTGCAAATCTAATGTCATGCCCCAGGTGTAGGCAATAATGAAGTGAACCTAAAAGAATACATGAGCTTCAAGTAGAAAATTTATATACTCCTTACAAGCTAATGAATTCTAGGAAGAAGAGATTGAAAGAATTTTCTTTTCTAATTACAAGAGGCCACTACTCCCATGATTATCTTATGGCAATACTAACACTATGGAAAAATCTCATCTCTTAAACAAAACCCTTAAGTCACATGGATATGGAAGAGGTATAGCATCTCATGGGTGTCAAAAGTATTCAATTTGTATAAGAAAAAACTATCAAGGACAACGAAACCCTCAAGGTAAACATGAGGAAACTTCCAAGGATAATAAGAAGATATGTTAAATCAGTTAATGGAATACCTTGGGAAGAAATCTCAACTAACTAAACAACTAGGACAAACTATGGTAACTCAATAGAAACCCCATAAACATGATGGTTTCACAAATGGGGACAATTAAAACATATTAATTTGATCTCCAACATCACATTAGAATGATATATCTACAACTATCTTACTTAATAGAATTAATCAACAACCAAAATGGAAATTTCTATCCAGCATAGAGTAAAACCCTAAGGGATAATAAATTATGAATATGGACACTCCTAGGTGAGGTAGGATCCTTAACCTCCTCTCATGATAGAAGGATAAAATCCTAGTGAAGTAGATCCTAGAGAGATGACTCGTCCTAAACACAATAAGGTTTAGTAGATGAGCAAGAAGGGTTCTAAGAAGACATCCAAGTTGGTAAATCACCAAAAAGGAAAGAGTCAGGAAAGGAATCTTCCATCTAGATCATTATGCCCTAGAAGTACCTTTCAACAGTAGGCTCATTAAGGGTCAGATAGGGATGGGGCAACATAAGTTTGTTGGGGAAATCAAAAAGATAATTTTGGACATAGATTTATTGGATGTTTTTGAGGAGATGACATCATTGCAAAGTTATTCGAAGACCTCATTGCCAAAAGGCACATGGGAGGATAAGTCAAAGATTTCAAGATATAAAAAATGTTTGGTGCCTTTTTACATGAAACCATGTTCAATAACAAGAATGAATTAGGGGCATTGACAATTCCTTTCCATATTGTTGAGTCCACTGAGACACACAACTTGGTCAACCTTGGTGCCATAATCAATACAATGCATGTAACCTTGGCAAAGAGTCTTGGCCTAATAAATGCTGTAAAAATGGAATGATAATCCAACTACATTTTTTTAGGAATGGACGGGTGTAAGGGTAGCCTAGTCAATTTATCGGATCATCAATATCAAGGTTTGCTACATTAATGACATAAGCTGGAAATGAATAAAAAAAAGAAAACACTGGATACTCACACTAGCTATTGTGACAACTTTGTGAGCTACATGATTTTACCTCCTACCTACAAAGGAAAGGTTGAAAGGAAAAAAAACAAAGAGGGGTTTCCAACTTACTCCAGCCTCGATGGCCTCGTGGGTGGTGACTGAGAAGGAAAAAACCAAGGCGATAGAGTGCCGTTGGCCAGTCTTCGGAGGAGTTGCTCAGATCTGGAAGCCTAAAGTCTCTACTAGCTTCTCCTCTCCTCATCCTAACTCTCCCAAGGACTGGTTTGAAGTTACCCAGGAAGCCTGTCACCCCCCTAAAGCATACTGAAATCACAGTTAAGGAAGGCTGCTTAGTATTTTCGAGTACTGAGGTGGAGGAAAATGCTTTGAAATAGAAATACTGCCTTGCCGTATATGTCATTGATTTCATTCCTGATCCAGAACGTCTTCACTCACATCTTCCCAATATATGGGACCTGGAGGAGAATGTTGAGGTTATCCCAAGAACCAAAAGGTTGTTCATATTTAGATTCTCAAACCAGAGGGATATGTGTGTGGCCCTGGAGAATGGACTTTGGTTCGTGAAGAGATTTCCGTTGGTTTTGATGAAATGGAGGCTTGTTACTCCTATCTCAAAACTGGCCTTTAAAAATCTTCCTATCTGGGTAAGATTGTTTGATCTACCTTTGGATTTATGGGGTACAAGTATGTTCAAACGTATAGGGTCATTTCCGGGCCATCCATTATGCACAGACAATTTCACTGAAGATTGCAGTCTCTTGGACTATGCAAGGATTCAAGTTCTGGTCAGCCCTTTAGTTAAGTGTCCGAAGTTCATCAGTCTAATGAGTGATGAAGGTTGTTCTCACAAGATCTATGTTGAATATGAATGGATTCCCAATATTTGTGAGGCATGTAGCTTTTTCGGCCATGAATCTATCTGTTGTCCTATCTTGAGAACTGAATCAGTTGTTAATGCTTCTAAGAATGGTGTCCCGAATTCTTCTCAGAGCACAGCTTTCTCATCTGCATTACATTCTGATCGACAAGTAGAAGAGGATAGTGTTTTTTCCATGCTTTTTGATGTCCAGTTAATTGATCTTAACCTTGGAGTTAGCAGTACTTTCACTGGTGTAAATTCCATTCCATCTACACCCTTCCATGTGTTCGATGAAATGTCTATTTCTTCTGGAACTAGTTTACAGAGTCCTTCTAGAGCTTCTTTATTTCAAAGATCTCCTCCATCTATCTTACCAAAGTCTGCGGAAGGTATTTTCTCGAGAGTTATAAATTCTACTTTCTCTCCTGTTAACAACCTTGACCCGGTTGCTGAATTTGCTGAGGCCGCCAGATCAACGGCCCTAGTGCCCTAATGAATCCTTTATTTAAGGTATCCTCCTAGAATGTTCGCAGCATTAGCAACAAAGTTAAAAGTGTCTAGGAAGACCTAAGAAGGGGGGGGGTAATATCCATATTCTGTTGGAAACCAAACTTCATTAGAGAAATATTGACACCTTTTTGTCCAAGTATTTTCCCAGATTTGATTTTGTATCTAACATTGAGTCCCATGCTCTGGGTAGAGTTGTGATTTTATGGAACTATGATGAGTGCTCTGTTACTAAAATTTCTGAGTCTGATCAATGTGTTCTTTGTAAAGTTATTGTTGATGATCATGTTTTTATGTTATCTGCTGTTTATGGTCATAACGACGACTGTGACCACACATCTCTTTGGTATGCCTTGGAAGATGATAGCAGTAAGTTTGAATTTGGGATATTTTAATGTTATACGTAAGGATAATGAGAGGATCAGTAAGAATCCCCCTACTGTTAGATCTATGAAAGAGTTTAATGATTGGGTTCTTAATAGTGGGGTCTTCGAGCTTGATTTAAAAGGTCCATTCTTTTCCTAGGATAATAGGTAAGAGGATAAAGGCTTCATTACATCCAAGATTGATAGGGTTTTTTTACAATAACTCTTTTATGAATTTATTTAACGATTTCTCTAGAGAACTGATGGCTAACACTACCGGCGATCACAAGATTATCTATTTTTCTGTGGTTCCGCAAAGAAAGGTCAAAACTCCTTTCCGTTTTATTAAATCTTGGGCTATGAAAGATGATTTCCTTAATGTGGTCAATTCTTCTTGGTCAGAACAGATTGAGGGATCTAATATGTTCCGGGTCTATAAGAAATTTCATATTCTTAGAGGTCTCTTGAAGGAATGAAATCTGAGGGTCGTTGGAAATCTTTCTGATAATGTGAACATTGCTAAGTATAATGCTCTGCAGGCTCAGTTGAAGGCTTATATGGATCCTTTAAATGATTATTTGCAAGCTAAAGCTAAACATTTAAGAGATATGCTATTAGTAGCTGAAAAGGCTGAAGAAAGTTTTGTTAGACAGAAGTCCAGGGTGCAGTGGCTTGCAGAGGGAAATAGTAACTCAATTTTTTTTATGCATCTCTGAAAATTAGACAACAAAGAAACTTCCTAAAATGTTTAAATATTAATGGCCAATTGAGGTATGAGCCTGAAGTGATCAAGGATTACATTTTCAACTATTACAAAGAACTCTTCAACAAAAACATGTTTGTGAAGGGCTTAAGGATTTTCATTGGCATGGGCCGGTTATTTCTGATAGACAAAAGATTAACCTCATTGCTAGTGTATCACAATCTGAAATTGATGTGGTTGTAGCTTCTTTGAATTGTGATAAGGCCCCGGGACCTGACGGTTTCAATGCTTTTTTTCTTAAGAAGGCTTGGCCTATTATGGGAGGGGATATTTCTATTGCCATTAAGGATTTTTTTTTTGTAATGGGAAAATGCTAAAAGAATCAAACAACAATTTTATTACCTTGATCCCCAAGAATATGGAAAATTTTGAGCTAAAAAACTGGCATCCCATATCCCTTTGTAATGTTGTTTTCAAAATTATCTCGAAAATTTTGGCAAATAGACTTCAATGGATTCTCCCGGACATTATTACAAGGAATCAATCTACCTTTATTAAGGGGAGGAATATTAAAGACTCAATCCTTCTATCGAATGAAATTCTTCATGACTTCAATAGATCTACTGGGGGTAACAAAATGCGCCTAAAGGTTGATATTTCGAAGGCCTAAGACAATGTTAATTGGAAGTTTTTATTTGCTATTCTATTCAGAATGGGTTTCCCCTCGATATGGATCAATTGGATTTATAGTATTTTTTACTCGATGTCTTATCAAGTTTTGGTTAATGGTGAGTCTACAGAAAGAATTTTCCCATCTAATGATATAAGGCAAGGGGATCCTCTTGCCCCATACTTGTTTGTTATTGTTATGCAAGCTTTTACTGTTCTTATGGACTAAGCTGTGGATAAGAAAATACTTAAGCCAATTAGAGCTTCAAGTAATATGTCCGTATCTCATTTAGTATTTGCAGATGATCTTATGATTTTCCTCAAAGCTGTTATTGATAATGCTCACTCTATCCTGGGTGTTTTGAATAACTTTGCTAAACTCTCTAGTTTGAACATCACTCCCAAAGTGGATATCTTTAGCAAAAGTTCTCCCAAAGTGGATATTTTAAATGTTCTAAATTTTAAAGTGTGTAACTTGCCTTCGACTTATTTGGGGGTTCCTCTTGTGACTAGTAGAATTTCTAGATCCATATGTTCAACGCTCATTGATAAAGTGAAACTTAAGCTTGAAGGTTGGAAATCAAAAATTTTGTCTATGGCTGGTAGGTTGGAGCTGATTCTCTGTACTCTTAGTGTGTTGCAACTGCACTGGTGTTATGCTTTTCCTATTCCCAGAGCAATGATGGATTCTATAGAAAAGCTCTGCTGTGATTTCTTATGGGGTACTAAAGATGGAAAGTCTAGCCTACATCTTGTGAAATGGGAAAAAGTGACCAAGCCCAAGAAAGAAGGGGGTTTAGGCATCAGGAAAGTATCTAAGGTTGCCAAGGCATGTCTTATACTTAATGCTTGGGATGTAGATAACAAAAAAGACTCACTTTGGGTAAAGTGGGTCAATGAAAAGTACTTATCTAAGGCTTCCTTCTAGTCAGTGGAAAGTAGTTCTTGAATGTTGTGGTTGTTCAAGAAGTTGCTGGATTACATGCCAGATTTATTGTTTCACATGGATTTCTATGTCGGAAATGGCGATGATACCCTATTATGGCTTGACCCTTGGATGAAAGACAGAAGATTCCTCTGGGATGTTGTTGGGAAGGATGCTTACCTGAAACTTGGACTTCCTGTTAATTGTAAAGTCAGTTCTATTTTGGTGAACGGGTGTTGGTCCATTCCTAACAATAGAAATAATAGAAAGCTTTATGAAGCTCTAAACGTATATTCCTTTGATTCTAAAGTGTCTGATTATCTGCTATTTGCTGGTAGCAAATATCCAAATCTAAAATCTGTTTGGAATACCGTTAGGGTATCAAATTCAGAATCTAATTTTTTCACTGGGATCGGGAAAGTTAATTGTCCTCATAGGTACAAAATTAATATGTGGAAGTTTGCTCATGGCATGACACCCACGTTTGAATATGTTAGAAGATTGGGTATTCATGGACCTTAGAGATGTTTATTATGTAAGGCTGAGTGTGAAACTTATGACCACATCCTTTTATACTACCCTTTTTCTTTGGCAGTTAATGAGTACATTTCTGAAGACTTGAAGTGGAAGATTCCTATGTTTAATTGGGATTCTATTGTTTCTACAGTGAAGCCAGAGCAAAAAAGGATTCTGATGTGTATTGTTCATCATATGTAGAGGGAAAGGAATCTTAGAGCTCATGATGAAGGTGAATCGTGTGCTGCATCTATTTATAACAAGATCATGACAGATGTGCAGTGTCTTTAGCTCTTTATGTTACATGTGTTTATAATTACTTTTGTTTGTTTTTCTGGAGGAACTCTGCCTGTTACAAGTTTTCCTTATTTTCCTGGCTGTGCTGCCTCAATGGAGCTTTGGTTAGACTGGAGGTGTTTCGTCTGTTACAAGGTTTTCTCCTGGCGGTGTTATTTCATAGGAGTTTTGATCCTGGCTGTGATGTTTCATAGGTGGTCTGATCCTGGATGCTTTGTTTCAAAGGAGTGTTGTTCAACCTTTCTCGAATTGTCATTCTATCCCCTGGCCATGCTATTTATTATGTCTTCTTTGAGCCATTTGGCGGCTTCTAGCCTACTTACTCTGTCTTGCCTTTTGTGCATTCATCTTGATGGTTTTGAGAGTGAGCTGACTTGAAGATATTTGTTGTCTCCTTACTATACATGTATAGTTTGTTTGATAGATCCCCCTAAGGCCTGCGAGCCATGCCTCTATACTCTCTTTTCTCTTTATCTTTTGTTTTGTACATAAACTTAAAAAAAAATACAAAAAAAGGGAAAGGAGTTTTTGGGATAAAAAAAGAGAGCTAAGATAATGGATGTCCTTTAGGATGATTCCCAACTAATTCTATCTAGCATCCACAACATTGAAATTATGAAGGAGGACTTACGAGTCTGTCTCCACCTTGAGGTGCTGGTACCCTTATTCTTGGCTTGCCACCAGTCCACTCCTAATTGCCAATGCTTCAGACATGGTAGTGTGTATGATGTGATCACACTATGCACCGTCGACCCGTCTAAGACTTTCATGATGGTCTCGAAAAACCATGCCAAGACCCACCCGACCACCATCTCTCCATGCCACATTGGTATTACACTTTATGCACCCTTCTTCAGGAGACCGCCACCTACTTCCATGGTGCCTATTTCTACTCTTGGTCATAGGGGCCACTCTGACATGTGTGTTGTGCTTCGTACAATCCTACATGAAAGCAACCAATGACTTATGCAGGAACATGTCCCTATCCTCTTCACCAATTTTTTTCCTGTTTCTATGCATCTAGATTGTCCACATAGATGCAATCAACACATCTGGCTCCTCTCCTCTCTGCTTGTCAAGCATTGCTGTTACTGCTTTCCCAGGGTGCATGATCGCTGCTGCTATCTCATTTTTCAACTCTTGGTTCCCATGTTTCCAAAGGTCCCATTCATGTACACACTCGAACAACATATAAGCAATGGAATCCTTGCCATTGTGGCATAAATTACATAGGCCATTGGGGTGGCGTTTCCTATCATGCAGCCTACCTAGAGTGGCAATGTTTCCAATGCACACTCTCCAAAGAAAATGTGCTGCCTTCAACGGTCACCCTCTCCTCCACACCACTTTCCATACACCATTGAATCTTTGGTTATGGAGCTCGACAATTTCATTAGCATTTAACATCCCAAGCCAATAAGTAGTCTTGACGCTATATATGCCATCTGGACTTGGCCACCAAAAATTCATATCTTCCTTGGGCTCAATAATTAGCAAGACATTTCTAATCTCATCGCCCACACTCCTTGGAAAAATGTTGTCCATCAGGTCTCCATTCTACTTGACACTCTAAGGATGCATAATGCCATTAACTCACTGGATGTGGGCATACTGTGGTGTCTTATATATCATCAAGTCACCCACTATCTTTGGTAGCCACATGTCCCCCCATATATTTATCATTGCACCATTACCCACCACCCATTGCAAGCCTTCTATGAAGAGAACCTTTTCATTCCAAATGTTGCGCCATATGTAGATCAGGTTGTGCCCTCTCCTTGATTCCAAAATAGAAGTGTTCTAAAAGTACCTTGCCTTGAGTACCTTATGCACTAAAGTGTCCTACCTGGTGTGCACCCTCCAAAACTATTTAGCCAGTAGATATTGGTTAAACATATGGATGTCTCTAAATCCCATTCCCCCATGGGATTTTGATTGGCATAGCTTGTTCCAACTGATCCATGCCAGCTTCTTTTCTCCTTCTTTTGCTCCCCACCAAAATCTAGCAATAGAACTATTTATAGCCATAGTCACTTCCTATGGTAATTGGAACAAACTCATGATGTAGTTGGGGATAGATTGGTCCACCACCTTGATAAGGACCTCCTTCCCTAGTTTAGACAACAACTTTTCTTTCCACCCTCAGGGTTACGTTGCTATGCATTCTTGTATGAAGTGAAAAGATTGCTTTTATATCTCCCCATAGCTATAGGTAAACTCAGATACTTCACATGCCTCTCCACATCTGCCACATTCAATAGTGTCTTGATTTCCTCCTTTCTGGAATAACAGACTCCCTTGCAAAACGCCACTTTAGTTTTTGAAAGATTTATTTTTTATCTCAATGCCTGTTCATATTGGCTGATAATCTCAGCTACCTTCAGAAATTCCTCTCTCATGGCCCTAGAAAAAAGAATGTTATCATATGCAAATAACAAGTGAGAAATGTGTGGCGCATGTCTACTCATTCTAATGCCATACATGAGGTTATTTTCTACTACTAGATTAAGAGACAAAGAAAAAGCTTCAACACAAAGAATAAAAAGATAAGGTGATAGAGGGTATCCCTGTCAAAGTCCTTGGTTAGCCTTGATAATCTTGGTCCTATCTCCATTCACAACAAAGGCATGTCTCACTGATGACGTGCATAGATAAATCTTTCACCTCCATTTCTCAGCAAAACCCAATTTTCCCTAGACATAGTCAAGAAAGGCCCACTCAACTCTATGATATGCCGTATACATATCTAGTTTAAGAGCCATGTGGCCCTTTTTCTTCCCTTTCTCCCCTTTCATAGTGTGAAACATCTCATACGCTTTGAGGGTATTGTCCCTAATCAGTCTTCCCAGGATGAAGGCACTTTGATTTTCTAACACAATGGTATTCATGAAAGATTTAAGTCTTTTGGCTATGACTTTTGAGGCAACTTTGTACAACAATTTACACAGACTAACGAGCCTATATTCAATAAGATCTTTTGGCTGCTGCATCTTCGGTATCATAACCACCCGTGTCTCATTAATTTCTCCAATGTCCTTCTACTCTTTCCACCACCCTTTAATGTAGCTTGCCATGTCTTTTCCCACCACATGCCAAACTTTCTGATAAAACATAGCTTTCATGCCATCAGGGTCTGGAACCTTTTTGGGATGCATAGACTAGACCGCATTAAAAATCTCCTCATCCGTGATATCATCTTGAGCTTTCCTCTGTCCCATGTCGTGAGTTTTCCTTTAATGCCCTTTGTTGCCTCATCAAAGCCAGAAGGGTTACTGGTTCAGAACAAGTCTTCAAAGAAATCGATACCAATCTTCTTAATATCTTTAGTGTCTTCTTTTCATTCTCCTACACTATTTCTAAGGCCCTCAATCTTATTTCTTCTCTTCCTAGCAGATGCTTTTTGATGGAAATATGCCGTATTTCTGTCACCATTTTTCATCTCATTTACTCTTGATCTAGCACACCAATAAGCTTCATTTTTAGTGTGCCACTATTGTAGATCTTTGGCAAGTACAAAACATCTTTGTAAAACCACTCCATCTGGGGTTAACTATTGGTAGTGTTTGAGCACCTATTCCATCTCCTTGATCTTTTCCTTGATGCTCCCAAAATATTTTTCAACCCACTCCTTCAACCTTACTCCACACGCCTTGATCTTATCTGGCACATTGAGATCTTGACTCTCTTCCCAACTGGCCTTGATAGTTTTAGCACACATAGGTTCATTGAGCCACATGGGTTTGAACATAAAGTGACACCCTTTCTTAGCCTTCCTCCTTCCTTCTCTGTTTGCCAATATGATGATGCATGCATGGTCTAACTCATACTTTGGTAAGTAGATCACCCTGATGTGTTTGTATATGTTTGGCCAGTCTGCACTCACTAAGGCTATGCCCAGTCTTTCTTATAAAAAAGTAGCTGACGAGTTACCCTATCTCTAAGTCAAAGGATCCCATGTATATCCTAAACCACCAGTGCACAATCATTAATAGCATCCCTAAAATTTTGCAAGTATCTATCTGGTTTCATTGGCCCCCCTTGTTTCTCATCATGTGTAGTGATCTCATTAAAGTCCCCAAACAAGATGATAGGCAAATCTTCTTCTGTTATCAACTTTCTTATCAGTTCCCAAGTCTTGAATTTCTATGATTGGTCAGCCCATCCGTATATGCCAATTGCCCTCCACTGTCGGGAAGCCTCAGTGGAATGACAATCCACATGATTATGTGAATACGACAACACTTCCACCTTAAGCCAATGCAACTCGCTCTACCTATTCTGTAAATGCAGATCTCATCAATAAAACCATAGGTTCTTTTAGTCTCCTCTAGCTTTGTAGACGACACCATGGTCTCCATCAAGAAAACTAGGTTTGGGATCACTCTCAACACCAAGTCTGGAGAGCTTGGATAGTGTCAGGGTGGCTCAATCCCTAACAATTCCAACTTAGAATTTTCATTGTTGTTCGCGGGTTGGACACTCACAATCTTTGCTACTTGGGCGTTTTGCACACCCTAGCTTTGCAAAAGACCGCCTTCTCTTTTTTCCCCTTCTTTTCCATGTCATTATGTGATTCCTCTTCATCAATATCCATGTGTCTAGTTTCTGAGCCCCTCTACCTCTTGTCCGTGATGGACTCTCATTCAACATTTGTCTCTGGAAATCCCAAGAGTGCTGCTTTGCTCATTTTATAAACCCATATCAAAATTTTCTTCTTTTCCTTTCTCTGACTTCCTTTCTTTGGTTTCCCTTGCATGCTTGCCTATTCTTTCTTCATTCTAGCCCTGGTCACCATCGAAGGTCTCTCATCACCGTTCCCTCAAGTGTGCCTGTGGTTATTGATGTTCTGCCCCCCTCTGAGTCAGATGATTTTTTGATAGCCTCCTATAGCGTCGAGATGTCATCCTCCTGATTTCTTTCCTCTATCGTGGGTGCCTCTTCTAGTATGCACTTCTCCTTAAAAATTTCAAACAACTTATTTGTTGAGTACATCAAAATCTTTCTTTTTGATCCTGTTACCACCAACAACATCTATTGTCTCCTCACCATGGGGTCATGAATAATTTGTCATATCCTATTCTAATCATGCTTGCTAGTATTCCTTCTTGTATCCATATTTTATGTTTCCATGTCTATATTCTTGCCTCGTGTTCCATACCACTATGAAATGTAGTTGTTTGATTGTTGTTCGACATTTCCCCCACTCTTTCCATATGCGTTCCTTGTGCCCAACCTTAACTTGGTTTGTGTTCTCCTTCACATGCACCCTTGCTGTGATCCGAATCATATCTTGGTGTCGACTTACGTTGGAAGATCAATTAGTAAACCCTAATTATGGGTGATGGATTATGAAACCCTAATTGGGATGAATAGTAAACCCTAATCATGGGTGATGGATTATGAAACCCTAATTGGGATGAATAGTAAACCCTAATTGTGGAACAATGAATGTAAATCCTTTTATAGGGTGATTTTGATGTGAAACCCTAACTAAGGATGGCTTCATGAGAAACCCTGATGATTGATGTGATGCGAAGCCCAAACCCAGGGTAATACTAGGTAATGCCTAATGAACCCTAATCTTGGGCAATATGGTGATAAACCATAACTATGATGTGGTAATGAGATGATTATCCTCATTTGACATGCAACGGGAAACCCTAACCCTGGTAAGGGAATAGTGGTGTTACCCATGAATAGTGAATTCATATTTGTTGAACATGGTTCTGATATATAATTGATATCACTGTATCATCTGTGCTAACAATGCAGGTATCTTGAAATAATGATCATGTCCAGGTATGAGCTATGATGTTTAATTCACTATTGTGATTGTACCTTGTGTGCCATAATATACCTTGCTGCCTGGTAAGAGGTATCAAGAGAGTTAATGGGCATCAAGTACCATGTGTGATGCTTGTAATAACAAGTATCATGTTTGCCTTGGTCAACTGACCTGAAGATGATGGTTACCTGGAAAAGTGGTAACAATGCTTAATGATGAATCAAGGGTTTAATTACCCAGGGCCATATGATGATGGTGATGATAATGTGAAGGGATGAGAATTTCCATATTTTAGATAAGGGGCTGAGTCCCCAATGCCTTTTTAGATTGTTAAGCAATTGATGAAAATAGTACATGTTTCTTTATAGCATTGTCATACTAAGTTTTGTTTGAGAACCTGCCTGATGCTAAAAAAAAATGAAAATGTACTTAATTAATCAAGTGAAATCTATTCATGTAGTGCTCTGACCATAGATCCATCATCGTCAACAGTTGGTGATGGTGAAACAGGTTTTCTATGGAATTCCTGGAATTCACATAATTTGAATATGTGGGGGTAAATGGGCGAAAATATCCTTACGTTCGGGTGAAGAGATTGAGGGAAGGTAAACATTAAACCTCTCAATCCTTCACGTGTCAGGATAGATGTATCATAAATATCCCGATGGTTGGGATGGATGTATCATTAATCTCCCAATGTTAATTTATGTTGGGTCGATGGAGATAAACATTGATGCTCTCGATTACCGATGAGACTGCAGTTGATGTTGTAACTCTATAGCGAAGTTCCAGTATACCCTGGAAAGCTATTTGAGAAGTCGACACAGTCCTGTTTGTAGTCATGTGCTGACCAGGATGTGGGAGGTCATGGGAATCTGACTCTTCCATTGACCTATTTATGGTACCAATTTCGATTCTAGAAATGGTCGGTTGGAGTATGAGCGGTATACCTCATCTCCTCAGAGCTTAATTCTATTTGTAAGTTATAATCAGTCGTGTAGCGTATTTGCATAAGATTGAAATACGAGAAATATTGATTGATGATATACTGCTTAGCATGCTCTTGATACATAAATGTACTTATATTCCTTTCATTCATATTGAATATGAGACATGCTGCTTAATCAAGTTATAGCAGTAATATTGCATAAGAATGTTTCTCTAGTCTGCATAAATGTTGATTCACTTGTTATTGATTTATATTATCCCACTGTTCATTTTATTACTATTAAACTACAATGACAATGTTTTGGCGGAGAGTTATATCTCCCGCTGGGGCAATTTTTATAATTGTCTCACCCCCATGGGATCCAATGTTTTTAGGTAGATGCAGACGACAATGCAGAAACTATTCTGCAGGAGAAGAGTAGCAGTAGCGGACACAGGGACAGTAGTGATCCAACAGGTGGAGACATTGGCTATCTGGTCTTTGTGTAGATAGTCCTATAGTCGTCTCTGTACTCTCGGGTCCTAGGAGTTAGTGTTTTGATACTTCGATCTGAGATTTTGTGCATGTATGCCTCGAGGTGCAATGATGCATGTAATGTATATATGAACCAGTATGTAATGTTTACTTTGGTTCTAAATGAAAGAGTTTTCATGTGAATGGATCTCTTGATAAATGGTTTTAATTTTTAGTGATTTTTAGTAATTCCGTTGTTAATAATATGCTTCCGCATTAGTTAAATTGGTTTTATGTGTTGTATGCCACATATATGCTTAAATTGCTTTATTTTCATGATTGTAATCAAATATAAAAACTTGTACAAGTATATAATGTACAAGTACTTAGATATCATGTAAATAGAGCGGTTAGATCTTCCTATCCACACACAACACTTAGATAGGTCATTCCCTAGGACACCATCACAATAGAACTTTAATACATACATTTAGTAAAAGTCTAGACACACTAAAACATGTACTTTCTCGGTCGAACAACTTCTCGATCGAGACACACTCGATCGACAATCTTCTCGACTGAGAATCACCTAAGTCTATTCTTCGAGTTGGTATAGCCGTTAGACTTGGCGGGAAAATGTGGTTGGGAGTTGAGTTGAATGTTGCAATACACTTACTCCAGACTTACTCTCAGTCGACGAAATGCTCGACCGAGAGATACTCGGTCGACAAACTTCTCAACCGAGAAAGGTTATGTCTGCACTTTTTAGAGTTAATCAACTAGACGTTACAAATGTAATTAGTGGATAACTAATGGCTAGTTGAGAACTAAGAACCCCCTAGAAAGTGTCTAGAATGTCCCTAAGAACAAGTAGGCCATTCCTATAAATAGGACATGCCTTAGGACACCTAAACTCACTTGAATACACATACTTGCAATTGAGAATCAACTCTTGTGAGCAAATTAGGCAATCCTTCACTTGCAGATCATTTGCATAAGCTAAAATTTTGTGTCCTATAGGCTAGTATCTCCTACCCACTACACTTTCACGTTCATACACATTGGATAGGAGATCAAAACGCTTGATATAGGATTCAGGCCTTGTGCTAAAGTGGTAAAGTGTATTTTTCCTTTTTCCCTTATTGTTCCTTTTATTGCTTGTTTTCTCCTTTGCTACTCCTAGGTTGGAGGCTATGGAAAGGAGGTTGTAGGAGCTTCTTTGGTGGTGAAGGTAGCTTGACGTGACTTTGGACTACTTTTAGAAGGTCTCAACAGGAAGATACTTCAAGGAGGAAGGCTACTTTAAGGGGGAGCTTGAAGTTACTTCAAGTGAAGACTGCTTCAAGGTTGGTGAGATGACTTCGGGGTGAAGGCTGTCCAAAGGGTTGTGAATGTAGTTGTATCTTATGTAACATCCTTGTGAGGTAATAAAATATAATTGCTTTCAAAATCCCAATTGGAAACAATTGGGTAGTGGACTGACTCCCTTAGTATTTTCTAAGGGTGGAACCACACTAAACACCTTGTCTCCTTATACAATACTTTTATGGTTGTTTTTTGAATTAATTTTAAAAATATCATAAAACCCTATTCACCCCCCTCTAGTTTTTTTCCAATTGGTATCAGAGTGAGGCTTCAAGGAGCTCTAATCGAGTCTTGAAGAAGATGGGGGATGGAGTTCTAAATAACCTCAACTTGGAAGGAACTCTTATAGCTTGACCTCCACCATTTGATGGCACCAACTACACCTATTGGAAGAGGAGGATGCAATTCTATTTTTAAGGAATCAGCAGGGATCTTTGGAGAATGGTTTCAAATGCATATGATCTTGCTTAAATTGAATATGCTACATGGGATGCTAATACGGTGAGATTAGCCCAATTGAATGCAAAAGTTGTAAGTATTCTTTATTGTTCAATTTCTGTAGGTGAGTTCAATAGAATTTCAAATTGTGAAACTGCATATGAAATATGGCATAGACTCTATATTACTTATGAAGGAACTGTTCAAGTAAAGAATTCCAAAATTGGTATGCTTAAACAAAAGTTTGAATAGTTTCATATAGAACCAAACGAGTCTATTAGTGAAATGTATGCAAAGTTCTCTTCTATTGTTAATGGTTTGAATGCATTAGGTAAATCCATTAGTGAAGAGGATCAAGTATAAAAAATTCTTAGGTCACTTCCTCCCAAGTACAAGCCTAAGGTGACTGCAATTGAAGAAGCCAATGACCTCACTCGACTAAGGATGGAGCAACTCATTGGAAACTTAGAAGCACATGAGGCAACCTTGGAGGAGGAAGAAAGACGAGGGCGTGAACTTCAATAAGGGAGAAAGAAGGACATGGATCTAAAGGCTACAAAGGTCATCACTCAAGAAAGTGATGAGATAAGTGATGGAGATGAAGGAGAAGAAGCTCTAATTGTAAATGGTAAGAAATATAGAAGATTTAAATCTAACAAAGTTGTTGGTTCTTCTTCTTCCCCTCCTAGGTGTTTTGAAGGTGGAAAGATGGGACATCTTAAGAATTAATATCCTAAAGCAAAGAAGGTTAAGAAAAGCTCATCCAAGAAGAAGGGAGAAAAAGCATACAAAGTTGCATGGGATGAGTAAAGTGATAGTGAAAGTGGAGAGGAGAACGTGGAGTGTCTCATGGCCAAAGAAGATGATAGTGATGATTCTCAAGAGGTAAGCCTTTTTATTTTCCAAAAGAAGATCTAATTGCTAGTCTTCAAGACACACATGACAAATATGTTGATTGCAAAAAGAAACTAAAGAAAGTTACTAAAACTAATCAGGATTTGTATGCTAAATTAACTAATCTTTCTTTTGAAAAGGACAGTATTGTTTCTGAAAACTTTACCTTGAAATCATCTTTAAATGATTGTAATATGAAGTTGCTTACGTTAGAAACAAACTATGGTCTTCTTTCTCAAGAAAAGGTTGAATTACTTGCCAAACTAAATAATTTTTAGACTCAACCTATCCTATGGACTCATCTATACTATGATGCTATTGTTAAAGAAAGAGATGCTTTGTGGGCTCTGATCTCCAAACCAAGATATAAACACGATTCAAACTTAGAGGAAGCGATTCGATTAACAGCGGAAGACAAAAATCACGGAAAATTAAATCTTTTCGAAACAAGAGCTTGAATCCATAAAAGCTTCTTTCATAACAAGAGATAAACTGTTTACATCTCATGATAATTACTTCTTGAGTAATTATATACAACAAGACACAAAATCTCAAGAACTCATAACAAAAGACTCCAAGACCTGAGATTACAGAGGACACATAGGACTGACTCTAACTACACCACATGGCAGGCTAAATCTCCACCTGAGATTTTTTGCTGCTCCTGGTGCTGCTGCTGCTGCTGCTGGGACTGGTCACCTGTAGACCGGTTCCTCCGTCTCCGACGTCCACCTAAAAAGTTGAAGTCTACGGGGTGAGACAATTTTACATAATTGTCCCAGCGAGAGTTATAACTCTCCGCCAGAAGCTTTATTATAACATCAAAGAATATATTAAGCAGTAAAGCTTTCAAAGTATTCAATAACAGTTGCAGCTATAAAAAAGTGCTCAACATTTATTAGACATGAAGAATATAAGCACTATTACAGTGTATCATCAATCAACTAACTCGTAGTTATCTCTAACAGGTATACTACGTGGTTGATTATGTTTTACAAACAATATTATGCCCTGTGGAGATGAGGCATACCACTCATACTCCAACTGATCACTAAGAAGTCACATCAGTATCATACATAGGTCATTAAGAGAGCCGGATTCTCATGACCTTCACCTTCCTCAGTCAGTAAGAGGATCACTTGTAGGACATCTTGTGTATCTACTATTATAGCTCACCAGGGTAAAATGGTCCTTCACTATTTTAGAGTTACAGTGGCGTTCTGTACTCTCTTCGTCATCAGGAGATTTCATGTTTATCTTCACTGATACGGATATCTATGTTTTCCTCGTCATCAGGAGGTTTCATGTTTACCATCCACTGATACGGTATGAGTTTTGTAGTGAAGGATTGACGGATTATACATCTACATCAAATTCCTACACTAGGATGTAAGGTTCTACACATCCATATACCCCACATACTCAACAGTATGTGATCCAGGAGTTCCCATAGGAAAACCTGTTTCACCATCATTTGATCTCTGACAATGATGGATCTATGATCAGGGCTCTACATTTCACTTGATTAGTTAGGTACATTCAGTATTCTTTTGCATCATACATTGTTCTTAAAACAATAACAGTAGCATAACAACTATAAAAGGAGAATACTAAATGTAACAAGCCTAACTCACATCAATCATCATTTCTCATTATACTCATCATAATTCATCTCTAAAGCATGACCTTGATGGTATTCATGGCTCTCACAGCCCATTATTATCATAGAATGCACTGACAAGGCATCAAGATACTTTACTTATTCATAAGGCTATCAATATGCCTTTAATGAATATAGTATCATCATCCATACCTGGATATGATCACCTCCATATCAGAACCTGCATGGTTAATTCAACTAATAAAGGTAATTCAAAACAATGATTATACTTTCCACTCTTGTCATAAGAGCTAAGTTCTTTGATTCTTATCAAATAGAGTTTAATACTCATATAACATGTCATCACCTTTGAATTAGGGTTTACTATTCACATCACATGTCATTACCCTTGAATTAGGGTTTACTATTCACATCACATGTCATTACCCTTGAATTAGGGTTTACTATTCACATCATATGTCATTACCCTTGAATTAGGGTTTACTATTCACATCACATGTCATTACCCTTGAATTAGGGTTTAATATTCACATCACATGTCATTACCCTTGAATTAGGGTTTACTATTCACATCATATGTCATTACCCTTGAATTAGGGTTTACTATTCACATCATATGGTGAATTGAACTCATAACATCATCATGTATGAGGAACATCATCATTGATGCTCTCAGATTAGCTTGAAATTCATCATATATCATAATTAGGGTTTCCATGATCTCATATAGGTGGATCATACCCTAATCATGCACATTCATGTGTATTGAAGGTTCTTTACTTGAGTTTCCACCCTCAAAGGGTACTTTCTCTCTCTTAAGATACTTTCTCTCTCTTAAGATACTTTCTATCTCCTCATACTAGTAGATGGTGATAACACCACTCTAGTTCAGGTTGGGTTAAGTCCTCATGGGCTAACATAAGCCAAAACATCACTATCATGTGATTAGGGTTTGATTTGAACAAGGTATTACTCAATTGAACCCCTCAAAGGTATTTTGGTAATTCACCCCATTGATCACCATCATGGGTTAATTCATTAGTCACTTAGTCCCTTAATATCCTAGGTTATCATTAGGGTTTAGATTAGAGCATCATTGAACCATTTAAGCCTTCAATTGATTAAGTGAAATCAACCTTTGAAAACCTCAAACGGTTTCAACCTTCAACCTCCAAAGGGTTTGAGACCGTTTGGATGAGTTGACCGTTTGCTAGGGCTGAATCCAAGACCGTGTGACCTTCAAGGTCGTTTTCCCAAATCGTGTGAGGGTGTAGACCGTTTAACAAGTTTGACTTCAAGACCGAGAGGGCTTACACGGTTTGAGACCGTTTGGTGTCTCTCGATCTTGAGATCGTTTGAGTCCAAACGGCCTTGAGACCGTTTGGCCCCAAACGGTCTTGAGACCGTTTGGCCCCAAACGGTCTTGAGACCGTGAGGCCTCAAACGGTCTTGAGACCGTGAGGTCTCAAACGGTCTTGAGACCGTGAGGCCTCAAACGGTCTTGAGACCGTTCATTGAACCATTTAAACCTTCAATTGATTAAGTGAAATCAACCTTTGAAAACCTCAAACGGTTTCAACCTTCAACCTCCAAAGGGTTTGAGACCGTTTGGATGAGTTGACCGTTTGCTAGGGCTGAATCCAAGACCGTGTGACCTTCAAGGTCGTTTTCCCAAATCGTGTGAGGGTGTAGACCGTTTAACAAGTTTGACTTCAAGACCGAGAGGGCTTACACGGTTTGAGACCGTTTGGTGTCTCTCGATCTTGAGATCGTTTGAGTCCAAACGGTCTTGAGACCGTTTGGCCCCAAACGGTCTGGAGACCGTTTGGCCCCAAACGGTCTTGAGACCGTTTGGCCCCAAACGGTCTTGAGACCGTGAGGCCTCAAACGGTCTTGAGACCGTGAGGTCTCAAACGGTCTTGAGACCGTGAGGTCTCAAACGGTCTTGAGACCGTGAGGCCTCAAACGGTCTTGAGACCGTTTGGTTCACTTGGTCTCAAACCGTTTGGACCTCCAACATGGTTCAATGATTTCAATCGTTTATGATTATCAATGTTGAAGCCTCCAAATGGTCAAAGTCATGGTAACCACTTATAGATTGAGTTAATTAGGGTTATGCTTAACCAATTGGTCACTCAATTGACCCTCAATTGTTATCCAATTAGGGTTGAAGTTGGTTCAATTAAGGTCCATCAACGTTCAACCATCAATACTCAACAATGTGAATCAACACAAGGTTGAACCCTTTAATTGAGCTCCAATTGGGCCCAAACTTGGCCCAAACGGTCTTGAGATCGTGTGGATGAACTCCACACGGTCTTGAGACCGTTTGCCCAAGATTTCATCAAAATCTAATGTGATTTGATAGGAGTTGAACCTTGATTGAGTCTCAAATCAGTATTTTGATTAATTCAATAACCTATTGCAATTGGGCCCTCAATTGATCAAATTACCTTAACCCTAGACCTCCAAATGGTCTTGGGTTGTCACCACACGGTCTTGAGACCGTTTGGTTGATCCCCAAACGGTCTTGAGACCGTTTGGGTCAATCAACCCAAAAACACTAAGTTATTCATAGAGATTTTCAGTACTGATTTCAATTAGGGTTTACCCTAGTAATCATCCTTCAACTCTTAGCTCGTTTGGAATTAGTCCATAAAATTTAGTGAGTTATTAATAAACATTATTATGAACAGTAATTTCATACGGTAAACACTTAGTCAACGTTCTTACACGGTCTTGAGACCGTTTTCCCAAAAAGGGGCGATTTCAACAGATTGCAATTCAGAACTGAATTCAATTGATTTGTTGATTTAAAAAGGCTATATCTCTCGATTCCTTTGGAGTTAACCTCTCAAATTTTGTGGGTGATTATCCTACATAATTATGAACATATTTCTTATACGTTCCACGCTCGGTCAATGTGGCTAAACAGTCTTGAAGACCGTTTTCCCTTACATGGTCTTGAGACCGTTTGCTCACCAAACAGTTTTGCAAACCGTGTGAGCACTTGGTGGAGACCGTTTAGTAAAGTGAAAAGTAGTGGATTAACTTTGGAAATAAAGTCTTCATCTCCTAGCTCAAGAACAGCAAGGATTTATCACGGATTTGCTTGCAAAGTAGCAAAGGAAGGTAGAGAAGAAGAAGAACTATCATCTAAAAGCATAAACAAGATGTATATAACAAAGCATAGGTTTAGAGTTATAAAACCCGCCTAAAGCTTGCTCCTTGAGCTCCAAGCTTTTAATGGCGTCCTTGAGTTTCCATAGGTCGGCCAAGGTGATCCTTCCAAGGAAAGTTGAGAAGAGATGGCTAGAAAGGTAGAGCTATGTGAGCTAGCCATCAATTTGACCTTGAATTCGAGTTCTAACCATGAACTTTAAGCAAAAGGGAGGATTCAAACCTACCTTTCCCTCCTTAGTCGTCCTCCTGAGCTCCACAGCTCCTCTTTAGTTGGTTTGGGTGAATAGAACAGTGAAAGGAACGAAGGGAGGGTTTCCTTGCTAAGTGAAGTGGAGAGTATATATACTTGGGGTGAGATTTTCAACATAAGCTCATAAGTTCTCCATATTTTCAACTAAGTCCCTCCATCCTTCTATGCTCGTCCCTTCATATTAATTCTAAGGACAAACCTTCTTCTAAGGTCAAGAAATGAGGGCAAAGAAGATCAACTTATTAGTTAAGCATACACATAAAAGGGCTATAGCACATACACCTTGATTATTCAATCACAAAGGTGTTTTTTCATAACTTGATTAATCAATTGAAGTGACCTTTCATCATTTCTTCTCTAAATGATGACAAGAGTCTTAAAAGATATTTTAGATGATGTATTTTACAAGTTGCACCCCTCAAATTGGGTAAATTGCACTTTTCTCCAATTTAGGGTTTTCAAGCACCGGGATTGCTTCCACAGCTGCACCTTGGTGCCCAAGCTTGGGAAATCCCTCAAACCTTACCATCATCATTCTCATGATGTCTCAACATCAGAGGAACATCTCAACATGTTCAATTTTCAAGTTAACCCTTCTAACTGGGTAATTTTCACATAGGTCCCTATATTACAAAACAATGCTACAACTTTATATAAAAAGGAGCAAAAACTGAAATATATGTTTCTGAGAAACTTAATTACATGCCCAAAGTTAATCACAAGGATTTAATTACATATTTAGGCAAAACACCTAGGGTTAACTCATAACCCAGGTCAGGGATGTTACAAATTATCCACCCCTTACAAAGATTTCGTCCCCGAAATCGATAAAACATACTAAGAGAAAAGGGCAGGATACTTCCTTCTCATCTCATCCTCTAATTCCCAAGTGGCTTTTTCAACACCACGGTGGTTCCAGAGGACTTTCACAAGACTTATATCTTTCTTCTTTAACCTTTTAATTCTATTATCAAGGATTGACACTGGTCCCTCCTCATAGGATATATCATCATTCAATTCTACCTCCATAGGTTGTAGAACTGACTCGGTATCTGGGTGACATTTCTTCAGCATAGAAATGTGAAACACAGGATGTAACCTCTGTAACTCTGGTGGCAGCTCTAGTCTATATGCTACCTTTCCAATCCGTTCAATGATTGGATAAGGCCCCATAAATCTAGGAGCTAACTTCCCTTTCCTTCCAAAACGAAGGACTCCTTTCCAAGGCGAGACTTTGAGATATACTCTGTCTCCAACCTGGAACTCTAAGGGTCTACGACGCTTGTCAGCAAAAGATTTCTGCCTATCCTGTGCAGTCTTAATCTTTTGTTGTATTACTTTAATCTTCTCTGTGGTCTGCTGCACAAGATCAGGACCTAACAACTGACGCTCACCAGTCTCGAACCAACACAGAGGTGATCTACAACGTCTACCATACAAGGCTTCATAAGGTGCCATATCAATACTATGCTGATAGCTATTGTTATAGGCAAACTCTATCAAGCTTAGGTGTAGATCCCAACTCCCGGTAAACTGGAGAACACATGCTCTCAAAAGGTCTTCTAAAGTCTGTATGGTCCTTTCTGACTGTCCATCAGTCTATGGATGAAAGGCCATACTAAACCTTAGCTTGGTGCCTAAGGCTCTGTGTAACTGTTCCCAAAAATGACTTGTAAACTGAGGACCTCGGTCAGAAACTATTGTGACAGGAACTCCATGCAAACACACTATCTCTTGAACATATAATTCTGATAACCTTTCAGTAGAATAGGTTGTTTTGACAGGTAAGAAATGTGCTGTCTTAGTCAACCTATCAAAAACTACCCAAATGGAATCATGTCCTTTGCTTGTCCTGGGTAGGCCAACAACAAAGTCCATGGTCACATGGTCCCACTTCCACTGTGGTATGGGTAAAGGTTGCATTGTTCCTGCAGGTTTCTGGTGTTCAACTTTAACTTGCTGACACACAGGACACCTCAGAACAAATTCTGCAACATCCTTCTACATTCCAGGCCACCAATACAGATCTTTCAAATTCCGATACATCTTGGTGCTCCCTGGATGCATAGCATACATGGAAGAATGAGCTTCTTCCAGGACTAACTTCCTCAAGTTATCCACATCTGGCACTATCATCCTTCCATTATAACAGGCTACTTGGTCATCTGAGTCAGGGAAACCATCTCGCTTCTCATTTCCGTACTCAGATCTAATCTGCTGAACTGCAGCATCATCTTGCTGTGCTTCCTTAATCTGCTCTCTTAGGGTAGGTTTAATATGCATCTCAGCCAACAACCCAGCTAACAATGACACATTCAACTGTACATTGTCTTTCCTTAAAGAGATAAACATATCTCTCTTAGAGCACACTAAAGAGTTTAGTTGTGCTCTATCCATGGTTGATGTTGCTGATTTCCTACACAAGGCATCAACAACAACATTGGCCTTGCCCGGATGGTAATCAATTGTACAATCATAGTCCTTGATTAACTCCATCCAGCGACATTGCCTCATGTTAAGCTCATGCTGAGAGAAGATATACTTAAGGTTCTTGTGGTCTGTGAAAATCTGGAATGTCTCTCCGTAGAGATAATGCCTCCAGATCTTCAAGGCATGAACCACAACAGCTAACTCCAGATCGTGTGTCGGATAATTCTCCTCGTGTTTCTTAAGTTGTCGAGAAGCAAAAGAAATCACTTGTTTATCCTGCATCAACACACATCCAAGTCCATTCTTGGAAGCATCACAGAAGACTACATATCCTTTTCCTTGTTCAGGTAGCACAAGCACAGGTGCACTTGTCAACCTCTCCTTCAACAACTGGAAAGATTGTTGACACTTATCACTCCAAGAAAAAGGAACATCTTTCCGGGTCAACTTGGTCAAAGGTAAGGCTATAGAACTAAAGTTCTTAATGAACCTTCGATAATAGCCAGCTAACCCCAAGAAACTTCGAATCTCCGTCGGTGTCTTCGGTTGTTCCCATTGTAGAACAGATTCTACCTTTGTAGGGTCAACACGAATTCCCGAGGCAGATATCACATGTCCAAGAAAAGATACCTCCGGCAGCCAGAACTCACACTTGCTAAACTTAGCATACAACTTGTGTTCTCTTAGCAAGGTCAAAGCTTGGCGAAGATGCTGCTCATGCTGCTGAGCATCCTTACTATAGATCAAAATGTCATCTATGAAGACAACAACACACTGATCAAGGAAAGGTCGGAAAACTCTATTCATGTGTTCCATAAATGTAGCTGGTGCATTGGTTAGTCCAAACGACATAACCGTGAACTCATAGTGACCATACCTTGTCCTAAAGGCAGACTTGGATATGTCACTATCCTTAATACGAAGTTGATGATATCCAGACCTCAAGTCTATCTTTGAAAAGACTGTTGCACCACGCAACTGGTCAAAGAGATTATCAATCCTCGGCAGAGGGTACTTGTTCTTTATTGTTACTTTATTGAGTTGTCTATAGTCAATGCACAACCGCATTGACCCATCTTTCTTTTTAACAAACAAGACCGGAGCACCCCAAGGTGAAGTGCTCGGTCGGATAAAACCCTTCTCAAGTAACTCTTGAAGCTGTTTCTTGAGTTCTGCCATCTCGACAGGTGCCATCCTATACGGAGTCTGGGCTATGGGTTTCGTATCTGGGATTAGATTGATTTCAAAATCAATCTCCCGAAGTGGTGGTATACCAGGAAGTTCTTCAGGAAACACATCCTCGAATTCCCTGACTATGGGAACTTCGGCAGGATTGGAACTTTCCTTGGTAACATCTACCACATGGGCTAGGAATGCATAACATCCTTGCCTCAACAGCTTATCAGCAACCATAGCTGACACAAGACAGGTCGGCAGAATCTTTCTTTCACCTTGAAAGATCCATGAGTTGCTTTCATTAGCAAACACAGCCAACTTGGACTCACAATCCAAGACAACTCTATACCTCTCTAAGGTATCCATCCCGAGGATTATATCAAATCCTTGCATATCAAGCGGTATAAGATCCACTTGAATGTGATGGTCAGAAAAGAAGAGGATGCAGGGAGAGCATACCTCCTGCAAAATGGCAGACCCACTCAACGGAGTCTCCAACAACAAACTATCTGCCCTATGACTAACAGTCACATTGCAGTTACAAATCACTCTATGAGTGATGAAAGAGTGCGTAGCACCCAGGTCAATCAGAATAGATACAACACAAGATGTAGACATATCAGGATATAAAAGTTCCATCTGACCTACCACTACCCGTGGATTGACCACTGCATCTGGTGGGTTCATAGCATAGAACCTCGCTGTCGCCTGGTGTTGAGGTGGTGCTGATGATCCAGCTTGAGACGCTTGTCCACGTCCTCGAGCTGCTCCTTGAGATTGCATTCTCTAAGATCCTTTTGATTCTGTCTCAGAGGCTGTGTCACACTGACAGGCCTAGAACGGCAATCCTTCATCAAGTGTCCCATCTTACCACAGTTGTAGCATCTCCTCTCCTGTTGTTGTGGTCGGGGTGGTCCAGTAACTGAAATTGATGCGGAACTGTGAGTCCCTTGAAGCGGTTGACTCCGTCCTCTACCCCTGCTTGGTGACCATTGAGTTTGAGAACTCGATCTGGGTGGTGGAGGGTTAGGTGCAGAGAATCTAGGTTTCTTGAAATCTCTAGATGAAGAACCCTGGAATTGTGGATATATTTTATGGGTTTGCCTCTTCTCAACCACAGATCTCTCTATCCTTCGGACTGACTCAATGAAGGTAGAGAATCTCTCTCGGTTTTCTAAGGCAGACACAGGGGTTGACATATCAGCATTCAAATCCTTCTCGAATCTCCTGATTCTTTCCTCATATGTGGCAGCCATGTGCGGACAGAACCGCAACAATTCCATGAACTTAGCTTCATACTCGCTAATGTTCATCATGCCCTGCCTCAATCTCTCAAACTGAAAGATCTTCTCATCTAGGAAGGTCTTTGGAAAATATCTATTGATAAATTCCCGACGAAACTCTTCCCACGAGAACTCTATTCCAGGTCTCTTCTGCTCTTCCATGTTCCACCAGTGACCATCACTGCCTTTGAGAAGATAGATAGCATGTCTAACCTTCTCAGCCTCCGGGATAATAAGAATCCTGAAAGACTTCTCCAACTCTGTTAACCACAAATCAGCATCTGCGGGGTCAGTAGTCCCAAAGTACTCGGTAGCTCTGACATGACGAAGTCGCTCGAATGTCTTACCGATACCTTGTCCTTCGGGCTGGGCAGATGCCCTAGGTGCAGGCATGGGCATCCTGTCGGTGATGTGTGTCATGGCAGTCATAAACTGCCCAAACATCGTCTGAACTGCTGGGTTACCCGTATCAGCTGGGTCAAACTGGGGTGGCTCAGGTGCAGGCTGCTCTATTTCTGGAACCCTTGCACCACCTTGAGGTGCACTAGCACTACTCTCTGCCACGTACTCATCATGAGGCTCAGCCATCCTTATGTATCTTCTTCTCCTGAGGAGCAGAAGATTCTATTAGATAAGGAAGGAGTACTAAAGATAGACTCGACATCCTAAGTCCTATGCCTCTGTAGACTCAACTGACCTAGAGCTCTGATACCACTAATTGTGGGCTCTGATCTCCAAACCACGATATAAACACGATTCAAACTTAGCGGAAGCGATTCGATTAACAGCAGAAGACGAAAATCACGGAAAATTAAAACTTTTCGAAACAAGAGCTTGAATCCATAAAAGCTTCTTTCATAACAAGAGATAAACTGTTTACATCTCATGATAATTACTTCTTGAGTAATTATATACAACAAGACACAAAATCTCAAGAACTCATAAAAAAAGACTCCAAGACCTAAGAGTACAGAGGACACATAGGACTGACTCTAACTACACCACATGGCAGGCTAAATCTCCACCTGAGATTTACTGCTGCTCCTGGTGCTGCTGCTGCTGCTGCTGGGACTGGTCGCCTGTAGACCGGTTCCTCCGTCTCCGACGTCCACCTAAAAAGTTGAAGTCTACGGGGTGAGACAATTTTACATAATTGTCCCAGCGAGAGTTATAACTCTCCGCTAGAAGCTTTATTATAACATCAAAGAATATCTTAAGCAGTAAAGCTTTCAAAGTATTCAATAACAGTTGTAGCTATAAACAAGCGCTCAACATTTATGAGACATGAAGAATATAAGCACTATTACAGTGTATCATCAATCAACTAACTCGTAGTTATCTCTAACAGGTATACTACGTGGTTGATTATGTTTTACAAACAATATTATGCCCTGTGGAGATGAGGCATACCACTCATACTCCAACTGATCACTAAGAAGTCACATCAGTATCATACATAGGTCATTAAGAGAGCCGGATTCTCATGACCTTCACCTTCCTCAGTCAGTAAGAGGATCACTTGTAGGACATCTTGTGTCTCTACTATTATAGCTCACCAGGGTAAACTGGTCCTTCGCTATTTTAGAGTTACAGTGGCATTCTGTACTCTCTTCGTCATCAGGAGATTTCATGTTTATCTTCACTGATACGGATATCTATGTTTTCCTCATCATCGTGAGGTTTCATGTTTACCATCCACTGATACGGTATGAGTTTTGTAGTGAAGGATTGACGGATTATACATCTACATCAAATTCCTACACTAGGATGTAAGGTTCTACACATCCATATACCCCACATACTCAACAGTATGTGATCCAGGAGTTCCCGTAGGAAAACCTGTTTCACCATCATTTGATCTCTGACAATGATGGATCTATGATCAGGGCTCTACATTTCACTTGATTAGTTAGGTACATTCAGTATTCTTTTTCATCATACATTGTTCTTCAAACAATAACAGTAGCATAACAGCTATAAAAGGAGAATACTAAATGTAACAAGCCTAACTCACATCAATCATCATTTCTCATTATACTCATCACAAGTCATCTCTAAAGCATGACCTTGATGGTATTCATGGCTCTCACAACCCATTATTATCATAGAATGCACTGAAAAGGCATCAAGATACTTTACTTATTCATAAGGCTATCAATACGCCTTTAATGAATATAGTATCATCATCCATACCTGGATATGATCACCTCCATATCAGAACATGCATGGTTAATTCAACTAATAAAGGTAATTCAAAACAATGATTATACTTTCCACCCTTTTCATAAGAGCTAAGTTCTTTGATTCTTATCAAATAGAGTTTAATACTCATATAACATGTCATCACCTTTGAATTAGGGTTTACTATTCACATCACATGTCATTACCCTTGAATTAGGGTTTACTATTCACATCACATGTCATTACCCTTGAATTAGGGTTTACTATTCACATCATATGTCATTACCCTTGAATTAGGGTTTACTATTCACATCACATGTCATTACCCTTGAATTAGGGTTTACTATTCACATCACATGTCATTACCCTTGAATTAGGGTTTACTATTCACATCATATGTCATTACCCTTGAATTAGGGTTTACTATTCACATCATATGGTGAATTGAACTCATAACATCATCATGTATGAGGAACATCATCATTGATGCTCTCAGATTAGCTTAAGATTCATCATATATCATAATTAGGGTTTCCATGATCTCATATAGGTGGATCATACCCTAATCATGCACATTCATGTGTATTGAAGGTTCTTTACTTGAGTTTCCACCCTAAAAGGGTACTTTCTCTCTCTTAAGGTACTTTCTCTCTCTTAAGATACTTTCTCTCTCCTCATACTAGTAGATGGTGATAAAACCACTCTAGTTCAGGTTGGGTTAAGTCCTCATGGGCTAACATAAGCCAAAACATCACTATCATGTGATTAGGGTTTGATTTGAACAAGGTATTACTCAATTGAACCCCTCAAGGGTATTTTGGTAATTCACCCCATTGATCACCATCATGGGTTAATTCATTAGTCACTTAGTCCCTTAATATCCTAGGTTATCATTAGGGTTTAGATTAGAGCATCATTGAACCATTTACACCTTCAATTGATTAAGTGAAATCAACCTTTGAAAACCTCAAACGGTTTCAACCTTCAACCTCCAAAGGGTTTGAGACCGTTTGGATGAGTTGACCATTTGCTAGGGTTGACTCCAAGACTGTGTGACCTTCAAGGTCATTTTCCCAAACCGTGTGAGGGTGTAGACCGTTTAACAAGTTTGACTTCAAGACCGAGAAGGCTTACACAGTTTGAGACCGTTTGGTGTCTCTCGATCTTGAGATCGTTTGAGTCCAAACGGTCTTGAGACCGTTTGGCCCCAAATGGTCTTGAGACCGTGAGGCCTCACACGGTCTTGAGACCGTGTGACCTCAAACGGTCTTGAGACCATGAGGTCTCAAACAGTCTTGAGACCGTGAGGCCTCAAACGGTCTTGAGACCGTTTGGTTCACTTGGTCTCAAACCGTTTGGACCTCCAACATGGTTCAATGATTTCAATCGTTTATGATTATCAATGTTGAAGCCTCCAAATGGTCAAAGTCATGGTAACCACTTATATATTGAGTTAATTAGGGTTATGCTTAACCAATTGGTCACTCAATTGACCCTCAATTGTTATCCAATTAGGGTTGAAGTTGGTTCAATTAAGGTCCATCAACGTTCAACCATCAATACTCAACAATGTGAATCAACACAAGGTCGAACCCTTTAATTGAGCTCCAATTGGGCCCAAACTTGGCCCAAACGGTCTTGAGATCGTGTGGATGAACTACACACGGTCTTGAGACCGTTTGCCCAAGATTTCATCAAAATATAATGTGATTTGATAGGAGTTGAACCTTGATTGAGTCTCAAATCAGTATTTTGATTAATTCAATAACCTATTGCAATTGGCCCTCAATTGATCAAATTACCTTAACCCTAGACCTCCAAATGGTCTTGGGTTGTCACCACACGGTCTTGAGACTGTTTGGTTGATCCCCAAACGGTCTTGAGACCGTTTGGGTCAATCAACCCAAAAACACTAAGTTATTCATAGAGATTTTCAGTACTAATTTCAATTAGGGTTTACCCTAGTAATCATCCTTCAACTCTTAGCTCATTTGGAATTAGTCCATCAAATTTGGTGAGTTATTAATCAACATTATTATGAACAGTAATTTCATACGGTCAATGCTTAGTCAACGTTCTTACACGGTCTTGAGACCGTTTGCCCAAAAAGGGGCGATTTCAACAGATTGCAATTCAGAACTGAATTCAATTGATTTGTTGATTTAAAAAGGCTATATCTGTCGATTCCTTTGGAGTTAACCTCTCAAATTTTGTGGGTGATTAGCCTACATAATTATTAACAGATTTCTTACACGGTCCACGCTCGGTCAATGCGGCTAAACGGTCTTGAAGACCGTTTTCCCTTACACGGTCTTGAGACCGTTTGCTCACCAAACGGTTTTGCAAACCGTGTGAGCACTTGGTGGAGACCGTTTAGTAAAGTGAGAAGTAGTGGATTAACTTTGGAAATAACGTCTTCATCTCCTATCTCAAGAACAGCAAGGATTTCTCATGGATTTGCTTGCAAAGTAGCAAAGGAAGGTAGAGAAGAAGAAGAACTATCATCTAAAAGCATAAACAAGATGTATATAACAAAGCATAGGTTTAGAGTTATAAAACCCGCCTAAAGCTTGCTCCTTGAGCTCCAAGCTTTCGAGCTCCAAGCTTTTAATGGTTTCCTTGAGTTTCCACAGGTCGGACAAGGTGATCCTTCCAAGGAAAGTCGAGAAGATATGGCTAGAAAGGTAGAGCTATGTGAGCTAGCCATCAATTTGACCTTGAATTCGAGTTCTAACCATGAACTTTAAGCAAAAGGGAGGATTCAAACCTACCTTGCCCTCCTTGGTCGTCCTCCTGAGCTCCACAGCTCCTCTTTAGTCGGTTTGGGTGAATAGAACAGTGAAAGGAATGAAGGGAGGGTTTCCTTGCTAAGTGAAGTGGAGAGTATATATACTTGGGGTGAGATTTTCAACATAAGCTCATAAGTTCTCCATATTTTCAACTAAGTCCCTCCATCCTTCTATGCTCGTCCATTCATATTAATTCTAAGGACAAACCTTCTTCTAAGTTCAAGAAATGAGGGCAAAGAAGATCAACTTATTAGTTACGTATACACATAAAAGGGCTATAGCACATACACCTTGATTATTCAATCACAAAGGTGTTTTTTCATAACTTGATTAATCAATTGAAGTGACCTTTCATCATTTCTTCTCTAAATGATGACAAGAGTATTAAAAGATATTTTAGATGATGTATTTTACAAGTTGCACCCCTCAAATTGGGTAAATTGCACTTTTCTCCAATTTAGGGTTTTCAAGCACCGGGATTGCTTCCACAGCTGCACCTTGGTGCCCAAGCTTGGGAAATCCCTCAAACCTTACCATCATCATTCTCATGATGTCTCAAAATCAGAGGAACATCTCAACATGTGCAATTTGCAAGTTAACCCTTCTAACTGGGTAATTTGCACATAGGTCCCTGTATTACAAAACAATGCTACAACTTTATATAAAAAGGAGCAAAAATTGAAATATATGTTTCTGAGAAACTTAATTACATGCCCAAAATTAATCACAAGGATTTAATTACATATTTAGGCAAAACACCTAGGGTTAACTCATAACCCAGGTCAGGGATGTTACATGCTTTATCATCTGATCTAGATCAAGTAAAGTTAGATATCAAAAAGAAAATGGATGAGGTTACTAAGTTACAAAAAGAAGTTAGTAATTTGAGAAATAATGGTATTCTTGATAAGATCCTAAAGAATTCTTCTGGTTGTAGTGGAAAAAGAGGTTTAGGATATGTTCCAAAAGAAAACTTTTATCAACCTAAACCTAGGAGAACTCAAGCATCCAAGACCAAGATCATATTTGTACCAAAGAACACAACTCAAAATCCTAGAAAGAGAAATGAAATTGACTCCATTTGTTGTCACTATTGCTTGCGTCTTGGACATTATTCCTTCTCATGTCCTTACAAGAAAAAGGATGTTGAGTTAGTATGGATTCCAAGACCCCAAACTTAGCAAATTTAATATGATTAAGTTGATATTTGACATAAAACCTCATTTGAATATCTTAATGTCGTATCTCAACTAAATAGAATGGTACCTTAACATATTACAAAGATTTAAGCTCAAACTTACATAAACAGAAACAAACAGAAATAACCCCAGTCGACAAATAGTTTGACCGAGACACTTTTTGGTCGAGAAAGTATTCGACTGAGGGAATACTTGTATCAAATCTGAAATATGCTATAGAAACAATAACAATTCCGGTTGATAAAAATGTCGATCGAGACAACTTCGTCTGAGAGATTGTCGACTAAGAAATCTCATGTTTTAATCTGTAAAATAGCAACATTATCGGTCCACAAAATTTTCGACCGATACACTTTCGGTCGAAGTATTTGTCGACCGAATGAAGTTCTATTCAATTTAATTTATTCAATCATGTTCAGTTTGTTATTAAATGTACCTAACCATAATGGACCATCACATGGGTACCAAAACCTATATTTTATTGTAGGATTGGCTAGTTGATAGTGGATGTTCCAAACACATGACCGGAAACAAGGATGCTTTTAAAACTTTTGAAGAAAAGAAAAGTGGAACAGTCACCTTTGGAGACAATGGTAAAGGTAAACTTGTTGGAATAGGTAATATTGGTACAAACCTTGAAATTAAGAATGTTTTACTTGTTGATGGTTTGCACCATAACTTGATAAGTGTTAGTCAACTATGTGATAGTCGATATGATGTTTTATTTAATAAAAATTGCAGCAAGTTGCTAGTAGAAATCACTACAAATGTTGTGTACGAAGGAAAAAGAATTGGAAATCTATATATTCTTAGACCTAACTCTATGGAATCTGTAGTTGGAAAATGCTTTCTTGCAAAAGATAATTCTCTACTATTATGGCATAGAAAATTAGGTCATGCTAGTTCACATGTCATTAAAATGTTAGTTAAATATGATCTTGTTCGTGGTTTGCCTAAGCTATCTTTTGATCAATCTAAAATTTGTGAACCATGTACTTTGGGTAAAAAAACTAAAACTTCTTTTAAACCCAAAAACATGCTTAGCACCAGCAGATCACTAGAACTCATTCATATGGATTTATTTGGACCTATGAGGACACAATCTATTGGAGGAAAAAGATATTGCTTTGTTCTTATTGATGGTTACAGTAGATATACATGGGTTCATTTTCTTGCAAATAAAGATGACACCATTCAAGTGTTCATAAAATTTTGCTCAAAGATTGAAAATCAATCACAAAATAAAATATGCACTATTAGAAGTGATCATGGTGGAGAATTTGAGAATCATATATTTGAAGAATTCTGCACATCTCAGGGCTACACTCACAATTTTTTAGCTCCACGTACTCCACAACAAAATGGCATAGTTTAAAGAAAGAATAGGTCTTTACAAGAAATGGCTAGGACTATGATGCTTGAACATAATACATCTAAAACATTTTGGGCTGAAGAAGTAAACACAACTTGCTATGTACTAAATAGAATAACTGTACATCCTCATTTGAAGAAAACTCCATATGAACTCATCTATAATAAGAAACCAAGGGTTGATTATTTTCATACATTTGGCTCAACTTGCTATATCTTAAACACAAAGGATGATAGAAACAAATTTGACTCTAAATCATAAAAAGCCTTTTTCTTGGGATATACAACTTCTAACAAAGCATTTAGAATATACAACACCATCTCTAGAAAAGTTGAAGAATCCATTCACATTACTTTTCATGAAGAACTAAAATAAAATGTCGAAGATAATGACATAGTTGATATTACTCATCAAATTGAAGATCTCAACATATCAACTAAAGATGATCAAAATGTTGAAAATGATCAACAAATTGAGACACAACAACCCATTCCTAGACTAATTAAAGATCATCCTCAAGAACTAATAATTGGGAATCCTAATGATAAAGTAAAAACATGTTCCTCTTTTAGAGATGTTAGAAATATGGCATTTGTATCTATAATTGAACCCAAAAAGGTAATTGAATCTCTAAAAGATGATTATTAGATAATGGCCATGCAAGAAGAATTAAATCAATTTACTAAGAATGATGTATGGGACTTAGTTCCTAAACCTCAATATAAAACCACTATTGGAACTAAGTGGGTTTTTCACAACAAATTGAATGAAGTCGGGGAAGTAGTGAGAAATAAGGCTAGGTTGGTAGCACAAGGGTACAATCAACAAGAAGGAATAGACTTTGTTGAAACTTATGCACCCGTAACAAGACTTGAAGACATTAGAATGCTACTAGCTATAGTTGCCCACAAAGACATCAAATTATTCCAAATGGATGTAAAAAGTACATTTCTAAATGGAATAATACAAGAGGAAGTATATGTTGCCCAACCACCTAGTTTTGAAATTCCCGGTAAACATGGTCATGTATATAAACTTAAGAAAGAACTTTATGGGTTAAAACAAGCACCTAGAAATTGGTATGAAAGGATTAAAAATTATCTCTTTGATAAAGTTTTTCAATTGGAAATTCAGATTCGACTTTATTTTTCAAAACATATGAATCCAAATTTCTAGTTGTTCAAATTTATGTTGATGATATTATCTTTTGTGCATCAAATGAGTTCTTATGTAAACAATTTAGTGATATTACGCAAAAAGAATTTAAAATGAGTCTCATGGGAGAAGTATACAAATGAACTTTTAAAACATTTTGGAATGGAGCATTGCAAACATGCTACCACACCAATGGCCACTTCTACTAAAATTGACAAACATGAAAATGGGGAACCCATTGATGATTCTTTGTTTAGGGTCATGATTGGTAGTTTGCTTTAATTAACCACATTTAGACCGGATATCATGTTTTCCGTCAGACTTTGTGCTAGATTTCAATCAAATCCTATGCAAACTCATTTTCAAGCTGTCAAAAGGATTCTAAGATACTTAGTCGGCACTTCAAACTATGGTTTATGGCATCCTAAAAGAGAATCTTTAGATTTGATAGCTTATACCGATGCCGACTAGAATGGTTATCAAATTGATCGAAAGAGCGCAAGAAAAAGTTGTTTCTTATTAGGACGAGCTTTAGTATCATGGTTTAGCAAGAAACAAATCACGGTTACTCTTTCTACCACTGAAGCTGAATATATGGCATCGGGTCTTGTTGATCTCAAGTGCTTTATATGCAACAAGTTTTAAATGATTATGGTTTTACATTCTCATCTATGCCTATCTATTGTGATAATACTAGTGCTATAAACTTGGCACATAATCCTATTTTACACAGCCATGCCAAACATATTGAAATCCGTCATGATTTTCTAAGGGATCATATTTCCAAAAAAACATATATCCCTTCATCATGTTGATACAAAAGATCAATTGGCTGATATTTTCACAAAACCACTTCCATTGGATCAATTTAATTACATAAGAAAGAAATTACTTATCACTCCTTTAGAAGATGTTTTATTTGACATTTGTGCTTCTCCTTCTTAAAATCAGTTTGTTTTCCCGACACTTACATTTTGGCTACAATGGACACCTTTTAGCTCCTTTAATCATCAATTTGTAGGGGAGCACTAATTAAGGGGAGTCTTACAACATGTTTTTAACAGTTATCTTTTTGAAATGACAAAGGGGGATAAATAATATAAATCTTAAATACTCAAGTCAATGAGTTTCATACATACTCTCTTGGCTTCACATCAAATGTTGATATATTCCCTAAAGAGTTGGATTTTATGTTCCACACTTCTTTGGGAATAATAAGCACACATACCATAAACAAGAGACGGAATACACAAGGCAAACTTCATGTATGAAACTCAATATAATTTAAGCTTATTTGATTTATATTTAGAAATGTTTGTCATCTTCAAAAAGGGGAAGATTGTTGGCTAAATGGACATCATTAAAATCCCTTTGTTTTGAAAATCACAAACATTTCATTCTTATGGATCTAATGTGCTACTTGAGTATTTCAGGAACAAGAATACAAGGTGGTGGATGAAAAAGCTTTGGAAGATCTATTTGCTTAAATTGCTTTATTTTCATGATTGTAATCAAATGTAAAAACTTGTACTAGTACTTAGATATCATGTAAATCAAGCGGTTAGATCTTCCTATCTACACACAACACTTAGATAGGGCATCCCCTATTATAGCATCACAATATCACTTTAATTCATACATTTAGTAAAAGACTAGACACACTAAAATAGGGACTTTCTCAGTCAAACAACTTCTCGACTGAGACACACTCGGTCGACAATCTTCTCGACTGAGAATCACCTAAGTCTATTCTTCGAGCTGGTTCTATAGCCGTTAGACTTGGTGGGAAAAAGTGGTTGGGATTTGAGTTGAACATTGCAATACACTTACTCTCGATCGACGAAATGCTCGACCGAGGGACACTCGGTCGACAAACTTCTCGACCGAGAAAGGTTCTGTCTGCACTTTTCAGAGTTAATTAACTAGTCGTTACAAATGTAATTAGTGGATAACTAACAACTAGTTGAGCACTAAGAACCCCCTAGAAAGTGTCTAGAACATCCCTAAGCACTAGTAGGCCATTCCTATAAATAGGACATGCCTTAGGACACCTAAACTCACTTGAGTACACATACTTGCAATTGAGAATCAACTCTTGTGAGCAATTGAGCAATCCTTCACTTGCAGATCATTTCCATAAGCTAAAATTTCGTGTCCTATAGGCTAGAATCTCCTACCCACTACACTTTCACGTTCATACACATTGGATAGGAGATCAAAACGCTTGATATAGGATTCAAGCCTTGTGCTAAAGTGGTAAAGTGTATTTTCCCTTTTTCCCTTCTTGTTCCTTTTATTGCTTGTTTTCTCCTTTGCTACTCCTAGGTTGGAGGCTGTGGAAAGGAGGTTGTAGGAGATTCTTCGGTGGTGAAGGTAGCTCGGTGTGACTTTGGACTACTTTTAGAAGGTCTCAACCGGAAGCTACTACAAGGAGGAAGGCTACTTCAAGGGGGAGCTTGAAGTTACTTCAAGTGAAGGCTGCTTCAAGGTTGGTGAGATGACTTTGGGGTGAAGGTTGTCCAAAGGGTTGTGAAGGTAGTTGTATCTTATGTAACATCCTTGCGAGGTAATAATATACAATTGCTTTCAAAATCCTAATTGGAAACAATTGGGTAGTGGACTAACTCCCTTAGTATTTGCTAAGGGTGGAACTACTCTAAACGCCTTGTCTCCTTCTAAAATACTTTTGTGGTTGTTTGATAAATTAATTTTAAAAATATCATAAAACCCTATACACCCCCCTCTAGTGTTTTTTCAAAAGCATCCTATATCGTATGAATCAAGATCAATAGAAATAGATCTAGGTAGATTCTTTTCCTAAGTCAGAGCACATATATTGACAAAATGTGAAGAGGTTTAGCATGGAGAACTTAAAGAGAGGAAAGTTACCCATGTCTCATGATGTTAGTATCTCTACATCTCAATGTCCTAGTTCTTGTGACAAATAGGAGTGCATTAGTAAGATTCCATATGCATCTGCAATCAGATCTATCATGTACAGAATGACATATACTTATCCCGATGTCTCATATTCCTTGAATATGACTATTAGATATCAGTCAGATTCCAGTGAAAGTCATTGGATTGTCGTAAAGAATGTCTTTAAGTACTTGAGAAGAATGAAGGATTAGTTCCTTATCTATGATGATGAAGAGGAGTTGGTGGTAAAGGGTTACATTTTTACAAGCTTCCAAACTGACAAAGATGACTTTAGACTGCAATTAAGATTTGTGTTTTGCCTAAACAACAGAGCAGTAAGCTGCAAAAGTTCCAAGCTAGAAACAGTTGTTGATTCTACAATAGATGTCGAGTATATTCCTACCTCCAATGTAGCAAAGGAAGTTGTTTGGATCTAGAAGTTCATCACAAAACTCGGGTGGTTCCAAGTATGAGCGATGCAGTAGAGCTATATTGTGACAACAATGGAGTTATTGCACAAGTTAAGGAACCTAGATCACATCATCATTCCAAGCACATATCGTGATGGTTCCATCTCATCTGGGAGATCATGCAATGAGGAGATGTGAAGATTTGCAGGAGTACCAACTGAAAGCAATGTTGTTGACCCTTTAACAAAAGCACTTTTGTAGTAGAATCAAGATCATGTTAGATCATTTGAGATTAAATTCATGGGTGATTGGCTCTAAGTGCAAGTGGAAGTCTATTGGTACGTATGCCGAGAGAGCCAATCATACGATGATTGTAATGGCATATCTTGTAAATGATTTGATTAATAATAAAGTCAATATTTGTCTATATGTTTGTTCAATTATGAGATAATGGTATATCATGATACATGTCTAAAGAATGATTTTACTCAATGATGTGTGTCTTTAGGTTGAGGACCTAAACAATGACATCATATGTATGATAAGATTACATACATTCGTGTTATGTCTCTAGTCAGATGTTATTATGAAAGCAATAGACAACAATAATACATGTGACTAGAGTGTGTGTTGGTTGATGATAGAATCTCATTAGTCATGATCTGTGATATCAAACCAAATGCATAGGTCCTTGTTAGAGAATAGCTTTCCCGACAAACACAACTTCAGAGTGAAAATCAACTCTCATAGTGATAGTGGTCATTGTGGTTCTTAGACCTAAATTTGTTTCATTCATCACATATCATTCGATGTACTTTAACACCATCCAATGTGACCTTGAATAAGGTTTACCATAAAGGTGATGCTTGGATACGTTGTGACACATGGGGAACGATTGTGAGTGGCGTAGATGGGATTCTCCCCTCCTATTAGAGTTGATGTCTTGGATACTTGATAGGCAAGACTAAGAAGTAAAAGGCCATACTCATGTGAATCAATATATGATATGGAGCTCACATGCATGTCATAAAATCTACTCTAGTTCAAGGAACACAGATTGAATGTTGAGAGGATGGCATTTCCATGCCCCAAGTTCAATTTGGATATCAGAGACAAAAGAACTACATGATCATTGTAACACTAATCATGGATTGTAGGTTGAATTTGTTCTCCAACTTTCCAATTACTTGGGTGGCTATGATGTGTTGATAGATACTACTCATTGCTTGTTATTTCGTAAATTATTCATGGACATTCACTATACAACATAACTTGGGACCTATAGGGTCACACATGAGATGGGAGTTACTCATGAATAACGTTTAACTTGATTACTTAAGTGTTTAGGTATTCAATTTAAACAACACTGACTGAAAATTGGATGACTAAGAATTTGAGTCGATCAACTTAAGTGTTGAGTCCACTCATTAAAGTGTTGATTCAATTTAAATAACATTGGATGAATGTTGGCTAAATAGGAAAATGGATCGACTGGCAGAGAATGTGGATTGATGGGTTCAACATGTGGATCTCCCTATTGAATGATCAATAAGATTGGATCAAGGATTGATGATGTCATCATGTCGTGCATTGATTGCCAATATTTTTGTGAATAGGATATCATTATATTTCACCAACTTGGGGTGTGAGTCGGCTGACTCAAAAGTTGAGACGATCGGCTCATGACCCTCAACAGTCAGAAATTTATGAAATTTTTTCTCTTTGACTCCCAGTTGACCGGGAAACCCTAACCCTAACTCTCCTATAAATGGGGGGTCAAGGCTTTTAAAAAACACAACTAATGCTGACCAACGTTGTACAAGTCTTACCCATAAAATGGAGAGACAACTAGGGAGAACATGTCAAAGCTAGCATGTTGACATTGAACGGGCAATTCCTTCCTGTTAGCTCCAAAAGAATGATAGGAGTCCCTAGTGGTGTGTGTGGACTACATGAGGCATGGAGTTTGTTGCCACCATGCTAGGAGGATGTCATCAACTATCATCCATGGTGATACACCAGGAGGCTTCCGTCGACAACAGTCCAAGTGTTTCTTGAGAAAAAGCACATCATTGTGAGGATTGTCACTGGACTTGCTCCAGGACTAGGTATATACCTCACAGATCTTCCTTCCCAAATCATATTCGTTGATGTAATCCCTACATTGATATGTTGCCATTGATGGAATATATTATCCCTACATCAACTATATTTTTTATTACTTCTTTATTGATAACTTTGAGTAGGTTATTGTCCGTGTAAAATCATGTTCTTTAGGTGTGAAATATTCCTTCATGTGTATGCTATGTGTAATATTAGAGATCAGCTTCTTGATGTCATTCATGGAGTAATAAAGGAATTTTTTACTCAATTTAAGTTTGATAAAAAATAAGCATACCCATTCTTGTAGAGAAAAAGAATAAATTAAATAAGGATTTGTTCCCACATCATCAAGGATATCTTCTTTAAGTCCTTCAAGGATCAATATGAGCTTGATAAGGTGCTTTGGAGATGTTTCTCCAAAAGGTGTTCTCTTCATAAGATATACCTTATTGTGTCAATGTGGAGTTCTTCTGAGCCTCCAAGAACAACTTCTTCATCCTCCCCAACTTCTTGAACGTCTAAATATGCTAGGTGCTCTTCAGCTTCTAGGTCTATGATGCTAGTAGACTTATTTAGTAAGTGCTTTCATTAGTAGGTCTATTATAGTGTTTAGCTCTATAATGTTTTTGCACAACTAGTTACAACAATAAAAAAGTAGACATATTCTACTTGTGAGGAACCTTTCATTGAATGTATAACCTTAAAGGCTATTTAGTTGTTTTTGACTTTGGTCAATATGATTACACCATCGACATCAATAAGGGATTTCCATAGTGAAAGGAAGGGCATTCCTAAAGATAACAAGGCATGTTGGATTAGGGTTGGCAAAATCTGACCTGACCTGCTCGACCCAACCTGACCTGACCTGATCTGACTAAACCAAGTCCGGGTCTTTATTTTTTTCAACCCGACCCGAAATGACCTGAACCCAAAAAACTCAAACTTATTTGTGGGTTGGGTCTGGGTTTAACATTGTGGACCCAAAAAACCGAATAGACCCGATATTGTTTCTAATATAATTTGATTTCAATTAATAAACATTAGAGTAGATAGAAGATGTGCTGCGTAGACCAGACTCAAAATTGGAACATGAAGGAAAACTGACTTTGAACTGATAGTAAACCACTAAACCTAACGTGAAAGTGCAATCCCAGTCGCACACTACTTGACTGGTATGTTCATTCATTCACCACCTCCTAGGACTTGGGTGTTCTTTGCGACATTTCCTGACTGCCCTCCACCCCCTGAGTCCCATATTTCTACGATCTACAAGTGTCATCGCCATTATCAGAAGCCAGGTATAGGAAGGAACAACCACTCACCTACTCACCACTTGGCTACTCCACAGAGATCCTGAACGGCAGTGTGGTTGATCAGTTGGGGTGTTCTCTTTGTCGTTGTCTGCTACATGTTCTGCCACAGTGTTGCTACATGGTGTTGTGTCACCATGCTTAGTTTCTTACTCTTATAAGCTTCTCAATTCTATAGCCCACAGATGTTGGGTCTCTGAGATCAGTTCATATAGCAGCTCATGTCTAATGCAGCCTTCTAATTGGCTTAATTAGAAAATGCCAGACCAAGCTTATAGAACGTAAGTGTTAGAGACATGTACTTGGGATATTTTCTATATTGTGTTAGAGAATAGATTATAGAGACATTACACATGCTTTTGCAAGTGTATGAGATTTAAGAATGTAAGTGCATGTTTTCTGCACATGCTTTTATTTCAGGCCTATGCAACTTTCAGAACGTAAGTTTATGGATTGAACAACATAGTTTTTTGTTTTGTTACAAATTAAGTAAATGATTTGATAAAATGATGTCCATTTTGATATGTCATACAATCTTTAATGTCAATGTTGTCATATATAATATTTATTTATGAAATGGCTGCTAACAGAAGATAGTTTCCAGCAATTTTAGATATGTACTTTCCCAATAACTTGGGTTGAATTTTTTAGTCTACGCCTTCAAGACATGAATTTCGGGTGTTTTGGGTTTTTTGGATTAGACCCGCAAATTCTATTTTCAGGTTTGGGTTAGTCAGGGTGAACCTGAAATTAATTTTGGTTGGGTTCGCGTCCACTATTTTAGGCCTGACCTGAAATGACCTGAATTAGCGCTCAACCCAGACCCGATTGCCAGCCCTATGTTGGATCACATGGATTGGAGAACATTACTATTCTAATTGGTGTGTCCTCAGCTGCTCCAATTAGTCATGTGAAGGTGTAATCATGTAGTTGGAAATATACTTAAGAACTAGGACTGCGACCCCTACACACTATGGAGATTAGGGTTTCTCGTGGTGGTGGTCGTCACTTTCCTTTCCCAATTGGGTATCCTCTCCCAGATTTGGCTCCCTTTCTCTTGCAGGTTCAAGGAAGGCATTGTTTCTCCTCGTCCTAACTCCACGATGGCGGTAGAGCTTGTGGGGAGATGTGCGAAGATAAATCTAATGATGGAGGAGGAGGATGTGATAGAGACTCTGGAAGAAGATACGACCGTAGGAGAGGAGCACGTCAATCTAGCATTGATCCCTAGGTTTTTAACAGACAGTTCGTACAATTTTGCGGCTATGAAGTGGATGTTAACCCAGGCCTGGTCTCTCTCCATGAAGGTCCTCTTCAAGTAGTTAGAGGCAGACACTTTCATTGAAATTCTTTCATTGAAAAGATAATAAGGAAGTTGTAGACAGAGCCCCCAAGAATTTTGAAAATGAATTAATCCTTTTCAAGGAGATCGAAGAGAACAACAATCAGGGAGAATTGATCTAAAGTTCAGCCCATTCTGGGTGTGGTTATATGGCCTCCCTCTGGGATTTTGGTCAGAGGCGGTGGTCAGAACCACAGTAGGATGACTAGGGGAAGTCATGCAACTGGATAGGGATGATCTATGGTGGGAAGCGTGCACTAGAGTCCGCATCAAGATGGACATTACCAATCCTCTAAAAAGGATCCTAAGAATACAAAATAAGCATAGACAACCATTCAATTTGGAGATCAAGTATGAACATCTACCGACATTCTATTACTGGTGTGCCAAAATAGGGCATCTGGACCATGATTGCCCAGACCATTCGGAGGAGGAAGATCAAGACAAGCAATGGGGGTGTGGTTGAAAGTGTCCCCAAGAAAACCCAGAGTATCAGTGGCAGAAGAGGTTTATGGTGAAGGGAACAAGTTGCTAATTGGATGAATTAGGACTATATAATACAAATGGATATACAAATCCAAATTCATTTCTATCAAGTGTATAAACATTGCAACTTCAGAAGATATAAATGATTGAGGTATAAATATTAACCACAATACCACATGATATCATTCATTGCATCATAATAAACCACATGTGTCATCATATAATTTCAAGATATCCATCCCATATAACAAGTTCCAGGGTTTCAACCCTTATTGGAACATGAACAAGACTTCAAATTAATCAGACTCAAACATGCCCAAAAGACATTAAGACAATCACATTATTCCCCATAATCTTTCACCCATAATTAGGGTTTACTATTCATCCCAATTAGGGTTTCATAATCCATCACCCATAATTAGGGTTTACTATCCCAATTAGGGTTTCAGATTACATTACTCTTAATTAGGTCTATACACATCATCACCCTAAATTAGGACTTCATTCATACCTTGGATTAGGGTTTCAAGTATAAAATTCCCTAGATTGGGGTTAAGGTTCATCAACCTTGTCAATTAGGGTTTTGGATTCATGATTAGGGTTTCAAGTATAAAATGCCCTGGATTGGGGTTAAGGTTCATCAACCTTGTCAATTAGGGTTTTCATGATTAGGGTTTTATGATCTCTTTACTTAAGGATCATACCCTAAATCACCACATGAATTAAACTCATGTACCAAACCCATTCTATTATCCTCTCAACTTGATTAGGTCATATCAACCCTCCCATCAAGTTCATACAACTATGAGTGACATAGTGTACCAAGTCATTACTCTTATAAGCAATTATGGTTTCTTCCTTAATTGACACAAATCCCTAGGTACTATTAGGGTTTCAACCTTTGTACCTTTATTAACTAACCATCATTGGATAATTGGAACCATCATTGCCTTCAATATCCAAATGATCAAACCACTATCAACCTCCATGCAGTTTTGAAGTTTCAACACCAAACAGTTTTGAAACCATTTGCCACCAAACAGTTTTGAAACCGTTTGGCCCCAAACGGTTTCAAGACCGTTTGGTCTTAAATGGTATCAAGACCATTTGGGCCAAATCAGTCCCAAAACCGCATGGGCTCATTGGGTCAACCATCAATTCCATTAATCTCCAATTGCATCATTGAATCGACTATTAGATATTCAATTGAAGGAATCATCAATCCTAACTATTAGATCTTCATCCATGGGTCAAGGATCAACCTCGAATCCACCAAATAGTTTTGAAACCGTTTGGTCCCAAACTGTCTCAAGACCGTTTGGGCTCAAACAGCCTCAAGACCGTTGGCCCCAAAATGTCTTGAGATCTATAGGACCAATTAAGGATTTTTTCAATCACTCCAATGAGGGTTTCTACTTGAAGGATCGTGCACACATTGGATCAATCAATTGAGTCCATTAGATCATCATCCAACCTATGATTAAGTTCAGACCCCAAACGGTCAACTATACCAAACGGTCAACCATGCCATGCGGTTTGGAATCCAAACAGTCAACTATACCAAACGGTCAACCATGCCATGTTGTTTGGATTTCAACTTTACCAAACGGTTTGCAAAACCGTTTAGACAAAAAGTCCAAGACCGTTTGCTATTGTTCTTTGATTAAGGTGTGTGATTATGAACAAGTTATCAACTTCAGCCTTTAAACTCACGGAACTACTACCATTTTCCATGGCAACTCCATCAATTAAGCAAGGCTATTGCAATAATGACAATTAAATCAATTGCAAGTAGAAATCGAATTCAATGACAAAGATTAAGGGTTAAAGTTATATAACCCGCCTTCAAATCTGATCCCAAGCTCCAAGATTCACGGCTCCAATGGTGGTTGAAGCTCTAGCAACATCCCAAGGTTGTTTCTCAAGCTTTTGGAGTGAAAGGATCGGCTAGGGTTGAAGATGGAGTGAAGAAATGAAGGAATCATGTATTGTTTTATGATTTTCACCATGAAATCAAGAAGAACGAAGGTCAAAGGCTTACCAACAGGTTGAAGACATGCTACCTGCTGTTCTTTGCTCTCTTGGTTGATTTTGCAAGCAAGGGGAAGAAAGGAATCGAAAAAGAACCTTAGGTGGGTTGGAAAAGGCTCTTTTATAAGAAAATTGATGAACGAGAAAATGTTTTATTTAAAAATCAATTAATTCCAAAAATGGTACCACCTCTTACTCCTTGGTTTGCTTGCATGCAAAGGCAACTCAAAGACACCGAACTCCCTTCCATTATCCATGGATTAAGGGAAAAGAAATTAAGCACCTTCATCCATTATAATATTAATATATATTTTTGAGTGGGAATTCTTTTCCTTATAATAAGGTGAGTGGAATTTCACCTCCTTAAGATATTTTCGATCCTTGAAAACTCAAGGACGTCCACACACATATATGAATTCCACCATTTTAATTTTGTTTGAAGGCCCTTTAATTATTTTATTTATTTCTACATTAATACCTCCATTATACTTAAATCTTGATTATTTTAATATCAAGATTCTCTCTCCTTCAACTTAATTCAAATGAGGTGCCCCTCTTATTTTCTTTGCTCCACATGATGCCAAGAAATATTAGGGACCTTATATAAATGGTAATTTACATATTGCACCCTAGGTTTTGGGTAAATTGCACATTACACCAAAACTAGGTTTTCATGCACAAACATTTCTTTATCAGCTCTTTCTTGGAATTCAGGCTATCACAAGCCATACCTCTGCATCATCTTCATTCCCATGATGCTTCAACACATGAGGAACATATTATCATGCACAAATTGCAATTAAACCCCTCAACTTGGGTAATTTGCACTTTAGTCCAAAACAGGCAAAATATTGATTCAACAATATTAAAAAAGGACTAAAAGTGTAATATAAATTCCTCTTGAGCCCTAAATACTTTCCAAAAGATAAGAGCATGCATATAATTACTCTCATTATGCAAAACACATAGGGTTACTTCATAACCCAGGTCAGGGATGTTACAAGTTTATCCACCCCTTACAATGATTTCATCCCCGAAATCATCAACAAAACACTAAGAGAAAAGAGTAGGATATTTCCTTCTCATCTCATCCACTAGTTCCCACGTAGCTTCTTCAATGCCACAGTGATTCCAGAGAACTTTTACAAGACTAATGTCTTTCTTCTTCAACTTCTTGATTCTACTGTCAAGAATCAACACTGGCCCTTCAACATAAGATATGTCATCATTTAGTTCTACCTCCACTGGTTGTAGAATTAACTCAGTGTTAGGATGACACTTCCTCAACATAGAGATATGAAACACTGGGTGCAATTTATGCAACTCAGGTGGTAACTCCAGCTTATAGGCTACCTTTTCCATCCTCTCAATGATTGGATAAGGCCCCATAAATCTCAGAGCTAACTTCCCTTTCTTTCCAAATCTCAGGATACCTTTCCAAGGTGAAACCTTGAGGTACACCCTGTCTCCGACTTGGAATTCTAAGGGTCTATGATGCTTGTCAGCATATGATTTCTATCTATCCTGGGCTATTTTCAACTGTTGTTGTATGCTCTTTATCTTCTCAGTTGTTTACTAGACTAGCTCAAGACCCAAAAGTTGGTATTCACCAGTTTCGTACTGACATAGGAGAGATCTACAACGTCTACCATACAAAGCCTCATATGGTGCCATCTCAATACTATGCTGATAGCTGTTATTATAAGCAAACTCTATCAAGCTCAGATGTAGATCCCAACTCCCCACAAACTGTAGGACACATTCCCTAAGAAAGTCCTCTAAGGTTTGTATCGTCCTCTCAGACTGTCCATCTGTCTGAGGATGAAAGGCTGTACTAAACCTTAACTGAGTTCCCAAAGCTTTATGAAGTCGTTCCTAAAAATGACTCGTAAACTGAGGACCTCTATCAGAAACTATTGTAACTAGTACATCATGTAGACACACTATCTCATATATGTAGATTTGTGCAAGCTTCTCAGTTGTATAGGTTGTTTTGATAGGTAAGAAATGTACTGTCTTTGTCAACCTATCAGCTATCACCCAAATGGAATCATGACTTTTGGCTATTCTAGGCAAACCAACCACAAAGTCCATAGTTACATGATCCCACTTCCACTGTGGTATAGGCAGGGGTTGCATTGTTCCTGCGGACTTCTGATGTTCATCTTTAACCTACTGACACACCAGACACAACATAACAAACTCAACAACTTCCTTCTTCAAATTACTAGGCCACCAGTACATATCTTTTAAGTTATGATACATCTTGGTGCTCCCTGGATGCATATCATACATTGAAGAATGAGCCTCCTCTAGAACTAACTTTCTTAAGTTATCAACGTCAGGTACTACCATCCTATTATGGTAACAGACTACCTAATCATCAGAATCATGGAAGCCATCCTGCTTCTCACTACCATATTCTGACCTGATCTGCTGAATCATAGAATCGGTCTGCTGTGCTTCTTTGATCTGCTGTCTCAGAGTTGGTTTTATATGCATCTCAGCTAATAACCCAGCTAACAATGACACTTTAAGCTGTACATTGTCTTGCCTTAAGGAGATAAACATATCTCTCTTAGAGCACACTAAGGAGTTTAGATGTGCTTTATCTAGGGTTGGTGTTGCTGATTTTCTACTTAGTACATCAGCAACCACATTGGCTTTCCCTGGATGGTAATCAATAGTATAATCATAGTCTTTGATTAACTCCATCCAGCGATGTTGCCTCATGTTTAGCTCATGCTGAGAAAAGATGTACTTTAGGTTTTTATGGTCTGTGAAAATCTCGAATGTTTCTCCATAGAGATAATCTCTCCAGATCTTCAAGGCATGAACCACAACAGCTAATTCCAGATCATGTATCAGATAATTCTCCTTGTGTTTTTTAAGTTGTCGAGAAGCAAAAGAAATCATTTGCTTATCCTACATCAACACACATCCTAAGCCATTCTTAGATGCATCACAGAAGACTATATACCCCTTTCCTAGCTCAGGTAGCACCAGCATAGGTGCACATGTTAACCTTTCCTTCAGCAACTAGAAAGACTGTTGACACTTGTCATTCCAGACAAAAGGAATCTCCTTCCTGGTCAACTTGGTCAGTGGTAAGGCTATTGAACTGAAGTTCTTAATGAACCTTCTGTAATAGCTGGCCAGTCCTAGGAAACTTCTTATCTCTGTCAGTGTCTTCGGTTGTTCCCATTGTAGAACAAATTCTACCTTCTTAGGATCAACACGAATACCTGAGGCAGATATTACGTGTCCAAGAAAAGAAACTTCTGGCAACCAGAACTCATGTTTTCTAAACTTAGCATATAACTTATGCTCCCTTAGCAAAGTCAAAGCTTGGCGAAGATGCTGCTCATGTTGTTGAGCATCTCTACTATATATCAGAATGTCATCTATAAAGACGACAACATACTGATCCAGAAAAGGTAGAACGATTCTATTCATGAGTTCCATAAATGCAGCTAGTGCATTAGTTAGTCCAAACGACATAACTGTGAATTCATAGTGACCATACCTTGTCCTAAAGGCAGACTTAGGTATGTCACCCTATTTGATATGCAACTGATGGTATCCCAACCTCAGATCTATCTTAGAAAAGATAGTTGCACCACGCAACTGGTCAAACAAGTCATCAATCCTTGGTAGAGGATACTTGTTCTTTATGGTGACTTTGTTTAACTATCTATAGTCAATGCATAACCACATCGACCCATCCTTTTTCTTAACAAAAAGGACTGGAGCACCCCAGGGTGAAGTGCTCGGTCAGATAAAGCCTTTATCAAGCAACTCTTGCAGTTGTTTCTTGAGCTCTACCATCTCAGCAGGCGCCATCCTATACGGGTTTGTGCTATTTGTTGCGTGTCCGGGATTAGATTTATTTCAAAATCAATTTCTCGGGGTGGCGGAACACCTGGAAGTTCTTTAGAAAATACATCTTCAAATTCCCTGACTACAGGAACTTCAAAAGGATGAGGGCTTTCCATTGTGGTATCAACCACATGGGCTAAGAATGCAAGGCATCCTTGTCTCACCAACTTCTCAGCTACCATAGCTGACACAAGACATGTTGGAAGAATCTTTCTATCTCCCTGAAAGATCCATGTGTCACCATCATATGTGAACACAACTTGCTTGGAAATACAATCCAAGACAACCTTATACTTCTCTAAGGTGTCCATTCCAAGGATTATATCAAAACCCTACATCTCAAGTGGTATAAGATCCACTTGAATGCGGTGATCAGAAAAAAAAAGATTGTAGGGAGAACACACTTCCTGCAAAACCTGTAGATCTCATCAAAGGTATCTCTAATATCAAGCTATCTATTCTATGACTAACAATCATATTGCAGTCATCAATCACTTCTTGAGTGATAAAAGAGTGTGTAGCAATGGGATCAACTAACACAGATACGAAGTAGGATAAAGACATATCAGAATAAAGCAGTTCCATCTGACCTGTCACAACCCGAGGGTTGACTACTGCTTCAGGCTGGTTCATAGCATAGAACCTAGCTGTCTGTTGACCCTATGCTCGATTGTTAGATGTTGAAGAACTAGCTTGGGACGCTAGTCCATGTCCTCTAGCACCACTGCCAGGCTGTTGCCTCTGCAAGCCCTGCTGACTCTGCCTTGGTTGCTGGGTCACACTCCTGACTTTCTCAGGACAGTCTCTCACCACATGGCCTTCTTTTCCACATTTATAACAGGTTATATTCCCCCTTGGTGGTCTGGGTGGTCCTGTTACTAACATTGAGGCTGAACTGTGAGTTCCCTTTGGTGGTAAACTATGGTTTCTACCCTTACTTGACGTCCATTGTGTCTGGGTATTGAACCTTGGTGGTGGTGTAGGCACAAAATACCTTGGTTTCTTGAAACCCTCATCACTCTGTCCTTGAAACTGTGGGTATTCCTTCTTACCCTTGGCCTGTCGCTTCTCAACTACAGACCTCTCTATACGTCTTACAGATTCCACAAAAGTTACAAACCTCTCCCGGTTCTCCAAAGCAGACACCAGAGTGGTTAATTCAACGTTCATCCCCTTCTCAAACCGCCGAATTCTCTCCTCATCATTAGATGCCATGTTTGGACAGAACCACAACAACTCCATGAACCTAGCTTCGTACTCGCTAATGTTCATAGGCCCTTGCTTAATCCTCTCAAACTGAGAGATCTTCTCATCTAGATATGTCTTGGGAAAGTATCTAGCGACAAATTCATGCCTGAATTCATCCCATCCAATCACAACTCCAGGTCTTTTTCCCTCCTCAATGGTCCACCAGTGGCCAACACTCCCTTTGAGGAGATATACAACATGTCTGACCCTCTCATCACCAGGAATCATGAGGATTCTGAAGGTTTTCTCCAACTCAGTCAACCATAGATCAACATCTACTGGATCGACTGTACCAGCATACTCTAAGGCTCCTACCCTCTTAAGCCTTTCAAAAGTTTTGTCGGCACCATGTCTTTCATCATGGGGTGGTGCTCTGGGTACAAGTACTGGCATTCTATCCGTCATGTGGGTCATAGCTGCCATAAACTGTCCGAACATTTCCTGGAAGGCTGGGCTCCCCATATCAGCTGGGTTGAACTGGGGTTGTTCAGGTATAGGTTCCTCCCTGTCCTGGCCTCTTGCACCATTTCCTGGTGCAGCAACACTGCTCTCAGCAGCATGTTCTTCGTGTGATCTAGACATCCTTAGTTGTTCTTCTCCTATAAGAGAAGAAGACACTATCAGATAAACTGGAAGACACTAGAACATACTCAACTACCTTAATCCTATATCTCTGTAGACTCAGCGAACCTAGAGCTCTGATACCACTAATTTGTGGCATACAACTCATAAAACCAATTTAACTAATGTGGAAGCGTATTATCAAAAACAGAATTACTGAAAATCACTAAAAATTAAAACCATTTATCAAGAGATCCATTCACAGGAAAACTCTTTCATTTAGAACCAAAGTAAACATTACATACTGGTTCATATATACATTACATGCATCATTGCACCTTAAGGCATACCTGCACAAAATCTCAGATCGAAGTATCAAAACACTAACTCCTAAGACTCGAGAGTACAGAGACAACTATCTACACAAAGACCAGACAACCAATGTCTCCACCTATTGGATCACTGTTGTCCCTGTGTCCGCTACTGCTTCTCTTCTCCTATAGAAGAGTTTCTGCCTTGTCAACTGCATCTACCTAAAAACATTAGATCCCACGGGGGTGAGACGATTATAAAAATTGCCCCAGCGGGAGATATAACTCTCCTCCAAAACATTGTCATTGTAGTTTAATAGTAATAAGTTGAACAGTGGGATAATATAAATCAATAACAAGTGAATCAACATTTATGCAGAATAGAGCAACATTCTTATGCAATATTACTGCTATAACTTGATTAAGCAGCATGTCTCATATTCAATATGAATGAAAGGAACATAAGTACATTTATGTATTAAGATCATGCTAAGCAGTATATCATCAATCAGTATTTCTCGTATTTCAATCTTATGCAAATATGCTACACGGATGATTATAATTTACAAACAAAATTAAGCTATGAGGAGATGAGGTATACTGCTCATACTCCAACTGACCATTTCTAGAATCGAAATCGGTACCGTAAATAGGTCAATGGAAGAGCCGGATTCCCATGACCTCCCACATCCTGGTCAACACAGGACTACAAACAAGACTATGTCGACTGCTCAAATAGATTTCTAGGGTATATTGGAACTTCACTATAGAGTTACAGTGTCAACTTCACTCTCATCGGTAATCGAGAGCATCAATGTTTATCTCCATCGACCCGACATAAATTAACATTGGGAGATTAATGATACATCCATCCCAACCATCGGTAGATTTATGATACATCTATCCTGACACATGAAGGATTGATAGGTTTAATGTGTACCTTCCCTCAATCTCTTCACCCGGACGTAAGGATATTTTCGCCCATTTACCCCCACATATTCCAAATATGTGAATTCTAGGAATTCCATAGAAAACCTATTTCACCATCACCAACTGTTGACGATGATGGATCTATGGTCAGAGCACTACATGAATAGATTTCACTTGATTAATTAAGTACATTTTCATTTTCTTTTAGCATCATGCAGGTTCTCAAACAAAACTTAGTATGACAATGCTATATAAAGAAACATGTACTATTTTCATCAATTGCTTAACAATCTAAAAAGGCATTGGGGACTCAGTCCCTTATCTAAAAGCTGGAAATTCTCATCCCTTCACAATGTCATCACCATCATCATATGGCCCAGGGTAATTAAACCCTTGATTCATCATTAAGCATTGTTACCACTTTTCCATGTAACCATCACCTTCAGGTTAGTTGACCAAGGAAAACATGATACTTGCTATTACAAGCATCACACATGGTACTTGATGCCCATTAACTCTCTTGATACCTCTTACCAGGCAGCAAGGTATATTATGGCACACGAGGTACAATCACAATAGTGAATTAAACATCATAGCTCATACTTGGCCATGATCATTATTTCAAGATACCTGCATTGTTAGCACAAATGATACAGTGGTATCAATTGTATATCAGAACCATGTTCAACAAATATGAATTCACTATTCATGGGTAACACCACTATTCCCTTACCAGGGTTAGGGTTTCCCGTTGCATGTCAAATGAGGATAATCATCTCATTACCACATCATAGTTATGGTTTATCACCATATTACCCAAGATTAGGATTCATTAGGCATTACCTAGTATTATCCTGGGTTTGGGCTTCACATCACATCAATCATCAGGGTTTCTCATGAAGCCATCCTTAGTTAGGGTTTCACATCAAAATCACCCTATAAAAGGATTTACATTCATTGTTCCACAATTAGGGTTTACTATTCATCCCAATTAGGGTTTCATAATCCATTACCCATAATTAGGGTTTGCTATTCATCCCAATTAGGGTTTCATAATCCATCACCCATAATTAGGGTTTACTATTCATCCCAATTAGGGTTTCATAATCCATCACCCATAATTAGGGTTTACTATTCATCCCAATTAGGGTTTCATAATCCATCACCCATAGTTAGGGTTTACTATTCATCCCAATTAGGGTTTCAGATTACATTACTCTGAATTAGGTCTATACACATCATCACCCTAAATTAGGACTTCATTCATACCTTGGATTAGGGTTTCAAGTATAAAATGCCCTGGATTGAGGTTAAGGTTCATCAACCTTGTCAATTAGGGTTTTAGATTCATGATTAGGGTTTCAAGTATAAAATGCCCTGGATTGGGGTTAAGGTTCATCAAACTTTGTCAATTAGGGTTTTGGATTCATGATTAGAGTTTCAAGTATAAAATGCCCTGGATTGGGGTTAAGGTTCATCAACCTTGTCAATTAGGGTTTTGGATTCATGATTAGGGTTTTATGATCTCTTTGCTTAAGGATCATACCCTAAAGAACCACATGAATTAAACTCATGTACCAAACCCATGCTATTATCCTCTCAACTTGATTAGGTCATATCAACTCTCCCATCAAGTTCATACAACTATGAGTGACATAGTGTACCAAGTCATTGCTCTTATAAGCAATTAGGGTTTCTTCCTTAATTGACACAAATCCTTAGGTACTATTAGGGTTTCAACCTTTGTACCTTTATTAACTAACCATCATTGGATAATTGGAACCATCATTGCCTTCAATATCCAAATGATTTAACCACTATAAACCTCCATGCGGTTTTGAAGTTTCAACACCAAACGGTTTTGAAACCGTTTGTCCCCAAATGGTTTCAAGACCGTTTGGTCTCAAACGGTCTCAAGACCGTTTGGGCCAAATCAGCCCCAAAACCGCAAGGGCTCATTGGGTCAACCATCAATTCCATTGATCTCCAATTGCATCATTGCATCGACTATTAGATATTCAATTGAAGGAATCATCAATCCAAACTATTAGATCTTCATCCATGAGTCAAGGATCAACCTCCAATCCACCAAATGGTTTTGAAACCATTTTGTCCCAAACTGTCTCAAGACCGTTTGCCCCAAAAAGTCTTGAACTTTAGGACCAATCAAGGATTTCTTCAATCACTCCAATTAGGATTTCTACTTGAAGGATCGTGCACACATTGGATCAATCAAACGAGTCCATTGGATCATCATCCAACCTATGATTAAGTTCAGACCCGAACGGTCAACTATACCGAATGGTCAACCATGCCATGCGGTTTGGATTCCAAACGGTCAACTATACCAAATGGTCAACCATGCCATGCGGTTTGGATTTCAACTTTATCAAACTGTTTGCAAAACCGTTTGGACAAAAAGTCCAAGACCGTTTGCTGTTGTTCTTTGATTAAGGTGTGTGCTTATAAATAGGTTATCATCTTCAACCTTTAAAATCATAGAACTACTGCCATTTTCCATGGCAACTTCATCAATTAAGCAAGGCTATTGTAATAATGACAATTAAATCAATTGCAAGTAGAAATCGAATTCAATGACAAAGATTAAGGGTTGAAGTTATATAACCCACCTTCAAATCTGATCCCAAGCTCCAAGTTTCATGGCTCCAATGGTGGTTGAAGCTCTAGCAACCTCCCAAGGTCATTTCTCAAGCTTTTGGAGTGAAAGGATCGACTAGGGTTGAAGATGGAGTGAAGAAATGAAGGAATCATGTATTGTTTTATGATTTTCACCATGAAATCAAGAAGAACGAAGGTCAAAGGCTTACCAACAGGTTGGGGACGTGCTCCCTGCTGTTCTTAGCTCTCTTGGTTTATTTTTCAAGCAAGGGGAAGAAAGGAATCGAAAAAGACCCTTAGGTGGTTTGGAAAAGGCTCTTTTATAAGAAAATTGATGAAAGAGAAAATGTTTTATTTAAAAATCAATTAATTCCAAAAATGGTACCACCTCTTCCTCCTTGTTTTGCTTGCATGCAAAGGCAACTCAAAGCCACCGAACTCCCTTCCATTATCCATGTATTAAGGGAAAAGAAATTAAGCACCTTAATCCATTATAATATTAATATATATTTTTGAATGGGAATTCTTTTCCTTATTATAAGGTGAGTGGAATTTCACCTGCTTAAGATATTTTCGATCCTTGAAAACTCAAGGACGTCCACACACATATCTGAATTCCACCATTTTAAGTTTGGTTGAAGGCCCTTTAATTATTTTATTTATTTCTACATTAATACCTCCATTATACTTAAATCTTGATTATTTTAATATCAATCTCTCTCCTTCAACTTAATTCAAATGAGGTACCCCTCTTATTTCATTTGCTCCACATGATGCCAAGAAATATTAGGGACCTTATAGAAATGGTAATTTACATATTGCACCCTAGGTTTTGGGTAAATTTCACATTACACCAAAACTAGGTTTTCATGCACAAACATTGCTTTATCAACTCTTTCTTGGAATTCAGGCTATCACAAGCCATACTTCTACATCATATTCATTCCCATGATGCTTCAATACATGAGTAACATATTATCATGCACAAATTGCAATTAAACCACTCAACTTGGTTAATTTGCACTTTAGTCCAAAATAGGCAAAATATTGATTCAACAATATTCAAAAAGGACTAAAAGTGTAATATAAATTCCTCTTGAGCCCTAAATACTTTCAAAAAGATAAGAGCATGCATATAATTACTCTCATTATGCAAAACACCTAGGGTTACTTCATAACCCAGGTCAGGGATGTTACAATATAGATCTTCTAAAGCTTTGTCATCCACCACCTTATATTCTTGTTCCTGAAATACTCAAGTAGCACATTAGATCCACAAGAATGAAATGTTTGTCATTTTCAAAACAAAGGGATTTTAATGATGTCCATTTAGCCAACAACTTTGCCTAATTCTTTTGTAGAGAATGATTTCCTATCTAGGTTTTTACCATGTACAAAGTAGGGATGCCATTCCAAATCAATAGTATGCCCTCTACATATAATATGAGGAATACAATAATGTTGCCACTAACCTTCTAGTAAATACAAGGTTCATCTTCATTTTGACTAAAGCCAAACTCTTTGATAGTTTTGTCAAATTGAGGATTCCAGCTCCTAGATGCTTGCTTCAATCCATAGATTGACGTTTGTAGCTTACACACATTATATGCATACTTTGGATTTATAAAACCATCGAGTTTTCTCATGTACACATCCTCAAGAAGATTCTCACCAAGGACTATGGTTTTAACATCCATTTTCCAAATCCCATAGTCACAATAAAATGAAATGGTAAGCAATATCATGATAGGCTTAACCATGGCAACTAGATAAAAGGTTTTGTCACAGATAACACCTTGAACTTGTCTAAAACCCTTTGCAATCAGTCAAACTTTATAGGTTTGTACATTACCATCCATGTCAGTCTTCTTCTTGAACACCCACTTGCACCCTATGGGTTTTGACCCTTCAGGTGGATCCACCAAGGTCCATACCTTGTTGTTGTATATAGATTCCATCTTAGATCTCACAGTCTCAAGCCATTTCTCAGACTCCGGCCCCTTAGCAACTTTTAAGTAGGTTGTTCGGTCATCATCAATGACCAACTCATCACCTTCTTGATTTACAAGATAACCAAATCTTTCAGGATTAAGCCACATCCTACTAGATCTGTGAGGTTCTTCTGTTACATGAGGAATTTGAGATTCCACAATAGTTTGTGACTCCCCATGTTCCTATTGTACCTCTATATGTTCAATGTTTTCGTATTGTTCTACTTTTATCCCACTAATTCCTTTGGAAATAAATTCCTTTTATAGGACTACATCATCCCTAATAACAAAATCTTTGTTGTTAAGGGAGTATAAAAGTAGTATCCTATGTTTCCCCTAGAATATAAAACAAAATAACATTTATCTGATTTGGGTCCAAGTGTTTTGGAAACTACTTTCTCACATAAGCTTCACATCCCCAACTCTTCATAAAAGATACATTGGGACACTTCCCATAATGTGTCTCATATGGAGTCTTTTGAACTAATTAGATGGTACATGATTTAGTGTAGACACTATGGTTTCCAGAGCATGTCCCTTGAAGAAAGTTTGAAGACTAGAAAAACTCATCATTGACTGCACCATATTTAGTAATGTATGGTTCCTTCTTTTTGATACACCATTATGCTATGGTGTTCTAGGTGGAGTCCATTATGATATTATACCATGGTCTTGTACAAGGTCCTCAAACTCTTAACCTAAATACTCCCCACCTCGATCAAAATGAAGTGCTTTTATACTTTTACCAAGTTGGTTCTATACTTCATTCATGAAATACTTAAGCTTTTCAAGGGTTTCTAAGTTATGTTTTATTAAGAATACATAGCCATACCTACTGAAGTCATTAGTAAAGATAATGAATTACTAGTAACCACCTCTAGCATTTGTTCTAAAAGGTCCACATACATTAGTATGTACGAGTCCTAATAGATCACCCGCTGTCTAACTCTTACCAGTGAAAAGTTCTTTAGTCAGCTTGCCCAACAAACAATATTCACATGTCTCTATTGATTCAAGGTCAAAAGAGTCTAGATATCCATCTTTATGGAGTCTATAAATGCGCTTCTCATTGATGTACCCTAGACGAGAATGCCAAAGGTACATTTTTTAGTTATCGAGTTTTAATCTTTTGATATTTATGTTATTTCATCTCTAAATCTGAAAAACCCCTGACCCAACTTTTGGGATAACCTTGTTTTCTTTGCTTGATTAAGTTCTTAAAACCTTAATCCAATCCCTTGAGATGTTTTGGAACATGTGTTGAGTTTACATTTTTAGTTTGGTCATGTTTGGATGATTTTTGAGCTTTGTAGGCTTACTTTGGGCCAAGTTGCAATTTGCCCATCATGGGGGTGATCTTGCCATTTGTCACATGTAGAGTGTGCCGTTAGTGCTTTAGCATAATGAGAGAGAGAATGATGCTATGGGATGCCTTGTTGAACCTTGGTTGTTGAGGTGGCATCATGTAGTGATGTTAGGGCTTTCTAGGGTTTTGACCTTGGTGATGTGTATCGATCTTGAGCTCATGTGGAGTGTGTTGCGACCGCAACACCACACTTGGAGGTGTGTTGTAACCACAACACTTGCCCTAGTTGATGCTTGTTTTTACCATGGATTCTTGTTTTTACCATGGAGGTCTCGATATGGTTTGGTCGAGATGGTTGGCCTTCTTATGATGTGTTTCGACCCTGTTGGTTTGGTGATCTTTTGTAGTGGTCAAAATAGGATGCCTTGATGTTCGTTTTGACCCCTAGGGTGGTGGTGACCCATGTGGTCTAAGTCCCACCTAGGTTTTATCACCATATGTTGGATGCATATGTTTAGTGGTTGCATGGCTGTTTTCTTGATGGAAAAGTGTCCCTTTGGTGCTCTCTTGTGTTGACACCTCACACCTACCTTACCTCCCTCCTCCCTTGAGTATTTAACCCCTTTCTTCTTCATGCAAGCATATTTTTTGGCCCTCTTTCTTCCTTTCTCTCTTGTGTTTGATGTTGGAGCTTTGAGGAGCAAAGAAGGGCTGATCTAGGTGCTTTGGTGGCCGAACGACCTTGCATGTGGTGCTTTGGAGCTTTATCATCCTCTTTGTGGTGATTATTGGTGGTTTCTCTTCTTGGTAAGTGGTTCTACCTTTTTGATCACATTTTTCCTTTGGAACCCTACCTCCATTCCTCAGTTTTCTTGGCCATAGACTATGGGTCAGCCATGGTGGTTATCTTGAGAGAAACTCCTCATCACAAGGGTCATAGACTATGCTTGACATGGTGATACTTGAGTGAGAAGAAGCGTTCTTCTCTTTCTCCTTTCTTCTTTTGATTCGACCTAGGGTTTCTTAACCTCTCTTCTTGAGATATCTTTTGACCATGGTGTTCTTTTCTTTTGAGGTGATCTTGTGGCCGAAGTGTTAATCTAAGTTGGAGTATCTTCTTCTCTCTTGGAGCATTTGATCTTGGAGCTTGCATTTCTACATAAGGCAGGTTATATAACTCTCTACCTTCTTCTATTATCTGCACCATATTTGTGCTTGCATGTTACTATTTTGATCTCTAAATTTGATGCTAACATGCTATATGAATTTTCATGAACTAAAGTTTAAGATTTTGTAGTATTCTCATGTAGGTTGCCCTGTTTCTTAAACCCTAACTCTATGTGCTTGTTTTCTATATGACGATAAGGTGATATTCTTGTATGCACCATGATCCTTAGTCTTATCACTGAGTTATAGTTCAACCTTTGTATTTACTTGATGTTTTGAGTTGGTCTTCCTGAGGTTGAAGCTTGGCCTTTTCTCACATAGTTGATTTCTTCATGGTCCATGTTGAAGTTTGGATTTGGGGTTTTGATGTTCATCTTGCATGGGGTTTTCTCTCTTTGGTTGTGCTTAGTGTCTTTGATGTTTACCACCTTTTTTGATCGTGTCTAATCTATATTTTAAAGATAGACATCTATTTTTGTCATGGTCTTGGCATATGGTTTTGTCATGGTTGAGACATATGCTGTAGTCATTGTCGAGAAAAATGCTTTGGTTTTGGTCGATACATATAGTTTTGTCATGGTCGAGACATATGCTTTGGTTTTGGTTGAGACATATGATTTTGTCATGGTCAAGACATATGCTTCTATCATGATCGAGACATATGCTTTGGTTTTGGTCATAACACATGTTTTGTCATGGTTGAGACACATGCTTTGATTTTGGTTGAGACATTTGCTTTTGTCATGGTCAAGACATGTGATTTGGTTTTGGTGGAGACAATCATCTTGATGGTGGTCGAGACACTTGCCTTGGTGGTGGTCAAAACATATGTTTGAGGGTTGGTCGATACACATATAAGGGTATATGGTCGCTACATGTGTGGGACATTGTAAAATTGTTACACATGTACATGAAATGTTAGTTGATACCTAATGTTGTTTAGATAGTTGATTAACCAAGTTAATTATGATGTTCTAATCCTAGTATCCTCCAAGAAGGTGGGAGGTGATGAGAATAGGACTTGGTGATTGAATAATTCTATGAAACCCTAATCAACTATGTGTTTGAAACCCTAACCCTAATCCTAGAGTATGCTATGCTTGTTGAGTTCATTGGATGAATGACATGCGATTACATTTTCTCTCTCCTACTTGGGTGATTCTAACCATGCAGGTGAATTGAATGCCATATCTTGTGTATGCTATGGTGGTGATCATATGACACAAGGTGATGGCTATGAGCCTTGATGAGAGATGTTGAGATCATATTGATGTGATTGGTCTAATGACATGGTGAAGGCTTAATGCCTATTGTGAGGGATTGATATCCCATAGTAATGTGACATTGGTGGTAGCCTTGCATGACTGTGTGACATTATGTGAAAGCCTTGTATGGCTATGTGGCAATGGTGATGGCCTTATGAATGGCAGTACTACAAGTATCATGTGATGATGTTACTAGTTCACACCTTATACATTTTATATCTTATGGAGTTGTATTATGCCCTTATCTTTGTAGAGAATGTTTAAGGTTTGTATGTTGTAACTTGATTGAAGCTAAAAGATACCCAATTGGCTTAACTAATCAAGTAAAACCCTAATCATATAGATTCCATATTCCATAGATCCATTCTAGTGTCAGAACTTGCTGGGTGGTGAACCGAGTTATTCCTATGGGAAACTCAGAGTGCATATTTTTGAATATGCTGGGGTGAAAGTCGAGTATCTCCTTGCATCTATAATTTCAGGTCGTGTGAGATAGCCATGAGTGAGCTGTTCTCCTATGTGATATGTGATGGGCAATAGTTTAAATGCATTTGATACCTCTTTTTATAATGACCATGTGTGAGCCTGTTCTTCTAGTGTTGTGACATGTACCAAGGTGGTCTAGATGTTTTTTTATGGATGGTCATGCATGAGCCAATCCTTCATCTTGACTATATGTCGCTATTTGTAGTTGATTGATATGTCTTTGTGGTGTTTCTCTTATAGACCAAGAGGTGTTGGAGAGGTTGTGTGTTCTGGCTCTTCCATAGACCTTGTATGGCACTGATTTCGACTTCATAGTGGTCAGTTGGATTCAAGTGGTACGCCTCAAAATTACATGTCGCTTAGTGTTAAATACACTTCACATTGGATGACCCTTTTCCTTATATTTGTACTAAATTTTGAATTATAATGTGGTAAGAGAAATCAACTATTATACATGTCCTTCATATTCCTTCTTGAATTGTAACTTGATCTACTACTGAAGTGGTGGCTTCTTAAATAACTTAACCTATGTTATCTGTTAATACATATCATTTACCTAAATCATCTCAACCTGATAATAATGTTGTTTATCTACTTTAATCTATATGTGATTTTAATAGATGTTGGTGGAGAGTTATATCTCTCACTGGTATGTTTGGTCTCACCCCGTGGGTTTCCACATCTTTTAGGTGGTCCAGCACGAAGAGGCAGAGATCATGATGTTGAGGCTGAGCAACAAGAGGAGCAATAGCTGTGTTAAGGTTGGATAAACTACTTGTGTTTTTTAGTAGAGTCCTATGTGTCGTCCCTGTACTCTCAGGTTTTTGGGAAGGTTTTCTGGTTTGTATATCAAGACAATGTTTTGGCTATATGCCTTTGTTGTATATATATGGTATGTGTGTATATGAATAGAATATTAGATGTAACAGGTTGTGGCCTTTGAGCCAATGAATGATGTGATGTAATAATCTTTTGGCATGATATATATATATGATGCATGAGGTTTGTGGACCTGTATGAGATATGTTTCCACTTGAGGTGGATGTGTGATATTAGTTTTAATTTACCTGACTTTATGATAATTTGGTTGTTAGTGATGATTCCACGCTTTGATTTGAGCATCTCACTTTTGCGTGACAAGGGTGTCACATGGGTTGGTATCAAAGCTCTAGGTTCACTGAGTGTACATGTACATAGGACTAGGGCTTGTGTTTGTTCTAGTGTCCTCCAGTCCATCTAATAGTAACTTCTACTTATGTAAAAGAAGAGAAGAAAAGATGGTGGGAGAACACGATGAACATGCTGCTGAGAGTAGTGTTGCTACACCAGGTGGTGGTGCGAGGAGGAAGGAGAGAGTTGATGTTGTACCTAAGACAACCTAGTTTGACCCTACTATATAGCCAATCCTAAGCTTTCAATCCATATATGGATAGTTCATGGCTACAATGACACATATGGTGGACAAAATTCTCATTCCCCAATCGAGAGAAGCAGTCCCCAATGTGGAATCATCGAGTTTGGGTACACCTTTGAATGGTTGAGACACGTAGGGTATGGAGTATACAAGTACAATAGACCTAACTTATGCATATCTATATTGACCAAGTTGGTGAAGGCCTTCAAGATCCTCAATATTCCTGAGGAGGACAAAGTGAAGCATGATGTGTATCTATTGAAGGGGAGTATTGGCCACTGGAGGGCCATAGAGGAGGAGAAAAGCCTGGTATCATGACCAATTGGGAAGAGTTCTGATGGGAGTTTATGAGTCAGTACTTTCTAAAGACCTATCTTGACCAGAAGATCAACCAATTTGAGAAGATCCAACATGGATCTATGTCATTTAATGAGTATGAAGCTAAGTTCATGGAGCTTCTAAGGTTTTGTGACTAGATGTCAATGAAAGACAAGGAGAGGATCATATGGTTTGAGAAATGTCAGAGTACAAAGTTGAGGACTCTCGTGTCATCCTTGCAGAACATAGAGAAGTTTTCCACATTTGTGGAGTCATTCAGAAGGGTGGAACGATCAACATTGGAGAAGCATGAGACGAAGGCCAAGAAGGGCATGCTCAGTACCAGGGACAGTCATCAAGATGCTTAAGAAGTTGAGGTTTTCAACACCACCATCACAATAGAGATCAGAAAATTAGTCACAATGGTCACCAAGCAAAGGCAGAGGCCGTAGCTTCCCGCCCGTAGGAGCCCATAGTGCTACATCAATTTCCATGACAGGGCCATCTAGGCCATGGTATGAGAGTAGGACTTGCTACAAGCATGGGAAAGTAGAGAATAAGAATTCATATTACCCTATGAAGGATGAAGAAGTGACCCAGCAACCGAGACAGAACCAAAAAGGGTCGCAACAGTGAAAACAGTTCAATGGTAGTGGTAGAGGCAGAGGACATGTACACACATCGTAGGCCAATTCTTCTGGACAAGCGAGCATAGGAAGGGGACAACAATAGGTAACAACTCGATTCTACGTGACGAGTCAGCCAGAGGGAGTGGTCAACCCACGAGTTGTGACATGCTAGATGGAGTTATTTCATTTTGATTTGTCTTCTTCTTACTTTATATCTATTTTGATTGACCCAGGTGCTACACAGTCTTTTATCACTAGAGAAGTGATTGCTAGTTGTTCCTTGCCTGTTAGTCATAGATGTGATAGTCTTCATTTAGAAACCCCATTGGTTGGTTCTACAGAGTTGCAGGAGGTGTGTCCTTCCCATGTCCTTTCTTTTTCAGAATGTATGTGGGCTCTGATCTCCAAACTACGATATAAACACGATTCAAACTTAGCGGAAGCGATTCGATTAACAGCGGAAGACAAGAATCACGGAAAATTAAAACTTTTCGAAACAAGAGCTTGAATCCATAAAAGCTTCTTTCCTAACAAGAGATAAACTGTTTACATCTCATGATAATTACTTCTCGAGTAATTATATACATCAAGATACAAAATCTCAAGAACTCATAACAAAAGACTCCAAGACCTGAGAGTACAGAGGACACATAGGACTGACTCTAACTACACCACATGGCAGGCTAAATCTCCACCTGAGATTTACTGCTGCTCCTGGTGCTGCTGCTGCTACTGCTGGGACTGGTCACCTATAGACCGGTTCCTCCGTCTCCGACGTCCACCTAAAAAGTTGAAGCCTACAGGGTGAGACAATATTACATAATTGTCCCAGCGAGAGTTATAACTCTCCGCCAGAAGCTTTATTATAACATCAAAGAATATCTTAAGTAGTAAAGCTTTCAAAGTATTCAATAGTAGTTGCAACTATAAACAAGAGCTAAACATTTATGAGACATGAAGAAATAAGCACTATTACAGTGTATCATCAATCAACAATCTCGTAGTTATCTCTAACATGTATACTACGCGGTTGATTATGTTTTATAAACAATATTATGCCCTGTGGAGATGAGGCATACCACTCATACTCCAACTGATTGCTAAGAAGTCACATCAGTATCATACATAGGTCATTAAGAGAGCCGGATTCTTATGACCTTCACCTTACTCAGTCAGTAAGAGGATTACTTGTAGGACATCTTGTGTCTCTACTATTATAGCTCACCAGGGTAAACTGGTCCTTCGCTATTCTAGAGTTACAGTGGCGTTCTGTACTCTCTTCGTCATCAGGAGATTTCATGTTTATCTCCACTGATACATATATTTATGTTTTCTTCGTCATCAGGAGGTTTCATGTTTACCTACTACTGATACGGTATGGGATTGTAGTGAAGGATTGACGGATTACATATCTACATCAATTTCATACACTAGGATGTAAGGTTCTACACATCCATATACCCCACATACTCACTAGTATGTGATCCAGGAGTTCCCTTAGGAAAACCTATTTCGCCATCATTTGATCTCTGACAATGATGGGTCTATGATCAGGGCTCTACATTATACTTGATTAGTTAGGTACATTCAGTATTCATTTAACATCACACTTTGTTCTCCAAACAATAATAATAGCATAACAACTATAAAAGGAGAATACTAAATGTAACAAGCCTAACTCACATCAATCATCATTTCTCATTATACTCATCACAAGTCATCTCTAAAGCATGACTTTGATGGTATTCATGGCTCTCACATCCCATTATTATCATAGAATGCCACTGACAAGGCATCAAGATACTTTATTTATTCATAAAGCTATCAATATGTCTTTAATGAATATAGTATCATCATCCATACCTGGATATGATCACCCCCATATCAGAACCTGCATGGTTAATTCAACTTAATAAAGGTAATTCAAAACAATGATTATACTTTCCACTCTTGTCATAAGAGCTAAGTTCTTTGATTCTTATCAACTAGAGTTTAATGCTCATATAACATGTCATCACCTCTGAATTAGGGTTTACTATTCACATCACATGTCATTACCCTTGAATTAGGGTTTACTATTCACATTACATGTCATTACCCTTGAATTAGGGTTTACTATTCACATCACATGGTGAATTGAATTCATAACATCATCATGTATGAGGAACATCATCATTGATGCTCTCAGATTAGCTTAAGATTCATCATATATCATAATTAGGGTTTTCATGATCTCTCATAGGTGGATCATACCCTAATCATGTACATTCATGTGTATTGAAGGTTCTTTACTTGAGTTTCCACTCTAAAAGGGTACTTTCTCTCTCTTAAGGTACTTTCTCTCTCTTAAGATGCTTTCTCTCTCCTCACACTAGTAGATGGTGATAACACCTCTCTAGATCAGGTTGGGTTAAGTCCTCATGGTCTAACATAAGCCAAAACATCATTACCATGTGATTATGGTTTTATTAGAAACAGGTATTACTCAATTAAACCCCTCAAGGGTATTTTGGTAATTTACCTCATGATCACCATCATGGGTCAATTCATTAATCACTTAGTCCCTTAATGTTCTAAGATACCATTAAGATTTAGATTAGATCACCATTGAACCAATCACCACTTCAAGTGACTATGTATAAATAACATTGAAAACCTCCAAACGGTTTCAACCTTCAACCACCAAACGGTTTGAAACCATTTGGGTGCGTTGACCGTTTGCTAGGTTTGACTCCAAGACCGCATGACCTCAAGGTCGTTTGCCCAAACCGTTTGGGTGCGTTGACCGTTTGCTAGGTTTGACTCCAAGACCGCATGACCTCAAGGTCGTTTGCCCAAACCGTTTGGGTGCGTTGACCGTTTGGAAAGGTTGACTTTCCAAACCGTTTGAGCTTATGCGATTTGAAACCGTTTGATCAACTTGTCTTGAGATCGATTGGTCCAAACGACCTTGAGATCGTTTGAGCCCAAACGGTCTTGAGACCGTTTGGTCCAAATGGGCTCAAACCGTTTGGACCTCCAACATGGTTCAAAAGTTACAAATGTTTATGATTAAGTACGTTGAAGCCCTCAATTGGCCAAAGCCATGTTAACCACTTATAAATTGAGTCAATTAGGATGAGCCTCAATCAATTGGACACCAAATTAACCCTCAATTGAAAGCCAATTAGGGTTAAGTCCATCTCAATTAGGGTTTCAAATCGGATGGTCATCCATATTCAACAACGTGAATCAATTCAAGTTTGAACCTATCAATTGACCTCCAATTGGGCCCAAACTTGGCCCAAACGGTCTTGAGATCGTTTGGATGACCTCCAAACGGTCTTGAGACCGTTTGCCCAAGAAATCATAAAAATCTAAGTTGATTTGATAGGGGTTGAACCTTAATTAAGTCACAAATCAGAAATTTGATTATTTCAATAACCCATTGTAATTGGGCTCTCAATTGATCAATTTATCTTAACCCTAGACCTCCAAACGGTCTTGGGTTGACACCAAACGGTCTTGAGACCGTTTGGATGAGTTCCAAACGGTCTTGAGACCGTTTGCCCATCCAATCTTTGGACTCTAGTGAAAATTCATCAAGGTTGGATCTATTGAGTTGATCATCACATCAATACTTAATTGCAATATGATTTGGTACCTTTGGACCTTCAATTGGTCAACTATACTTGACCCCAGACCTCCAAACGGTCTTGGGTTTGGGTGATTCCCAAACGGTCTTGAAACCGTTTGGGCTAATCAACCCAAAATCTCAACTTAACTCATTGGAGATTCAGCACTAATTTCAATTAGGGTTTGCCCTATTAATCATCCTTCAACTCATGACTCGTTTGGAATTAATCCCTCAAATTTGGTGGGTAGTTAATTAACATCATTATGAACAGTAATCCCAAACGGTAAACGTTTGGTCAACCATCTTAAATGGTCTTGAGACCGTTTGCCCAAAAAGGGAAAATTAAACAGATTGAAAATCAGAACTTAATTCAATTGGTTTTGCTAATTGATTTGCTTATATCTCACGATTCTTTTGGAGTTAACCTCTCAAATTTTGTGAGTGATTAACCTACATAATTATGAACAAGATTCCCATACGGTCTTCACTTGGTCAACGGGACCAAATGGTCTTGAAGACCGTTTTCCCTCACACGACCCTGAAACCGTTTGCCCACCAAACGGTTTGAAACCGTTTGAACAATTGGTGGAGGTCGTTTGATAAAGTGGAAATCCATGGATAAGCATAGGAATTAACGTCCTTATCTTCTACCTTGAGAACAGTAGCAGTTCTTCACGATTTTGCTTGCAAGGATGCAAGGGAAGATAAGGAAGAAGAAGAACTAGCAACTATATGCATAGAAAAGATGTATAATCAAAGCATAAAGTTTAGAGTTATAAAACCCGCCTAAAGGTTGTTCCTTGAGCTCCAAGCTTCCAAGCTCCAAGATTTAATGGCGTCTTTGAGCTCCAAAGGTCGGCCAAGGTGAATTCTCCAAGGAAAAGTTGGAAAGGAATGGCTAGAAAGATAGAGCTAGGTGAGCTAGCCATGAATTCAACCTTGAAAACAAGTTTCCTCCATGAATTCAAGCAAAAGGGATGATCCAAACTTACCTAGGACCCTTGGTCGTCCTTCTCTGCTCCAGAGCCTAGCCTTGGTCGGTTTTGATCAAGGGGAAAAGAAATGAAAGGGAGAGGGTCGTTCCCTTGCTAAGTGGAAAAGTTGTATATATACTTAGGTGAATTTTCAACATAAGGACATATGTTTTCCTCATTTATCATCTAAGTCCTTCCTTTCTTCTTTGCACGTCCCCACATCTTATTTATAAGGACAAACTTCTTCTAAGATAAAGAATTGAAGGCAAAGAGGATCAACCCATCACTAAAGCATACACATAAAAGGGCTATTATACATACACCTTGTTTATTCAATCACAAAGGTGTTCTTTGTTATATGATTATTCAAATGAAGTGCCCTCTTCATCATTTCTACTCTAAATGATGACAAAAGTTATAAAAGATATTTTAGATGATGTATTTTACAAGTTGCACCCCTCAAATTGGGTAAATTGCACTTTTCCCCAATTTAGGGTTTTCAAGCACCGGGATTACTTCCACAGCTGCACCTTGGTGCCCAAGCTTGGGAAATCCCTCAAACCTTACCATCATCATTCTCATGATGTCTCAACATCAGAGGAACATCTCAACATGCGCAAATTGCAAGTTAACCCTTCTAACTGGGTAATTTGCACATAGGTCCCTGTATTACAAAACAATGCTACAACCTTATATAAAAAGGAGCAAAAACTGAAACATATGCTTCTGAGAAACTTAATTACATGCCCAAAGTTAATCACAAGGATTTAATTTACACCTAGGGTTAACTCATAACCCAGGTCAGGGATGTTACAAATTATCCACCCCTTTCAAGGATTTTGTCCCCGAAATCGATAAGACATATTTAAGAGAAAAGGGTAGGATACTTCCTTCTCATCTCATCCTCTAATTCCCAAGTGGCTTCTTCAACACCACGGTGGTTCCAGAGGACTTTCACAAGACTTATATCTTTCTTCTTTAACTTTTTAATCCTGTTATCAAGGATTGACACCGGTCCCTCCTCATAGGATATATCATTATTCAATTCTACCTCTATTGGTTGTAGAATTGACTCGGTGTCTGGGTGACATTTCTTTAGCATAGAAATGTGAAACACAGGGTGTAACTTCTGTAACTCTGGTGGCAGCTCTAGTCTATATGCTACCTTTCCAATCCGTTCAATGATTGGATAAGGCCCCATAAATCTAGGAGCTAACTTCCCTTTCCTTCCAAAACGAAGGACTCCTTTCCAAGGCGAGACTTTGAGATATACTCTGTCTCCAACCTGGAACTCTAAGGGTCTACGACGCTTGTCAGCAAAAGATTTCTGCCTATCCTGTGCAGTCTTAATCTGTTGTTGTATTATCTTAATCTTTTTTGTAGTCTGCTGCACAAGATCAGGACCTAACAACTGACGCTCACCAGTCTCGAACCAACACAGAGGTGATCTACAATGTCTACCATACAAGGCTTCATAAGGTGCCATATCAATACTATGCTGATAGCTATTGTTATAGGCAAATTCTATCAAGCTTAGGTGTAGATCCCAACTCCCGGTAAACTGGAGAACACATGCTCTCAACAAGTCTTCTAAGGTCTGTATGGTCCTTTCTGACTGTCCATCAGTCTGTGGATGAAAGGCCGTACTAAACCTTAGCTTGGTGCCTATGGCTCTATGTAACTATTCCCAAAAACTGCTTGTAAACTGAGGACCTCTGTCAGAAACTATTGTGACAGGAACTCCGTGCAAACGCACTATCTCTTGCACATACAACTGTGATAACCTTTCAGCAGAATAGGTTGTTTTGATAGGTAAGAAATGCGCTGTCTTAGTCAACCTATCTACAATTACCCAAATGGAGTCATGTCCCTTGTTTGTCCTGGGTAGGCCAACAACGAAGTCCATGGTCACATGGTCCCACTTCCACTGTGGTATGGGTAAAGGTTGCATTGTTCCTACAGGTTTCTGGTGTTCAGCTTTAACTTGCTGACACACAGGACATCTCAGAACAAATTCTGCAACATCCTTCTTCATTCCAGGCCACCAATACAGATCTTTCAAATTTCGATACATCTTGGTGCTTCCTGGATGCATAACATACATGGAAGAATGAGCTTCTTCTAGGACTAACTTCCTCAAGTCATCCACATACGGCACTATCATCCTTCCATTATAACAGACTACTTGGTCATCTGAGTCATGGAAACCATCTCGCTTCTCATTTCCATACTCAGATCTAATCTGCTGAACTGCATCATCAACATGTTGTGCCTCCTTAATCTGCTCTCTTAGGGTAGGTTTAATATGCATCTCAGCCATCAACCCGGCTACCAATGACACCTTCAATTGTACATTGTCTTGCCTTAAAGAGATAAGCATATCTCTCTTAGAGTATACTAAAGAGTTTAGTTGTGTTCAATTCATGGTTGATGTTGCTGATTTCCTACTCAAGGCATCTGCAACAACATTGGCCTTCCCTGGATGGTAATCAATTGCACAATCATAGTCCTTGATTAACTCCATCCAGTGACGTTGCCTCATGTTGAGTTCATGCTGAGAGAAGATATACTTAAGGTTCTTATGATCAGTGAAAATCGGAAACGTCTCTCCATAAAGATAATGTCTCCAGATCTTCAAGGCATGAACCACGGCAGCTAACTCTAGATCGTGTGTTGAATAATTCTCTTCGTGTTTCTTAAGCTGTCGGGAAGCAAAAGAAATCACTTGTTTATCCTGCATCAACACACATCCAAGTCCATTCTTAGAGGCATCACAGAAGACTACATATCCTTTTCCTTGCTCAGGTAGCACAAGCACAGGTGCACTTGTCAACCTCTCCTTCAACAACTGGAAAGACTGTTGACACTTATCACTCCAAGAAAAAGGAGCATCTTTCCGGGTTAACTTGGTCAACGGTAAGGCTATAGAGCTAAATTTTTTAATAAACCTTCGATAGTAACCAGCTAACCCCAAGAAGCTTCGAATCTCCATCGGTGTCTTCAGTTGTTCCCATTGTAGAACAAATTCTACCTTTGTAGGGTCAACACGAATTCCCGAGGCAGATATCACATGTCCAAGAAAAGATACCTCCGACAGCCAGAACTCACATTTGCTAAACTTAGCATACAACTTATGTTCTCTTAGCAAGGTCAAAGCTTGGCGAAGATGCTGCTCATGCTGCTGAGCATCCCTACTATAGATCAGAATGTCATCTATGAAGACGACAACACACTAATCAAGGAAGGGTCGAAAAATTCTATTCATGAGTTCCATAAATGCAGCAGGTGCATTGGTTAGTCCAAACGACATAACCGTGAACTCATAGTGACCATATCTTGTCCTAAAAGCTGACTTGGATATGTCACTATCCTTAATACGAAGTTGATGATATCCAGATCTCAAATCTATCTTTGAGAAGACTGTTGCACCACGCAACTGGTCAAAAAGATCATCAATCCTCGGCAAAGGATACTTGTTCTTTATTGTTACTTTATTAAGTTGTCTGTAGTCAATGCACAACCGCATTGACCCATCTTTCTTTCTAACAAACAAAACCGGAGCACCCCATGGTGAAGTGCTTGGCCGGATAAAGCCCTTCTCAAGTAACTCTTGAAGCCGTTTCTTGAGTTCTGCCATCTCGGCAGGCGCCATCCTATACGGAGTCTGGGCTATGGGTTTCGTATCTGGGATCAGATTGATTTCAAAATCAATCTCCCGAGGTGGTGGTATACCAGGAAGTTCTTCAGGAAACACATCCTCGAATTCCCTGACTATGGGAACTTCAGCAGGATTGGGACCTTCCTTGGTAACATCTACCACATGGGCCAAGAATGCATAACATCCTTGTCTCAACAGCTTATCAACAACCATAGTTGATACAAGACAGGTGGGCAGAATCTTTCTTTCACCTTGAAAGATCCATGTGTCGCCTTCATCAGCAAACACAGCCAACTTGGATTCACAATCCAAGACAACTTTATACCTTTCTAAGGTATCCATCCCGAGGATTATATCAAATCCTTGCATATCAAGTGGTATAAGGTCCACTTGAATGCGATGATCAGAAAAGAAGAGGATGCAGGGAGAACATACTTCCTGCAAAATGGCAGACCCACTCAACGGAGTCTCCAACAACAAACTATCTGCCCTATGACTAACTGTCATATTGCAGTTACGAATCACTCTCCGAGTGATAAAAGAGTGCGTAGCACCCGGGTCAATCAGAACACATACAACACAGGATGTAGACATATCATAATATAAAAGTTTCATCTGACCTACCACTACCCGTGGATTGACCACTGCTTCAGGTGGGTTCATAGCATAGAACCTCACTGTTGCCTGGTGTTGAGGTGGTGCTGATGATCCAGCTTGAGACGCTTGTCCACGTCCACGAGATGCTCCTTGATGTTTTCTATTCTGAGGTCCTTGTTGATTCTGTCTCGGAGGCTGTGTCACACTGACAGGCCTAGAACGACAATCCTTCATCAAGTGTCCCACCTTACCACAGTTGTAGCAACTCCTCTCCTGTTGTTGTGGTCTGGGTGGTCCAGTTACTGACATTGATGCAGAACTGTGCGTCCCTTGGGGCGGTTGACTCCGTCCTCTACCTCTTCTTGGTGTCCATTGAGTTTGAAAACTTGACCTGGGTGGTGGAGGGTTAGGTGCAGAGAATCTAGGTTTCTTGGGATCCCTAGATGAAGAACCCTAGAATTGTGGATATCTTTTCTGAGTTTGTCTCTTCTCAACCACAGATCTCTCTATCCTTCGGACTGACTCAACAAAGGTAGAGAATCTCTCTCGGTTTTCTAAAGCAGACACAGGGGTTGATATATCAGCATTCAAACCCTTTTCAAATCTTCTGATTCTTTCCTCCTCTGTGGCAGCCATGTGCGGACAGAACCGCAGCAACTCCATGAACTTAGCTTCATACTCGCTAATGTTCATCATACCCTGCCTTAGTCTCTCAAACTGAGAGATCTTCTCATCTAGGAAGGTCTTTGGAAAATATCTATTGATAAATTCCCGACGAAACTCTTCCCATGAGAACTCGATTCCAGGTCTCTTCTGCTCTTCCATGTTCCACCAGTGACCAGCACTGCCTTTGAGAAGATAGACAGCATGTCTAAACTTCTCAGCTTCCGAGATAATAAGAATCTTGAAAGCCTTCTCCAACTCTGTCAGCCATAAATCAGCATCTGCGGGGTCGGCAGTCCCAAAGTACTCGATAGCTCTGACACGATGAAGTCGTTCGAACGTCTTACCGATACCTTGTGTTTCAGGTTGGACAGGCGCCCTAGGTGTAGGCATGGGCATCCTGTCAGTTATGTGTGTCATGGCAGTCATGAACTGCCCGAACATTGTCTGTACAGCTGGGTTACCCATGTCGGCTGGGTCAAACTGGGGTGGCTCTCTTGGTGACTCTGGTGCAGGCTGTTCTATTCTTGGAACCCTTGCACCACCTTGAGGTGCACTAGCACTACTCTCTGCCATGTGCTCATCATGAGGCTCAGCCATCCTTATGTATCTTCTTCTCCTGAGGAGCAGAAGATTCTATTAGATAAGGAAGGAGTACTAAAGATAGACTCGACATCCTAAGTCCTATGCCTCTGTAGACTCAACTGACCTAGAGCTCTGATACCACTAATTGTGGGCTCTGATCTCCAAACTACGATATAAACACGATTAAAACTTAGCGGAAGCGATTCGATTAACAGTGGAAGACAAAAATCACGGAAAATTAAAACTTTTCGAAACAAGAGCTTGAATCCATAAAAGCTTCTTTCCTAACAAGAGATAAACTGTTTACATCTCATGATAATTACTTCTCGAGTAATTATATACATCAAGATACAAAATCTCAAGAACTCATAACAAAAGACTCCAAGACCTGAGAGTACAGAGGACACATAGTACTGACTTTAACTACACCACATGGCAGGCTAAATCTCCACCTGAGATTTACTGCTGCTCCTGGTGCTGCTGCTGCTACTGCTGGGACTGGTCACCTATAGATCGGTTCCTCCGTCTCCGATGTCCACCTAAAAAGTTGAAGTCTACGGGGTGAGACAATATTACATAATTGTCCCAGCGAGAGTTATAACTCTCTGCCAGAAGCTTTATTATAACATCAAAGAATATCTTAAGTAGTAAAGCTTTCAAAGTATTCAATAGTAGTTGCAACTATAAACAAGAGCTAAACATTTATGAGACATGAAGAAATAAGCACTATTACAGTGTATCATCAATCAACAATCTCGTAGTTATCTCTAACATGTATACTACATGGTTGATTATGTTTTACAAACAATATTATGCCCTGTAGAGATGAGGCATACCACTCATACTCCAACTGATTGCTAAGAAGTCACATCAGTATCATACATAGGTCATTAAGAGAGCCGGATTCTTATGACCTTCACCTTCCTCAGTTAGTAAGAGGATTACTTGTAGGACATCTTGTGTCTCTACTATTATAGCTCACCAGGGTAAACTGGTCCTTCGCTATTCTAGAGTTACAGTGGCATTCTGTACTCTCTTCGTCATCAAGAGATTTCATGTTTATCTCCACTGATACGGATATTTATGTTTTCTTCGTCATCAGGAGGTTTCATGTTTACCTACTACTGATACGGTATGGGATTGTAGTGAAGGATTGACGGATTACATATCTACATCAATTTCATACACTAGGATGTAAGGTTCTACAAATCCATATACCCCACATACTCACTAGTATGTGATCCAGGAGTTCCCTTAGGAAAACCTGTTTCGCCATCATTTGATCTCTGACAATGATGGGTCTATGATCAAGGCTCTACATTATACTTGATTAGTTAGGTACATTCAATATTCATTTAACATCACACTTTGTTCTCCAAACAATAACAATAGCATAACAACTATAAAAGGAGAATACTAAATTTAACAAGCCTAACTCACATCAATCATCATTTCTCATTATACTCATCACAAGTCATCTCTAAAGCATGACTTTGATGGTATTCATGGCTCTCACAGCCCATTATTATCATAGAATGCCACTGACAAGGCATCAAGATACTTTATTTATTCATAAAGCTATCAATATGCCTTTTATGAATATAGTATCATCATCCATACCTGGATATGATCACCCCCATATCAGAACCTGCATGGTTAATTCAACTTAATAAAGGTAATTCAAAACAATGATTATACTTTCCACTCTTGTCATAAGAGCTAAGTTCTTTGATTCTTATCAACTAGAGTTTAATACTCATATAACATGTCATCACCTCTGAATTAGGGTTTACTATTCACATCACATGTCATTACCCTTGAATTAGGGTTTACTATTCACATTACATGTCATTACCCTTGAATTAGGGTTTACTATTCACATCACATGGTGAATTGAATTCATAACATCATCATGTATGAGGAACATCATCATTGATGCTCTCAGATTAGCTTAAGATTCATCATATATCATAATTAGGGTTTTCATGATCTCTCATAGGTGGATCATACCCTAATCATGTACATTCATGTGTATTGAAGGTTCTTTACTTGAGTTTCCACTCTAAAAGGGTACTTTCTCTCTCTTAAGGTACTTTCTCTCTCTTAAGATGCTTTCTCTCTCCTCACACTAGTAGATGGTGATAACACCTCTCTAGATCAGGTTGGGTTAAGTCCTCATGGGCTAACATAAGCCAAAACATCATTACCATGTGATTATGGTTTTATTAGAAACAAGTATTACTCAATTAAACCCCTCAAGGGTATTTTGGTAATTTACCTCATGATCACCATCATGGGTCAATTCATTAATCACTTAGTCCCTTAATGTTCTAAGCTACCATTAAGATTTAGATTAGATCACCATTGAACCAATCACCACTTCAAGTGATTATGTATAAATAACATTGAAAACCTCCAAACGGTTTCAACCTTCAACCACCAAACGGTTTGAAACCGTTTGGGTGCGTTGACCGTTTGCTAGGTTTGACTCCAAGACCGCATGACCTCAAGGTCGTTTTCCCAAACCGTTTGGGTGCGTTGACCGTTTGCTAGGTTTGAATCCAAGACCGCATGACCTCAAGGTCGTTTGCCCAAACCGTTTGGGTGCGTTGACCGTTTGGAAAGGTTGACTTTCCAAACCGTTTGAGCTTATGCGGTTTGAAACCGTTTGATCAAATTGTCTTGAGATCGATTGGTCCAAACGACCTTGAGATCGTTTGAGCCCAAACGGTCTTGAGACCGTTTGGACCTCCAACATGGTTCAAAAGTTACAAATGTTTATGATTAAGTATGTTGAAGCCCTCAATTGGCCAAAGCCATGTTAACCACTTATAAATTGAGTCAATTAGGATGAGCCTCAATCAATTGGACACCAAATTAACCCTCAATTGAAAGCCAATTAGGGTTAAGTCCATCTCAATTAGGGTTTCAAATCGGATGGTCATCAATATTCAACAATGTGAATCAATTCAAGGTTGAACCTATCAATTGACCTCCAATTGGGCCCAAACTTGGCCCAAACGGTCTTGAGATCATTTGGATGACCTCCAAACGGTCTTGAGACCGTTTGCCCAAGAAATCATAAAAATCTAAGCTGACTTGATAGGGGTTGAACCTTAATTAAGTCACAAATCAGAAATTTGATTATTTCAATAACCCATTGTAATTGGGCTCTCAATTGATCAATTTATCTTAACCCTAGACCTCCAAACGGTCTTGGGTTGAAACCAAACGGTCTTGAGACCGTTTGGATGAGTTCAAAACGGTCTTGAGACCGTTTGCCCATCCAATCTTTGGACTCTAGTGAAAATTCATCAAGGTTGGATCTATTGAGTTGATCATCACATCAATACTTAATTGCAATATGATTTGGTACCTTTGGACCTTCTATTGGTAAAATATACTTGACCCCAGACCTCCAAACGGTCTTGGGGGGACCCCAAAACGGTCTTGAGACCGTTTGGGGGATTCCCAAATGGTCTTGAAACCGTTTGGGCTAATCAACCCAAAATCTCAACTTAACTCATTGGAGATTCAGCACTAATTTCAATTAGGGTTTGCCCTATTAATCATCCTTCAACTCATGACTCGTTTGGAATTAATCCCTCAAATTTGGTGGGTCGTTAATTAACATCATTATGAACAGTAATCCCAAACGGTCAACGTTTGGTCAACCATCTTAAATGGTCTTGAGACCGTTTTCCCAAAAAGGACAAATTAAACAGATTGAAAATCAGAACTTAATTCAATTGGTTTTGCTAATTGATTTGCTTATATCTCACGATTCCAATGGAGTTAACCTCTCAAATGTTGTGAGTGATTAACCTACATAATTATGAACATGATTCCCATACGGTATTTGCTTGGTCAATGGGACCAAACGGTCTTGAAGACTGTTTGCCCTCACACGACCCTGAAACCGTTTGCCCACCAAACGGTTTGAAACCGTTTGAACAATTGGTGGAGGTCGTTTGATAAAGTGGAAATCCGTGGATAAGCATAGGAATTAACGCCCTTATCTTTTACATTGAGAACAGTAGCAGTTCTTCACGATTTTGCTTGCAAGGATGCAAGGGAAGATAAGGAAGAAGAAGAACTAGCAACTATATGCATAGAAAAGATGTATAATCAAAGCATAAAGTTTAGAGTTATAAAACCCGCCTAAAGGTTGTTCCTTGAGCTCCAAGCTTCCAAGATCCAAGCTTTAATGGCGTATTTGAGCTCCAAAGGTCGGCCAAGGTGAATTATCCAAGGAAAAGTTGGAAAGGAATGGCTAGAAAGATAGAGCTAGGTGAGCTAGCCATGAATTCAACCTTGAAAACGAGTTTCCTCCATGAATTCAAGCAAAAGGGATGATCCAAACTTACCTAGGACCCTTGGTCGTCCTTCTCTGCTCCAGAGCCTAGCCTTGGTCGGTTTTGAGCAAGGGTAAAAGAAATGAAAGGGAGAGGGTCGTTCCCTTGCTAAGTGGAAAAGTTGTATATATACTTAGGTGAATTTTCAACATAAGGACATATGTTTTCCTCATTTCTCATCTAAGTCCTTCCTTTCTTCTTTGCACGTCCCCACATCTTATTTCTAAGGACAAACTTCTTCTAAGATCAAGAATTGAAGGCAAAGAGGATCAACCCATCACTAAAGCATACACATAAAAGGGCTATTATACATACACCTTGTTTATTCAATCACAAAGGTGTTCTTTGTTATATGATTATTCAAATGAAGTGCCCTCTTCATCATTTCTACTCTAAATGATGACAAAAGTTATAAAAGATATTTTAGATGATGTATTTTACAAGTTTCACCCCTCAAATTGGGTAAATTGCACTTTTCCCCAATTTAGGGTTTTCAAGCACCGGGATTACTTCCACAGCTGCACCTTGGTGCCCAAGCTTGGGAAATCCCTCAAACCTTACCATCATCATTCTCATGATGTCTCAACATCAGAGGAACATCTCAAAATGTGAAAATTGCAAGTTAACCCTTCTAACTGATTAATTTGCACATAGGTCCCTTTATTACAAAACAATGCTACAACTTTATATAAAAAGGAGCAAAAGCTGAAATATATGCTTATGAGAAACTTAATTACATTCCCAAAGTTAATCACAAGGATTTAATTTAATATTTAGGCAAAACACCTAGGGTTAACTCATAACCCAGGTCAGGGATGTTACAATGTAACATTCAAGTGGATCTCATACCACTTGATATGCATGGATTTGATGTGATCCTTGGAATGGATACTTTGGAGAAGTATCAGGTGGTCTTGTATTGTAGTTCCAAGATAGCGACGTTTGTCAATGGTGATGTGACATGAGTCTTCTAAGGAGATAGGAAGATTCTCCCTACCTATTTGGTGTCATCGATTGTAGTAGAACAATTGATGAGATAGGGTTGTGATGCATTATTGGCACATGTGGTGGATACCAAGGCAAGGAGTCTGAGTATCTAGGAGGTGCCAGTTGTCTATGAGTTTGAAGACATGTTTCCAGATGAGTTCCTAGGCGTTCCTCCAATTAGAGAGATTGATTTTGAGATCAATCTAATTCTAGCCATGTAGCCGATAGCGTAGAAACCATATAGAATGGCGCCAGCTGAGATGTCAGAGATGAAAAAATAGTTGCAAGAGCTACTTGAGAAAGGTTTTATCAATGCAAGTACATCACCGTGGGGTGCTCTAGTGATGTTTGTGAATAAGAAAGATAGATCCATGAGGCTATGCGTTGACTACAGGCATATGAACAAGGTGATGATAAAGAATATGTATCCTTTGCAACAAATTGATGATATGTTTGACCAGTTATGAGGTGCCAATGTGTTCTCAAAGATAGACCTGAGGTTTGGATATTGTAACATCCCTGACCTGGGTTATGAGTCAACCCTAGGTGTTTTGCCTAAATATGTAATTAAATATTTGTGATTAACTCTGAGCATGTAATTAAGTTTCTCAGAAATGTATATTTCAGTATTTGCTCCTTTTTATTTAAAGTTGTAGCATTGTTTTGATATACAGGGACCTATGTGAAATTTACCCAGTTAAAAGGGTTAGCTTGCAATTTGCACATGTTGAGATGTTCCTCTGATGTTGATACATCATGAGAATATTTTTGGTAAAGTTTGAGGGATTTCCCAAGCTAGGGCACCAAGGTGCAGCTGTGGAAGCAATCCCGGTGCTTGAAACCTTAAATTGGGGTAAAATGCAATTTACCCAAATTAAGGGATGCAAATTGTAAATTTTGTCATCTAAAGTATCTTTTTAGACTCTTGCCATCATTTAGAGAAGAAATGATGAGGAAGTCACCTCAATTGAATTATCAAGTTATGAGATATGCCTTGTGATTGAATAATCAGGGTATATGTGCAATATTTCTTTATGTATGTACCTCATTATTAGCTTGCTCTCCTTTACCTTTTTTTCCTAAGACCTTAAGAGAAGGTTTGTCCTTAGAATAAATAGGAAGGGACGATCAATTAAAGAAGGAGGGACCTAGTTGGAATTATGGACAACTTATGAACTAATGTTGAAAATCCTATCCCATGTATATAAGCTCTCCTTCCCTTAGTTGCAAGAGAACTTAACCTTCGTTCCCTTACTGTTTCATTTCACCAAAGACGACCAAGGACTGCCTTGGAGCTAAGGAGGACGACCAAGGGGTGCAAGGTAGGTTTAAACCCCTCTTCTTGCCTAATTCCATGGTTAGAACTCGAATTCAAGGTCATCTTCATGGCTAACTCTTGAAATCCTACCTTTCTAGCCGTATCTTTTCATCCTTCCTTGGAGTTTTCACCTTGGCCAACCTGTAAGAACTCAAGGACGCCATTAGAGCTTGGAGCTTGAAAGCTTGGAGCTCAAGAAGCAAGCTTTAGGCGGGTTTTATAACTCTAAACCCATGCTTTACTATGTGCATCTTTATATGCGGTTGGATGATAGCTCTTAGTGTTTCCCTACTTTTCCCTGTTATTTTGCAAGCAAATCCATGGGATATTCGTACTGTTCTTGAGCTAGGAGATGAAGGCATGATTTCCAAGAAAAACCCACCGCTTTTCACTTTCTTAAACGGTCTCAAAAAGTTTGCTCTCTCAAAATATCCATGGGATATTCGTACTGTTCTTGAGCTCGAGACCGCGACAGGGAAAACGGTCTCCAAGACCGTTTGGCCCCGTTGACCGAGCGTGGACCGTATAAGAAATCTGTTCCTAATTATATAGGCTAATTACCCTCAACATTTGGGAGGCTAACTCCAAGGGAATCGGGAGATATGACCTTTTTAAGTAACAACTTTATTTGAATTTATTCCTGATTTTCAAACGGTCTGAAATTGCCTTTTTGGGAAAACGGTCTCAAGACCGTGTAAGGTCGTTGACCAGGCGTTGACCGTATGACATTTCCGTTCAAAATAATGTTAATTAACAACTCACCAAGTTTGATGGTCTAATTCCAAACGGGCTAAGAGTTGAAGGGTGAATACTAGGGCTAACCCTAGATGAAATCAATACTGAAATTATGGTGACCTAATTAGGGTTTTTGGGGTTGATTGACCTAAACGGTCTCAAGACCGTTTAGGGGTCACCCAAACGGTCTCAAGACCGCGAGAGCAATCAACCAAGACCGTTTGGAGGTCTGGGGTCAAGAATAGTTGACCATTTGAAGGTATAATTACACCAAATTACTTTGCAATTAAATATTGATATGATCATCAACTCAATTGACCCAACCTTGAGGAATTTGCACTAGAATCCAAAATTGGATGGGCAAACGGTCTCAAGACCGAGAGGCCAATCACCCAAGACCGTTTGAAGGTCTAGGGTTAAGTAATTTGACCAATTAAGGACCCAATTTCAATAAGTTATCGATTTAATCAAAATTCTGATTTTGTGACTCAATCATGGTTCAACCCCTATCCAATCACCTTAGACTTTGATGAAATCTTGGGCAAATGGTCTCAAGGCCATATGGGGTCCACCCACATGATCTCAGGACCGTTTGGGCCAAGTTTGGGCCCATTTGGAGCTCAAATGAAGGGTTCAACCTTGTGTTGGGTCACATTGTTGAGTGTTGATGGGTGAACATTGATAGACCCTAATTGAATCGACTTCAACCCTAATTAGTCAACCCTTGAGGGTCAATTGAATGACCAAGTGGTCAAGCATAATCTTAGTTGACCCAATTCATAAGTGGTCATCATAGTTTTGACCTTTTGAGGGCTTCAACATGAGTTAACATTATCGGGTGTATCATTGAATTTTGTTGATGGTCCAAGTGGTTGAGACCATGTGAGCTCGCGGTCTCAAGGTCGAGAGGAGGCTCGCGGTCTCAAGGTCGAGAGGAGGCTCGCAGTCTCAAGGTCGAGAGGAGTCTCACGGTCTCAAGACCGCAAAGGGCCTCGCGGTCCTGAGGTCAAGAGGGGCAAACAGTCAACGTCTCTTCGCGGTCTCAACATCGATTTGATCTTCGCGGTTTTGAACCACTTGAAGGGCTTCGCGGTTTTGAACCACTTGAAGAGGCTCGCGGTCATGAAGCCTAAGGAGGCTCGCGGTCTTGAAGATAGAAGAGGATCGTGGTCTTGGAAAGTCAAAGTGGGCAAACGGTCAACACTTTCAAACGATCTCAATTCGATTGAAGGTTGATAATTGAAATCAATCAATGTGATTCAAGGTTGACTTCATTCAATCAATTGATGATATAAATGGTCCAATGCTGCCCTAATCGAACCCTAATGACAACCTAGGATATTAAGGGGTCAATGGACTAAGGTTTTGACCATGATGGTGATCAATGTGTGGTGAATTACCAAAATACCCCTAAAGGGTAGATTGAGTAATACCTTGATCAGATCGAACCCTAATCACATGATGATGATGTTTTAGCCTATGATGACTTAATCCGACCTGATCTAGGGTGATGTTGACATCACCTAACCTTATGATGAGAGAGAAAGTACTTCTAGAGAGAGAAAGTACTTCTAGAGAGAGAAAGTACCCTTTTTAAAGGGGAACTCAATTGAAGCATCCCCAATACACAAAAATGAGCATAATTAGGGTATGATCCACCTGTGTGAGATCATAGAAACCCTAATTATGATAAATGATGAACCTTTAACTAATCTAAGAGCATCAATGAAGATGTTACTCATATATGATGATGTTATGAGTTCAATTCACTTTAATGTGAATAGTAAACCCTAATTCAAGGGTAATGACATGTAATGTGAATAGTAAACCCTAATTCAAGGGTAATGACATGTAATGTGAATAGTAAACCCTAATTCAAGGGTGATGACATGTAATGTGAATAGTAAACCCTAATTCAAGGGTAATGGCATGCTTTTGAATATTAAACTCTATTTGATGAGAATTAGAGATTTAAACTCTTATGACAAGAGTAGGAAGGATATTCCTTATTTTTGTATTACCTTTATCAGTTGTATTAACCATGCAGCTTCTGATATGAAGGTAATCATATCCAGGTATGGATGATGATGTTATATTCATTAAAGGCATGTTGTTAGCCTTATGAATAAGTAACGTAATCTGATGTCTTGTAAGTGGCATCCTATGCTAATAATGGGATGTAAGAGCCATGAATACCATCAAAGTCATGCCTTAGAGATGACTTGTGATGAGGATAATGAGAAATGATGAATGATATGAGTTAGGCCTGTTACATTTAGTATTCTTCTTTTATAGCTGCTATGCTACTGTTATTGTTTGAAGAACAATGTATGCTGTTAAAGAATACTGAATGTACCTAACTAATCAAGTATAATGTAGAGCCCTGATCATAGATCCATCATTGTCAGAGATTAAGTGATGGTGAAACAGGTTTTCCTCAGGGAACTCCTGGAGCACATACTTTTGAGTATGTGGGGTACATGGATGTGTAGAACCTTACATCCTAGTGTAGGAAAGTGATGTAGATGTGGAATCCATCCATCCTTCACTATATTTTCATACCGTATCAGTGGTAGGTAAACATGAAACCTCCTGATGACGAAGAAAGCACAGATATCCGTATCAGTGGTAGGTAAATATGAAACCTCCTGATGACGAAGAGAGTACAGAACGCCACTGTGACTCTAGAATAGCGAAGGACCAGTTTACCCTGGTGAGCTATATTAAGTAGAGACACGAGATGTCCTACAAGTGATCCTCTTACTGACTGAGGAAGGTGAAGGTCATGAGAATCCGGCTCTCTTAATGACCTATGTATGATACTGATGTGACTTCTCAGCGATCAGTTGGAGTATGAGTGGTAAGCCTCATCTCCACATGGCATAATGTTGTTTGTAAAACATAATCAACCATGTAGTATAACTTGTTAGAGATGACTCCAAGTTAGTTGATTGATGTTATATTGCAATAATGTTTACATTCTCCATATCTCCTAAATTGTAGAGATCTTGTTATACCTGCAACTGTTATAGAATACTTTGAAGGCTTTACTGCTTAAAATATTCCTTGATGTTATAATAAAGCTTCTGGCGAAGAGTTATAACTCTTGCTGGGACAATTATGTATAATTGTCTCACCCCGTAGGCTTGAACTTTTTAGGTGGACGTCAGAGACGAAGGAACCAGCCTACAGGTGATCAGTCTCAGCAGCAGCACCAGGGGCAGCAGTAATCTCAGGTGGAGATTGTCCTGCCATGTGGTGTAGTTAGAGTCAGTCCTATGTGTCCTCTGTACTCTCAGGTCTTGGAGTCTTTTGTATAGTGATCTTGAGATTTTGTATCTTGATGTATATAATTACTCAAGAAGTAATTATCCTGAGATGTAAATAGTTTATATCACCTTATGAAAGAAGCTTTTATGGATCCAAGCTCTTGTCTCGAAAAGTTTTAATTTCTCGTGATTTTTGTCTTTCGCTGATTACCGATTCGCTTCCGCTAAGTTTTAATCGTGTTTATGTCATGGTTTGGAGATCAGAGCCCACAACTAGTGGTATCAGAGCTCCAGGTTCAGTTGAGTCTACAGAGGCATAGGACTTAGGATGTCGAGTCTACCTTTAGTACTCCTTCCTCATCTAATAGAATCTTCTGCTCCTCAGGAGAAGAAGATACATAAGAATGTCAGAACATCGTGATGAGCACGTGGCAGAGAGTAGTGCTAGTGCACCTCGAGGCGGTGTAAGAGTTCCGAGAATAGAACAACCTGCACCTGAGTCGCCAAGAGAGCCACCCTAGTTCGACCCAGCTGACATGAGTGATCCAGCTGTACAGACGATGTTCGGGCAGTTCATGACTGCCATGACACATATAACCGATAGGATACCCATTCCTGCACCTAGGGCACCTGTCCAGCCTGAAGCACAAGGTATCGGTAAGACATTCGAACGACTTCATCGTGTCGGAGCTACCGAGTACTTCGGAACTGCCGACCATGCAGATGCTGACTTATGGTTGACAGAGTTGGAGAAGGCTTTCAGGATTCTTATGATTTCGGAAGCTGAGAAGGTTAGACATGCTTTCTATCTTCTCAAAGGCAGTGCTGGTCACTGGTGGAACATGGAAGAGCAGAAGAGACCTGGAGTAGAGTTCTCATGGGAAGAGTTTCGTCGGGAATTTATCAATAGATATTTTCCAAAGACCTTCCTAGACGAGAAGATCTCTCAGTTTGAAAAAACTAAGGCAGGGTATGATGAACATTAGTGAGTATGAAGCTAAGTTCATGGAGTTGTTGCGGTTCTGTCCGCACATGGCTGCTATGGACGAGGAAAGAATCAGAAGATTTGAAAAGGGTTTGAATTCTGATATGTCAACCCCTGTGTCTGCCTTAGAAAACAGAGAGAGATTCTCTACCTTCGTTGAGTCAGTCCGAAGGATAGAGAGATCTGTGGTCGAGAAAAGACAAACCCATAAAAGATATCCACAGTTCCAGGGTTCTTCATCTAGAGATTCCAAGAAACCTAGATTCTCTGCACCTAACCCTCCACCACCCAGATCGAGTTTTCAAACTCAATGAACACCAAGCAGAGGTAGAGAATGGAGTCAACCGCTTCAAGGGATGCACAGTTCTTCATTAGTGTCAGTTACTGGACCACCCAGACCACAACAACAGGAGAGGAGTTGTTACAACTGTGGTAAGGTGGGACACTTAATGAAGGATTGCCGTTCTAGGCCTGCTAGTGTGACACAAAAAACCCCGAGACAGAATCAACAGGGATCTCAGAATAGACAACATCAGGGAGCAGCTCGAGGATGTGGACAAGCGTCTCAAGCTGGATCATCAGCACCACCTCAACACCAGGCGACTGCGAGGTTCTATGCTATGAACCCGCCTGAGGCAGTGGTCAATCCACGGGTAGTGGCAGGTCAGATGAAACTTTTATATTCTGATATGTCTATATCCTATGATGTATCTGTTCTGATTGATCCGGGTGCTACACACTCTTTCATCACTCGTGAAGTGATTCGTAACTACAATGTGACTGTTAGTCATAGAGCAGATAGTTTGTTGTTAGAGACTCCGTTGAGTGGGTCTGCCGTTTTGCAGGAGGTATGTTCTCCCTGCATCCTTTTCTTTTCTGACCATCGCACTCAAGTGGATCTTATACCACTTGATATGCATGGATTTGATATAATCCTTGGGATGGATACCTTAGAAAGGTATAGAGTTGTCTTGGATTGTGAGTCCAAGTTGGATGTGTTTGCTGATGAAAGCAACACATGGATCTTTCAAGGTGAAAGAAAGATTCTGCCCACCTGTCTTGTGTCAGCTATGGTTGCTGATAAGCTGTTGAGGCAAGGATGTTATGCATTCTTAGCCCATGTGGTAGATGTTACCAAGGAAAGGATCAATCCTGCAGAAGTTCCCATAGTCAGGGAATTCGAGGATGTGTTTCCTGAAGAACTTCCTGGTATACCACCACCTCGGGAGATTGATTTTGACATTAATCTGATCCCAGATACGAAACCCATAGCACAAACTCCGTATAGAATGGCGCCTGCCGAGATGGCAGAACTCAAGAAACAGCATCAAGAGTTACTTGAGAGAGGTTTTATCCGACCAAGTACTTCACCTTGGGTTGCCCCGGTCTTGTTTGTTAAAAAGAAAGATGGGTCAATGCGGTTGTGCATTGACTACAGACAACTCAATAAAGTAACAATAAAGAATAAGTATCCTCTGCCGAGGATTGATGATCTCTTTGACCAGTTGCGTGGTGCAACAGTATTTTCAAAGATAGACTTGAGGTCTGGATATCATCAACTCCGTATTAAGGATAGTGACATATCCAAGTCTGCCTTTAGGACAAGATATGGTCACTATGAGTTCACAGTTATGCCGTTTGGACTAAACAATGCACCAGCTGCATTTATGGAACTCATGAATAGAGTTTTTCGACCTTTCCTTGATCAGTGTGTTGTTGTCTTCATAGATGACATACTGATTTATAGTAAGGATGCTCAGCAGCATGAGCAGCATCTTCGCCAAGCTTTGACCTTGCTAAGAGAACATAAGTTGTACGCTAAGTTTAGCAAGTGTGAGTTCTGGCTGCCGGAGGTATCTTTTCTTAGACATGTGATATCCGCCTCGGGAATTCGTGTTGACCCTACAAAGGTAGAATCTGTTCTACAATGGGAACAACCGAAGACACCGACGGAGATTCGAAGTTTCTTGGGGTTAGCTGGCTATTATCGAAGGTTCATTAAGAACTTTAGTTCTATAGCTTTACCTTTGACCAAGTTAACCCGGAAAGATGTTCCTTTTTCTTGGAGTGATAAGTGTCAACAATCTTTCCAGTTGCTGAAGGAGAGGTTGACAAGTGCACCTGTGTTAGTGCTACCTGAACAAGGAAAAGGATATATAGTTTTCTGTGATGCTTCCAAGAACGGACTAGGATGTGTGTTGATGCAGGATAAACAAGTGATTTCTTTTGCTTCCCGACAACTTAAGAAACACGAGGAGAATTATCCAACACACGATCTGGAGTTAGCTGCTGTGGTTCATGCTTTGAAGATCTAGAGGCACTATCTCTACGGAGAAACATTCCAGATTTTCACAGACCACAAAAACCTTAAGTATATCTTCTCTCAGCATGAGCTCAACATGAGGCAACGTCACTGGATGGAATTAATCAAGGACTATGACTGTACAATTGATTACCATCCAGGCAAGGCCAATGTTGTTGCAGATGCCTTGAGTAGGAAATCAGCAACATCAACCATGAATAGAGCACAACTAAACTCTTTAGTATGCTCTAGAAGAGATATGCTTATCTCTTTAAGGCAAGACAATGTACAGTTGAAGGTGTCATTGTTAACCGGTTTGTTAGCTGAGATGCATATTAAACCTACTCTAAGGGAGCAGATTAAAGAGGCACAACTAGGTGATGCTACAGTTCAACATATAAGATCTGAGTATGGAAATGAGAAGCAAGATGGTTTTCATGACTCAGAAGATCAAGTAGCTTGTTATAATGGGTGAATGATAGTGCCAGATGTGGACAACTTGAGGAAGTTAGTCCTGGAAGAAGCCCATTCTTCCATGTATGCTATGCATCTAGGGAGCACCAAGATGTATCGGAATTTGAAAGATCTGTATTGGTGGCCTGGGATGAAAAAGGATGTTGCAGAGTTTGTTCTGAGGTGTCCTGTGTGTCAGCAAGTTAAACCTGAACACCAGAAGCCTACAGGAACAATGCAACCTTTACCCATACCGCAGTGGAAGTGGGACCATGTGACCATGGACTTTGTTGTTGGCCTACCCAGGACAAGCAAAGGACATGATTCCATTTGGGTAATTGTTGATAGGTTGACTAAGACAGTACATTTCTTACCTGTCAAAACAACCTATTCTGCTGAAAGGTTATCAAAGTTGTATGTTAAAGAGATAGTGTGTTTGCACGGAGTTCCTGTCACAATAGTTTCTGATAGAGGTCCTCAGTTTACAAGTTGTTTTTGGGAACAGCTGCACAGAGCCTTAGGCACCAAGCTAAGGTTTAGTACGGCCTTTCATCCACAGACTGATGGACAGTCGGAAAGGACCATACAAACCTTAGAAGACCTGTTGCGAGCATGTGTTCTCCAGTTCACCGGAAGTTGGGATCTACACCTAAGCTTGATAGAGTTTGCCTATAACAATAGCTATCAGCATAGTATTGATATGGCACCTTATGAAACCTTATATGGTAGATGCTGTAGATCACCCTTGTGTTGGTTTGAGACTGGTGAGCACCAGTTGTTAGGTCCTGACCTGGTGCAGCAAACCACGGAAAATATTAAAGTTATACAACATAAGATTAAGACTGCTCAGGATAGGCAGAAATCTTATGCTGACAAACGTCGTAGACCCTTAGAGTTCCAGGTTGGAGACAGAGTGTATTTTAAGGTCTCACCTTGGAAAGGGGTCCTTCGTTTTGGAAGGAAAGGGAAGTTAGCTCCTAGATATATGGGGCCTTATCCAATCATTGAACGGATTGGAAAGGTAGCATATAAACTAGAGCTTCCCCCAGAATTACAGAGGTTACATCCTGTGTTTCACATTTCTATGTTGAAGAAATGTCACCCAGACACCGAGTCAGTTCTACAACCTATGGAGGTAGAATTGAATGATGACATATCCTATGAGGAGGGACCAGTTTCAATCCTTGATAAACGAATTAAAAAGTTAAAGAAGAAAGATATAAGTCTTGTGAAAGTCCTCTGGAACCATCGTGGTATTGAAGAAGCCACTTGGGAGTTAGAGGATGAGATGAGAAGGAAGTATCCTGCCCTTTTCTCGTAGTATGTTTTATCGATTTCGGGGACGAAATCCTTGTAAGGGGTGGATAATTTGTAACATCCCTGACCTGGGTTATGAGTCAACCCTAGGTGTTTTGCCTAAATATGTAATTAAAGCTTTGTGATTAACTCTGAGCATGTAATTAAGTTTCTCAGAAACGTATATTTCAGTATTTGCTCCTTTTTATTTAAAGTTGTAGCATTGTTTTGATATACATGGACCTATGTGCAATTTACCCAGTTAAAAGGGTTAGATTGCAATTTGCACATGTTGAGATGTTCCTCTGATGTTGAGACATCATGAGAATCTTTTTGGTAAAGTTTGAGGGATTTCCCAAGCTAGGGCACCAAGGTGCAGCTGTGGCAGCAATCCCGGTGCTTGAAACCTTAAATTGGGGTAAAATGCAATTTACCCAAATTAAGGGATGCAAATTGTAAATTATGTCATCTAAAGTATCTTTTTATACTCTTTCCATCATTTAGAGAAGAAATGATGAGGAAGTCACCTCAATTGAATTATCAAGTTATGAGATATGCCTTGTGATTGAATAATCAGGGTATATGTGCAATATTTCTTTATGTATGTACCTCATTATTAGCTTGCTCTCCTTTACCTTCTTTTCCTAAGACCTTAAGAGAAGGTTTGTCCTTAGAATAAAGAGGAAGGGACGATCAAGTAAAGAAGGAGGGACCTAGTTGGAATTATGGACAACTTATGAACTAATGTTGAAAATCCTATCCCATGTATATAAGCTCTCCTTCCCTTAGTTGCAAGAGAACTTAACCTTCGTTCCCTTACTGTTTCATTTCACCAAAGACGACCAAGGACTGCCTTGGAGCTAAGGAGGACGACCAAGGGGTGCAAGGTAGGTTTAAACCCCTCTTCTTGCCTAATTCCATGGTTAGAACTCGAATTCAAGGTCATCTTCATGGCTAACTCTTGAAATCCTACCTTTCTAGCCGTCTCTTTTCATCCTTCCTTGGAGTTTTCACCTTGGCCAACCTGTAATAACTCAAGGACGCCATTAGAGATTGGAGCTTGAAAGCTTGGAGCTCAAGAAGCAAGCTTTAGGCGGGTTTTATAACTCTAAACCCATGCTTTACTATGTGCATATTTATATGCGGTTGGATGATAGCTCTTAGTGTTTCCCTACTTTTCCCTGCTATTGTGCAAGCAAATCCATGAGATATTCGTACTGTTCTTGATCTAGGAGATGAAGGCGTGATTTCCAAGAAAAACCCACCGCTTTTCACTTTCTTAAACGGTCTCAAAAAGTTTGCTCTCTCGGTCTCAAGACCGCGAGGTGAGCAAACGGTCTCGAGACCGCGACAGGGAAAACGGTCTCCAAGACCGTTTGGCCCCGTTTACCGAGCATGGACCGTATAATAAATCTGTTCCTAATTATATAGGATAACTACCCTCAAAAATTGGGAGGCTAACTCCAAGGGAATCGGGAGATATGACCTTTTTAAGTAACCACTTTATTTGAATTTATTCCTGATTTTCAAACGGTCTGAAATTGTCTTTTTGGGCAAACGGTCTCAAGACCGTGTAAGGTCGTTGACCAGGCGTTAACCGTATGAGATTTCCGTTCAAAATAATGTTAATTAACAACTCACCAAGTTTGATGGTCTAATTCCAAACGGGCTAAGAGTTGAATGGTGAATACTAGGGCTAACCCTAGATGAAATCAGTACTGAAATTATGGTGACCTAATTAGGGTTTTTGGGGTTGATTGACCTAAACGGTCTCAAGACCATTTAGGGGTCACCCAAACGGTCTCAAGACCGCGAGGGCAATCAACCAAGACCGTTTGGAGGTCTGGGGTCAAGAATAGTTGACCATTTGAAGGTATAATTACACCAAATTACTTTGCAATTAAATATTGATATGATCATCAACTCAATTGACCCAACCTTGAGGAATTTGCACTAGAATCCAAAATTGGATGGGAAAACGGTCTCAAGACCGTTTGGAACTCATCCAAACGGTCTCAAGACCGAGAGGACAATCACCCAAGACTGTTTGAAGGTCTAGGGTTAAGTAATTTGACCAATTAAGGACCCAATTTCAATAAGTTATGGATTTAATCAAAATTCTGATTTTGTGACTCAATCATGGTTCAACCCCTATCAAATCACCTTAGACTTTGATGAAATCTTGGGCAAATGGTCTCAAGGCCATATGGGGTCCACCCACATGATCTCAGGACCGTTTGGGCCAAGTTTGGGCCCATTTGGAGCTCAAATGAAGGGTTCAACCTTGTGTTGGGTCACATTGTTGAGTGTTGATGGGTGAACATTGATATACCCTAATTGAATCGAGTTCAACCCTAATTAGTCAACCCTTGAGGGTCAATTGAATGACCAAGTGGTCAAGCATAATCTTAATTGACCCAATTCATAAGTGGTCATCATAGTTTTGACCTTTTGAGGGCTTCAACATGAGTTAACATTATCGGGTGTATCATTGAATTTTGTTGATGGTCCAAGTGGTTGAGACCATGTGAGCTCGCGGTCTCAAGGTCGAGAGGAGGCTCGCGGTCTCAAGGTCGAGAGGAGGCTCATGGTCTCAAGGTTGAGAGGAGGCGCACAGTCTCAATACCGCGAAGGGCCTCGCGATCCTGAGGTCAAGAGGGGCAAACGGTCAACGTCTCTTCGCGGTCTCAACATCGATTTGATCTTCGCGGTTTTGAACCACTTGAAGGGCTTCACGGTTTTGAACCACTTGAAGAGGCTCGTGGTCTTGAAGCCTAAGGAGGCTCACGGTCTTGAAGATAGAATAGGGCTTGCGGTCTTGGAAAGTCAAAGTGGGCAAACGGTCAACACTTTCAAACGATCTCAATTCGATTGAAGGTTGATAATTGAAATCAATCAATGTGATTCAAGGTTGACTTCATTCAATCAATTGATGATATAAATGGTCCAATGCTGCCCTAATCGAACCCTAATGACAACCTACGATATTAAGGGGTCAATGGACTAAGGTTTTGACCATGATGGTGATCAATGTGGTGAATTACCAAAATACCCCTAAAGGGTAGATTGAGTAATACCTTGATCAGATCGAACCCTAATCACATGATGATGATGTTTTAGCCTATGATGACTTAATCCGACCTGATCTAGGGTGATGTTGACATCACCTAACCTTATGATGAGAGAGAAAGTACTTCTAGAGAGATAAAGTACTTCTAGAGAGAGAAAGTACCCTTTTTAAAGGGGAACTCAATTGAAGCATCCCCAATACACAGAAATGAGCATAATTAGGGTATGATCCACCTGTATGAGATCATAGAAACCCTAATTATGATAAATGATGAACCTTTAACTAATCTAAGAGCATCAATGAAGATGTTACTCATATATGATGATGTTATGAGTTCAATTCACTTTAATGTGAATAGTAAACCCTAATTCAAGGGTAATGACATGTAATGTGAATAGTAAACCCTAATTCAAGGGTAATGACATGTAATGTGAATAGTAAACCCTAATTCAAGGGTGATGACATGTAATGTGAATAGTAAACCCTAATTCAAGGGTAATGGCATGCTTTTGAATATTAAACTCTATTTGATGAGAATTAGAGATTTAAACTCTTATGACAAGAGTAGGAAGGATATTCCTTATTTTTGTATTACCTTTATCAGTTGTATTAACCATGCAGGTTCTGATATGAAGGTAATCATATCCAGGTATGGATGATGATGTTATATTCATTAAAGGCATGTTGTTAGCCTTATGAATAAGTAAAGTAATCTGATGTCTTGTCAGTGGCATCCTATGCTAATAATGGGCTGTAAGAGCCATGAATACCATCAAAGTCATGCCTTAGAGATGACTTGTGATGAGGATAATGAGAAATGATGAATGATATGAGTTAGGCCTGTTACATTTAGTATTCTTCTTTTATAGCTGCTATGCTACTGTTATTGTTTGAAGAATAATGTATGCTGTTAAAGAATACTGAATGTACCTAACTAATCAAGTATAATGTAGAGCCCTGATCATAGATCCATCATTGTCAGAGATTAAGTGATGGTGAAACAGGTTTTCCTCAGGGAACTCCTGGAGCACATACTTTTGAGTATGTGGGGTACATGGATGTGTAGAACCTTACATCCTAGTGTAGGAAAGTGATGTAGATGTGGAATCCATCCATCCTTCACTATATTTTCATACCGTATCAGTGGTAGGTAAACATGAAACCTCCTGATGACAAAGAAAGCACAGATATCCGTATCAGTGGTAGGTAAATATGAAACCTCCTGATGACGAAGAGAGTACAGAATGCCACTGTGACTCTAGAATAGCGAAGGACCAGTTTACCCTGGTGAGCTATATTAAGTAGAGACACGAGATGTCCTACAAGTGATCCTCTTACTGACTGAGGAAGGTGAATGTCATGAGAATCCGACTCTCTTAATGACCTATGTATGATACTGATGTGACTTCTCAGCGATCAGTTGGAGTATGAGTGGTAAGCCTCATCTCCACATGGCATAATGTTGTTTGTAAAACATAATCAACCATGTAGTATAACTTGTTAGAGATGACTCCAAGTTAGTTGATTGATGTTATATTGCAACAATGTTTACATTCTCCATATCTCCTAAATTGTAGAGATCTTGTTATACCTGCAACTGTTATAGAATACTTTGAAGGCTTTACTGCTTAAAATATTCCTTGATGTTATAATAAAGCTTCTGGCGAAGAGTTATAACTCTCGCTGGGACAATTATGTATAATTGTCTCACCCCGTAGGCTTCAACTTTTTAGGTGGACGTCGGAGACGAAGGAACCAGCCTACAGGTGATCAGTCTCAGCAGCAGCACCAGGGGCAGCAGTAATCTCAGGTGGAGATTGTCCTGCCATGTGGTGTAGTTAGAGTCAGTCCTATGTGTCCTCTGTACTCTCAGGTCTTGGAGTCTTTTGTATAGTGATCTTGAGATTTTGTATCTTGATGTATATAATTACTCAAGAAGTAATTATCCTGAGATGTAAACAATTTATCTCACCTTATGAAAGAAGCTTTTATGGATCCAAGCTCTTGTCTCGAAAAGTTTTAATTTCTCGTGAGTTTTGTCTTTTGCTGATTACCGATTCGCTTCCGATAAGTTTTAATCGTGTTTATGTCATGGTTTGGAGATCAGAGCCCACAGATATCACCTTTTGCAGATCAAGGTGGATGACATACCGAAGTCGTCTTTTAGGACGAGGTATGGTCACTATGAGTTTGTGGTTATGCTGTTCGGGCTAACCAATGCACCTGCAATGTTCATGGACTTGATGACCAGGGTGTTCAGACCTTATGTTGACCAATTTTTGGTGGTGTTCATAAATGAAATCTTGATATACAATTGGGATAGCCAACAACATGAGCAACATGTAGGGAAATACGACATCAGACAGGTAGCAGAAACACAAATTATATTGACATATTTCCCATTAATGAGTAGATCGCATCAATAACTATGCAATGGGAAGATGGTTTTACAAAGATATACCTGGTCCTGGAGCAAGTCTAGCAAAAATCCTCATCGATGTAGATGCACACTCTATCTTGGAGTGTGGCTATGTAGCTCGTAGTTGGACTTAGACTTGTCTGACTACTCCTCCAAGGACAACAGACTCAGAAACCTACTGCCACGACTCCTCAGATCTTGCCACAAATTGTAAGTTGATGTTGCCCTCCTAGTAGCAACCAAAGGACTCATTCCTCTAGAGTAGTCCACACAGACTAACTAGAACTCTTGTCATCCTACTAGAATGTTCAGGAAGGAGTTGTCCCTCTCGTTGGTGTACTAGTCACCAACATGCTCTCCCACAACAATGATCCTTAGTTGTTTCTCTCACATGGATATTCCTCCCTAGTCGGGTAGGACTTGTCTGGGCTCTCATGGTTACCACAACCACAGAGGACAACAATTGTTAGGGAAACTAATTCTCAATTGTCTGTGTATTAGTTGTGTTTTAGGAAGCCCCCCAATACCCCTATATATAGGAGGGGTTAGGGTCAGGGTCAGGGTCAGGGTTCCTAGTACCCAGAGTGGAAAGGACTGGAAGATCTTGAATTTTCACAACAATTCTAGAAGTTTCATGACTTGCATGCACTGAAATGGCCGTCTCACCTAGAGAGACATTCGTCTCGCACACGAGATGGTCATTTCACAGTTTCTAGTTTTGCATACATGTCTACAATTCAATTCAGTTAGTACTCAACTTGACGTCAACACCAATCCTTGATGCAATCAAATTGCATCTCCGAGATGGCCATTTGGTGCAACTGAGATGCATGACTTGCACCAGACCAGACGACCAATTTGCACAAGCAAGGTGGGAGTCTCGCAGGTGAGGTCAAGAAAAATTCCAACCAATGTACAATACAATCAACTTGACACTCCAAATAATAGTCTCAACACTTGTACTGATCATTTGGTAGTCTAGTTAGCTAATCTGTTGTGTGAATTGAGATACCTAAACACTTCAGTAATCAATTTTATCATCATTCAAGATCAAACTCCTCTTCTAGATGATTTTTATGTGTGTGACCCTATAGGTCCCATATCACATTGGCAGTGAATGTCTATAACTAGCTTATGAGATCACAAGCAATGAGCGGTGCCTAGTTGCACATCATTACTACCCAAGTGAATGGAAAGTTGGGGAGCAACTTCAACCTACAATCTATGTATGGTGTTACAATGTTTGTATAGTTCCTTTATCACTGATATCCATATTGAACTAGAGGCATGGAGCAACCATCCTCATTATTATTTCATCTTTTTTCTTAAACCAGAGCAGACTGTATGAGATATATGTAAGCTCAATATCACTTATTGACTCACACGCGTATGACCATACTTTTCTCAGTCTCGCTAATTAAGAGGCCTTGGATATCATACTCCTATTGGAGGGAAAATCCCATATCTATCACTCACAGTCAGTCCCCATGTGTCAAAGTCACCCAATCATCACCTTTATAACAACCCATGTTTCAAGATTGTATTTGATGATGTCAAAGTGTACCCAACGACATGTTATGAGTGCAGTGATTTCAGGTCTAAGAACCATAACCACCACCATCATTGTGAGAGATGACTATGACTTCCATGATGATGCCTTCCATGTGTCAGTCTCACAGTGGGCCTATTTGATACACTATTCTCTAACATGTATCTCTATGCTTGGTTTAATATTTCCATATCATGACTAATGGGATTTAGTCATCAACCAACTCACACTCTGATCTTATGTGGTATTGTTGTCTATCAACCTTCCATAATAACAACTGATCAAGGACATAATGAGAATATGTATATGTACTATTAACATCTGTATCATCTCATCCACAAGGATAGTAACTTGAATACATACATCATTGAGTAATATAATTCTCTAGACATTTATTATGTAATTCATTATCTCATAAGTGAATATATAAAATAAATTGGAAGATTTCCTTTGTTATTAATCTAATCATTTATATGTTGTGCCATTACAATCATCATATGATTGGATCTCTAGGCATACATATGAACACACTCCTATTTGCACTTAGAGTCCATCACCCACGAATCTTATCCCAAGTGACTTAGAGACAATCACCCACGAATCTCACCCCGAGTGACCTAACATGATGATCATGCTTCTGCTACGCAAGTGCTTTTATATTGGGTTTAGTAGCATTTACTTTAAGTCAACTTTATTGTACAACTACTCATGTGAGATGGAAGTGTTGTAGTATGCTATATGAGATTCCCAACCTAACTAGTAGCTCCATTGTTGTCATCAATAGTTGGAACCTCACATAAGTTCATTCGTATGAGCTTCTTGATCCATACAATGCCCTTTGCTGTTCTCATAACACGGAGATACTCGACTTCTTTTGTAGATTTGAACAACTATCATTAGCTCAGAACTCTTTCTAGCTTACAGTTCTTGTTTGGCGTCAAACATAAATTTAGATTTTGATTATTTTGTCAATTTGGAAGTTTACATGCGTGTAACCTTTTACATACAACTTGTCCTTATTACCATAATAAGGAACTAATTCTATAAGTGCTTCATAAGCACTTAAGGTTTATGGTAGTTCAGTGACTCTCACTGGTATCTGACACATACCCTCTCGTCATGTCTAATACATATGATATTCCTAGGTAGGTATATATACGTTTTCTCATCATGTCAAACACATATGAGATGGCTAGATATCCTCTCATCTTGTCCAATACATATGAGATTACTAGATATCTTCTCGTCATGTCCAGTACATATGAGATAATAGAATAAGTGCATAACATTGCATTCAAGACATATCCACTTGTGAATGCATATGGCATCTATCCATGTGTTCCTATTCTTCATAAGAACTAGGACACTAGGATCCTGAGAGGCTAACTCCAAGGAACATGGACACATTTTTTGTCATTGAGTCTTGCATGCTGAACCCTTCAACATCTTACCAATGTATGTGCTCTTATTTAGTTCAAGAAGCTTTCGAGATCTATCTCTATAGACCTCGATCCCTGTCTCATAGGATGCTTCACCTAAACCCTTCATATAGAAGGTAATTTCCTTGCTAGGTTTTAACATATGTAGGATAAGGACGACCTCAATCCCTATCTCATAGGATGCTTCACCTAAACCCTTCATATAGAAGGTAATTTCCTTGCCAGGTTTTAACATATGTAGGATAAAGACCTAGGGATAACATGTTAGTTTTTGATGTAATTAGTTCTAACATTTCGTGGTTTTTCAAAGCTAACCCGAAGAGCCTGGGAGGCATAAATAGCTTGGCTTTGAGGATGTGGGGCCTTTTGTAAATGTATAGTATATGGGGTTTTTGTTGTGTCCCCTATACTTTGGTTTGAGATAGTAATATATTACCTTATCCAAAAAAAAGGATAAGGACGTTATTCCCCATCATTATGTGGAATATAAATACAATCCCACTAAATATTTTGTAATCGCATATTCTATCTTCATTCTGACTTAAGTCAATCCGTTTGATTGACCTGTCAAATAGAATATTCTAGCTCTAATATGCTTGCTTAAATCCACAGATTGACCTGTGTAGCTTATAGATTTTATTTGCACTAATGGATTTATAAAACCATTAGGATGTGTCTCATACACTTCCTCTTAATTATTTCAATTAAGGAATGTGGTTTTAACATCCATATGCCAAATCTCATAGTCATACTAAGCCGCAATAGCAAGCATGATCCAGATGGATTTAACCATGATAACTGGTGAAAAGAATTCATCATGTTCAACACTTTGAACTAGTTTGAACTCTTTGTAACCAATTTAGCTTTCCATGTTGGTCTTCTTACAAAACCCAAATGCAACCTATGGGTTTTATCCCTTTAGGTGGATCCAACAAGGTCATACCTTATTGGTTACATGGAGTCCATCATTGATCATATAGCCTCAAGACATTTCTTAGATTTTGATCCCTCAATAGTTTCTAGGTAGGTTGTTGACTCATCTCTTATGATCAATTTATTCCCTTCTTGAGTTATCATAATCTTTCAAACTCAAGGGATGCTCTACTGGAACTATGAGTTATGTGTTACATAAGGATCTTTGAGATTCCACAACAACTTGAGATTACAAGGGATGCTCTTTTGTTGTTTGTCTCAAACATTTTGAGTTCTAATTTTACTCCCACTGATTCCTTTATAACTAATTTCCATTTAGGAATTCTACCATCCTAGCAACAAACACTTTGTTGTCAGGCTGGAATATAAGTGGTATTCAAAAAGATAACATTGATGTGATTTGTGGATAAATCTATTTAAGAAACTATTTTATTAGATAAGCTTTCAATCCTAATCACTACAAAAGACTCATTGGGACACTTCCCAAGCCATATGTTATATGGTGTCTATTGAACCATTTTACACGGTACATTGTTTTAGTGTAAAGCATGTGCCAAAAGAAATTGTAAGATCTTCTAGATTTTATTGATAATCTCACCATGAGTTAACAGGGTGTGATACCTTCTTTCTGACACATCAATGTGTTTCAGATGGAGTTACATGTGATACACTATCACAATTTCTCCAAAAGGTCCTCAAACTCTTAGTTAACATATTTCAACATTCATCACATCAATGTATCTTAATACTTTACCAAGTGAGTTATGTGCTTCATTCATAATCTCTGAGCACTTCAAGAGATTCATACTATTATTTTATTAAATACAAATTTCAATATCTATTGATCATATCAGTAAATAATATGAGGTACTTGTAACTACCTTTATCACTCATTCTAAAAGGTCTATGTACATCCATATGTACTAGTTATAATGGAATAGTCGATTTCACACTACATCTAGTGAAGATGCTTTTGTCATATTGCACAACAAATAAGACATGCATGTCTCTATTTGTTCGATAACCAAAAGAGCCTAGATAACCATCATATGGATTATAGAGATGCATTTCTCATTTATGCACTCTTGATGACAGTGGTATATGTATTTAGTTGTTTTGAGTTATCAAGTCATTCAATATATGTGTCATACACATTTTCTTTACAAATATCAAGTATAGTTTGTGAGACATAGGGCATTTCCATAAAAGATCATATCTTTTAAACTAAACCATAATGTTCTTGTCATTCAAAACATATAATGTTTCATTAATGGCAAGTACATAATAGCAATTCACTAATACTATTATGTGTCCATGAATGACAATTTCCAACTGTAAAGGCAATGACCCCTTGCTCTACACAGTTCTAGCTTACTCCTTCTCATGTCCTGAAGTAGAGGTCTCTATCTCCATCTTCTTCCTGAGATCCTCTATAATGAGGTTAGTCTTTCCAATGTCCACACAAGTGACAATGGTGGAATTTTGTTTTTATCCTTTAAGTGAAAAAGACATATTCCTTTTACACTTACCCTTCTCCATAACTTGAGTGAAGAAGACTTGGGCTTCATCTTAGCCTCAGAACACTTCTTGGCCTTCTATTTGTCCTAGGACTCACTTTTGCTAATCATCATCATAGATTTGTTCTTCTTCTTCCTTGCTACGACATCAACATGCCAAGCATTTGATAAACTAACTATATGATTCATGCAATGCTTGCATAATCATATTCATGGTTAACACGTTACCTAAGAGAAATCACAATGATTCCACATGTCCAATAATGTTGATCATATGGGGTTCTACTAGACCTCCCTTTATCAGCTCACACTCAATTAGCGCTTTGGATACATTATACCTTCTTTGCTGTACATGATTCTTAAGATGTGTTACCATCTCGAGAATGTCCATGTTATCATGTTGTTCATGCAACTCATAGTTCATACAACATATCATTAGGTATTCAAATGTCTATGGCTTCATTGGCATGCTTCCAATAAGCATCCATTTAGCCTTAGCTGCATTTGGAGCGGGTTCCTCTGGCATTGGTCTATTAAGGACAGAGCTTTTGCTCATTGATGAGAAAATTTCTCAAAGTCCTTAACCAGTCGTGGAACTTTATCTCAATTTTGTCCTTCTTGAGTACCAATTGCAATTTAAGCGTGTTTGTGTTTGTCATTTGATTTTACAAAGAAATATTGTAGACTTTTTCAAAGTATTTTTGATTTGATTTGATTTGATAAATTTGATGATATTAATTAGTTCTTTAATGACTATCGATCCCACTATTTTGTTCAAATTGATAGCCCTCCATATCAATTTAGAATATTACAACATATAATATTCTAATGGTCCAGATCTAAGATAATTCAATTGTGGCCCGATCAACACCACAAACACAATCAACCATAAAGGTAGGGAACTGTTGCCAATTGTATCGTATGCATTTCTAGATAGTAGATTTTATGCACAACCCCTTTGCATAATAATCTACATGCTTCTGGGCCTAGATGCTCTGGGAATCACCTATCAAGCCTGACCCAAAAGGTGACACGATAATAATGCACCCCGTAAGGGCGACACCTACATTATTACCATCACACTTCCACGAGATAGACGACGTACCCCACGAAGGTGGAACCTATGCTGGTTCAATCAAGTTTTTCATGTGGGCCACTTTTGAAAAGCATATAAGACTTGATATTATAATTGAGGGAGTTTGTATAAATACATATACTTTATCCAATCACCACAGATATACTACGTATCACATACATGCTATTACCAAAAATGAGAATATGAAATAAATAAAACACACAAGCAATGGTTATGGACATACTACAGTGATTCCTTAGAGCCACAACGAATTACTACCACCTATGGTCCACATCATATGCAACCTATTGTTGGTGAAGATCTTTGCATGAACCGATCTAGGTTGATCGATTCAACTCTTGAACCAGTCAGTTGGCCTCCTGGTTGCTCAGTTGGTCTCTTCTGAAATAATTGTTTGGTTCTCAGGTCCAAGTAGTGGCTAGACACCTCCACATGATCGGTTGGGACACCAATATATTGGTTTGTCCTCCTATCATCTGGCCTCCTCGTTCCTCCATTCGATTGGGTCATCTCACGAGCTAGTCGTTTCACCTTGTAGATATCTCATCTCACATTGAAATATAAATTAAAACTATCCTATTTCTTATTACATTATAAATGGGAAAACATTGAGTTACATTTGAGGGGAAATAATAACAAGAGCATTGATTTATATTTGGAAAGGAGAGGGAGGCTTGGTACGCAGATCGATAAACAACATGAATAAATAACCAGAATCATGCACACACAGATCTGGGGTTTTGGCCATAACCATGCTTCACATCCACCATCAAAACTGATTTTATGGCGACGCTTGTAAATTTCATATATATAAATATATAAATAAATAAATATATATATATATATATATATCATTTGGGTTCTTTATGTGGTGATAAGACAAACATGCACATCAACTAGTTTAAATATTTGCATCACATGCAATAAATAAACACGATAAAACCAAAATCCGATCATATCGATTATCCCAAAACATAATTGATTGACGTGGCTCTAATACCACTGTAGGGAAATACAACATCATATAGGCATCAAAAATGAAAATTTTACTAACAAATTTCCCATTAACTAGTAGATTGCGTCAATAACTATGTAATGAGAAGGATGGTTTCATGAAGATATACCTGGTCTTGGAGTAAGTCCAACGACAATCCTCATCGATGTAGATGCACACTCTGTCTTGGACGGTGGTTGTGCAACTCCTAGTCGCACTCAGACCCATCTGATTGCTCTTCCAAGGACAACATACTCAGACACTTACTGTATAGGCTCCTTAGATCTCACCATAGATTGTGAGTTGATGTTCCCCTCCTTGCAGTAGCCAAAGCACTCCTGCCTCTAGAGTAGTTCACACAGACCAACTAGAACTCCTGTCGTCCCACTAGAACGGACAGGAAGGAGTTGTACCTCCCGTTGATGTACTAGTCACCAACATGCTCTCCCACAACAATGATCCTCAGTTGTTTCTCTCCCTTGGCTATCCCTCCCTAGTCGGGTAGGACTTGCCTAGGCTCTCATGGTTACCACAACCAGAGAGGACAAAAATTGTTAGAGCAACTAATTCTCAATTGTTTGCATAGTAGTTGTGTTCTGGGAAGCCCTAAGTACCTATATATAAGAGGGGTCATGGTCAGGGTTCCTAGTCCCCAGCCAATGTAGGACTAAAGTGGGAGTGGAAAGGACCACAAGATCTTGAATTTTCGCAACAATTCTGGATGTTTCACAACTTGCATGCGCCAAAACGATTGTATCACCCAGTGAGACGGTCATGTTACTAAGCGAAATGATTGTTTTATAGTTTCCAATTTTGCACATATATCGGCAATTCAATTCCGATTAGTACTCAATTTGACATCAGCACTAATCCTTGATGCAATTGAATTTCACCCCCAAGATGGCCATTTGGTGAAACTAGGATGGGCGTCTCGCACCAGGCCAGACGACTATTTCACACAAGCAAGACATGCGTCTCACATGCCATGTCTGGTAGATTTCCAACCAATGTACAATACAATCAGCCTAACACTCCAAACAACAGTCTCAACACTTGAACTGATCGTATGGTAGTCTAGTCAGCTGATCTATTGTGTGAATTGAAATACCTAAACACTTTAGTAATCAATTCTATCATCATTCAAGAACAAACTCCTCTTCTAGATGGTTTCCTATGTATGTGACCCTATAGGTCTCATACCACATTGGCAGTGAATGTCCATAACTAGATTATGATATCATAAGAAACGCGTGGTGCCTAGTCGCACATCATTGCTACCCAAGTGAATGGAAAGTTGGGGAGAAACTTTAACCTATAATCTGTGTATGGTGTTATAGTGTTTGTATAGTTCCTTTGTCACTGATATCCAGATTGAACTAGAGGCATGGAGCAATCATCCTCATTATTATTCAATCTTGTTTCTTGAACCAGAGCATACTGTATGAGATATATGTAAGCTCAATATCACATATTGACTCACACACGTATGGCCATAATTTTCTCAGTCTCACTAAGCAAGAGGCCCTGGATATCATACTCCTGTCAGAGGGACAAATCCCATCTCTATCACTCACAGTCAGTCCCCATGTGTCAAAGTCACCCAATCATCACCTTTATAACAACCCATGTTTTAAGACTACATTTGGTGATGCCAAAGTGCACCCAACAACATGTGATGAGTTTAGTGATTTTAGGTCTAAGAACTAGAACCACCACCATCACTGTGAGAGATTACTATGACTTCCATGAAGATGGCTTCCATGTGTCAGTCCCATAGTGGGTCTGTCCGATACAATGTTCTCTAACATGTATCTCTGTGCTTGGTTTGATATTGATGTATCATGACTAATGAGATTTAGTCATCAACCAACTCACACTATGATCTTATGTGTTATTGTTGTCTGTCAACCTTCCACAACAATAACCAATTAGGGACATACTGTTAATATGTATATGTACTCTTAACATCCCTATGATCTCATCCACAAGGATAGTAACTTGAATACATACGTCATTGAGTAATATAATTATCTAGACATTTATTATGTTATCCATTATCTCATAACTGAATATACAAAATAAATTGGAAGCTTGCCTTTGTTATTAATCAAATCATTTATATGTTATGCCATTACACTCATCATATGATTGGTTCTTTGGGCATACATACCAACACAACATCTACGTTAGGAGTTGACTCTATTGAGACAACATCAGCTATATGTAAAGTTCGGCAAGTGTGAGTTTTGGCTGAAGGAGGTGTCCTTTATTGGATACGTGATATCTATTAAGGGTGTTCATGTGGACCCCAAGAAGGTTGAATCCATGATCGTGTGGGAATAACCAAAGACGATGACAGAAGTCTGTAGTTTCCTTGGGTTGGCAGGATACTACAAGAGGTTCATTAAGAACTTTATCTCAATGTCGTTACCCATACCACAGTTGAAGTGGGATCATGTCATGATGGATTTTGTGATTTTTCTGCCTAGGACAGCCAAAGACTCCATATGGGTGCTTGTTGATAGGTTGACAAAGGCATATCACTTTCTTCCAGTAAAGACCACATATACAATGGAGAAGCTTGCTCAGGTTTACGTTGATGAGATCATTTGTTTGCATGGTATCCTAGCTACTATCATATCTGACAGAGGTCCACAGTTCACTAGTCTTTTTTGGGAACATCTTCACATAATGATATGTATGCAGTTGAAGTTTAGTACAATGCTTCATCCACAGACATATGGATAGCCACAGAGGATGATGTAGATTATAGAAGATCTATTGAGAACCCATGTTTTGCATTTTTTGGGCAATTGGGATGTGCACCTCATCCTGATAGAGTTTTTCTACAATAACAGTTATTAGAGGAGCATTGATATGGCACTATATGAGGCATTGTATGGGAGACATTGTAGATCTCCTTTGTACTGGTATGAGGTTGGTGAGTATCAACTTCTTGCCCCTAAACTTGTGCAACATATGCCATAGAAGATTAGAGTGATCCAGCAGTAGCGGAAGGCAACACAAGACAAGCAGAAGTCATATGTAGATAACCGACATAGACCATTGGAGTTCGAAGTGGGGGACAGAGTGTACCTCAAGGTATCTCCTTGGAAAGGTGTTTTGAGGTTTGGGAAGAAGGGTAAGTTGTCTCCTAGATATATGAGACCTTACCTGATGGTGGCACATGTTGGGAAGGTGGATTATTAGTTGGAGTTGCCACCTGAGTTACATAGGTTGCATACAGTGTTTCATGTGTCCATGTTGAGGAAGTACCACCCTGATATAGAGTTCTTTTTGCAGCCAGTGAAATTTGAGCTTGATGAGGACATATCCTATGTGGAAGGTCATGTGTTGATCTTAGATAGGAGGATAGACAAGTTGAATAAGAAGTACACAATGTTGGTTAAGGTTTTATTGCATCATCATGGCATAGAGGAAGCCACACGGGAGCTTGAGGAGGAGATGTGTAGGATGTAACCAACTCTTTTCACATAAGATTTCGAGGGAAAAATCCTTGTTAGGGATTTATGGCTGTAAGACTCCTGAACTAGATTTTGGGATAACCTTTTTTTCTTTGCTTGATTAAGTTCTCAATCCCTTGAGATGTTTTTGGAACATATGATGAGCTTTATTTTTTAGTTTGGTCCTATTTGGATGATGTTTAAGCTTTGTTTCTTTGGGCCAAGCTACAATTTACCCATGTTGAGGGGTGATCATGCAATTTGTCACATGTAGAGTGTCCCCTTACTACTTTAGAATCACGAGAGAGAGAATGATTCTATGAGATGCCTTGTTGGACCTTGGTTGTTGAGGTGGCATCATGTGGTGATGTTAAGGCTTTCTATGGTTTTGGCCTTGGTGATGTGTATCGACCTTGACCTCATGTGGAGTGTGTTGCGACCTCAACACCTCACTTGGAGGTGTGTTGCAAGTGTTACACTTTCCCTAGTTGATGCTTGTTTTGACCAAGGAGGTCTCAATATGGTTTGGTCGAGATGGTTGGCCTTCTTGTGATTTATTTTGACCCTGTTGGTTTGGTTACCTTTTGTAGTGGTCGAAACAGGGTGCCTTGATGTTTGTTTCGACCCCTAGGGTGATGGTGACCCATGAGGTCAAAACCCCACCTAGGTTTTATCACCATAGGTTGCATGCATATGTTTAGTGGTTGCATGGTTATTTTGTTCATGAACAAGTGTCCCTTTGGTGCTCTCTTATATTGACACCTCACACCTACCTTACCTCCCTCCTCCCTTGAGTATATAACCCCTTTCTTCTTCATGTAAGTATTTTTTTCAGCCCTCCTTCTTCCTTGCTCTCTTGTGTTCGACCTTGGAGGTTTGAGGAGTAAAGAAGGGATGATCTAGGTGCTTTGGTGGTTGATCAACCTTGCATGTGGTGCTTTGGAGCTTGATCATCCTCTTTGTGGTGATTCTTGGTGGTTTCTCTTCTTGGTAAGTGGTTCTACCTTTTTTATCACATTTTCCCTTTAGAACCCTACCTCCCTTCTTCATTTTTCTTGGTCTTAGACTATAAGTCAACCATGGTGGTTGTCTTAAGAAAAACTCCTCATCACAAGGGTCATAGACTATGTTTGACATGGTGGTACCCGAGTGAGAGGAAGCTTTCTTGTCTTTCTCCTTTCTTCTTTTGGTTCAACCTAGGGTTTCTTTCCCTCTCTTCTTGAACTATCTTTTGGCCATGGTGTTCTTCTCTTTTGAGGTGATCTTGTATCCAAAGTGTTGATCCAAGTTGGATATCTCCTTCTCTCTTGGATCTCTACATAAGGTGGGATATATAACTCTCTTCCTTCTTCTACTATTTGCACCATATTTGATCTTGCATGCTACTATTTTGATCTCTAAACATGATGCTAATGTGCTAGATGAAGTATTCATGAACTACGGTTTAAGATTTTGTAGTATTCTCATGTAGATTGCCCTGTTTCTTAAACCCTAACTCTATGTGCTCGTTTTCTATATGATGATGAGGTGATATTCTTGCATGCACCATGATCCTTGGTTTTATCACTGAGTTATAGTTCAACCTTTATGTTTCTTTAGGTTTTGAGTTGGTCTTTCTTAGGTTGAAGCTTGATTTTCTCTCACCTAGTTGGTTTCTTGATGGTCCATGTTGAAGTTTGTTTTTGGAGTTTTGATGTTCAACTTGCATGTGGCTTTTTCTCTCTTTGGTTGAGGTAAGTGTATTCGATGTTTACCACCTTCTTTGATCGTGGTTAATCTCTATTTTTTAGATAGACATATGTTTTTGTCATGGTCTTGACATATGATTTTGTCATGGTCGAGACAAATGCTTTTGTCATGGTCGAGACATATGATTTGGTTTTGGTCGAGACATATGCTTTTGTCATTGTTGAGACATATGCTTTGGTTTTGGTCGAGACATATGCTTTTGTCATGGTTGAGACATATGCTTCTTTCATGGTCGAGCCATATGCTTTGGTTTTGGTTGAGACACATGCTTTTGTCATGGTCGAGACACATGCTTTGGTTTGGTCGAGAAATATGCTTTTTTCATGGTCGAGACATGTGCTTTGGTTTTGGTGGAAACACTATTCTTGATGGTGGTCAAGACACTTGCCTTGGTGGTGGTTGAAACACATGTTTGAGGGTTGGTCGATACACATACAAGGGTATATGGTCGCTATATATGTGGGACATTGTAAGATTGTTACATGTACATGTAAATGTTGGTTGATACCTAATGCTGTTTAGATAGTTGATTAACCAAGTTAATGATGATGTTCTAATCCTAGTATGCTCCAAGAAGGTGGGATGTGATGAGACTAGGGTTTGGCGATTGAATAATGCTAAACCCTAATTGGCTATGTGTTTGAAACCCTAACCTTAATCCTAGAGTATGCTAGGCTTGTTGAGTTCATTATAAGAATGGTACTTTATTACATTTTCTCTCTCCTTCTTGGGTGATTCTAACCATGCTAGTGAAATGAATGTCATATCTTGTGTATGCTATGGTGGTCATCGTATGACACATGGTGATGGATATGAGCCTTGATGAGAGACATTGAGATCATGTCAATGTGATGGGTCCTATGACCTAGTGAAGGCTTAATGCCTATTGTGAGGGATTGATCCCATAGTGATGTGAAATTGGTGTTAGCCTAGCATGACTATGTGACATTATGTGAAATCCTTGTATGATTGTATAGCATTGGTGATGTCCTTGTGAATGGAAGCACTACAAGTATCATGTGATGATGTGACTAGTTCACACCTTATACATTTTATATCTTTTGGAGTTGTATTATGCTCTTATCTTTGTAGAGTTTGTTTAGGGTTTGTACATTGTAACTTGATTGATGCTAAAAGATGCCCAATTGGCTTAACTAATCAAGTAAAACCCTAATCATGTAGGTGCCATGTGCCATAGATCCATTCTAGTGTCAAAACTTGCTGGGTGGTAAAATGAGTTATTCCTAGGGGAAACTTAGAGCACATATTTTTAAATATGTTGGGGTGCAATTTGAGTATTGCCTTGTGTCCACAATGATAGGCTGTGTAATATGGCCATGCATAAGTTGTTCTCCTAAGTGATATGTGATGGGTAATAGTTTAACTGCATTTGATGCCTCTTTTCAGAACGACCATGTGTGAACATGTTCTTCTAGCACCGTGATCTGTACCAAGGTGGGCTAGGTGTTTTTATATGGATGGGCATGCGTGAGCCAATCCTTCAGGTTGACTATATGTCACTATTTGCAGTTGATTGATATGTCTCTACAGTGTTTCTCTTGTACTGACCAAGAGGTGTTGGAGAGGTCATGGGTTTTGGCTTTTCCATAGACCTTGTATGGCACCAATTTTGATTTCACAGTGGTCGATTGAAATTGAGTGGCACGCCTCAAAATCCTAAAGGCATAATAAAAGATGTAATAGAATCGTGTAGTACATTTTGCTTAGGGTTAAATACGCTTCACATTGGATGACCCTTTGCCCTATCTTTGTACTGATTTCTTAAAGGATAATGTAGTAAGAGAAATCAATTGTTATACATGTCCTTCATAAATTGTAACTTGATCTACTACTCAAGTGGTAACTTCCTAGTTTGCTTAACCTATGTTATTTGTTAATAGATATAGTTTAGTTGAATCTGCTTAACCTGATAATAATGTTGTTCATCTACTTTAATCTACATGTGCTTTTATTAGACATTGGTAGAGAGTTATATCTCTCGTTGGGATGTTAGGTCTCATCCTGTGGGTTTCCACATCTTTTAGGTTGTCGAGCATGAAGAGGTCGAGACCGTGTTGTTGAAGCTGAGTAGCAAGAGGAGCAGTAGCTGTGTAAAGGTTTAATGAGTTGCTTGTGTTTTGTAGTAGAGCCCTATATATCGTCCCTATACTCTCAGGTCTTTGGGAAGGTTTTGTGGTTTGTATATCGAGATGATGTTTTGACTGTATCCTGTGTTGTACAAATATGGTATGTGTGTATATGAATAGAATATCAGATGTAACATGTTGTGGCCTTTGAGCCAGTGAATGATGTGATGTAATAATCTTTTGGTAGGATATATATATGATGTAGGAGATTTGGACCTATTTGTGATATGTTTCCACTTGAGGTGGATGTGTGATACTGATTTTAATTCACCAAGTTTTATGATATTCTAGTTGTTAGTGATAATTTTGTTCTTTGATTTGTGTAGTCTCTCTTTTGTGTGACAAGGGTGTCACAAAATCTAGCAAATAAAGACCATAGAACATTGGGGCACTGCCATAAAAGATATCATCTTTAGAAAGAACATCGACCATTCTTTATATGAAATTCAGATCCTTATCCATACATACAGAAATAATGTTTCTATTAATGGCATGTGCAAAATAATACTTCTCTAACTCTATTAGCCATGTGGGTAGAGATAATTGATAGGTTTCAACTACAGTGGCAACAACTTTTACTCCATCGGTAAAACACATTTTGATCTCCCCCTTTCTTGAAGGTTTACTTCTTTTCAGATCCTGCATATTTGAACATATGTGAGATCCACATCTGATATCTAGTACCCATGATGAAGAAGTAGACATATGTATCTCAGTAATGTATATACCTAAAATGGAGATCTCTATACTCTCCTTCTTCCTCAGTTCCTCCAAATATAGAGGGCAATTTCTTTTCCAGTGTCCAACCTGGTGATAGTGGTGACAATTTCCTCCCTTATTCATCCATCCCTTAGATTTTAGTACAGAAGAAGTGGGATTCTAGTTATCTTTAGAACTCTTCATAGCTTTTACTTTACCCTTAGACTTCCATTTTCTACTACTGATCATAATCACATATTTGGGTTTATCTTTCTTCATTTGTGCTTCAACTTCTCTCAACATGCCCAATAATTCTGACAATGTCTTGTCAAAATTGTTCATGTTTTAGTTCATGACAATCTGTCTATATGATTTTGACAATGACTATAGAATCACATATGTGGCCAAATCTTGACCCAAGGGAAATCCCAGTCTAGCAAGGTTCTTTGCATGCCCAATCAACTTGAGCACATGGGGACCTATTGGATCTCCTTCTACCACATTTTACTTGAACAACACCTTAGAGACATCATATCTGTCTTGTCTTGCCTGATCCTGGTACATGTTCTTAAGATGTGTTACCCACCCAATAACATCAATGTTCTCATGTTGTCTGTACAACTCATAGTTCATGAGCATAACATGAGGCACTTGACATCTATGTCATCTTTAGAGTGCTTCTTGTAAGCATCCCTATCAGTCTTAGGTGTGGTGGGAGCAAGTTCATCTAGCTTGGGTGTCTCTAGGACATAGAGCAAGATCTCTTGAGGGAGAATGATTCACAATGTCTTGGACCACTCATGGGCATTATTCCCATTCAATTTTTCCTTCTTAAGGACCGATCTTAAGGAAGCAATGTTGTTGTCTGCCATTGGTTTCTATAAAAGAAATTTACATTTTGTCAAAATGCTTCTGATTTGATTTGATTAAAATAAAGCTTGACGACATTAATTAAGTTTTTAATTAACAATCTCATTATTTCGTTCAAATCGATAGCCCACACTGTCAATTCAGAAGATTGTAGGGTACAACCTTCTAATAACTCAAGATCCAATCTAATTTTGTTATTACCCAACCAAAATCAATGTCTATAACCAATTATTGAGGTAAGAAACACTTGCCAATTGCATTTTGTGCAATTCTTGAATAGATGGTATGCACAACTCCTTGTCATATCTTATCTTTATGCTTCTAGGCACTTAATCTCATTGAGGTCACCTACTTAATCCTGACCAAAAATCAACACGATAGTAATACACCCTGCTTGGCTGGCCCATATAACTACCATGCCATTTCCATGAGATAGACGAAACACCACACTTGGCATGCCCATGCTTAGTCGAACAAACTTTTTATGTGTGCTGCTTATGGAAAGCATCTAAGATTTAATATTTGATTGAGAGATTTTATTTATATATAAATACATATACATATTGAATCACCACAAACTTATCGAATATATCATATACATATTATAACCACAAACAAAATATGCAATCATAAATACGGGTGTTGGTTATGAACATATTAATGCAATTCTTTGAAGCCACATAGATTTGCTACATCCTAAGGTCCACATCATATATAGCAACCTATACTTACAATAATCTGTGTTGGAAGTAGCCTGGTCAGTCGACTCAGCCCTTGAATTGATCGGTTGGCCTCCTGATTGGTCAATTCATCTTCTTGGATTGGTTGATTGGATTCTAGATCAAGCAGTATCTAGAATTCTCCCATCGATTGGGTGGGCCACCAGTCGATCCATTGGCTCCTCCTATCTTCTAGACTCCTGGGTCCTTTAGTCAATTGAATCTACTTCTAAGTTGGTTGACTCGTCTGGTGTAGAACGCCTTCTCTTTACCAAAATAGGAAATAGAACTATCTTACTCCTATTTAACATATTACATTGTAAAAGTGAAACCTCAAGTTACATTCAAGAGGAACATAGGAAGGAAAACATTAACTTACATAAAAAAGAGAGATAGAGGTTTGATATGAAAATCTAATAAAAAAGGAAGGAATAAAACCATTCAACTACGCACACATATCTAGGGGCTATTTTCCATAACCACACTTATATCCACCATCAAAATAGTTTCAAGGCGACGCATATAAATTGCATATATATATATATATATATATATATATATATATATATATATATATATATTGGATCTACGGGACATTCCCTAGTGTATGTGGTATCTAATCATATATGTATATTAATCATTTAAGTATATATTACAGATAATAAATAAATGATAACACCAAAAATCGATCATATCGATTAAATCCCAAAACTTCATAAATTGACGTTGCCTTGATACCACTGTTGGGAAATATGGCGGCATAGATCACAATAGAATTTTTTTCTTGCCATATTCCCCTTGACTAGTGGATCACATCAACAACCGTGGATTGTGAAGGAAGGTTTGCAAGGTATATACCTAGTCTTGGAGAAAGTCCATCGACATTCCTTGCAATGACATGCTTCTTTCTCAAGCAATAATCAGACTATTGTGGGAAGCATCCTCTTTATGTAGAACCATAGATGGCAATTGATGACGTCCTCTTAGCATGATGGAAACAACCTCACACCTCTACATAGTCCACATGAACCATCAAAAACTCCTGTCATTCTTTTAGATCTGACATGAAAGAGTTGCCCCTTTGATGTCAATGTGCTATCACTGACTTGTTCTCCCTAGTTGTCTCTTCCTTTTATAGGTAAGACACTCTTTGGGATCTCACGTCACCAAAACCATGAGAGGACAATGTTTCTTGGATTTAGTTGTGTTTTCTGAAATCCTTGACTACCCCCTATTTATAAGAGAGTCAGGGTCAAGGTTTCCAGATCAAATGAGAGTGAAGAGACATATTTTCACAAATTTTTGGATACTGCAGGTCACAAAGTCAGTTGACTCACACCCCTCATAGGTGAAATTGAATACTTTCCTATTCACAAACATATTGATGATTAATGCACAACATGATGTCAACATCAATCTTTGATGCAATCTTATTGATCATTGAACCAGGCAATCCACATACTGAACTGGTCGATTTAGACTTTAAACTGGCTAGTTCACATTCTAAACCGGTCGATCCATTTTTTAGTTCATCTAATGTTCATCCAACGTTGTTTAGATTGGCTTGACACTTAAATTGGTTGACTCAACACTTGAGTTGGTCGACTCAAATTCTCAATCAACCAATTTTTAGACATTGTTGTTTAAATGGAATACCTTAATACTTTAGTAATCAAGTTAAACCTTATTCACGAGTAAACTCCTATTCCTAGTTTATCCTATGCATGTGATCCTATATGTAACATCCTAGGATTTGAGGCCTCAGATAAGTTGATCTTAAAAGGAATGATTGAACTACCCATATCACCAAGGTGCATCTCCTTTTCCGAGAGCCCATCACTAAAGAACTCCATAGTTAAGCATGCTCAGCTTGGAGTAGTACTAGGATGGGTGACAAGTCGGACAGTTTATCCTGGCTTGCACGTGCGTAAGGAAAAGTGCACAGTTAAGGCTAGTAGTGATCTATGGGGCCAGTCTTCATTCCTGAAACTCTACTAGAGCCTTGGGCAGTGGGCCCGGGCGTAACATTTGGTATCAGAGTGTAGGTTCCTCAGTTAACTATTAATAATTATTAAATTTTACAAACTCCATAGAACCCAAGGGAGTTATTAGAGGATTATCCGAAATATGGTGGTGTCTAGAAAAGGATCACGACCGGGGGCTGGAAATATTTTCCTCCGCACCGCTAGTCAGAATACGAGGACTCCCAGATCTGTGTGACTGCCTGGCCAAAGTCTTAGGGTATGAATCGAAATAAGATACCTTTAGGACTTCTCATCTTATTCATCCCTTCTCATCACAAAAATTCTGATAAGGACCTAAAGGATTAGGGTTTTCTTTCTTCTCCTCACCCTCTTAAGGTATGGGTAAGGTTAATAAGGTCTAAGGAATCCTCCATCAAATTAATGAAAAGCATGTAATTAAGATTTCATGGACATAAGCTTAATAGAGTAAGTGTAAATTAAAGAATAGATACATTCTTAGGTCATATGACATAAGTTGTCATGTCCTCAGAAGAGACCTGAGGCTAGACCTTCTTGTCAGGAGGATAAGTTAGTCTTGGAGATAGAGATCTCCATTGCAAGTAGAGACCTGGCACATCCTCTGAGGATGATGCTAAACCTAGCCCTAAGTGAAGGTTAGAGAGAGATGAGTTAGACTAGGTGTTTGAAAGGACATGCCTTTGGGATTCCATATGATCCATGGGTGACCTAGCACCTTTGGCAACCCAACCCTGGGAAGGGTCGTGCATGTTAGGGTAAAGGATATCTCCTTAGATGATAATTTTAGTGAAGGACCTTAAAAACCCTATGGGCTTATGCGAGTAGGGCATAGCATACATGGTGCGTTAGTAGTGTGAGAAAAGGGTTGAAACCCTGACCATGAGAGTATGAAGGATGGCTTATGAAATAAGCATGAAGAACTATGGATAGCCTTGAGCGAACATAAGTAGAACATAGGCTTCATGCTTTTTAGGTTGACCCTTCATGAAGATAGGACCTCTAATGGTGAGGTTGGTTGTAGGATTAACTCTAGAGAGAGAGCATGACCCCAGGAAAGAAGGCTGGAAGACTAAAACCCCGAGATATGAGGAATAGTGGGGAGTCAAGGATGATGTGACTAAGTGAATGATAGTAGTTGCCTCATGCATAATTCCTAGAGGCTGATGATATCTTGGTTGTCTAAGAGGAACCAAAACCTAGAGAGAGGATGAGTCTGCTTATACCTTTGTACCTATGGTATAGATGAGAAGAAGAGTTCCGTAAACCATGTAGAGGTTTAGTGATAGGTTGTGGGGCCTTATGCCTTGTTGGTTGTCCTTGAGGAGGACCCAACCCTGAAGTGTTGCTCGAATATAAGGATGACATGATGTGCATGTCATGCCTTTTGCATGCCTAATTCGTGGTTAAGAGATAGAGCGTGCAGATAGACACCTAAAAGTGAACCTAGGGTTCCTAGGCCTAAGAGGGGAAGTGGTGTACCAAATGCTCATGATGAGAGTTGAGTTTCTATAGAAGCGAGCATGGTACTTCTTATGATGAGAGGAAAGGGAAACCCCTTAAGAATAAGGTGTGTTCGATGAACCCCTCACAACTAAGTTGATGACATAAGAAGGTATGATCTTGATTCTGTGTTGAGGAAAGAGGACAAGTATGAACTAGCATGGTTCAGTAGGTGATCTTCTTGTTCCTTAATAGCTTTCTAGGGTTAAGTAGGCTCATGCGGATGTAAACCCTAGACCTAAGAGCTTTTATGACCTTGTTGTCAAGAGATAGTTTTTCCCCCATCCTGGTAGAGGGACCCCTTTGGTAGGGTGTATATCAGTTTTGTTGGTTTAAGGTAACCTAAAGAGGTCTCATAGAATCTTGAGAAGCTAAGTGAAAAGTAGATGGTATGAGAATGAACCTGTAGACCCATAGATATCCATCTCTAAGTGCATGTGGATGTGTTACCATGGAGGTAACCGGTAAGGGGCCTGACCAAGGTAGGCAGGTCACCATGACCCCTATGAAAGGATGGATGTCAGCCCATGTATATAAAGAGAGATGATGAAGGCTTGGGCAAGGTTCTAAGTTGGACATGTATTATAAATGGAGAATCCTAAGTCTATCCTAGGGTCAGGTAGGGATAAGACCGATGGAAGTAGGAGTTTCTTAATTCCCCAGTTGCACATGACCATAGGGTCGGGAGGTAACACCTATCATTGTCTGAGGGCCATGGGTTAGGGGATTGATCACCTTCATGAACTCATGGGACCCAAAGGGCAGATGAGTAGGGCACTCTCTTGATGCATGAGGGAAGAGGGATGACCCCAAAAGAGCCAGTACCCTATAGACCTAGAGGAGATGACCAAGGATATAAACCTCAGTAGGTTCAAGACTAGTTTTCCATGGAGGTAACTTTGATATCATGATGTCTGTGATGTAGAGACATATATGTCACGTTTCGATTTAGATTTTAAGGTGTACTAGCAAGGTGGGATGTACCATATCTACTCTTGGAATAGGAAGAACTCTGTATTTGGACGGTCTCCAAATGCTTATTTCTTCTTATTATGGGAGTGAGAGATAGGACAGTACGCATGCCATACACTAAGGATAAAAGATGATGTGAGTTGGAACGTTGCTGCAAGGTATGGGGACAGAGATGATAATGTACCCTGGTAAAGTGAATGATACATGGATGGATTACAAACACTGAGAGAAATGAGGTAGTCACCTTATGAGGATGTTTTCATCTAGAGATACGAGTCATACAAGGTTGAGTTGGATCACCAAAAGATGAGCTCAAGGTGTTTTCAGTGAAGATAGACTTAGAGTTCAAGATGATAAGTGAAATACGTGGAAGTGTATGTCTTCGATGTTACCTAAGACCTAAGGATGTGAGGTGGTAATGGATGTTCTAGTTGAGATATATCTGACTAGTTTGGCTAGAAGCTAGAAGAGGTGGTTAGGCTAATCCTAAGTTTGGAAAGGAGAGGTGTTTGGATAACACTCAGATGTAACAAGATCTGTTGAACAAGTTAATGGTTGTTTGGTTAGCCAGTCTAGTCCTTAATGCAATGAAAGGATGGTGGTAGAACCTCATATGCACTTATTTGGAAAAGAAGGTGATGAAACCCCGACTAGAGTGGTTTAGGAGAATCGATCTTGAGGAATAATGACATACATGAGATCATGATTTTAAGATCACCATACACCGTACTATGAAGATAATGAGTGATAGTTGTACTTTAGATACCTAAAATAAGGTTGCTTGTGGTATATGGCTATGCAAGCCGAGGGTGGAGGACGAAAAGCAGTAACCCCATGCATGGATATAAAGGATAAAGAGTCCCCAAAAGAGAAAGGGAGTACATCACAATGGATGTTGTAAGTCTCCCCTGGATCAAGGAAGGTCGAGATGAAATATGGGTTATGGTAGTTCGCCTTACCTAGATGACATGAGAAAGAAAGAGTACTATCAAGGGACAAGATCGGGTTGAATGACATATGAGAGATATGGTTCAACTACACCATGAGGTTGAGTATAAAAGTTCTTGAGTTTGACCTAAAGGTTCCCTTCCAAAGGGTGGAAATAGGTACATGGAGGACTCGGTGTTAGTATAGTTCATCACCCATAACTAATGGTTAGTATGATCCAGACTAAAGGGGCTGATGAGAGCATATGTGCTCGTTTAGGGTGATAACTAGAGACAGTTCTTGTCCTATGAAAGATGTGAGGATAACCACCATAGCTAGTATCGAGATTTAAAGAAGCTTTGTAAGAGAGGTTGTGTCGGTCACCACTTCAGTAAGGTGATGTTGGTGAAAGGACCACGTAATGGTTAGAAAAGGACCACAATGTGTGTAGATGAAGTCGCTTTGATCGTGCAATGGCTGAAAGGAGCTTAGAGATGACAAGAATCGTGAGCAGATGCAAAGTAGACTGACATGCATGGGTTCTTTTGACATGGTTTGGTGGAGAAGGTTAAGTTTGATCTTACCCCTCAGGATAAAGTAATGTGTGATGAGTTCCATGTGTCCAATTTAGAGAACTATGTGAGGCACCCTGATCATGTGCTGAGCAATGAACCTATTGAGCCCCAAGGGAGGCTGAAATGGCCTGAGTCACCTGTGCAGTTTATAGGCGCCAGGATGAAAGAACTCAGAGAAAAGAATATGTGATGATAAATGTTCTTTGGAAACACGATGAGTACGGTAAAGCCACATAGGGGCCAATGATGGACATGGAAAAGTCTTATCCTGAATTGTTTGTTTGCTTGATATAATTTTGAGGGCAAAATTCCTATAAGAGGGGAAGGATGTTACAACCCCAATTTTTGGGTTCATCTGGTGAGAAATGTAATTTCTCATATTAAAGATAATTGAACAAAGAATGGTATAATTTGTTTTGAATACATGGATTTTGTTTACAATAGCCTTCATGTTTGTGTTGTGGGCTTTATTGGCTATTGGGCCCAAATAACAAAGAAAATTCAATTAGTAATTGAATAATTGAATATTTGAGAAAAGAAAGAAGTAGAAACCTCTAGAAGGAAAAGAGATGTAATACAAAGAGGATTTCATGCCTCTTGGGTTCCTTGGGTTCCAAGGAGTCCAAAGTTGAAAAAAGAAAGCAATAAGAAAAGAAAAGATTAATTAAGTATTTCGTTATTAAGAAAGAAATTGAAAACAATGAGAAAATGTGGAAAATAAGTGAAAAGAGGTATAATTGAGTTATCCTTGGCAGAATTTCGTATCCCAAGGAATTCTAATGATAAAAGGAATGCCAATGAGGAAAATAAAAGAGAAATAAAGAGAAATCCTCAAAAGGAAATATTTTAATGAAAAATAAACAAGATAATGTGAAATAATGCATTTAGATGCATCTAGAAGGATAATAAGTATCCTTGAAAAAGGAATTTCGAAATATTTGATATTCTTGGGATCCAAGGAGTCCCAATAAAGAGGAAAGAAAGAGAAAATACCAAATTGCAAAATAAAAGGATAATATGAATACATATTTAATGAATTATGTAGTTTTGTTAAGAAGTATTTCCTACTTAAGGAAAATGTAATTTCGAAGCCAATAGATTAAAAGGCAGGAATAAAGAGAGTAAGGGAGATGTTTTTCATATTCCTAAATATCCAAGGTAATAAGAAATATCCAAAGTTGAGGAAGAGAGAGAAGAATACTTCTCCTTGTAGGAATGTGATTCTTATTAAAGGAAGGACTTCGTTTCGTGGTAGGAAAGCCTCCCTAGGGCTTCGTTGACCCTCCCCTATATAAGGGGCAGAGTCCAGGGTCGATTTCAAGGGAAGTTCCATGCAGCCATCCCTCTCTTCTTCTTCTTTTCCTTCTTCTTTGCATAAAACCCTAGGGTGGACGAGTAGAGTGTTTACGGTGCAACAAAGAGCTAGTAGATGATCTTGTTGGGTTCTAGTTGTTCCCTCGACCACAACTGGATGATCAGTGGCAGTCCTTCCACCTGGGTGCGCGCACAGCGGCATCCGCAAGGCTGCAATGATGGCCGCAGTTACAGGCCATGGAGCTCAAGACCAACCTGCTAGGACAAAGTTTGGGAGGTGCTATGGGTGCGGTCGAAGGTGGCGGAGTTGGGGTGAGCATTGGCGGCGATCCTTGAGCCTCAGGGAGGAAGGGCAGACCGCGGGAAGCGGCCGTCGGCGGCCTGGTCACGGCAGATCCAAGGTTGAAGATGACCTTGGCCATTTGGACGCTTCTGCCCTCCGCGTGCTAAAGGAACCAACCACTTAATGGAGGGTAACTTCGTAATTCAGTTATGTTTGTGCAGCAACAAGCAACGTTGCATGGAAGGCGCCTATGTGGCAGCCCCTCATTGGCCAAAGTAAGTGATTTATTGCAAAAATCGTATCTAATAAACCGTAGCTCAGATAAATACAAATAATATATGTATTTTGATCAAAAGAACACAAGGAATCCAATAAAAATACTTTTATAGCCTGAATCTGATTATAGTTCGAAATGTAGTGTAAATTATCATCTTTAATGAATTAAAGATTAAGAAACCCTATTTTGAAATGAATAAAGTGTTTAATAGGGTTTAATGGATCATTAGAGTTGATGTTAACCTGTTAAATGTAAAAAGGCACATTATGTTCAAAAAAGGAAGAACTTTGCACGTGATTAGTCTAATTTAGAGTTTATGTGCTTAAATATGCTTGAAATTTGAAAAGGACATAAAGTTATCATCTTTAATGATTTAATTAAGGAAAAACCCTTAGATTTGATGATAGATGGACTTAATGACGTTATTTGGATAATTCAAGCTGATATTAACCTGTTGTTAATAAAAATGAAAATAGGATCTAAAAAGATGATCTTTTTATATAATTGGCTTAATTTAGGGTTCCATGCATGATTATGCATTAATGAGCTTGAAAAGCCTAATTTAGATGAATATGTCTTTTAATTGTTTTAATTAAAAGATGTTTCCCCTAGATGAGAAGGATGTTTCCCCTAGCTGTCGCTGCCATGGTAGAGAAGGCGATTGGGAAGGTGCCAGCTGCCAATCAGTCGTCTCCTCCAGATCCAGCAAAGCAGACTGAGATTGACAAGAGTGTGGTTCCTACTGATGAATCTGCTTCACTCGCTGCTACCTATTTCACAAGTGTGTCTACAGTCAATTCTCCACTACAGTGGGAAGCCTTGAAACCAATATCTTCTGGGGGTGCATCAGATCTTCGTTGGGTCGATGTCTCTACTATTGATGGCAAGATCATCTACCCTAGCAAAGAATCAGAAGAGAATGCTATTAGATGGGGTAAATGTCTCCTTGGTTATATTCTACATTTCTGGCCGGATATTCACCTTCTGTCTAACCACTTCTACAATGCCTGGGGTACTCACGAGTGCTTTGAAATATTTGATAGAGGAGAAGGTTTCTTTCTGGTCTGATTTGATAATGTTGATGACCTAAACAGAGTTCTTAATGGCGACTGGTATGTCCTTGGTAGACCGGTCATCCTTAAGAAATGGAGCCCTGGAGATCAACAACTTAGATCTATTCTTACTGAGGTTCCTGTTTGGGTTGATATCATCAATCTTCCCATGGAGTTATGGGATTCGAGAACGTTCAGTAGGATTGGGTCCTTCCTGGGTCGTCCTGTTAAGATGGATGAAGCTACTCGAAACCTGAAGTGTCTGGATGTGGCTAGGATACATGTTCTCATGGATAAAGATGCCATCTACTCAAAGAGTTTGACTCTGAGGAGTGGTAAGGGGACTGAGCATACTGTTGTTCTGGCATATGAATGGATTCCACACAAGTGTTGCTTCTGTGGTTTTCTAGGACACAGTGACTATCATAAAACCAACACTAAGAAGAATCTGAAATCCAAAGTCATAACGAATCCAAAGAAAGTATGGGAAATCAAAAAAATAAAGGCAACTCCTCTGTTTGAAGTTATTCCTACTACAACATTGGTGGAAAACACTGACTTCTTCATTGAAGAAATTATTGATGAAGCTGAGATACAACGGGCCAGAGTGGCTGGACATTTCCAAGGGCCTGTTGTGGAAGATGTCCTCCTTTCTATTGCTATTAATGCTGGGTTTGAGGCGGCTATTTGCTCTTCTGTTAGTGAAGGGGGTTATGTTCCAACAACGCTAAGTGTTATACATACTTTTGACATGGCTTCCCCTGATAGTTCCATCTTTGGCAAAGTGCAGATCGATCCAAGTGATAGGAGAAGAAATATTTTCCCTCCTAAATTTCAATCTAACCAACGCTTAGGAATTCAATATAATCCTATAGGTTCCGAGTTCTCTCCCACTCTTGTTCAAGTTGAAGAACTCCACATTGATTCAAGTGAAGCTGAGGCTACCAGCATAACAACCCATGTTGATAAATGATTCCTCCCCTTTCTATCTCTTCCTAGAACATTCACAGCATAAATAACAAGATCCAGGAGGTTCAGGAAGAGATTAGGAGGGATAACAACAACATTGTCATCCTGCTTGAGACTAAGATCAGACCTCATAAAATCAGTTCCTTTGTTAATAAAGTTTTCTCTAGTTATAGGTGGATTTCGAATCACTCTTCTCATGTTCTTGGTAGAGTTGTTGTTTTATGGAAAGATCTTGATGGCGACATTACTAATATAGAAGAAAATGATCAAGTCATTCATATGAAAATCAGTTTTGATCAATCTCATTTCTTTCTTTCTATCGTTTATGGACAAAATCCTGATAATGATAGAGTTAGATTATGGTCTTCTATAAGTACTTTCAGCTCTATAGTTGATTCCTCTTGGCTCATTATGGGGGATTTTAACTGTGTTCGCAAAGTTGATGAAAGGATAAGCAAAGTTCTACCTACTAGAAAATCCATGGATGATTTTAATGAGTGTGCTTTGAATTCTAATCTTTTTGAGATGAGCCTTCAAGGTCCCTTATTTACCTGGGATAATAGACAAGAGGGAGACAAATTTGTCATGTCTAAGATTGACAGAGTTCTTCATAATGCTGATTTCATTTATGAGAATCATGATTATTCTGGTGAGGTTATTTCCAACATCATTAGTGATTATCGGAAGATTGTTGTTAAGATTGGTAATCCTAGGAAAATTAAAGCTCCTTTCAGATTCATCAACGACTGGGCTGATCATAAGGATTTTTATACCATTGTTAAAGAGGTTTGGGCTACTGATATCCCTAGTTTTGCTATGTTCAAACTGTATAGAAAATTTGAATTAATTAAGAAAAGACTTATCAGTTGGAATAGTCTTGTTTTTGGTGATGTCAATGATAATTTTAAGATAGCTAAACTCCAAGCCATTAAAGCTCAAGAAGAGGCTGATGGCAATCCCCTGAATGAGGATTTGAGAAGGGTTGCTAAGAACCTTAGAACTGAAGCTAATAAACAAGCTACTGTCCAAGAATCTTTTTATAGGCAGAAGTCGAGGGTTCAATGGCTTAAAGAAGGTGATTCCAATACTTATTTTTTCTATTCTTCCATGAAGGTTAGAAGGAATTCAAATTCTATTAAGAAACTGGATATTGATGGTTCTGTTTCTCATGATTATGATGCTATTAAGTCTGCTATTACTGATTTCTACACAAGGTTGTTTAATGATAACTCCTCCTTGAATGGCTCTTGGCATGGTGAGTGGAGTGGTAAAACTATCTCTGTTCAGCAGAAAAATTTTCTTACTTCTAGAGTTTCCAGAAAAGAAATTGAGGATGTTGTTAAAGAGATTAAAACAGACAAGGCCCCAGGCCCAGATGGTTTTAATGGCCTCTTCTATAGGAAAGCTTGGGATATCATTGGTGATGATGTCTGTGATGCTATTTTTGAGTTCTTTGAAAATTGCAAAATTCTTAAAGAAGCTAATCGAACCTTCTTGACTCTCATTTCCAAGGGCGATGATTCCACTAATATTAAGAACTGGAGACCCATAGCTTTGTGCAATGTTTTCTTCAAAATTATCTCTAAAATCCTTGCTAATAGACTTCAAAGTGTCCTTCCATCTATCATTGATAATTCTCAATGTGCTTTTGTCAAAGGTAGGAGTATCCAAGATGCTACCTTGCTTACCAATGAAATTCTTTGTGATTTCAAAAAATCTAATTCTCCTGATAGAATGTGCATCCAAGCTGATATCTCTAAAGCTTATGATACTCTCAATTGGACTTTTCTTTTCTCTGTTATGTATCGTATGGGTTTTCCTCCTATCTAGATTAATTGGATAAGTGAGATTTTCTCTACTGCTTCTTATCAAGTTCTCATCAATGGTGAACCTTCGAATATTATCAAACCTTTGAATGGAGTTAGGCAAGGGGATCCTATTTCTCCATACCTCTTTGTCATTGGTATGCAGGGTATTTCTGAACTTTTCAAAAAGGCTGTTCATGATGGAAATGTTAGTCCTATTGCTATTTCTAAAGACTTGAGCATTTCCCACCTCATTTTTGCAGATGACCTGATGGTCTTTTCTAAAACTAGTGTTGATGATGCCAGAGCTATTAGAAATATCCTTGAATCTTTTGCAGTCATTTCTGGTCTTCGTGTCAATTATGGGAAGAGTTCTACCATTTTCAGTAAGAATGTTGATAGAAAGCCTATCATTGAGATTACTGGTATAAAGGAAAGTTGCTTTCCATCGAAGTATCTTGGTTTTCCTTTATTCTTTGGTAAACTATCTAAAAGGCTTTGTGGATCCTTGGTGGATAAGATCAAGATGAGGTTGGATTCTTGGAAGTCAAAACTCCTATCTATGGCTGCTAGACTGGAGCTTAGTAAATCTACTCTTTCCTATATGCATTTATACTGGGTCTTTTCCTTTCCTATTCCGAGCTCTACTTTGGATCATATTGATAAATTGTGTAGAGATTTTCTCTGGGGTGAAACTAATTCTAAGAGGAACCTTCATCTCCTTAAGTGGGAAAAAGTTACTGAACCTAAGAAAGATGGAGGTTTGGGAATAAAGAAACTCAAGGATGTCTCTAGAGCCTGCCTTATCATCAATTCTTGGAATATTGCAAGTAAGAAAGACACCCTTTGGGTTAAGTGGATTAATGAAAAATACCTGAAGAAGGTTTCCTATTGGACTATCAATGAATCTTCTAATCATTCGTGGATGTTTAACAATCTTATTAGAGTCAGAGATTATATTCTGAAATATGTTAGATTTGATATTGGTGATGGTAGTCTCATTTCCATATGGCATGATCCCTGGTGTAGATCTAATTTCCTTAGTTATCATGTTGGCAGAGATTGTATTGTCAGGTCTGGTATCCCCTTGAATGCCAAGTTGAATCATATCATTGCTGAGGGTAAATGGGTTATACCTAGACCCAGTAATAGGGGTCAGGTTGACATTTTTAATGTGGTTAACTCTATCTCTATTAGTCAAGGACATAAAGATTCTATTTCTTTTGCTAGCCTTAAGTTGGTTAATCTTCATGGTGTTTGGGATACCATCAGAGTTAAGCTGGAAGGTATTCCTAACTTTGATTGGATATGGAGAATTAAGACTCATAAATGTGCTATCCTTCATTTATGGAAGGCCAGACACAATAAGATTCCCACCTCAGATTATTCTAGAAGAAGGGGCCTGTGCCTTGCTTCTATTTGTTTTCTGTGCACTAATGCCTATGAAGATACCAATCATATCCTCTTCAATTGCAGTTTCACTGAGAAAATCTGGGACTTGTTCAATATTCCTATGCCTAAAACTTAGGATGCAACCGAAGTTATCTCTGATCCCAAGAAGTCTTGCCTGATGAGCCTTATTTTTTACCACTGCTGGGTTGAAAGTAACAACTGAGTTCATGATGATAAAGCAAGTCCCCCTGAACTGATCTCCAAAATCATTAATGATGAGCTTCTTGCTTTCTTTCCCATTAGAGATTAAGAAGTCTGCTCTTTCCTGTCTACCTTTATGTTTGATGTTCTTCCATCTGTCTTGGTTTTCTGCTCAGCTTTGTCCTATAGCTGCAGTTGCATATGGATGATGCTGCTATGCTGCTTCTTGGTTCTGCTCTGTTTGTTGTGATGCTTGAACGTTTCTGTTTATGGTACTTTTCTCTGGCCCTTCTCACTTTCCTATAAGTGTGTGTTGAAGATGGTTGTTTCTGGCTGCTTCCTTCTGGCGATCCCTGTTGGAGATGAGCTTCTGCTAAAGTTTTTATGATGGTAGCTTCACCATGATGCTCCTCTGTTTGCTATGATAATTGAATGTTTGTTTTGGTTTTGTTGCTCTCTGGCCCCTCTCGCTTGTCTCTAAGTGAGAGCTGAGTACGCTTTTTTCTGGTTGTTTCTTCTAGTGATTCCTGATGGCGTTGAGCTTTGCAAAGATTTCTTGGATCTCCAGTCCATCTATGCTTCAGGGCCTACCTTTCTTTACCTTTTATGGTGTATAGAAAGCTTTCTTTCCTTTTAGTTGGTCCTTAATTTGGGACCATCAAATTCTGTAACTACAAAAAACAAAAATAAAAAAAAGTAACAGAAGTTTTACCGACAAAAAAAAATTTGTTTTAATTGTTCAAATCCATGAATAAATAGGGATATGATGATCCTATGTCAATTTGGGTATAAAAGACTATTAAAATGAATAGTTGAACAATTAAGGTTCATATAAGTAGAAAAGAGTATATTAGGGCTTTTTGACCTAAAAGGGATAAAGTTTGAGAAATTAATCTCAGAAACCCTAATGAATATTAATGAAACCTTAATGTGGACAGAAACCCTAGAAAGTGAATCCAAGTCAATAAAGTAGATTCTTGATAAAGTGTGTAATAAAAAGAGTGCATATTCTTTTCAGGAATTATGTGATGATTGAATTGCTTGCTTGGATTTCATTCTTGGTTGGGTTTACTTAATGCTTTTGAAATCATCAAATAAGGTATGTGGTTACGCTTATGAATATATCGAGTTATGTTTTCCGAGGTTTACCAAAGTTTTCATCGATGACATGAATTAATTGTTGGATGATTTTAATTCATGCAAACTATAATGTGGATATGACTATCACCTAAGATATGTGTCTACTAGCTCATATCCTGGTCCCCTCTGTGGCTTATTAGTTGACCTAGTACATGGCTACTTATGGGGTAGGTCCATCAGGTCATCGGGTGACTTAGTACATGGCTACCAATGGGGTAGGTCCATCAAGTCACTTTTAGTTAGATATTGGGCTACTTTGGGTAGTGTCATGCGACTCTATTACCCTAGGTATTGGCTACCTATAAGGTAGGACCATGGGGGTAAGGATCTACCTAAAGAGAGGTAGCATGCAAGTCCACTGCAGGGACATCACAGAGATAGGGGATATGTAAGGATTGAGTAGTATGGCTTAAAACGTAATCTTGGTTGTTAAATGAATAATTGAATGATTACATTGGTAACATAGTTGCACATTTATTATTTCCCCCACATACCAGCTTCGGTTGACCGACGTTTTGTTTGTCAGCGTTTTAGGTTCAAGCCAAAAGGACAAACAGTAAATCGTCATATTGTGAAATACATGAAGTAAAATACAAGGAGGATTAGTTAGAATAGAATCCATAAGTGGATAGAAGTTTAGAGATCCAAGTTTTCAAAAAGGTATGCAAAAGTTTATTTTCTTACAACTTTTCAGTTTAGTATGTTAAAATTTAATAATTGTTCTTGGTTAATTGCCGAACCTTTGATCCGGAAAGTATGGGTATGGCTTTGATCTCTCAGTCTCCCTTAATTGGGGGTTACTGGAAGGTGGGGTCGTAACATTTGGTATCTGAGCCAAAACCCCTCTAGTAGGTGGGGCCCACATGGGCATGGCATGCCAGTCTTGAGCCGTGCGGTCCAGGCATGTAGGAAAGGGTTGTCCATGGTTGACGTAGCCACCCTTGCGCTGGTATTCCGTGATCGGGAGCTGGGTGTCCATGGGCCATTGTGGGTCTGCACTGAAATGGGGTCAGATTATGAGGCCATATAGTTGAGCCTTGATGAGGACGTCAAGATTCTAAGTGGGGGAGATTGTAACATCCTAGGATTTGAGGCCTCAGATAAGTTGATCTTAAAAGGAATGATTGAACTACCCATATCACCAAGGTGCATCTCCTTTCTGATAAACCATGATGGCGGATGAGAGGTAAGGTCAGAGAAGGTAGAGCTGTTTACGTGGTCAAGAAATCAGTCTTTTGCTAGACTTGATCATTTCATTTGTTCAAATCTTTGGGAAGACAAGCACCCACTCTCATCCGTCTTTATCTCCCACAGAACTATTTTAGACCACTTTCCATTAATTCTTGAAACTGCTTCTTGCTCTTGGGGTTCTCGACCCTTCAAATTTGAAAACAACTGACTCTCCATGGAAAATTTCTCCAGATCCTGTCTTGAAGCCTGGACGCTTGCCAACCCACAAACTACAAACATGGGTCTTCATATCCTAAACAACACAAAATATATCAAAAATCACATTAAAAAATGGAAACTTCAAAATCCCTCGACCTTATCTGAAATCCAAAAAAATCTTGAAGACCAGCTTCTCTTTGTTGAAAAAGACCCATCTGCTGATCCTGCTTTGGTCCTTTCAATAAAAGCTGATCTTGACCACATAAACACCAGCATTGATACAAGATGGAGACAAAGGGCTAAGATCTCTTGGGCAAAAGAAGGAGACAAAAATACAAAAATTTTCCACAAAATTTGTAACCAAAACTTAGAAACAACGCCATAACTCATCTAATGATAAATGGCAGACTCACCACTCATAAACAATCCATCATAACACATATAAAAAACCATTTCAAAAAAATCTTCAATAACAACCACAACCCAATTTGTCTAAATAACCTTCTATGGAACACCATCTGTCAAAATAAAATAAAAAACCCTTAAGATCTCATCAATCCCTTCACCCTTGATGAATTACAATCTGCTATCTCTGACCTAGGTAAAAATAAATCCCCGGGACCTGATGGCCTTAATGTGGAATTCTATTTGGCTAACTGGAACCATTATAAACACGATTTTCTTGTCTTTCTATCTGCCTTCCATGCCAGTTCAAACCCACAAAGCATCATCAAATACATTAATAAAACTTACATCACTCTGATAAAAAAAAATAGCCAGCCTAAAATCATCTCTCACTTCAGACCTATCAGTCTCATAAACACCTCATACAAAATCATCGCAAAAACTTTAGCTAACAGGATCAAACCTCTCATGGATGACATCATTCCTCTTAACCAATCTGCCTTCCTCAAAAACAGAAGTATACAAGATGCCTTTTTAATGGTCAATGAAATGATCCATCTATGCCATAAAAAAAATCCCTCTTCTAGCCATCAAACTGGACTTTGAAAAAGCTTTTGACCTTGTTAACTAGAAATGCCTATTGAATACTCTCAAGGGCTTTGATTTTCCTGACAGATGGATTTCTTGGATCCATGCTTGTATCTCAACAAATCATTTCTCCACTATCATCAATGGTGTTCCTTTTGGCTATTTCCATAATTCTAATGGACTTAGACAAGGGGGCCCTCTCTCTCCGTACCTCTTTATCATACTAACCACTATTCTCTCTCGCATGATTCAGATGGGAAAACAAAATGGGCTTATCTTTTCTCCTGATGTCTGCAAGGAAAACATCATTCAATTTGCAGATGACACCATCATCTTCTCCTCTCCAGAAAAATCCTCAGTTCAGAATATATTTAGGATCATAGGTATCTTCTCATATATCTCTAGGCTAAAAGTAAATGTTAAAAAATCCTCCATCTTCGGGGTAAACATTCATCAATCTTCTTTGGAGCACCTCAAAGCCTTCCTAAAATGCAAGACTGAAGATTTCCCAATCAAATACTTGGGTCTCCCCATCACCCCTTATAACATTACAAATGCTATTTGGAATCCCATAATTTCAAAAATAAACTCTAAACTCACAAACTGGGCAAACAACTTCCTCAACCTCTCGGGTAGGCTCACCCTTCTAAACAGTGTCATTACTCCAATAACAACCCACTACTTGAGCTGCATTCCCTTACCCTAAAAAACTAAGTCCATTCTAGATAAAATTCGAAGAAATTTCCTTTGGAACAACTACCACAAACTAGATAAACCAGGGAAACATTACCATCTAGTTAATTGGAAAATGATTTCTGCTCCTCTGGATCAAGGAGGTTGGGGAATAATAAACATTGAAACACACTCGCTCTACTTCATAGCCAAAATCATTGACTGCCTAATTCAAAACAAAAAGAAAATCTGGACCAATCTCATCAATCACAAATATTACCAAAACTCACCACCATGGCACCAAATCCATCAAAAAATAGCCTCCCCACTTTTGAAAATTCATCAATAAAAATATACAAATGATTTCACAAATCTTAAACACTCCTCCTCATTCACACAAAATTATCTCCTTCTGGTTTGATCCACGGTTTGAAAACAACTCTGTTTTAAATCTCAAACCATCATGGTTTATTCCAAATAATCTCCTCAACCTAAGGATTGATAAAGCCCTTTATCTTATTACCAGTAACAGATCAAATTCCTTTAAAAGATGTATCCTCTCCCAGGTAAGTCAAAATGAATTCAGACATCTTTCAATCTCTTTGGAAAACAACACCTCAAATACCATCACTTGGAAATGGGGAAAAGATTATTCAGTTAAACTTGCTTATAATTTTCTCTCTTTCAGAGGTATCTCCCCTTCATCATCAAAGATTTGGAAACAAAAATGGACACAAAAATACAAAACTTTCTTATGGCATCTTTTACATAAAAAACTTCTTTTAGGTGAAAACATCACAAAAAAAGGTTTCATTGGCCCGTTTAGATGTGCTCTATGTGAAAAAAATAGTGACTCGGTCAGCCACATCTTCTTTAAATGCTCTTTTTCTCGAACTATCCTTTCACATTTCATGAGATTTTGCCTTCCTGATCTCCAGGAAGTCACTTTCCCCATCTAAACAACACCTTTAAGACTTTACAAAAATTTCAAGAGCAGTGATCTTTTCACCACAATCTGTTGGAATCTTTGGAAAGAGAGGAACAATAGAACTTTCAACAACAAGAAAAATTTGGCTAAAAATGTTATAACTCAAATAGATGCCGATCTTCACATCCTTACAAAACTGCAGGAAACTTAGCTGAAGGGAGGCAGGATGAATCAGAGGAAGGAGAATCAGAAGCTGCGTTTCTTTGTGACCTTAAAGCTATGGTGGATGATGAGACTGGTGTCAGCTTAGTTCAACAACAACTGTGACTTATCTTTTTGGTTCAAGGGCAGCTCAAACATCAAAATCTCTAGGATGCTTAACTTAAAAAAAAAATCTCCAAGGGGCTTGTTTAAGGGGTGCCTCCCCCACGTTAGCAAAACAATATTCTCATATGCTTTATTTTCTCTTTCAGCTTTCTGCTTTCTGCTGCCGATTTCAAACATTCTGTAGGATTTCCACATAAGCAGGTTTCACTTGCTTGATGTTCTTTTTAATATATAACACTACCTTTCCTAAAAAAAAAGGTGCATCTCCTTTTCCGAGAGCCCATCACTAAAGAACTCCATAGTTAAGCGTGCTCAGCTTGGAGTAGTACTAGGATGGGTGACCAGTCGGGAAGTTTATCCTGGCTTGCGCGTGAGAGGAAGTTATTTTCTTCTTCAAAATTAGAACCAGAAAGGAATGATTGACTTGTCTCACCATGTTTCCTCCTTCCATGAACCAGTTCACATAAGCAAACAAATCACCTTTGATAATATCCCACGTCTTCTAGAAAAAGAAAGCATTCAAACCATCTGGGCCAGGTGACTTGTTGCTGCCAATACTCCAGAGAGCATCCTTCACCTCCTGTTCATTTATTCTTCTTGTAAGGATGTTGTTATGAGTGCTTGTGAGCTTGTACCTCGATTCCACTATCTCATCTTCAGAAATGTCATTAGGAAATTTCTTGTTATACAATGAAGAGTAGAAATCAATAGCTTGTTCTTCCAATTCCTCTTGTTTATTGACTACCTCTCCATCTGCATTAATAAGTTCAAAAATGATATTACCTGCCTCTCTTCTTCTAACTGCCATGTGGTAGAGCTTTGTGTTGCGGTCTCCATCTTCCATCCATTTTTCTTTACTTCTTTGCCAGTAGAATCTTTCTTCTGCCTTTTTTAGATCTTCAAGCATCTTCTTTAACTCCCTATCTTTCTCAATCATCTTAGGATTCAACGGTTCAGCCAGTATTTTTCCTCTAATCTCTTTGCATTCCCTTTTGGTATCCTTTAGTAGATTCGGAATGTTTACCTCCTCTTTTGCCCATTTCTTGAGTTCCATCTTGGTATTCATCAGTTTTTTAGTGAACGCGTACATAGGATTTCCGGTCACCTGTGTATCCCATCTTTGTTTGATGACATCCTCAAACCCTTTCCAATCTGCCCAATAATTTAGAAATCTGAAGGGTTTCCTTTTATGATTTTTCTCCGTGATCTGGACCGAGATAGGGGCATGATCGCTAATTTCAGACCCACTCCCCTTCACCTTCACATTAGGAAATAATTTCAGCCATTCATCATTCACTAGGGCCCTATCAAGCTTGCTTGCAATCCTGTGTTCTGGACCTCTTTCATTGTTCCACGTGAATAGTTCACCTCCCACCATTGGTAGCTCATATAAGCCAGCCCTATCAATGGTTTGATTGAAAGCATCCACCTCAGCTATAGTGTCAAGTTTCTTGCCTCTTTTTTCCCCTTGTAGCAGTACTGTGTTGAAATCACCAATTACAAGCCATGGACACGTCACCTATTTGGAAAGAGTGACCAAATCTCTCCACAAGTCAAGCCTTGATCTACCATCATTATGGCCATAGACAACTGACATCCACATCTGTAGACCTCCATTATTCCTGCAATCAATTGTGACATGTTGGTCCGACATCTGTATCACTGACACCTGCCAGGCATTGGGCTTCCACGCCACACAAACTCTAGAAACACCACCACACTCTTGTTTGACACGTGGTGCCATCCTTGTGGGAACAAATATTTAATGCTATTACTGTTGATTGTCTTTATTTTAGTCTCCACCAAAGCAACTAATGAGTGATCACTGGCAGCAATCCACTCCCAGACTTCCTTCTTCTTATTCCTATCACACCCACCCTTTATGTTCCAGATAAGCATAGACATATTAAGGGTTTTTGGTGTATCTTGTATGCCTACTAGGCTCCTTCCTGTTGTCCTTCTTCTTTGCTCCTTTTTCCCTCACGATTTCCCCTTCTTTATCCGAGTCAGAGAGCGCTCCAAAGTTGTTCGTGGTGTCAAGGATTGACCCCACTCCTTGGTATTTTAGGATGCCTTTCCTCCATGACCCGGATCTGTTAGATGCAGGTGTGAAGCCACCATCAGCAACCCCTCCTTGTTTCTCCCTTACTATAACATATGTACTAGCCTCAACCTGTTTGTCTTGTTTCTCTTCTTTCTCCTCAATGATTGAAGTTGTTCCAGTTTGCCCGTCCATAGCCCCTTCTTGCGAGTTCTGTCTCCCTTTGTCTCTGATCACCTTAGCCCCAGTAGCAGGTTGTTCATTTGTGTCTGCCGTCTTCCCATCAGTAGTTGTCATAGTTGTTCCTGAAGTGGAGGCGTTGTCTGTAGTCTGCAGTTTGGCCTTCCAAACTTGTTTCCATGTTTCCTTCTCTGTCTGTTCGTCCCTCCTATAGTTGCCATTTCCATGGCCAAACACACATCACTTGGAGCACCGCGGTGGGATGCGATCGTAGGAGATGCAGACCGGGATCGATTCCTTACCACTGACGTTCAACCAAACTGATTCATGTACTTTGTCGTCCGCCTGTAGTTCAATGATCACTCTCGCATTCTCACCTTCAAGCGACCAGTTGTCGATATGTAGAACTTTCCCGACCCCCGACGCAATGGTGCCGACAACTCTCCTTGTCCATGAACGCTCTATGGATTGAAGGGTGATCCATGTTGGCATGGAGGAGAACAACTCCTTCTTCATTTCATCGCCATAGGTGTAATCTTTCATGATAACCAATTGAGCGTCGAAAAACCTTGGCCCCAAGTTCAAAGCATTCTTCTTGTCAGTCATCGTCGCAAAACGGATGAGGAAGATGCCATCTTCCTTTGAGATCACCTCAAATGTTCCTTTGGGCTTACAGGTTCGGCGGATCCATGCCACCAGATGACGATAGTAAGGCCTCTTGCCCATCATATACATGAGAATGGTGTGCTCCCATATATTCTTCATCCTTTCAAATTCTTCTTCCTCCAGGTCCACATAGATCAAACCATCCTTGATTCGAGGTCTAACAAAATCCAAGTCTTCCTCTGTCACCGGTGCAGGTTTCTTCAGAACCTGATTCCACGGTTTCTTCAGCCCTTGTCCCTCGGCGGTGCTGTTGCCGTTATGCTTCCCAGGTTCCGCACCACGCACCAATGGTGCCAAAGGACCGCTCATGGTCGTGGAGTGGATGGGTAGGGGATGTGCACTAGTTGGGGTGGTGTGTATGGGAGGGTGGACACCGTCAATTAGAGCGATCAACGACGTTGTAGGCACGATCGCCAGGGTCACACGGAAATCGCCCATCCCTAGGAGACGACCCGCATTGTATGTATGTATGTATGTATGAATTCAGAAATGGTACTTTACTAACAATAATACTTCATATAAACATGTTACACGTAAAAGTTTTGTGACTGGAATGCTTTTCAAAGAATCAAATGATAAAAGAAAGATATGATACCAATCATTATAAAATTAATATCATAAAATGGATCTCTCCAATCTGATTTGATTCAATCCAAACATTTCATTCCCATATATAAGTAAAATATGTAAATACTTGCCCTGATCCATGTCTGAAATTCATTACAATGTATTCTTTTCAAGTTTGAGTGGAACATTTCTCTCTTGATATTTGCACTCTTATAGTTGTAGTGATAATATAATAGACTTGGGTGACATGAATGAAAGAAATATCACTTACACATGAAGAGTTTCACTATCTAAGGTCAAGAATGCTCTGGAAAGGATGAAAATGAAAAAGGCATGTGGTCCAGATGGTATTCCTATTGATGTAATGAAGAGTATGGGGGATGAAGGAGCTCTGTGGTTAACAAATTTCCTTAGCAAGATTATGAAGACAAAGAAGATCTTGGATTAATGGAAAAATAGTACTATAGTACTGATCTACAAGACAAAAGGAGATATTTAGAGATGCACAAACTACATAGGTATCAAGTTGATGAGTCACCCAATGAAGCTTTGGGAGAGGACTATTGGAAAAAGGCTAAGATATTACACAAGTACCAGACAACCAATTTGGTTTTATACCAATAAGATCAACAACTGATGTTATTTTGTTGTTGAGGAGTTTTATGGAGAAGTACAGGAAAAAAAAGAGATCTTCATATGGTGTTTATTGATCTGGAGAAAGCTTGTGATCAAGTACCCAGGGAATTTTATGAAGTGTTTTACATAAAAGGGTGTGCGTATCGAGTACATTGATCTAATAAAAGGTGTATGATGGATCAACTACAAGTGTTAGGAATCCCAGAGCATAGAAACAAACTTCTCCTATCATTATCGAGGTTGGATTCACACTCAACCCTTATCTATATGTTCTTGTAATGGATGAGTTGACAAAGTTTGTTCAAGATAATATCCCTTGATGCGTGTTATATGTTGATCATATTGTGTTGGTTGATGAAAGAAAAGAAATATTGAATGGTAAAGTTGAACTTTAGAGAAATGCATTGGAATCCAATGGATTTATGATTAGTAGATGCAAAAATGAATATATGCATTGCAATTTTATCAAGTCTAGCATTGTAAATGGAGGGGTGAAGTTGGATGGAATTGATGTAGCAATATGTGAAAAGTTTTGTTATTAAGGCTCTATTATTAAGAGAGAGGGTGATGTTTAGGATAATGTTTGTCATAGGATCACAAGAGTATGGTTGAAGTGGAGGAGTGCAACTGGAGTAGTATGTGACTAGAAGATCCCTCTCATATTAAAAAGCAAGTTTTAGAGAAAACCTATGCGGCCATCTGTGCTATATGGGAGTGAATATTGGGCGGTGAAGAAACAAGGTCTCAACAAGATGAATGTGGTTGAAATGTGTATCTTGAGATGGATGTTCAAGAAGATGAGAAAAGATCATTTGAGGAATGACTATATCAGAAACAAAGTGGGGGTGGTGAGCATCTAGGATGAGTTGTGTGAAGGCCATCTAATATGGGTATGGATATGTGCAATGCATACCAGAAAATGCACCTATTCAAATCATGTCTATTGATTAAAGAACTACTAAAAGAATAAGAAGTAGACAAAAATTGGCTTGGGAAGAGATTCTAAAGAGAGATTTTGAATCTTCACATCTTGATTAGAGTATGAACCATAAGAGAGTTGATTGGAAAAGAAGGATCTCGGTAACCGATCGCAAAATGATTGGGAATGAGGCTTAGATGATAATAATTATGATAGTTGTAGTGACAATACCTTCTTCTTCTTGCAACTCTCATTACTTTAGCATATTCAACTAGAAGAGCCTTCTAATACAAAATCTCCTTAATCTCTCCTTTTTTGGCCTTTCTTTATCTCTAGAAGATGAGAGATCAAATGAATGTTCCAACCCTTTTCCCATTATACATGTCCCCTTTTATAGCCGATTCCATAACCAACATGTTAGATCATAAGAACCTATAGTGGGGTTAGTAGGGGTAAATATTAAGCACCATATAGTGCTAGTGTCTATAGAGTAACCACCAGTTATGGTGATAGTGGATGTCTCATCACCTAAAAATTAGCGATTAACTACCCTTATGGTTAGTGGTTAAGAGTAGCTCCTCCAAGTGTCTCTTTATCCAGTGGGTAGTAAGTAATCACCCTAAGTCTTTTTTTCCTAAAAATTAGAGAAAATGACATTGTGTCTCTTCACCCAAGGGTTAAATAATAATCCTTGTAATTGTCCCATTTCTCTAGGGTAGAGATTAACCTTAAGTGTAACACCCTAAAATTTTGAACCTTATAAAATGACCTTCATTTGCAACCCTATTTTTTTGTTCCAAATTAATGTTTAATACATAGACTAATGTGATGATGGTTCCCAAATATGTTAAATAAAGTAAATTGGATAACTTTTTGTACTAAATTGAAATTCAATATCATCAATGTAGACCTAACTATTAATTAAGTAACATATAGGATTTAACATGAAATTTACCCAATCAACGTTCTTTTTGTGGCCTCATAATTTTATCATAAGTTGGTTTTGATAATTTAATGATTTACCCAAATTTGTATCCCCAAATTCATTTTAAATAATACTATATGATTAATTAAACATTTATGCTAAAAAGAGAAATATAGTAATTCAAGTTGGTCAAATTTAGAAACTAACTATATTTTTGGGTTCCCTGTGTCCCAATTACGTAATCCAAAAAATTTGAAAAGTTTTGGAATTTCCTAGATACTCCAATTTGAACTAGGAAAGAATTAACCTAAGTTTAATAAATAACCCTAATCTTTTATCAATCTTATACCTACTGAACTTTGGTCCAGTCATTTATATGTTGTCATGTCATCAATCAAGTGACCCAGACTGAGTCGGACTCTTGTGGATTCATCCGCACATGGGGAGACCATCTCCCACACCCGAGTCATGTGCGGCAGGGACCCTACAGAGCACTGACCTCACTTAGCTTTCGTTATCCCTCTACTGAGTTTATCAGAAGCTATGAATCTCCCCCCCGCCATCAGTGATCTTTCCCGAACAGGTAGATCCTAAACACAATGGCACTTTGTGACCTAAGATTCTCATTCAGTGAGAACCTTTTCTCTCCTACCAAGTTTCCAACTGCACTGGAGAACCAGGCTCTTTTGGACTTCGGCCTATATAAGATTCACACATGAAATAATTTGGGCATCCCCGAGAACGCTCCCATCTACCCTGTTTTATTTGCGATCATCATTTTTTATCTCCCCGAGACCACATTTTGTTGGTCAACCCCCGAGTTGGCTACATGGTGTTTCTTAACTCTCGGACGTTGGTTACGACTTCATGGCGTCTCCCATGAATGCTTAGAGCCTCCATCGACATTCAATTTCACCAAGAACAATAGGTATCTTGCTCTTCTAGTTTTCCCCTTATCTGCACATGTTGTTATGTTTTGGATTTTCGCACTAATGGTTCATCGTCATCCCAATTTTCCTCCATCTTGGTCTTCACCTTGAATGCGTGAACTCATTACGATCCCTAGTTTTGCACTGAGTCACTTTCTTTAAGCTTTTTGGTTTTGACTTCTTAAACAGGTTCTGGAAGAGAGGTGTTTGTCCTTCTCTTTTCACCCCAAGTTATGAATCAGGGGTCTTTGTGACCGTCAGACCCTGACAAAGATGATGGTATTTTTCCAGTGATGGATTTCTCAACTAGAGCGAATTGGCTCATGATTTTCTTCCCAATTTGGATTGTAGCTTCGTTGGTTTTCAGAAGGAATAAAGTGACCACTAGAATTCTTGGTTTGGCCTTGCAATTTTCATTTTGTATACATTATAGCAAGGGTGTTTTTGGGTTTTTAGTGTGCCTTTATCTCTTTGACGTGTTCTCAGTTGGACAGCCTCCATGGCAGGCAGACGATATCCAATTGGGCCACCTAATTTTCATCCCAGCCAATGGATAATTAGCTGTCGTGGAATTATCTTGATATCTGATTGGTCAGATCATAGAAAATTCATATCTTTTACTTCGTAACTCATATGGAGTCAAACAATATATGGATTTTGGTTTACTTTTCGAGATCTACAAGATGGATTAAGTTTCAAACCCTGATTTGACTCTGTTTTCCCTGAGTCACGAAAGAACTCCAAAACCCTAGAAATTGGGTTGAATATTAAATATTAATGAATGCTAATTGTTATAACAGGATAATTAGGGTTTCTTAACCCCAGGAATGTGTTTAGGGTTTCATCAACCTAAGGAATAAACTATGATCTTCTCCAAGAGAAAGGTAAGTGGTTCATGCACTTTGAAAATTATTATTGGATGATTTAAATTATATGGGTACAATGAATGTTATGAATGTATTATTTACTGTTTCAATTGTTAAAATTCAATGATTGTATAAGAAACTAAAAGTCATGCTTTGTGCTCAATATCTATTGTATCATATTTCATGAACATTAATATTAATGACAAGACTAATCTTTTAAGAGAAAGTTAAGAGTTTTAAGAGAAAGATGATGATTATAAGATAATTTATATAATATCCTCACCAAGAGGCTCCTCAGAGCAAAAGTAAGATGCACTTCAGTGCATAAGAGAAGAGACACTCCCGTGCAATACAAGAGGCATTTGGTGCATAAGAGAAGAGGCACTTACGTGCAAACCAATGGGCACTTCTATGCATAAGAGAAGAGGGACTTCAATGAATAAGAGAAGAGGCACTTCGATGCAAAACCTAAGGTTTCTTATATAAGTCAAGATAAAAGAAGTAATTTAAAAGTAATTGTGTCCCTTTTTATAAATATAATGTTCAAAGTTTATTTTTCAGTTTATATTTTTCTTTAAAGATATAATATGTTCAATTCCACTTACCAATTTTCTTGATTGGCTAGGGGCGCAATGCCCGCAGGAAAGGAGCAACACCAAGGATAAAGCCATCTAAGGACCAGTTGAAGAAGAAGCTCAAGGACATCTGAGACTTTACCTGGTGGGGTGCCAACTATCAATAGAGTAGTTTTCCTTTATGTTTATGAAACATGTGTTTTAGTTTAGTGTGAGTTATATGAGAAAGTGTAGGATGTTTAAGAGTAAAGATGTTTAGTTTTGTTCATGTATGAGTTATGTTGAGGACTTGAGTATGAGAATTGTTATTTTATCTTGTGTTGGTTTATATATGAACTTTATTTTTATGCAGTGATAATCATTTTTGTGACATCCCAATGAGTTCTCTGCTTCCTCTTAGTGTTGTGTATGTTTTAGAAATTGGGGTGTTACATTAAGTTTCTCTTTGCTTAAGGGTAGGCACAAACTATTGGGAAATATGAATACAGAGTAGGCAGTGGAAACAAAAAAATTCATCTACCATATTCTCCATAAACAGTGCATTGCATAAATTACTACAAGATAGGAAGGATGGTTTTGAGGATATACCTAGTCCTAGAGAAAGTCCAGTGACATTTCTTCATTGTTGTAAATGAACAACTGTCTTCTAGTTGCACTGGGACTCATTTGACTGTTGCACCTTCTGGTATGCACCACGGTCTATAGTCTCAAACGACATCATTTGCAGCAACTCCTCTCACAACAGACTGCCGATTGCCATTTTCTCCTAGCGACAGAAAACGACCTCCCACCTCTAGAGAAGTCCATAGAGACCACCTAGAACTCTTGTTGTGCTACTAGAACAGACAAGAAGGAGTTGTCTCTCCCATTGGTGTACTGGTCACCAACTTGCTCTCCCACAATAATGATTCTCAGTTGTTCTCACCCTTATTATCCCTCCCTAGTCGAGTAGGACTTGTTTGGGCTCCCTTGGTTACCACAACAAAAGAGGACAATAATTGTCAGAGCAACTGAATATCAATTAATTATGTTGTACTCTGAGAAGCCCTCAGTACCCCTCTATTTATAGGAGGGATTTGGTCTAGGGTTCCCAGTCTATGCGAAAGTGCAAGGGACCATAAGATCTTGAATTTTCACAACCTACACACATCCAAATGGTCATTTGGTCACCCAAACGGACGTCTGGCATGCAGGACAGTCGTCTCACTCTACAAGACAATGGTTTTGCATGTTTCTCAATAGCATACAAAATTGGCAATTCGAAACTAATTAATGCACGACATGGCGTCAACACTAATTCCTTGATGCAATCGAATTTCCCACAAACTAAGCAATCTCGCTCATGCAAGATGGTCATCTTGATCCCCTAGACGGTCGTCCAGTAACCCGAGCTGAGCAGGCCAGTTTAACAGATTGAACCAGTTGGTTCACACCTCAGTTTGAGCAGAACTTAGCCAATTCAATTCTAATCATTCTGATACTCCAAATGGACGTTTCAACTATTGAGTCAATCGTCTTGCACTTTAAATGTCTGTCTCACTTGAGTGAGCCAATTTTCTGGAAGTTTAGCCATCTTATTTGTTGCATGAATTGAATACCTAAACATTTTAGTAATCAATTCAATCATCATTCAAGATTAAACTCCTCTTCTAGGTCAAGACCTATGTGTGTGACCCTATAGGTCCCATATCACGTTGGTAGTGAATGTCCATAACTAACTTATGACATCACAAACAAAGAGTGGTGCCTAGTCGCACGCTACCCAAGTGAATGGAAAGTTGGGGAACAACTTCAACCTACAATTTATGCTTAGTGTTACAGTGTTTGTATAATTCCTTTGTCATTGATATCCAGATTAAACTCAAGGCATGGAGTAGTCACCCTTTCAACATTCAATCTTTTTTCTTGAACCAAACCACACTATCTGAGATATATGTAAGATCAATATCACATATTGACTCGCAATTGCATGGCCATGCATTTCTCAATCTCTCTAATCAAGAGGTCTAGGATATCATACTCCTGTAGGAGGGAAAAATCCCATCTCTATCACTCACAATCAATCCCCATGTGTCACAGTCACCCAATCATCACCATTACAACAACCCACGTTTCAGGATTGCGTTTGATGATGTCAAAGCATACCGAATGACATGTGATGAGTGTAATGATTTCAGGTCTAAGAACCACAAACACCACCATTACTATGAGAATTGACTATCACTACCATGGTAATGGTTTCCATGTGTCAGTATCATGGTGGGTCTGCCTGATACACTGTTCTCTAACATGTATATGTGTGCTTGGTTTGATATAGTCATATCATGACTAATGATATTTTTTCATTAACCAACTCACACTCTAATCTTATGTGTCATTGTTGTCTATCAACCTTCCACAATAATAACTGACCGGGGAAATAATGAGAATATATATATATATATATATATATATATATATATATATATATATGTACTCTTAACATCCATATGATCTCATTTCTCCAAGTCATGTACTTGAAGACATACGTCATTGAGTAATATTATTCTTTATATATTTATAATATTACATCATTATCTCATAACTGGTTTAAAAATAATAAAATGGAAGCTTGCCTTTATTTATTAATAAAATCAATTACAAATTATGCCATTACAACCATCATATGATTGGATCTCTGGGCATACATACCAATAGACTCCCACTTGCACTTAGAGACAATCACCCATGAATCGCATCCCAAGTGATCTAACATGACCATCATCCTTCTTCTATGAAAGTGCCTTTGTTAAAGGGGTCAGCAACATTGTTCTCAGTTGCTCTCTACCAATCTTTACATCTCCTAATTGTACGATCTCTCATATGATATGGAACTTCCTTTGTATATGACTTTGATGTGATCTGGGTTCCTTCAATAGCTCCATTGTTGTCACAATATAGCTCAATTATGTCGTTGATGCTTGGAACAACCCCAAGTTCATATTTGAACTTCTTAATCCATACAGCCTCCTTTGTTTCATTTGATGTAGCAATATACTTGGCCTCTGTTGTAGAATCAAAAACTATCTCTTGCTTGGAACTCTTCCATCTTACAGCTCTATTGTTTAGGAAAAACATGAATCTTGATTGTAATTTGTAATCATCTTGATCAGTCTAGAAGCCTGCATCGATGTAACCCTTTACCACCAACTCTTCCTCTCCATTGTAGACCAAGAACTAATCCTTAGTTCATCTCAAGTACTTGAGGATGTTCTTTATGGCTATCCGGTGAGCATCACCTTAGTCTGACTAATATCTGCTCATCATGCTCAATGCATATGAGACATCTATATGGGTACATAATGTTGCATGCATGATTGATCCAGTTGTTGAGGCATATGGAATCAAACTCATGTGTTCCCTTTCTTTATAAGAACTAGGACATTGAGCTCTATATATGTGGATACTATGACGGATAGGAAGTATTCCTTTCTTTGAGTTCTCCATGTTGAACCGCTTCAACACTTTATCAATGTGTTTGCTTTGACTTAGTCCAAAGAAGCTTCTTGGATCTATCTCTATAGATCTTTATCCCCAAGATGTAGGATGCTTATCCCATGTTTTTCATATAAAATGTAATTCCCAGCCATGTCTTTACCTTTTGTAAAGTAGGGATGTCATTCCTCTTCAATAATATGTCATCTACATATAATACGAGGAATGTCACTATCCTCCCACTAATCTTCTTATACACACAAGGTTCATCTTCATTTTGAATAAAGCCAAACTCTTTGACCATTTCATCAAAATGAAGATTCTAGATCTGAGATGCTTGTGTTAATCCATAGATTGACCTTTGTATCTTATAGACTTTATTTGCAAACTTTGGATTTATAAAACCCTCAGGTTATGTCATGTAGACATCCTTAAGAATATTCCCATTAAGGAATGCAGTTTTAACATCCATCTACTAAATCTCATAGTCATGATAAGAAGCAATAGCAAGCATGACCCTGATGGACTTAAAATATGGTCACTGGAGAAAAGGTTTCATCATAATCAATATATTGAACTTGTTTGAAACCCTTTATGGTCATGTCGGTCTTTAAAGTGCGTAGTTAAGGCTAGTGGTGATCTGTGGGGCCAGTCGTCATTCCTGAAACTCTACTAGAGCCTTGGGAAGTGGGCCCAAGCGTTACACTATAAGTCTCAAGTTATGTTGGTAGTGAATGTCTATAACTAATTTATGACATCACAAGCAATGAGCGATATCTAGCAACACATCATTGCTACCCAAGTAATTAGAATGTTGGAGAACAACTTTAACCTACAATAAGTAATTAGTGTTACAGTAATTGTACAGTTCCTTTGTCTTTGATATCCATATTGAGATCGAGGCATGGAAACATCATCCTCTCAATATTCAATCCACGTTCCTTGAATTAGAAAAAACTATCTAAGATGCATGTGAGCTCACATATAATATATTGATTCACATGTGTATGGCCATATATTTCTTAGTCTCGCTTATCAAATGTCCATGACATCAAATCTAGTAGGAGGGATAAATCCCATCTAAATCACTCATATTCATTCCTCATGTGTCATAAAGTATTTGAGCATCACCTTTTTGGTAATCTTTATTCAATGTCACATTCAATGGAGTCAAAGTACATTGAACGACATGAGATGAATGTACCGACTTCAAGTCTAAGAACCATAATCACCACTATCACTATGAGAGTTAATTCTAACTACCATTCAAAGGTTTCTATATATCACTCTCAAGGTAGGTTTGTCTGGCACACCGTTCTCTAACAAGTACCTATGTGTTTGGTTTGATATCACCTATCATGACTAATGCGATTCTGTCATCAACCAACACACACTAGTCTTATGTAGTATTGTTGTCTATTAGATTCCACAATAATATCTGACTAGAGGCATAACAACAATGAATGTACTCTTATTATACATATGAACGCATTGTTTAGGTCTTCAACCTGAAGACATACACCATCGAGTAACATCATTCTTTAGACATTTATCATCTTATACCATTATCTCATAATCGAACAAACATATAGACACATATTTGCCTTTATTACAAGATATGCCATTACAATCAACATATGATTGCCTTTTGGGCATACGTACCAACAATCACTAGATCAACATTTATTTTACAAGTTTATGAAGTAATAATTTGTAGAAGTTATTGAAATTAGAATGAGAATCTATCCATATCAAGGTGACAAAATATGCCATTTTATCATCTTTTGTATTTGCCAATACTAATGTTGTTGCCCCACAAGTGGAGAAGAAGATTTGTAAGCAAAGGACAAAAACTCATGACCTTTACTAATATACTCATTAGAAAATTAAATTTCCAAACCCACCCTTGTAAAAAAACATCATATCCATACTTACCCCATGCCCTTTTTGAATTAAAGATGCATATGCCCGGTCCATTTCTCACATGAAACACTACTTGCCATTAGGCTAGGCTGTTGATACGTCTACCTTGTATTCACGAGAAATGTTGTATGCACCTAATAAGATCATAAATTATTTTGGTCTTAATAAGAACATTTAGATATCGTAATTGTATCCCACTTTTATATGAGATTACCCAAGATATAGTCCATTCAGAGAGTACTCAGTGAATGAAATCTTCATATACATTAATGCATATATGTATAATTGTATGACCCTTTCATTCACCCTCATGACTACATTATGCCCTAAATCCATTTGGAATGCATAAGGCATTACTAAAATTAGATGGATTTGTATCTTTGCATACTTGCATTTGGTCTTGTTAATGTTATTCATTAGATGTTGGTGAACAACACCTATTTTACATAAGTTATGTTGTATCTTCAGTAGATTGGACCACCAAATTATTATATTAACATCTTATTGTGATTTTTTTACTTGTATTATTCATCAGATGCGATTGCACATTTTATTTTTTATGTATTTGTTTTATTGGATGCAATCAAAGAAGTGTATTTCCATTTTACTTCCAAGATATTGCATAGATAGTATAATAGCAAAAATACATTCCCATATTACTATCAAGAGTTTACAATACATATGAGTTCTAAATAATAAATTCCATCCTACTATTAAGATATTGCATCATATTATTTGTTTCTACCACACACTCCTATTAACTACTCTCAATTGAGTGAGTATGATGGATGTGTTGAATATTTTGTAGAATGAATTTGGTCATATGACAAACTTTGGACAACCTAATGAAGGCATTAAATAACTCTTACATCAATGTAATCAGTTACTAAAAGGGACTAGAGTTGCTAAATTTTGTGATACATAAGTCATTTCTTGTAAAAATGCCACATTCCTGCAGTCCCTTAACTTTGTTTTTTTTTATGTAGGAATTCTCATCATTGCATTTCATTGTAGCAATATGTCATTCACCCTATAATATGTTTTGGAAATTTATGATTGGAAAATATATATATATATATATATATATATATATAATTCTCTAATTGAACTCCATTAAGCTACAACAGTGAATCATGGTGTTGAAACTTGTAGTTTTCTCTTGCTTCTTATTATTTTTTGCTTTCTCTGATTAAATAATCAAAACCTATATATCATTTCTTTTATATACATGGTAGCATTTGATACAAATTATGCAACTTCTATTGATGAATGTTGGGTACATGTCATTGTTAACTTGATGCATACACTTAAGATTAAAACAACTTTGAATGGATATATAGACTATGTGCACTACCTTCACATGTGAAAAAAATATCATTGTGCCTTTCCTTATGTTTTCACCCATGTGAGGGAAAAATATACAATACTCTTACATGTGAAATAATGCACATAAAACTTTAATACATAAAGTTATCTGCTCATCACATTTATTTATCTCTATGAAATATATTTCTACAAGTTGAAGTCAAAATTTTGTGGCATTACTTTTCTCTAGGTTTAATGTAAGCTAGCAATGGATGAAGCTTGGCATCAGTAAATTGAGCTGTGTCGGCGTTATCTTCCTCATCTTCTTTTAGCTCCCATTCAAATTCTTGTATAAATCTACCAAGAATCAAACTTATGACATGCATCGCTTGAAGTGATCCTGCACATGCCCTCCTTCCTCCTCCAAAAGCTAAAGTCTTGTGTAAATCCTTTGGATTGAAATTGTTGCTCAAAAACCTCTCCGGTTTCCACTTCTCTGGCTCCTCCCATTGGTCTTTATCCATATGACACCCATAAACATTGACACAAACCTACAAATATTAAGATATCAAGGTTAATTTTGTAAGGAAAACTATATCGCTTGAGATTTTTTAAACACAGAGTGACTATGGAACAAATTTAGTGAAAAATTGCTTTATAAACTAATTAATGAAATTCATAGGACAATATGAGAATCCCTATGCACGTCACATGACTTGGAGATTAATTTTAGTTTTTCACATGATACGATTAGAAGCCAAGAAGACTTTACGTTTGAATAATTAAAATAATCAGTACCTCCCTTCCTACAGGAATATGAAACCCTCCAAGTTCTATTTCTTCATGTACAATCCTCATTGGCAGGACAGGTGCTGCAGGGTGCAACCTCAAGACTTCATTAAAAATGGCGTTAAGGTATGGAAGTTTAGGAATGTGATCCTCCGATAATCGTTGGCAACCACAAACTTCTTGAATTTCTGAATACAACGTTTCCTGTGAAAGTAATGTAAATCATGAATAACATCAAACTGTTATTTGATCACTAAATACATCATAGATGCCAAAATAGAAGTAGTCTGATTTTCTCCACCTTCAAATTGCTTCTAAAAGAAAGAGCTTGATATGTGGAGCATGTATACTCACGACCATGTATCCATATACACATAATGTACTATCCAAGCTACCATATTGTTGAAATCTGTTCATATGTGGATTACATATAACATCATATTTTAACATGTTTAGCAAGGATTATATTCTTAAAAATAGAAACCAAATTAATTGATGAGATGGTTAATCAAGAAGAAGGTAGTTCAACATCAACCCCAACTTCAAATGTGTAGTGTAAATGCATTGGTAGTTTAAAAATCGCCATCATTTTTATTATCTTAAAAACACATATGGTTGTTTGAGAAACTAGTACATGATTAAAGGTACTCAATGTCTTCTAATCACAAACACATGCAAACTGATATGAGAGTGTCTATCTGCTGAATGCCGATCTAAAAAAATCAAAACATTATGAAAACGTTATATTATTAACCATAACCAAAGTTGATACCTAATGATTAAAGTTAGGTTTCATCACTTTAGATAGACGCGGTTGTTGCTGACATAAGCCGTGGCATAGGCTCTGCCTACGTCCGTACTCCAACAGCGTGAACAGAATGGCATGTACGTGCAAGTCTCAAGAGGGGATGGAGGCGGATTACTACAGGTAGGGCACGCAAGTGTGGAAATTCTGGATGGCTGCCTTGGGGAGAGGGCGGCTAGTACTAGAGGTAGGTTGAACACCGTTCGTTGATGTCTGCGCACGTAACAGCTGGTTCAGTTTGTACAGTTTAGCATAGCGGTTGGGTTCTATTGTTGAAACCATCCATGTGGAAGCCTAGACTTAGCTTATGAGGTGTCAGGATATCTCATGTGCTCGACTTTAATTATTTGGACCAATGCGCAAAGGACCGACATGTCATGTAGAATGGATTGTTGAATGGTAATCTTCAATATACCAATTATTGATGTTGAATGGAACTTATTGTAGATTAATTTTGTTAATATTCGTACCTGACACTTGACACTCTTTATTATTTCATACAGTGCCCATTCTGTGGTAATAACAGTAGTATCAGACGTCTCCACGATAGATTCCCACACCAACGTCGTTATTTGATCTTCAGACAGCGTCTTCTCTTCTTCTAACAAAAAGTCAAGGTAACAGTCCATTTTCTGCAATTTTTTTCAGAATAAATTTCAGCAAGCACTCGGTAACTCAAACTATATGTACTAATCAGAAAAGAAAACAAGGCAAGTATCAACCAGACCTGTCCTGCTGCTATTCTTTTCTTCTGCTCACGGATCAGCGCTTTCGTTACGGCATTCTTGCGCATCGCGATGCGAGGAGCTTGCAAATTGTCATTTGGAACCCATTTCATGTAAGGGAAGAAGTCCCTCCAGTCAAACTCGAGGGATCCATGGGTGGGGTCAGTCACCAAGATTTCCAACATCTCTTTCTTTGAAATGTTTCCACCCAGCTCCTCCACGTACACTGAATCCACGTTGACGCCTATGGCCTATAACAACAGAGTATATGGAAGTTTTAGAGTTTCTGCCCATCAGCTAGGGGATTAAAATTTTCCGGAAGGATAGCTACTTGGACATTGACGTCTTTGAACGCTGTTGTGTGTTCAAGTAAAGCTTAGAAAGTAAAGCAGCAGTGGGAAATATCATGGCTTGATGCATTTGCCGTTTAAGAAGGCTAAAAGCAAATTACTACGCCGGCGCTTTTGACTCATATAGGTATGTGGTGTCATATCATCTTGAAATTATGGTTAAAGTGGACAATTTTTTTTTTACGTGACCCCAAAATGTGACAACAAAATCTTAGTGAACGAATATCACATCAAAAGAGTACCTGTTCTATGGACAAGTCAAACATCTCCGGTAGAAAAACCTCTCTGAAATTCACTTCTTGAAGAGGGTTGTCCTTGATTGCGTCGTAGAGCCTGTTTATCATATTCTCAACTGCCTTCTTTCTGATATTCCAGTGCCGTTTCTGAATTAAGAAGGAAAGAAGACAGTGAATCGATGATTTATTTCCAACAATACAAAAATATAATACATTCATTTCTAACAGCAATAACTTGGATTCGGTCGTAGTAATCTACCTGAGCTGAGGCTCCCAAGACACTCATCAAGAGGCACCGTTTGGCTCTCTTGTGCAAGTCGTTGTATTCAGACAGAGCGATGAATGAGCCGCCAGGCTCCGCGTAACTACGCAATGCGGATGTCAGCTTCTTTGTCGACATGGACAAGTATTTTGGACCAAACGCCTGCAATGTCAAGGCAGAATGCGGAATCATACAACCATGTTCATATATAATTTACAACTTCATCTTTTAATGTATGCGGCGAGGTTGTTTACAAATCAAAGAAGCATGCAACGATCACATTTGGTATATAAAGAAATGTTATTAGAGCCCTGCTGAAAATAAATCCATAAATTTGGCAATTATCAGAGATAACCTGGTGTTCTATTAACCCATGAGCAAAAACGTTACAAACAACCAGACACGCTGAATATAAGTTCGCATCTGAAACATTTTTGCACTATGTCCAGAGTTATGTTCATTGAGGTGCTATAGTGGGTATTATTTTTAGCAAAAATGTGCTATTTTGATTTTTTTTTTATTTCGTAGATTTATGTGACGGAATTTAGTGACACCAGCCATACCTCTTCAGCGACTTCCGTTGTGTTGAGGACGACGACATCTGCCACTCCAGTCTTGATTGAGAAGACAGGCCCATAGGTCTCTGCCCACTTGGCAAACGTCTTGTGAGGCTTCTTCTCCGTGAGCTGGTGCAGGTTACCGATGATGGGCAGGCCAGGGACAGCTGATTCGAGGAAATCAGTAAGCAAGCAAATCCGAAGTCAGTCTAGAGTATACATGATGCATGAACACACAACACATGTATGCAGAAGGATCTCCGCCAGCTATATGTGTATTATGCTTGCAAAGTCAAGAACAAAAACCTGGTGGGAGTTTAAGGCTGGTCGACTTGGCGTTACGGTCGTTGAGGACCTTGGTGGCGACTGGGACGGTGACGCCGAGGAGCACGCACAGGGCGGTTGTGGCTGCCGTCAATACAGGCGGGCTGATGAGGCCGAGATCCATGGATACGGATGGCGAGATGGGACTTGTATAGGCGACTGATTGTACCTACCGGTCATGCATGCATATTTATATAGCCGATACAGGTATGCAAGATGTCGGTTCAAACTTGTTACCAATCCATTCAAAGACTATTATATGTCTGTAAATTTCAAAAAATTTCCACCACTCACCCACTCAGGGCACGTTTGATTTATAGGATTAGGATGGATTTACATAAATGCAGGGTTTACGTAATCCATAGTATCGGATATTCTTGGTTTTCCAAAAAATCTGCAGATTGGTGTTTAGGTTTGGTTGAGATGTACATATGCCACGAACTTTCCTCAGGTGGGTGCCCCGTTTCTTGAAATTTCTCGCGCAAGTGGCGCTCGGAACGCGGGCCGCCAAAAGAGAAGCAGGGTAACGTCAACAGTCAACTTTTCCTATCCTGCTAACCAAACCTGATGTTTTCATTGCTGGATCATCAAATACAATCCAATCCAACGGAACACAGCTGAACACATCATACAATTAGAGCTTCTTTCTAGGCTCAGAGTCTAGGGAAGACAATGACGTACAGAAAAAATACATCCATAATTCAATCATCGCACTGTTTTTTTTTAAAGAAGGCAACACTATTAAATAGTTATAATATGAATACAATTTCTATTTTTAGAAGCTCTAATTGTATGATGTGGTTATCATTTCAGTAAAAAACAGTCACGGTTTAAGAGTACACCACAATACAATTATCTCAATTAGATGTGTATGAAATCTGGCGTTGTAGTTACATGTACACTATTTGATGTTCGTCAATGTTAGAATATTGACCGTCAGTTCATTATTTAGTTCAATGTGCTGTATTACCTTTTTTATATATTCTTTATGAAATGGTAGAGTAAACTACAATTTTTACACATTGTGGTGGTTAAGTACGGTGTATTATGCGGTGCTGGCCGTTAACCATGATTTATTGACGCTACAAATTTTATTTCTAGCTTAAAGCATGGAGGACAATGGTTTCAATTTTTTGACCGAGTTGTGGTTATGATTTTGACTATAAACGCACCATATCGACACTGCTATCACAGTCTTTGAAATAAATATCATCAATATCTAATGATTTTTTTAGATATATAAGTTTTGGTATTTAGAGGAGTGAAAATGTAATCTATTATCTACACTTTTGTGAAAGTATTTTTGCGTAAATTTTTTAAAATTGTTTTTAGAAAGTATAAGTTGACCTTGATACAAAAGATGTTTGAATTATTTTTCCAGAACATGTTGTCATTCAATAAAATTTAAAATAATCTCTAACTTACGGAAAAGTCTGATTAACCCCCTCTTAATTTACTTCTGCCTACCAACTAACCATTGGCCTCCTTTAACAAAAAATCCACAACACAATAAGTATCTTGATATGTCCTAGTTTCATATTTACATACTCATAATGCTTTTACTTCCGTCAATTATGGGGGTATGAGAAACTCATTTATGTATCAGTTAGATCAAATCTATGTAAAATTGCTCAACCATGAACTAACACATACAAAACATTTTTGACAAAATGCTAAACCCTAAATCAAATCCAACCTAATTCTATAATGTATAATTGAGATGAAAAAATACAACATTTATAAATTGTTATCTTCAAAAAAGATGTAGACTAATACTAAGTATACCCAATTTTTTTTTTATTTTGAAGTATCATAGAGAAAATTTGAAGTAATATATACTTTTAAATTTGTGCAAAAATATTAAAAACTAAATATATGGATTGCTTTTCAAACTTAATACATCCATATTGCTTGAGTTTTTCTATATGAAACAAAAATCAAATTTAGTATGAAATTGAACATTCAAATCTAGATTTCACCTGGACACACAAAATCTAACTTAGAACTAGTTTGCTTCAAATCAAGTCCGACTTAGAAATGATCTCGTTAGACCTTCATGGACAACGCACACGAGTAACCAAATCTAGTTTTTGACAATTCAAAACCTAATAAAGTTTTTGTGGAGTTTTGGAAAAAGCTGAACATTAGCCAATGGAATTGTGGTAGCTATAAAACGCCGACATATTTAAGACATAGAAGAAATATCAAATTTACCTTGACACACATTAGTGGTTCAACAACTAGATTTATGTCGGTGTAGAACTTGTACTTCTGAATTCAGATATGAAGTGCTTGATGTTATTATCGCATTGTCTTTGTAACAACACCTTGTCTTCTCCTTATAGAAGTTATTTATCCTTGAGTCTCCACTTGAGGGCCTCAATCTTTGCATTGTCCAGGCAGATGTGAGAACTCTTGAGGCACAACCTTGATCACCAAAACAAAGCAGATTAGAGGCGTTGATGTGCTGGCATTGTTCTCTCTCCTCTCCTCCTACTATGGGATGTTGTTGTGAGAGTGATATTCTCTCTCTTAATGAGGAAGAACTCAGACAACTTGTCTTATCTTGTGTTTCTCAAGTTTGTATCACCCCCTTTAACACCCAACCCTATGTATATGATAGTAATGGACTTGGATTAAAAAACTGCAACCTCTTCCCTTATCGAAACTTAAAATAGAATCAAATATAAAAACTCAAACATAATTCCTGATCACCCTACTCATTGACCAGTCAACTGGTTGGGATTAGGGTTGGGGCTTGTTGGGTTACCAAGTTGATTAATTGACATCTCCAGTGAACTGGTTTTCCAGTTTTGATTCCAATTGACCCATTGGTCCAAAATCAAACATACCATGTATTCCTTATTGTTCCTTGACTTCAATCTATTTGACCAACTAGGTGATCAAGTCAATCAACTGTCCAATTTCCCAAACTGGTGATGATTGGATCATCTAAACCATCCAATCAATTGATTAGACTTCTCGTTCACTTGATTGGATAAGAAATCTATTTGTACATGATTAAGAGTCATTCTAATAATGTGATTCATTACAAACTTAATTCACTTATGCATCCTTATGCTTGTGACCCTATAACTATCTTGGAATTGATGTTCACCTCACAAGTAAATACTGGATCTAGCAACACATCGTTACTGCCCATGTGATAGGAATTAGTTGGAGAACAACTTCAAAATGTAAAGTGACCTATGTTACCATGATTGTATAACTCCTTTGTCATAGTTATCGAGATTGAAACTGTGGCATGAAGTTTTCATTCTCTTATTTTCAATCTACATTTCATGAACTAGAGAAGCCTATTGAAATTCTTTGAGCTCAATATTGTATATTAACTCTTATAAATATGACCCTGTGTTTCATAGTCTCACTTATCAAGTTGTCAAGATATCACTCCAATGGAGGGACTTATTCCATCAATATCACTCATAATAATCCATTAGTATCATAGTGCACCAAATCACTACATTTTTTTGGTGCTAACCAAATCACTACATTTATGTAAACCCTTATAAAATTCATGTCTAATTTTGTTAAAATACAAAAAACAACATGTGATCATTGTAGTGATTATAAGTGTAGATATCATAGTCACCACTATTACATTCTGATATCAATATTGAAACAAAGAAATTATGTCAAATTATTGTTTTCCTATAATATCCTACAACTTGTTCTCTAACAAGTACCAATGGATCAAAATTGAATCAATATCATGATTAAAGAGGTATAGTCATAGTTCAACACAAATAATAGTTTTATGTATTATTCTCATCCCGCACTATCCAAAATAATAAATTTTTCGAGACATAAAAAGAATAAATACTCTTGGCTATATATATTGTCTCATGTTCGGTCCTTAACCCATACCATATGTTATCAAGTATATACATTCTTAGGATATTGTTATATTTATTCATTACCTCAATGATGAAACAAAGAATTAAGTGGAATCATTTTAGTAATAATGATATATATATATATATATATATATATATATAATGTATCCCTATTACAACCATGACATGATGATCTTAGGGCATACAACCAACAAGCTTCATCTTGTACTAGATCCAACCACTCATGAAACCAAATCCAAGCGATATAACATGAGCATCATGATTCTGTCGTGGAAGTTCTTTTGTCTAAGAATCAACAACAATTCTTGTAGCTGGTACTCCCTATGGGTTTTACCTATTCAGGTGGATCCACCAAGGTCCATACCTTGTTGGTGTACATGGATTCCATCTCAGATCTCATGGCTTCAAGCCATTGTTCATACTCTGGTCCCTCTATAGAATCTTGATAGGTTATTGACTCATCATCTATGACCAATTCACTACCTTCTTGAGTCACAAGATATCCAAATCTTTTAGGCTCGAGCCATGTCCTATTAGAACGAGGTCCCTTGCTACTTGAGGAGTTTGATATTCCACAACACTTTGTGATTCTCTTTGTTCCTCTTGTACATCTATAGGTTCAATGTTTTCTTATTGGTCTCAAACCTTTTTTATTTCCACTTTTCTCCCACTGATTCCTTTGAAAATAAATTCCTTTTCTAGGAATACAACATCTCTGGCAACAAACACTTTGTTGTCGGATGTATAATAAAAGTAATATCATTTAGTCTCCTTAGGATATCCAACAAAATAACATTTATCAGATTTAGGACCAAGCTTTTCAAAAAGTATTTTACTAACATAAGCTTTGAATCCCCACATCCTCATAAAAGACATATTGGGATGCTTCCTAGTCCATATCTCATTTGGCTTTTGAACTGATTTAGATGGTACCTGGTTTAGTGTAAATGTGGTGGTTTGTACAGAATGCCCCCAGAAGGTAGTCAGAAGTTTAGCTAAACTAATCATTGATCGCACCATATCTAGAAATGTGCAATTCCTTCTTTCTGACACACCATTATGTTGAGGTGTTCTAGGTGGAGTCCATTGGGATACAATCACATGGGCTTTAAGAAAGTTCTCAAACTCTTGGTTTAAATATTCTCCACCTCGATCGGAACAAAGTACCTTAATACTTTTACCAAGTTGGTTTCATACTTCATTCATAAACTCGTTGAACTTTTTAAGAGTTTCTGACTTATCTTTCATTAAATAAACTTATCCATATCTACTGAAGTCATCAGTAAATGTAATGAAGTACTAATACTCACCTCTAGTGGGTGTTCTAAAAAGTTTGCATACATCATTATGTATGAGTCCTAATAGATCACTAGCCCTCTCATTGTTACTAGTGAAAGGGGTCTTATCCATCTTGCCCAATAAGATTCACATGTCTTTATTGAATCAATATCAAAAGATTCCAGATAACCATCTTTATGGAGTCTAGATATGTGATTCTCATTTATGTGCCCTAGATGATGATGCCAAAGGTATGTCTTGTTTGAGTTGTCTAGTTTTATTCTTTTGTTATTTATCTTATAAACATTTGTCTTGAGATCTAACAAGTAAAGATCATAAGACATTGGGGCACTGCCATAAAATATCCCATCTTTTGAAATAGAAAATCGACCATTTTTAAGGAATTCAAATGCATCCTTGTCCATACACGATACAGAAATGATATTTCTATTTATAGCAGGTACATAATAGAAGTTCTTCAATTCTATTGCATGCCCTGTGGGGAGAGATAAACTATAGGTTCCAACTACGTTGGCCACAACTCTTGTGCCATTTACAACTCGCAGTTCCACCTCGCCTTTTCCCAAAGGCCTACTTCTTTTCAAAACCTGCATATGAGAAAATATGTGAGATCCAAATCCAGTATCTAGTACCCTTGATGAGGAAGTAGATAGGTTTATCTCATTAATGTACATACCTTAAGTAGAGATCTCCATCCCCATCTTCTTCTTCTTGAATGTCGTCAAGTCCAAAGAATGAGTTCCTCTTGTACTTTTCTTCCTCCTTATATTGATTATTGAAGATTTGGATTTAGGCTTGACCTCATAACTCTTCTCTGTCTTTCTTTGATCCTTGGACTCAGCTCCGATGATCACCATCATGGGTTTGTCTTTCTTCAATTTTGCTTCAGCATGAATCAATATGGCAAGTAAGTCTGAAATCTATCCAACCATATTATTCACATGATAACATGAAATAAAGTGTCTATATGATTCTAGCATTGTCTTTAGAATCATATCAGTGGCCAACTCTTGTCTTAAGGTGAATTTCAATTCTTCAAGATGATACACATGTCCAATCATATTGAGCACATGTTCTTCTATTGAGGTTCCCTCTGTTAGCTTAGAATCAAGCATCACCTTTATGATATTGTCACTTTCTTACTTTTTAAGGCCAAGTGTCACTTTCTTAAGATGTGTTACCATCTCAAGAACACTCATGTCCTCACATTGCTCATGCAACTCATAGTTCATGCAACTAAGCATAAGGTACTTTATCTGTAAGGCATCATTGGCATGCTTCCAGTAAGATTCTACTTGTTCCCTAGGTGCATCAGGAGTAGGTATTTTTGGCACCAGTTTATCAAGGACGTAGAGCTTGCACTCTTCATTGAGAACCCTTCTCAAAGTCTAAAACTAGTTGTGGAAATTTTTCCCATCAAGTTTGTCATTCTTAAGGTCTGATCGCAATATAGATATGTTCCTCATTTGATTCTACAATGAGAAAATTTGTATCTGTCAGAAAAAAAAGTTTTGATTTGATTTGAAAATTTCTGCCCTATTGCTTGCTGCTCGGTTCAATACAAAATTATTGCTAAAATATTGGCTGCCCGGTTGAAGCTAGTCCTCCCTTATCTAATTTTTGGTAATCAAAGAGCCTTTGTTACAGGGAGAAGTATCAGTGACTGTGCTTTTTTAGCTGGTGAGTTTCTCCTGGATTTCAATGTTATGCGGGAAAGAAGGAAGGCTTGTCTAAAACTTGATGTCTCTAAAGCCTATGATAGTGTTAGATTGGAGAAATTATGATGGATCTTGCAACAAATGGGATTGAATGATCAATGGATTGGCTGGATGAAATAATGTGTTGGGACGACTAGCTATTCTATTCTGGTTAATGGCACTTCTGCAGGCTTATTCATGGGAAGCAATGGTCTACGCCAGGGTGACCCTTTGTCCCCCTAATGGAGCTTCCACTTACGTGGAATTGCGTGCACCAACTAAAAATCCTAAAGATAGTAAGTCTTTAGGTTTAGCCTTGCATATACTAGATAGAGAACTCCACCCACGTATGCTAGGATACGTGGAAGTCTTATCGTAGTATAGTTAAGGGTCGAATCCACGGGACAACGGTCTTGTTGCAAGCAACAAGATGGAAAACGTTGGAGTTTCACTTAGTCACTTAATAGTAGGCACTTAAATCGAAAGTTTGGTTTTGTTGTTTTAAACTAAGAACATGCAAAGTAAAGAAAGCAAGTAAATCTAAGGAGTTAAACTATGATAAAAGTCACTAGGGTGTGATCGGTTTTACACCACCACTACACACAGATCAACACATGCAAAGAAAAACATAACCTGCAAAAAGAGTGTAGTCAGTTAGTATCTTTGTAGACTTAGCTTCCTTTCGAAGAGCTAACTATGAGAAGTGCGGGAATGTTGCAACGCCAGCCATTCCCGAACAAATGGTCACTTACTTTGCATCATTCCCCTCACGAAGTGTGTTCCTCGACTTACCAAGGTTGCACTTCCATACGTCAACTGATTCCATTTCATAGTATGAAAGTGCGACAAATGATATTGAGTTTACTCCACTTCTTGAGATACACTTCTAGATATCGAAACAGATGCATGGTGGATACATACACCAAGAACCAACATACAAACGAGTTTCAAATCTAATAGTACAAACGTAGACAATTCATACTAATAGATAAAAGATAACACAAGTTGGTGATCAAGCAACAAGCATTCATTAAATGTTTGATGTTGAACTGAGAAGATAAAAACTATATATTGCAAACTATGGATTACATTTACATGATATGAAAGCATGGGTAGCGGGGCTACTCCCCACACCCTAGTGAGAGAGACTACTCGCTCATGACTAGGACAAAGAAGGAGGCAAGAAGAGAGAGAGAGCATCATCCCCATAAAGGAAAGAGGAAAGTCAACCCCTTGGAGAGAGAGATGATCCACCAGCTTCACAGGTTGCTTGATGATGAGATCTCCCTCTTCCCACCTTCTTTGGTAGAGAGAGAGAAAGCAACTTCGAGATGTAGTGTGGGTCTCAGACCGGCAGCCCCTGGGCGGAGGATGGAAGTCAGATTTGCTCTGGAGTGATTGAGGAAGCCTTTGGACGTCTGAAACTTGATGCTTGGTTGAGGACCCTTGGGGTCTTATTTATAGGCCTTGAGTGAAGTCCAAACGGTTTGGAGACCGTTTGGACCTTAAGACCGTTTGGACCTCAAGACCGTTTGGACCTTAGGACCATTTGGATTCATGCGGTCTTGAGACCGTGTGACTCCATGCGGTCTCGGGACCGGTTGGCTTCATGCGGTCTTGAGACCGTGTGGCTTCAAACGGTCTTGGGACCGTCTGACTTCATGCGGTCTCAGGACCGATTGGCTTCATGCGGTCTTGGGACCGTTTGAATCTATGCGGTCTCGGGACCGATTGGCTTCATGCGGTCTTGGGACCGTTTGGACCTCAAGACCGTTTGGACCTCAGGACCGTTTGGATTCATGCGGTCTTGAGACCGTGTGACTCCATGCGGTCTCGGGACCGGTTGTATTCATGCGGTCTTGAGACCGTGTGACTTCAAACGGTCTCGGGACCGTTTGACTCCATGCGGTCTCGGGACCGAATGGCTTCATGCGGTCTTGGGACCGTTTGACTCCATGCATTCTCGGGACCGATTGGCTTCATGCGGTCTTGGGACCGTTTGACTCCATGCGGTCTCGGGACCGATTGGCTTCATGCGATCTTGGGACCGTTTGACTCCATGCGGTCTCGGGACCGTTTGGCTTCATGCGGTCTAAGGCTGAGTTAGTCTTTTATGATATATTTTTTGTGTTTTTCTACATATATAAACGGGAAAAATTAGTCTGATAGTATATTTATAATAAGAAGGAAAATTTAGGGATTGTGTATATATTTAATTTAAAAATAGTACGGAAAACTAAAGAAAAAGACTAAGATAATCATCAAAGTTGGAGGTTATCACCCCCCTAACTTAGAGTCTAGCTTGTCCTCAAGTTAGATAGAGTCGAGACATGTAATGGCGAGGTGATTTTATTTAGTTAGAATTTCCATACTCTTGCTTCAATTCTTAACATGAGTTCTCCTAAGATCATATCAGGTCTTATTGCTTGCCTTGACTCTTTTAGGTTTCGAGAGTTGCTTGGGTCTCAGGTTCCTTCCGTATCTCGTAGCTCGCATCGGGACCACCTTTATTTTGTGCATGTTGTTGACTCCAATCAGCTTTATACCTCTCTGAAAGACCTATTGGAAGCTAGAGAGGGTATGAGGGTTGGCTAAAGGCTTGAAGTGTAACTCCCCCTTCAAGTGGGGGAGGGGTTGTCTATGCTTTTAGGATCTCACTGCCGGGCACGACACATCTGCCTTTGTGAGGTCAGCTGAATGTACCGCCCGGGTGAGTCCTTTATAAGCCTTTCATATATTTGGATACCTTAGGGTTTCACTACCGGGCACGACACATCTGCCTTTGTGAGGGCAGCTGAATGTTCCGTCCGGGTGAGACCTTCATCGGTTCTATATATAGATCCTTATTTAAGGCACAACTCTCATAATTTTATTCAACTCTCTGGTTTTATTCAAAGACTCGCAGGCTTGGGTTTTGGGGTTTTTGTTTGGGAATTTATTTTGGGCGGCCAAGGCTCTTTTATTTTGAAGAGAGGAAAGTTGTTCTTAGAGTTTTTCAACATGCATTTATTTGGTTTGTGGTCCACTTGCAGAGCTTCTTGGTTTGGAAGTTGCCAGATGCCCCTCTCACCCTTGAGAGCCTGGCTTATTTCTGCCTTGATATTGACCTGTGGAGAGTCAGATGAAGAAGTGAAGCAAAAGAATGAAAATCAATAGTGGAGGGACATTATTAAATCGCCATAAAATGTCTAAGTGCTATTTACTTTTGGGGACTAACAAGATTATAAAGTTAAGAGGGTTATTTTAAAAAGAAAGTTAAAGAGGAAAAAGAAGAAAGGAAAATATGTACAAACAGAGAAGGGGGAAAAAGGGGATGGAGAAAATGGTACCTCGCCCTTGTCTAATGTACCCCCGCCTAACTTATCACTCACTCTGTCCCCAGAGTGTCAAAGTGATAGGTTGAGAAGTAATTAGGACAAGGGCTGTAGGCTAAGTTAATTCTTCATTTGCCCCTGGGGAATGAAGTAGATTTGCTGCGAACTATCCTCGTAGCGCGTGGTAATCCATGTCAGTCATTTCTTCTACTGGTCTTTGGAGAACGATGATGGTATACATCCAGTAGAGGATGTGGAAGCCATAGTCATTTGATTCCCGGATTTGCTGGGGGAATTTGTGGCAGAAGGAAGGGCGGTGAAAATGCTCTTTGTCGTACGCCCTTGTATGCTGACTTAGAAAAGCGATTAACTTGTCAGCGCACTCCTTTTCCACTACCTCTGTTGGCATCCTTGGTGTCACGACATAGTTCTTCTGTTGTGGATTGGACTGGCTATCGGAACTGTTATATATTGTAGTTGTTCCTTCTGGGAGATTTGTGGCCTGGAGCATCCAGTGCTCATGATAGAGGAAAGGTAACATGATGAACGTCGACGTTGTGTGCTGTAGATAGGAGATCAGCATGTCAGTTGTGCTGAAGTTCTTGAGCTTTAGAAGGTCATCCTTCATGTATGGGGATGCCATATATGTAGTGGGGTTATTTTGGCCGAGTAGGAACTGGTAAGCGGCCATAAGGCTTACAGAGAGGGATCCTTTAACCTGTAAAGTCTCTCGGAGCGTGTCTGCCATAACTAAAATGTCTCTAGACATGAATACGAGTTCATCCTTCTCGGCTGAGAGCCGCGACATAATGAGACGTAGTTTGATGTCGGAGAGACCTTTGCAAGCACTGTGATCGAAGTCAGGAAAAGTTGGTTCTATGGCAGACAAAGGATCGATGTCTCCTTTACTTTGCTTGGTAGCTGCGACTTGCACTGTGGTTTTCCCCGACTCCTTCAGAGTTTGTCAGAAGGGTTGCCGTTGCGGTCGCTGGATAGCTGAGAAGAGGTAGCGTGGGATGTCATCTGGTTCCATAGTCGGGTCCTTGAAGAAACGTCTATCACAGATGAGCTCCATGGCATAACGCCCGCACAAGGAATGAAAATCTTCAGAAACCAGATCAGTAAATGGGATTTTCTGGTTCAGCACTTGGATGTGACGTATGGTGCAGAAAGTGCAATCCCCAGATCCCTCGGCGGCTTGAACTTGAGGGTTTATGATTTTGAACCAAGGCTAGCTCCAATCTTGGCGGAGAGATGGGCGTGCAGCCCAAATTAACTTAAGCAGCCGGAAGGGTATACACCTTGCTTCTCCTACTGCTTCACCAATGAAGTTTATTATGTAGGCTGGTAGCTCGGTGCCGCAGAAATTATACACCTTGGCATCCCGAGCCTCGGTATCCACGATCATAAAAAGCCAGTGGTCCAAAACTTGGAAGGGCACGGTAAGAAAACGTGCCTGACGTACTAAACCAGCACACAGCCTCTCGATCGACTTTTCTCTTATGTCTTTGTATAAAAGGCCAACAGACAGAGCAGGCGAGGCGTTGAAAACCGGTTGTTGCCTTTTATGACTTCTATATATTCCGATGCTATTGGCAAGAAGGACACGGAAGATCACCATAGGTATCGTGGACCGAGGTCGCAGGATGGTACAGAAATCTTCTCGTGTCATCTTGTGTCTAGTTTTGGTGTTATTATAGATCATGTCTTCCCCTGCCTTCACACATCCAAAATAGTGTTTAGTATAAAAATGTCCTGAGCATCTAGTGTGGAGATGGCCGCCATGTCCAGGTCATGCATTTTATGCGGTAGAGGTGGTGGCGGGGGAAGTTCCTGAGGAGTGGGGGAAGAAGGGTGATCTAGGACTTCAGTATAGGTCTGCAGATCGTCATCGGAATCAGAGGCAGAGTCGAGTTCTTCATCAGTATCTAAACTCACTCGCTCTGCCTCATCCTGGTCAAGGGGGGAGGGCACATATGTGCCAGGTGCAGAGAGAGGTGGGGCGGATGTTGTGGGTGGGCTGACACTGGTTCCTAAAAGACATTGTTGGAGCTCAGTGAAAGCCGCGTCTTTAGCGGTTTCCCCGATTGACCCTAGAGCGGAATAATCAATGAATTGATCCCCATATGACATGTTAACATTATCATTGTGTGGGGACTTGGGGTGATGTTCATTGTCATGCTGATCTTTTTTGGAGCCTTTGTGAGAAGGTTCGGCTGCATTGCCTGGGTCCTCTCTGTCATCTGATTTGCCACCAGAAGAGGTGGTATCGTTGTTCGAATCTGCAGATGAGTCAGAGTCTTCATCGTCGTCTTTGTTGCTATCGCCATCCTTGTCGTCCGCCGCCTTGTCTGCTGGCTTTTTGTTTGCGGTTTTGTTGCACCGCCGATGGGTGGCTTGTAACTCATCGTAAGCCACTTGCAGATGCTCGTGTGTTTCGAGCAGTGCGTCGTGGGATTCTTTGAGGTCATTATATCGGCCCTCGGCCGAGAGGAGATGTGCTGTTAGATCTATAACTTGAGCACGCAGCGGATGGATGTCATTGTTAGTTGATTCCTCTTGGCGATTATGTAGCTGTGTGAGGGTGCTGTTGATGGTGTCCAAGCACGTGCTCAGGAGTGCTTGTTGTTGCTGGAGCTTGCGGAGAGTCTCTGGCAGAGTTTGAGTCTGTGTAGAGATCTCATCGACTTGCTTTGTTGTTGCTTCTTGCTGGAGCTTCGCTCCGAGAACCAGGTCCGGCAAGTTGTTGTAGTGGTTGTTGATGTCTCAACTTGCTTAGCCACCTCATCTTGTCGTTGCTGGAAGACTTGGAGGATGGTGGGCAAGGCTCGGTGTTGTTCGTCGATCGTGGCCACCTGTCGTGATAAACCCTGCACACAAGAAAAAATAGAATGTAAGATGTTAGAAGGATCGGTGAGGAGGTTTCGGACAGCATCGAATTGACAGCCGAATTCCTCACTGATATTGGCAAAAGGGACCCCAGAGGTGGAAGGGTGGGGTGGCTGGGGTCTATGTGGGAGGGTGGTAGTGCCTTGCGGAAGAGACACTGATGATGCCCCGAACTGCGTGGTGACTTTGGATGGAGTCACCAGCGGTGTCGGGGTGGCGGTGGATGTGAAGGGTGGTGGTATCTCAGGTGAAAGCGGTGGGAGTGATAGAGATGGGGTAGAAATTGTGGAGGGGAATAGGAAAGTGGTAAAGTGGGGCATAGGGGTGGAGAAGGGAGAGCCCGAAGGAAAAAGGGGTGAAGAAGCGGATGTGAATGGTTGCGTTGATGTGGTGAAGAAAGGAGGAGTGGTAGATATTGGAAAGGTGGAAGGTGGGGTGGTGGTAGCGGTTAGCTGGTCATGCAGACTCTGAATGAAAGAGTTGATTGATGAGGTGGTTAAGACATCTTCATGGAGGGACTCAACCTCTGGATTTGGCTTTGATGTTGGTGTCCCCGACAGCTGTTGTGTCTGCAACTACCTTCTAGAAGGTCATTTGATCGATATTTTGGATGGACGAGCTACCGGGGCTGTGATGCTCAGCTCTGTCTGTCCCGCTGTTGCTTTCTTTTCAGTTGATATAACCGAAGCTAGGAGTTGTGTAAGCTCCTCATCAGAGAAGAGGAGCTTTTCTGTGTCGTAGTTTGCTAGCTCCGGAAGCGGGATGAGTGTTCTGGATGACTTGACCGTAGGGAAGAAGACATAATGTAGTTTCCCATCCTTTTCCTTAATGATGAAGGAGTTTTTCAGAGTTTGTTCATTGGTAAGGATGTCGCCCTTTAGTTGCGTGCAGTGAGGTAGGGGACTGTCCATCTTGAGGTATTTGATAATGGATGTGACATGCCCCCCCATGCAAACTTCCTTCCCTAGGCCAAAAGCTAATAATTTCTGGATCATTTGTCATCCGATATTGACTGGCCTTTATTTAAGAATAGACCAGAGAATGAAAAGATCCGAAAATATAACGTTTCCCCCTTTTGTCTTGGGGAAGAGTGCGCCAGCAAGAATTTTGTGCAGAGTGCGCACAAATCCAGAGTGTATGTTTGATGCTTTGCACGTCTTCGCATCATAGGTGGGGATCCCGATTAGAGATTTCCAGAATTTGTGTCTGTTGAACTCAGGATGTTCGGTTCCCACCGCCATGGCTTTTTGCAGCTGTTCCTGGTTGTCAATAAAAACTGTATTCAGCATATTTTCCATTAAGAGAACCTTGTTGCCAAAGATTTGGGTGACAAGCCTTCTGTTGCCTCCATCCCGTGTTCTATCCATGATGTCTACGGGCTCTTTGGTCAGAAAAGTGAAAAATTTTGTAGTGGGTTCAGAGTAGGATATTTCAGGTACTAGACACAACCTGGCGAGGTTGGCTTTTTCTAGCACGTTGAAGATGCGGTAGTATATCCCCATCTTAAGTAGTATGCTGGAGCAAACATACTTGGTGGGTTTTAGTATTTTGTCAGTGGAGGGGTTGGTTTGGATGAAGAGATTTTCTGGTGGAGATGTTGTGGTGGTGACGGGAGGGAAGGTGGGGGCAGTGGTGGTTGCGGGAGTGGCAGTGGGGGTGGTGGTTTGTGGGTCGTTTTCTGCTAGGATTTGTTCCCTTGCAGTAGCAGGCCTGACTTGCTTTCTGGCCCTTTTCTTGGAGGGCTGCCCAGCTGCAGTCTCTAGGACCTTGCACTTCCCCTTTTGTTCTTCGGCTGGGGATTCCTCCTCGGGATTTGGTGTGTACTCCAAGCCTTCATCATCAGAAGAAGAAATTTCAATTTCTTCTTTAGGTGTCTCACCCAGGCATTTGTTCAGGCGATCAAGGTCGCATAGGACTTGCATCATCTTTACATTTGGTGGTGCCTACCCGGTTTTGTTGAATTCATCTCTTATCTTCTGGAGCTTAGCTTGTTCTTCCATCAGTTGCTCTGTTGTCCAGATTGCAAGGTCTTCGAATCCGATGACCTTCTTTGCTGGTGATGCCATAGCTGCAAAGTGGGAAATCATGAGTTAGAAAAATATGTTTAGAAACAAATTAGATTTTATTTGTATTTATGTGTTTTTGTGGTTTTATGGAAATTAAAGGAATGTGGAAGGCCAAACAGTTTGGAGACCGTTTGGTTCCAAATGGTTTCAAGACTGTTTGATCCCAAACGGTTTCAAGACCGTTTGGTCCCAAACGGTTTCAAAACTGCTTGGTCCAAAACGGCTTCAAGACCGTTTGGTCCCAAATGGTTTCAAGACCGTTTGGTCCCAAATAGTTTGGGAACCGTTTGGAAGGCGGAATGATAGATAACCAGCCGGTGAAGGTGAAGACAAAGGCAAAGAGGAGCAGAGACGGAGGATGCATTGGCGACAACGGCGGTAAACATCGGTGATAAAAGCGACGGTGAAGACGACGAGGCAGCTTCGTCGGCGGAGAAGCGGAAGTGCCGCGGCAGCGTCGAAGACGATGATGGCGATGAGGAAGGTTTGCAGAAGAGGAAAAGGTTGGTCGTACTAGCGCGGTTGCTGGGTTACCTTGCATTTGGTGGTAACGTCGACGGTGAGGAAGGGAAGGGCGGTGGTACGGAGGTTCGGTTGCCGTGTAGAAGCACAGGAACCAAGTCGCCGGAGGAGAAACGCGCGGGAACAGGGGAATGCAAGAGCAATGGAATAGTTCTTGCACAGAAGCATGAGGAGGTTCAAGATTCGAAGAGAGAAAAACAAAGGGGTAGGGTTTATATTTGTAGGAAACGGGGGGTTGACTTGACAAAAACCCTAGATCAAACGGTTTAGCGACCGTTTGGATTCCCAAACGGTTTCGAGACCGTTTGGCTCCAAACGGTTTGAAGACCGTTTCATCCCAAACGGTTTCAGGACCGTTTGGTTCCAAACGGTTTCAAGACCGTTTGGTTCCAAACGATTTTGAGACCGTTTGGTTCCAAACGATTTCAAGACCGTTTGGTCCCAAATGGTTTCAGAACCATTTGGTAGGGTTAAGGTATAAATTTTATGTTTGTTTTAGTTATGTGAATTTTTTTGTATATTTTCATTTTGCTATTTTTATATTTGTTTTGGTTGTATAATTTTTTTTGTATTTTTATAAGATAAATCTAAAGTAAATAAAACGGGAAATAAAGAAAGAAACTGAAATCTTGGGTTGTCTCCCAAGTAGCGCCTGGGTTTTACGTCGCTGGCTCGACGAAGCTGAGACGTTGTTATGCTGACGGCGTGGCGTCTTTGATTTCTATGGTTTGTCTTGGCATTTTGTCTATTGTAGAGTAGTATCTTTTCAAACGATGACCGTTGACTGTCCTTTCTCCTCCATTATTGTCGATAATTGTCACAACTCCAGTTGGATAAATATGCTTTATGGTGAAGGGTCCAGACCATTTTGTTCGAAGTTTTCCGGGGAACAACTTGAGCTTGGAGTTCAAAAGGAGTACGTTGTCGCCGACGGCGATGTCTTTCCTTTTGAGATGACCGTCGTGCCACATTTTTGTCTGCTCCTTATATATTCTGGCATTCTGATAGGCGATCATTCGGAGCTCTTCTAGCTCCTGCAATTGGAGTTGTCTATTCTCTCCTACACTTTTGAGATCGAAATTTAATTGTTTGATGGACCACCAGGCTTTGAATTCCAGCTCTACTGGAAGATGACATGACTTCCCGTACACCAAACAGAACAGGGTTGTTTCGATTAGTGTTTTATATGCAGTTCGGTATGCCCACAGGGCATCAGGAAGTTTGGTGGACCAATCAGTGTGATTTCTGTTCACCGTTTTTTCAAGAATTGCCTTTAATTGTCTATTTGATATCTCAACCTGTCCACTAGTCTGTGGATGGTAAGGCGTGGCGACTTTGTGATTGACTCCGTACTTTTTCAGTAAGGCTTCAAAACTTCGTTCCAAGAAATGGGTCCCACCATCTGATATGACAGTTCTTGGAACTCCAAATCTTGGGAAAATAATATCTTTGAATAATTTAATAACAAGCTTGGAATCGCTGGACACAGTGGGTATAACTTCGACCCACTTTGAGACGTAGTCCACTGCGACCAAGATGTAAGAGAAGCCATAGGATAAAGGGAAAGGGCCCATGTAGTCTACCCCCCACACATCAAAAAGCTCAATTTCCTGCCACATAGTGAGGGGCATTTCATCTCTTTTAGATATGTTGCCAGAAAATTGGCATTTGTTGCAAACTTTCACAAAATCGTATGAATCCTTTGATATGGTGGGCCAGAAGAAACCAGATTGTAAGACTTTTATAGCTATTTTCTTAGCACTCATGTGCCCCCCCCCCCCCCCGTGGGTCCTGAATGGCAATGCTCTAGGACCGGGGTTATTTCTTCTTCTGGCAAACAACGACGGAAAAGTCTGTCAGCACAAAGGTGAAACAGGTAGGGTTCATCCCAATAATATTGTTTTATGTCATGAAGGAACTTCCTTTTGTCATGATAGGAAGCAGAGGGGTGGATAATCCCTGTGGCTAGATAATTGACGATATCCGCGTACCAAGGGAATCCATGGGTGGCCTTCATAAGCTGGTCATCTGGAAGAGAATCCCAGATAGGGATTTTGTCTTCTTCTTCAACCTCGATACGACTGAGATGGTCAGCTACCACGTTCTCCACTCCACTTTTATCCTTAATTTCTAGGTCGAATTCATGAAGCATCAACACCCAACAGATGAGTCTGGGTTTGGCATCTTGCTTTTGAATCAGATATCGAATGACAGAGTGGTCGGTATAAACAATGACCTTAGAACCAATCATATATGAGTGAAATTTTTCGAACGCATAGATGACAGCCAAAAACTCTTTCTCCGTGGTAGTATAGTTTTTCTGTGCTTCATCTAGCATTTTGGATGCATAGTAGATGACGTAAGGTTTCTTACCAATTCGCTGTCCTAAAACAGCCCCTATAGCGTAATCACTTGCGTCGCACATGATTTCAAAAGGCTGCGACCAATCTGGGGCTCTTAGAATAGGCGCGAAGATTAAAGCATTCTTGAGGGTGGAGAAGCTTTGCATACATTCTTGATTGAATATGAAGTCAGTATCTTTAGTCAGAAGGTGGGTCATGGGCTTTGCTATCTTTGAAAAATCTTTGATGAATCTTCTATAGAACCCCGCATGACCCAAGAAAGCTCTTACTCCCTTTATATCTTTCAGTGGCGATAGTTTTGAAATAACATCGATTTTTGCTTTATCCACCTTGATCCCCCTGTCGCTCACCCTGTGCCCGAGGACGACACCTTCCGTTACCATGAAATGGCATTTCTCCCAATTTAGGATAAGGTTCGTTTCCTTGCAGCATTGTAGAACTTGTCCAAGATTGATTAAACAGTTATCGAAGGAATCTCCGTAGACTGAGAAATTGTCCATAAACACTTCCATGACAGATTCAGTTAAACCGGTGAAGATGGAAGACATACAACGTTGGAAAGTGGCGGGTGTGTTACACAACCCGAACGACATTCTTCGAAAGGCATATGTCCCAAAAGGATAGTTGAAGGTAGTTTTTTCCTGGTCTTTCGGGTGTATGGGTATTTGGTAAAACCCGGAATAACCATCGAGATAGCAAAAATATTTCTGATGAGCTAGGCATTCCAGGACTTCATCAAGGAAGGGTAGAGGGTAGTGGTCTTTCCTTGTGGCTTTGTTCAGCTTCCTATAGTCAATACACATCCACCACCCTTTTACAGTCCTGGTGGGCACTAACTAGTTTTTGTCATTAAGCACTACGATAGTACCTCCTTTTTTTGGAACGACCTGGACAGGGCTAACCCACTGGGAGTCAGAGATAGGGTAGATTATGCCAACTTTGAGTAATTTGAGGACCTCCAGGCGAACCACCTCCTTGAGATTAGGATTCAATTTTCTTTGATGTTCATGGGATGGCTTGAATTCTTCAACCATTGAAAGTCTGTGCATACACAGGGCTGGATTTATGCCCGTTAGGTCAGTTATCTTATATCCAATGACCTTTTTATGCTTCTTCAGCTCATCCAGAAGCTTTTCTTCCTGATCTTCTGTGAGGGTAGAGCTGATGATGATCGGGCATAGCTTTTCCTTATCTAAGAAAACATGTTTAAGTCTTGTGGGTAAAGTCTTCATTTCAGGGGCTTTTGGTGGCTCAGCTGCTTCTATAATGGTAACATCTTTAAGTTCTTCAAAAGTGGCTGTTGATGCTTCTTCGTCCTTTTCTAAATGTTGCAAATACTATTGAACTAGTTCGTTTGCAGAGAATTCAACATCCGGATTGATTAGGACATTTTCTAGTTCGTCAGCTGGCTCAGATATTTCTAACTGAGACATTTGTTGTATTGCATCAAGAAGAAAAACCTCCTCTTGGATACTAGGGCCTTTCATGCTATTAAGGACTCGGAATTGAATTGCTTCTTTTCCGAGCCTAAGAATGATGGTGCCAGCTTCGACGTCGATCAGCGCCCTGGCGGTAGAGAGGAAAGGCTGCCGAAAATGGTCGGGTATCTCAAGTCTTCTTTAATATCCATGATAACGAAATCGCATGGAACATAGGAATCCTTGCCTATCCTTACTGGAATGTCTTCAATGATCCCCAGATGTACGATTATGGTGGAATCCGCTAATTGAATAGTCATTTCCGTAGGCAGCAATTCGGTGAAACCCAGACGCTTGCACATAGAATAAGGCATGATGGATATACTGGCCCCTAGGTCAGCTAATCCTTTTTTAGTAGACGCATTTCCAATGCAACATTGGATTCCGAAGGAGCCTGGGTCCTTCTTCTTTTTGGGCATCTTGTTTAAGATGATGTCAGAAGTGGTCTGAGCAAGCTTAATAGTTTCTTGCTCCTCGGTGATGTACTTCCTTGATAGTAAGGTCTTGAGGTATTTTGCCCAGGCTGGCACCTCGGAAAGAGCATCAAGGAGCGGGATATCAATGTATAGTTTCTTCATTGCCTCCTTGAACTTTTGAAACCTGGTGTCCATCTTCATTTCTCACAGTCTACCTGGATACGGGATTCTTGGTTTATATTGCAAAACTTCAGGTTCTGCGAACACTTGGTCTTTATCTTTGCCCTTTGTGCCCTCTGTGAGTTTTTCCATTCCTTGTTGCAGAGTTTCACTTGTCATAAAAATAGGTGTATCATCATTATCCAGAGTGATCTTGGTAATCTCGTGAAGAGTGCGTCCCGATCTTGTGGTGACAACATTCAACTGTTCATGTCTATTTTGTCCATGCTTAGGATTTGATTCGGGCTGCCCTACAAAAGTGCCTGCCGGAGGCTTCAATTGTGCAGCAATCTGGGCAAGCTGGGCTTCTACTACTTTTTGCGGTGCTTGCTGATTAGTGAGCATAGTCTGTTGACATTGCAGCATCTGCCTTATCAAGGATATTTCATCTTTCGGTTGAGAAGGAGTGTTTTTTAGAGGACTTTGTTGTTGGGCTTGTTGAGATTGTTGTGGTGGTAGAACCGGGCTGAGGTTGCTGAGTATGGAGCTGTGGATGGAGCGGAGGCTGAGTGTACTGGTAGTAGGCCGATTGGTTCCTGGGGTTGTTAGCCCTAGGGAAGTTGTTTCTGGGATTCCCTTGGTTTTGGTTGAAATTTTTTGGGAACCCAGGTGGTATCCTACTAGAGGATCCTCCCTGCGTTTGATGCTGTGGATTAGCGGTCCCAGCAGGGTTTCCATATTGAAATCCTGGATGATTCCTTGGCTGATTAGGGTTGTAATAGACTTGTCCAGGGATAGAGTGGATAGAGTTGACTTGTTCCGGTAGTTGTTCTTCCGTATGGTCAGTGATAGGTTCATATGGTTGTGGTGGTGGATGCAGATCCATCATCACATTATACAACATACAGTAGGAAAGGGTCGGATGGTCAGAAGCATGACATGCCTCACAGGTCCCTGTGGCGGCCTTGACTTGTTGAACTAGAGGATTTTTCTTCTTATCAAATTCTCCGAGAGAAGTCTCGAGAGCTTGTTGTTTATGAACTATGGCTTTCAGGGCTTCAGCTATGTCCTTCATCTCCATTGATTCTTCAGCTTTGTAGACCTTGAGGACACCTTTACCGACTGACCGTCCCCAGTTAGACTAGTTCTCAGCTCTGAGTGTAATGATTTTCTAGGCATCCTCATAATTCTTTCTCATGAAGTTTCCTCCATATGAGGAGTCCAAAAACTGTTTAATATCATCGCTCACTCCCCGATAGAAGGTTTCTATCAATTGGTTCTGGGAGATTCCATGATGGGGGCACTTCCGCAAAAGTTCTTTAAACCTTTCCCATGCTTCAACGAGGGTTTCTCCAAGTAGTTGAGAGAAGTGATTGATCTGCCCTTTGATCTCATAAGTCAGTGAGGGGGGAAAGAACTTCTCTAAGAACTTTTCCTCTAGGGGAGCCCAAGTGGTTATTATAGGTTCCCTGTCAAGTGAGTTATACCAAGTCACAGCTCTCCCAGACAGGGTGAAGTGAAACAGATGAAGCATTATTGCATCAAAAGCGACTCCGGCTTGAGGGACCAGGCGGCAAAGTGCCTTAAACCTCTTCAGATGATCCATGCAGTCATCTCCAGAGCCTCTAGAGAATGAGATGCCCTGCATGATCTGGATCCATTGGGTCCAAATCTCAAAGTTGGGGATGTTGATGATCGGAGGTCGGACCGGATGGTTGTCCTCATAGTTTTTTGGGATAGCATAGTCCCTCAGCTGCTTGTTCCTTAATTCCAACTGAGCAGCTTAGGTTGCTGCTTCATTTTCAGCTCTAAGGCGGGCCTATTCTTCCGCACGAATCTCCACTTGAATCTGGGCACGAGTATCAGCGATGAGTTGTGCCCTTGGAGCGGCGATGGCGGCGTTGACCCTCTCCATCACCAAAGCAGCGTGGCGTTGATCTTCAGCCATTTTCCTGGCCCTTTGGCGATTGAGTCGAATGCGACGGTGGAAGCTTCTCTCTACCTCAGAGTCGTACTCTGGATCAGGGGAGAATCCGAGGTTATGCACTGGTTGCATACACGTTTTCTACCTGAGTAGAAAGAAGAAAACTCCTTTTAGATGATGGTGGAGATATAATGAATTTAAGAAGATATGGTTTAATGATTAAAAGAAAGTGTAAAACCCTAACCAACTAGCAAGATACTAAATGAAATTAAAACATTCCGTTGTCCCCGACAACGACGCCAATTTTTGATGGAGCTTCCACTTACGTGGAATTACGTGCACCAACTAAAAATCCTAAAGATAGTAAGTCTTTAGGTTTAGCCTTGCATATACTAGATAGAGAACTCCACCCACGTATGCTAGGATACATGGAAGTCTTATCGTAGTATAGTTAAGGGTCAAATCCACATGACAACGGTCTTGTTGCAAGCAACAAGATGGAAAACGTTGGAGTTTCACTTAGTCACTTAATAGTAGGCACTTAAATCGAAAGTTTGGTTTTGTTTTTTTAAACTAAGAACATGCAAAGTAAAGAAAGCAAGTAAATCTAAGGAGTTAAACTATGATAAAAGTCACTAGGGTGTGATCGGTTTTTCACCGCCACTACACACGGATCAACACATGCAAAGCAAAACATAACCTGCAAAAAGAGTCTAGTCAGTTAGTATCTTTGTAGACTTAGCTTCCTTTCGGAGAGCTAACTACGAGAAGTGCGGGAATGTTGCAACGCCAGCCATTCCCGAACAAATGGTCACTTACTTTGCACCATTCCCCTCGCGAAGTGTGTTCCTCGACTTACCAAGGTTGCACTTCCATACGTCAATTGATTCCATTTCATAGTATGAAAGTGCAACAAATGATAGTGAGTTTACTCCACTTCTTGAGATACACTTCTAGATACCGAAACAGATGCATGGTGGATACATACACCAAGAACCAACATACAAACGAGTTTCAAATCTAATAGTACAAACATAGACAATTCATACTAATAGATAAAAGATAACACAAGTTGGTGATCAAGCAACAAGCATTCATTAAACGTTTAATGTTGAACTGAGAAGATAAAAACTCTATATTGCAAACTATGGATTACATTTACATGATATGAAAGCATGGGTAGCGGGGCTACTCCCCACACCCTAGTGAGAGAGACTACTCGCTCATGACTAGGACAAAGAAGGAGGCAAGAAGAGAGAGAGAGAATCATCCCCACAAAGGAAAGAGGAAAGTCAACCCCTTAGAGAGAGAGAGACGATCCACCAGCTTCACAGGTTGCTTGATGATGAGATCTCACCTTCTTTGGCGGAGAGAGAGAAAGCAACTTCGAGATGTAGTGTGGGTCTCAGACCGGCAACCCCTGGGCGGAGGATGGAAGTCAGATTTTCTCTGGAGTGATTGAGGCAGCCTTTGGACATCTGAAACTTGATGCTTGGTTGAGGACCCTTGGGGTCTTATTTATAGGCCTTGAGTGAAGTCCAAACGGTTTGGAGATCGTTTGGACCTCAAGACTGTTTGGACCTCAAGACCGTTTGGACCTCAGGACCGTTTGGATTCAAGCGGCCTTGAGACCATGTGACTCCATGCGGTCTTGAGACTGTTTGACTCCATGCGGTCTCGGGACCAGTTGGCTTCATGCGGTCTTGAGACCGTGTGGCTTCAAACGGTCTCAGGACCGTCTGACTTCATGCGGTCTCAAGACCGATTGGCTTAATGCAGTCTTGGGACCGTTTGACTCCATGCGGTCTCGGGACCGATTGGCTTCATGCGGTCTTGGGACCATTTGGACCTCAGGACCGTTTGGATTCATGCGGTCTTGAGACTGTGTGACACCATGCGGTCTCAGGACCGGTTGTCTTCATGCGGTCTTGAGACCGTGTGACTTCAAATGGTCTCGGGACCGTTTGACTCCATGCGGTCTCGGGACCGAATGGCTTCATGCGGTCTTGGGACCGTTTGACTCCATGCGGTCTCGGGACCGATTGGCTTCATGTGGTCTTGGGACCATTTGACTCCATGCGGTCTTGGGACCGATTGGCTTCATGCGGTCTTGGGACCGTTTGACTCCATGCGGTCTCGGGACCGTTTGGCTTCATGCGGTCTGAGGCTGAGTTAGTCTTTTATGATATTTTTTTGTGTTTTTCTGCATATATAAACAGGAAAAGTTAGTCTGATAGTATATTTATAATAAGAGGGAAAATTTAGGGATTATGTATATATTTAATTTAAAAAGAGTACGGAAAATTGAAGAAAAAGACTAAGATAATCATCAAAGTTGGAGGTTATCACCCCCCTGCTATTTGTGATTGTCATGGAATAATTCACAAGGAAGATGCAACACGCTAAAAATCAAAAGGAGATAAATTCGTACACAGTCCACGGAATGAAGGTAATGACACACTTAATTTTTGTTGATGATGTATTGATTTTTGTGGAAGCCAAGCAACAATATCTAGAAAATCTAAAAGTTCTTCTGGAAATGTTTGGGATGCAAACGGGGCAGTGTATTAATGCAACAAAAACCCACATATTCTTGTCTAAGAACTGCTTCCAAATGGAAGATAGACTTACACAAGACATAGGGGTTGAGAAAGGAGAATTTCCAACAAAATATCTGGGTTTCCCACTAGTTGGGGGCAACCTTCATGTGAAAGACTTCACGGAGTGCATTGACAAAGTGGAGGAAATGATAAATAGGTGTCCAACTCCAAAGTCATCCATGACAGGGCACAGAACACTGATAAAGGCAGCCATAGAAGGTCTCCAAATTTTCTAGGTGCAACAAGGAGAGATTCCCATATCTGTGTTGGATAGAATTGAAATGAAAATGGCTAATTTCCTGCAGGGTAGCGAGCATCACCCTATGAGGTATTCCAGATTGGCGCTTCCCATTAAGGAAGGTGGGATGAATTTGAAGACCCCCAAGGACACCACTAAGTGGGGTACAATGAGAAGAGTTATTGCTTATCAAGAAGGCAGTTCCACATGGGGGAAATGGATGAGAGGCAGGTATCCTAGATGGATGGATTTTATACCAAAAATAAGAGAGGGATATTCAAGAACAATCAATGTCATGCACGAAACTTGGCCACAAATCAAAAACACTTGTTTATTGTAAACAGTCATGGGGGATGGCAGCTCAAAGATAAGAAGATTTGAATATGGGAAGTGACTCGAGCTAGAGGAACAATGGATCCTGTGGGAGAAGAGATTTGGGTAGGCAGATATGTGCCTAAATGGAGCATGTGTGTCTACAAATTTCAGCATAATGTTCTTGATACGTTCGATAGAATTAAGGGATGGAATTATGATATATCTACTACTTGCTTGCTATGTGGGGATGGAGATGAAAGCCACAACCATCTAATGGGAGAGTGCACCTTCACAAAGGAAATATGGGAGTACTTATGCAACAATTTCAGCCTACAAATCCAACTTACAGATGATCTGAAAAGAATGATCTTGAGATGTGGAGGTGATGAAAAGAAGGCTCTTATGCTTGCTGGCTTATGCTACCATGCATGGGAAGAAAGGAACACTAGAAGACACCAAGGAAAGTATACGAATGCCACATCTATTTCTGTGAAAATTTGTAAATGTATTAGACGTAGACTACACATTAGATAGTAGTGTGAGTTGTAACTCTGATCTGGATGTACGACGTTGGGCCTACATGTAAACTCAACCCCCTATAATTTTAGGGGGGTTGTCAGAATATATTTACCTGATTCCGATACATACATACATACATACATACATACATACATACATACATACATACATACATACATACATACATACATACATACATATAGGTGAGAGTCGGCGGATCTGAGCTAAGTGACCATGCTCCTCTCCTTGTGCAGATCATAGAGAAAAAGCAAAAGAGAAGACCTTTCAAGTTTCTTAATTATTGGGCAGAGTGGAAGGGCTTTGACGATATTCTGAAGGAGGTATGTGGTACACACATCCATGGGGATCCTATGTTTGTCTTTGCAAAAAAGTTGTCACTGCTGAAAACAACACTGAAAAAATGGGCAAAGGAGAAGGTGAATATTCCCAATTTGATTGCAACAACCAAAAGGGAATGTAACGGGACTAGAAAGCTCTTGATGGATGACCCGCTCAATGGGGACTTAATAGAGAGGGACCGAGAGTTAAGACGGATGCTTGCTAATTTAAAAAAGGTTAAGGAGAAATTCTACTGGCAAAGAAGTAGGGAGAAATGGATAAAAGATGGGGATAGAAATACCAAACTCTACCATATGGCAGTCAGAAGAAGGGAGGCTTCTAATATCATATGTGAGCCGATTGTCAAAGACGGCCAGGAGGTTAATAAATAAGAAGACATTGAGGACCAAGCCGTGCAGTTCTACAATGAGCTTTACAATAAAAACTTTGAAGATTCAATTGAGGAGGAGGACATAGAATAGAAGTTCAAACTCTCTAGCACCCATAACAACATTCTCACTAGGGAGGTCACCGAGAAATAAGTTAAAGATGCATTATGGAGCATACGCTGCAAAAAATCCCCTGGATTGGATGGGTTCAATGCTTTCTTCTACAGGACGACTTGGGACACAATTAAAGAAGATCTTCTGAGGTACGTGAGATGGTTTCTTGATGGAGGTAATATGGTTAGACAAGTCAAACATGCTTTCTTGGTTCTCATTCCAAATAAGAAGATTACAACCTCTCTTGCTGACTTCAGACCTATTGCATGCTGCTCTATTCAATACAAGATTATAGCAACAATCTTAGCCACAACACTGAAGATGGTTCTCCCTTTTCTTATTTATGAAAATCAAGGAGCCTTTATTACTGGTAGGAGTATTAGTGATTGCGCCCTTCTTGTTGATGAGTTCCTAGCTGATTTCAATGTGATGGGAGGGAGCAGAAAGGCTTGCCTAAAGCTTGATATCTAAAAGGAGTATGATAGTGTCAGATGGGATAGATTGTGGTGGATCATGCAAAAGATGGGCTTTTCTGATACATGGATTCAATGGATGCATCAATGTGTTGGCACAACAAGTTTCTCGGTGCTTGTGAATGGCACATCTGTAGGTTTGTTTAAGGGAAGCAATGGCCTTCGGCAGGGCGACCCCCTTTCTCCACTCCTCTTCACCATTGTCATGGAATACTTTACAAGGAAGCTGAAGGAAGCGGAAGATTCAAAGTTGATCAAAGCATACACTGTCCATGGTATGAAGGTAATGAGCCACCTTATCTTTGCAGATGACGTCTTACTTTTTCTTGAGGCCAAAGTTGAAATGTTAAAGGAGATGAAAATCTTTCTATGAGAGTTTGGAGAGCGGATGGGGCTACAGATCAATGCAAATAAGACTCAACTCTATCTCTAAAAAAAACTGTCACCACATGGAAGCTAGACTGAAAGAAGCCATTGGTGTGGATTTGGGAAAATTCCTCACTAAATACTTGGGCTTTCCACTTGCTGGGGGTAATCTACAAGTCAAAGACTTTACTGAATGTATTGATAGATTGGATGAGATGATAGCGAGAAGCTTACACAGAAGACATCCATGGCGGGCCAAGATACTCTTATTAGATCAACTATATAGGGACTTTTTATCTTCTGGATGCAACAAGGTGAGATTCCAGGTGCCGTGCTTGACAGGATGGGGATGAAAATCTCAAACTTTATTTGGGCGGGTGAGTACCATACTGTGCACTATGCTAGGATGGCCTTGTCTAAAGATTATGGGGGTTTGTAGCTGAAAATTCCAAGGGACATTGCCAGATGGGGGACACTAAAGAGAATTATCTTGTACGAGACAGGTGGCTCTATTTGGGGGATATGGATGAGAGACAAATACCCACAAGGAATTGATTTCCAGCCCCGTACCAGAGAAGGCATCTCGCGCACCATTCATATGATGAGGAGTCTATGGTTGTAGGTCAAGAATATTTTTTTTTCAGACTCATGCTGGAGAATGGCACATGCTAAATCCAAAATCCGATTTGTGGGAGATCATAAGGAAAAGGGCTGAAAAAGACGGGACTATGGCTCAGATATGGTATGGTAAGCAAGTTCCTAAATGGTCCACATGTGTATTCAAAATTTTACATGGAGCTTTGGTGACTCTAGACAAAGTACATGAATGGAATAGTAATATTTCTATCACCTGTTACTTATGCAAAGAAAAAGAGGAAACTCATAGCCACCTATTTGGTAGGTGCAGTTTCATGAAGATCTTATGGGAGAAAATCTGTAAGGAGTTCCTACTACGAATAGAGCTGAATGAAGACATAAAAAAGATGGTCAAACGCTGTGCCAATGAGGAGAAGAAGCTTCTTTTGTTTGCTTCCCTGTGCTTCCATGTCTGGAATGAAAGGAATGCTCACAATCACGTTGGTGTAGACAGTAGTGTGAGTACTATTGCTGCAAAATTTGTAAAAATATAAAAAAGAGATTACCTCTTAGCTAGTTGTGTGAGTTGCTCACGTACACATTGTATAGAGAGCATAGGGCTATATGTAACTCTTGACCCTCCTACATTTGTAGGGGGGAAGTCGGAATATATTTACCTGATTCTGATACATACATACATACATACATACATACATACATACATACATACATACATACATACATACATACATACGTACATCTTAATCCCATACATACATACATACATACAACTGACAAGGAGTGGCTCAAGTGGTCAAGTACGGTGTCCCCTAACAAAGGAACTCGAGTTCGAATCCTAGTTGCTGCCTTAATTTACCACCCTCCCAGGCATTCGACCTCCGCCACGGGCGCGGGACAGGGGAAGAGAATGCCTCTCTTAATCCCATACATACATACATACATACAAGCCGACAAGGAGTGGCTCAATTGGTCAAGCATAGTGTCCCCTAACAAAGGGACCTGAGTTCAAATCCCAATAACCGCCTTGATTTACCACCCTCCTAGGTGTTTGGCCTCTGCCACAGGCATGGGAGAGGTGGAGGGAGGAAGAAATCTTTCCCTCTTAATCCCATACATACATACATATACATACATACATACCTACATACATACCTACATACATGAGTTTCAATGCATACCTACGTACATGCATACGCTGACAAGGAGTGGATTAAGAGGTCAAGCATGATGTCTCCTAACAAAGGGACCCGAGTTTGAATCCCAACTTCTACCTTAGTTTACCACTCTCTTGGACGTTCGGACTCTGTCACAGGAATGTGAGAGGGGGAGAGAATATATATATATATATATATATATATATATATATATATATATATATAGCCGACAAGGAGTGGCTCAAGTGGTCAAGCACGGTGTCTCCTCACAAAGGGACCCGAGTTTGAATCCCAACTGCCGCCTTGGTTTACCACCCTCCCGGACGTTCGGCCTCCGTCACGGGCATGGGAGAGGGGGAAAGAATGCCTCTCTTTATCCCATATGTACACACACACACACACACACACACATATATATATATATATATATATATATGATAATGATCTAGTAAGAAAAATACTATAGTAAGACCACGAGAGGCATTTATATAACTATAAAGTTATAGCTTATTTTTAATGTCCAACATTGTGGATGGGAAGAGAATTATTTCATTTACCTTCATACAAAAAATCATTGCAACTAGTTATATTTTACATGTCCATATGTATAATATACACATTTTACATCTAGTGGTCATTTTGAAACTCAATATTGAGAGTTGAAAAGTATTTGCTTGTTATGCATGCAATACAAGTCTTGTGATGATGAAATTTTGAATGAATATAAATAATAAGATATAATTTTAATCCATGTGGTCACATTATGAAATGGGACACCTTGTAAAGTTATTCAAAGCCTCTCATGCTCTCACCAAAATATGTTTCTTACTGGAGAGTTGTCCTATATACATATATCTATATATGTATATCTGTATATATATCACTATTTTCGTTTTTAGTTGTTAATAATTCAAATGATACTGCTATATTTTTATGGAACTATAGAGATTTTTCTGGTAAATTTCTATAAGGTCACCCAATAGTGGACAACTATTGAAATTTATAAACTTGATGGACAATTATCAGATGAGTAATGTGAGTGCAAAACTAGTGACAAAAATTTACATAGATTTGAAGATAGTTGATACTATGTTAAAATTCATTTATATCAAAATCATTACTATTAGAAATATGTATCTGTGTATTATCCAAGGGTGAACATAAATACATTTTATATTTACTAGTTTCTTGAAAAAAATTCTAATGGTTACTTAGAGCATTAATATATAAATTTGAATAATGTTTAATATTCTTTTCAAATGTGTTTGGTGTGAGAAGTGAAATGACAAGTTTGTGGCTTGGACTGCACAGATTTGTCTGAACAAATTCAATTTCATTTGAACATTATGGATTTAGGTCTTGCTTTAGTATCTTAAGAGAAGTCTACATACGTCATATGGGCCAATATAAAATCCAAAAGGACTACTATGAGGATTAGTAAAGGTCTAAGATGTTTTTCTTAACATGATGTGAATGATGATGGTTGTTCCATTAATTCTCAAAATAGATTGACATTAAATTCATGGTAAAAATGAAAATATTTTTGAAGCCAAATATAACTAAGAAATCTATTATTGGAAGTATATTGAGTGACTTTCCTATTAAGAAATTTGATTCATCACAACCTATTCATGATAATATATCATGCATAGAAAATATAGCATAAAAAATGACATCAATGGGTATGGACATAATTGAGTTACTCGTTGTAAAATTTATTACAAAATTACTTCCTTTTAAGGTTGATCAGTTCCATGGGAAGTACAACACGACTAAGGAAAAATAGAACTTGAATTAAATTAATGATATGTTAATTTAGGGGAAGGGAGATTAAAGAAATACAAAGAAAACTCTGTTGGTGTCTAAGTTCATGTCAAGGACTGTAGTAGTAAAATTGAACATGTTAAAAATGGAAATAAGAACCACATGGATTTTGTGAAAGCCAATGAAATGCAATTTAAATCTACTTATTCTACAAGAAACATGGTCATTTCAAAAGGATCATCCCAACAGAAAGGCTTGGTTCAAACAAAATTATATTTAATACGTCTCTGTATATTTTGAATTATATCTCATTGAAGTTCCTAGTAATATTTAAAGGCTAGAATCAAGTGTAGCTACTCATGTAACTCAGGTAACATAGTGATTCCTTTAATCTAGCCATAAAAGGAACTGAAAAGTTCCAATATATAGGGCAAAGAATGAAGGCACAAATACAAAAGATTAATATTGATAGATTGATCTTGTACTTAGGGTGTCATTGGATCTTGAAAAGTGTCTCTATGTTCCTAATTGTGCTAGATATTTATTTTATTTTTAAATGTTGATGATATACAAATTTAATTTGAGATTGGAAAGGAAAATTCTCTTTGACTAAAAAAAGCTATCATTAATTTATAGAACATTAATTGATGGCCTTATATCATTTCAATCATGATATTACATATGTTGATTCTATGTTTCATGTTGAGCACAATATTGGAATTAAGCATAACACAAATGATAAGAATTTTGATTCATCATGATAAAAGATTATGACATATTTTCCAAAGAAAGGTTACGAAGGTTAAATAATTATAGAATAATGTAACAGTTGAACTTGAATAATATGAATGTATGTTTAGTTGTATTCATGGAAAGTAAACAAAATGTACATTAAAGAATCCAAATACAAGGAACACCCAACTAGTTGAGTTGATATATACCAACATATTTTGTTCTTTTCATATTCCATAAAGTGATGGAGAAAATATTATGTTACCTTTATAGATAATTATTCAGGTCACATGTACACATATCTATTGCATAAAAACTCTCCACTAACAGATATTCAAGAGGTTTTCATTAATGAAGTAGAAATATACTTAGATCAAAAAGTAAACATTATGAGATACGATAAGAGTGGTGAATGTTATGGAAAATGTGATGTAAATAAACAATCTTAGGACTATTTGCAAGATTCCTTGAAAGTAAGGGGATATATTCTCCATATGTTGTGTCTGGTATACCAAACAAAATGTTGTAGTTGAAAGGTGAAATAATACTCTTATAGAGATGGTTAGGAATCTGTTATATCATAGTAGTTTACCAGTATGGACATATGCATTTAAGACAACTACATATTTGTTAAATAGGGTTCCTAATAAGGAGGTTCCCATAGCTGCTTATGATTTGTACATGGGATGGAAACCCAATTAAGGGAATATTTATGCTTGGGGAAGTTTAGTGGAAACATGAGTAATAATTCCACATGAAAGCATATTTGATTCAAGGACCATCAATAGTCACTTTTGTTGGCTATTTTGAAAAGTCAAAAGGCTACATGTGTCATTATCAAAACCAGAGTAGAAGAATTATTGAGTCTGACAATGTTTATTTGACAGTTAATAACAAATATTTGTACAAAAAAAATGCAAAATTAGATATTAAGGAGGTTCACTTGGAAACTCCTAAACCCAACATTTCTACTCAAGTTGTTGTCCCTCTTGCTATGTTAGAGTCTCCCAACGCCACTAGATGCCAAATTATGATGATCCCTCTAACGATGACCAAGTCAAATACGAATAAGTGTTTGATGAATCACAAGAAAAGACCATTCATATGATGACTACATGGTTTACTTATCTGAACATGAATGTGAATTAAGCATAGATGAGGACCATGTATCATTTCAAAAAGCCATGGAAAGTGATAAAGGTTTAATACCACAAAAGAAGACTTGAAATTGATGGATGATAACGAAGTCTGAAAATTAGTTAAGTTGTTTGGGGGATCAAAACAAGTTGGTTGTAAATGGGTAATAAAGATCGAAAGAGACTCTAAAGGAAATACCAAAAGATAAAAGGCTAGCCTTCACCAAAGGCTACATCCAAAAGTATGGTATTCATTACAAGAAATAATTTTTCTTCTATCTCAAAGAAAGATTCTTTAAGAAATAATATGGATTTGGTGGATCATAATTATTTAGAGATTCACAATGGATGTAAAGACTTCCTTTGTAAATAATGTCCTAGAACAAGTAGTATATATAGATCAACCTCTATTATTCTTGACTATAGAAAAGGAAAACTTGATATTTAAATAAATTAAGTAAGCACATGGACTAAGCAAGCTTTTTGACAATGGTATATGAAATTTAGTAGTACCATTAACTCTTATAGGTTTGTATAAAACATTTTTGATCGATGTATCAACATGAATAGTAGTGGAAGTATATTTATTATGCAAGTTTAATACATTAATGACATCCTTCTTGCTTTAAGTGATGTTAGTTTTTTACATGATGTAAGATGACTTTTTTCTAATAATTTGAGATTAAAAATATAGTTGATGCATTCTATGTTCTATGGATAGAAATATTTCATGATAGGAGCAATGAGTATTGAACTTGTCTCAAAAGGGATATAAATATAAAATTATAGTGGGGAGAAATTTTCTTTGTAGGAATAGTTTCAATTCAGAAAGTGGACATGTTTAGTGAAATTCAATGTCGTTAGAATGATCTCAATGTTAAAAAGGAAAAATATTCCCCATGCACCAGTGTTTGGGAGTCTGATGTATGCTCAATCATGTACTCAACATAATATCAACTTGTTTTCTTCAGATGTTCCAACAATATCAAAATACGATTAGTAAGGTGATGGCACCTCTTACTCTCTCTCCCATGAACCTCAATGATATATACCCTTCCTTTCACCTACTAGTGAATCGTTTTTACCCCTACAACTCTCTCCCTCTTAGATATCATGCATAGTAGCTCAAGGAGAAAGGGGAGATCGATCACCAAGCTTAAGGTGAGGCCATGGTCATCTTCAACCTTGGTTCAAGCATGGATCTTGGTTGTAATTCTTTCCTTTCTTTTCTTCTTCACCAAGTTCTTATCTATGATGATTCTTTGCTTATAGAGGAGTTGTGAACGAGCCTTGGACTTTTGATAAGTCATCTTCAACCTTAGGAACGTGGAGCTTTGGAACTTTGAAGTTGTTCTTAAGGCGGGTTATATAACTTGAACCCAATTATTTTATTATTCACCACCTATCTTGCTATACTAGATGGTTTACTTTAAATTTTGAGTTTTTCTTGAATACTTGATGAATGTATGAGTTCTAATATATGCCTAGATCTATTATTCATGTACTAGAATAGTTAGAATGAAGGTATAGAGCTTGAAGATGATAGTATCATGATACAAAGTGATATCAGGTTCAAGCACACAAGCAAGCACCTCTAACCCGATATGGTCAGGTACATACATCACTAGCATGATATGCTTATGAGTTTATACATCTTTGCATGATATGGTAATGAAGTTCACATCTTGAACATGATATGGTGTCAACCATATACCTTTTGCATGATATGATGTCAAGCAAAGACCCCATGCCCGATATAGTGTCAAGTAGAAACCTCTAATTGATATGCTAAACCCTAACTTTTTGCAACCTGACATGGGTGACACATACATACACCTCATGAATGATATGGTGATGAATATTCACTTCATGCACGATATGGTGATGTGGTATTCACCCATTGCATGATATGAGGTCATGCATACAACTCTTTGCTCGATATGGTGTAAAGCATACACACACCTCTTTCCCCAATATGGTGTGAAGAACACACACACCTCTTTGCCCAATATGGTGTGAAGCACACACACACCTCTTTTCTCGATATGATGTGAAGCACACATACACACCTCTTAACCGATATGGTAGATACACCTCTAAGGTGATATGGGTAGCAAGAATACACCTCTAAACCGATATTGGGTTAAGCATACACCTCTTGGATGATATGGTGTTGAGCACACATCTCTAAAATGATATGGTGGGTAACCCAATACACTATATGACAAAAGTGGTAAGGTGGTTAATACCCTAGAACATGTGATGGCCAATACACTAATGTATGGTGTGGCCAATATCTTCAAGTGAGGTGAGGATGTTACACCATTGTAGGGTGAAGGTGATAAACCATATGATTGGTAAGGTTGATACCTTGATAGGTAAGGGTATGAGGGATATGATGATGCCTAGCCTGATATACACCTAATCCAATACATGAGTCAACTCGATACACTTTGTAAAGGTGAGGGCAAGACACTCTTAGGAGTGATGAGTGTAACACCAAGTAATGGTATGATTAATACCTTGATAGGTGAAACACCTAAAGTGGTTGATAATGGTCAACCCTATATCAACAATGCCTTAACCCGAGATGAGTCCATATCACTTGATGATAGTTGGGTAATTCAAGTGTGTGACTTATGGCCAATACATAATAGGATAAATGTGATGAGTTAGTGCATAAAGTATTAGGATGAGAAATACCCTAATACGTGATAAGTTGATAACTTAAGTAAGTTAAAAGTGATGAGGGAAGTGATATACCAAGGCATGATAAATATCACATCCAACACCTCAAGGTCGATACACCTTGATGCATCTCAAATCCAATTAACTTGGATGAGTAACACATGAAGTGTGTCATGTCAAATGTTACATTAAGATGTAATGAGTTTAATGCACTTTGATAAGTGTAGGCTAACATACCTTGAGAAAGGGTTAAGCCAAGTTAATAAAGTATGATGTAATCAATATCCTAGTGAGGATGAGAGAGGAACTCATACTTTGTGTTGATAATCATTTAATGATAAATGATGAGAATAAATAAGTATGATTGAATACTTATGATATCAACATATGCTCCTAGATGTGTGGAGCAATGAATTAGGGTTTTGGATTGATGATATGAACTTGAAACCCTATTCGGCTATAAAGGGAAACCCTAACCCTAATAACGGGAAGGTTGTATTTCTCTTATTGCATAAGCCTTGTGAAACATGTTAAATACTTGTATAACAAGTATAATGTTTATATAGTCTGATGACCTAAAAGATATTTGTTGCCTAGTGATAGGTGACAAGATGTTTAATGGGCCTTGTGAGCCATGTGAATAGTTGTTTCCTAGTGAGAGGTGTAAGCTAATTATTGAACCATGTGAGCTATGTGAAATACTTGTACAACAAATGTGTTGAATACCTTGGTCTGAGGACCTAAATATAGAGGTAACAATGCTTAGTTATGATCTAAGGGTTTGAATACCCATATCCAGTAATCATGACGATCATGATGTGAAAGGATGAGAATTCCCAATATTGTGATAAGGGACTGAGATCTCGAGTGTTATACATTCAAAGTGTTACAAAGATCTTAAAATTACTATACCTTTCTTTCTAGCATCTGTTATAATTCATGTTTTGAAGCTTGGTTGATGCTAAAAGATACTGTAATATACCTAATTAATTAAGTTAAATATCATCATGTAGTGCTCTGACGATAGATCCATTGAATGTCAGAAATTGTTGATGGTGAAATGAGTTTAACTCGGAGAGCATATTTTTGAATATGCGGGGGTGAAGGACAAAGTATATCCAAACGCCCCAATGGAGAATTGATGTCACACCTTCCTTATTTATTATGGGATGATGTAAATATCCCGACCAAATAAGAAATTGATGTGTAAATCCATCTTCATTTATGTGTGGTATCACGATTGAAATATAAAATCTCCCGACCAGGAGAGGAATTGATGTTTAATCTTCGTTATCCTTATAATCTGGGAAAGCAATGTGGTCTTCTCCCGAAGAGAGTACATGCTACAGAAGTAACTCTATAGTGAAGATGTCGCTATACCCTAGCATGCTATTTGTAGATGACACGAGATGTCCTGCTAGAAGCTGACACGAGATGTCCTGCTAAATCTAAGTGGTCTCGTACTGATTGAGACAGGCGAGGTCTTGACAACCGGCTCTGCCATTGACCTTGTATGGTATCGATTTTGACTTACTAGTGGTCAGTTGGAGCATGAATGATATACTTCATCTCCTCATGGCATAAGTGTGATTGTAATATGTAATCAGTCGTGTAGCATATTTGCTTAAGGATCGAATATGGAAAGACATTGGTTGATGTACACTCCTTTTATACATCTTAGTTGGATGGATGTTATTCATGTTTTTCTTATATTACTTGTAAAGTGAACAAATGATTTATTGCTCTACCATAGATAGATGCATTATTTTCAGAGAAGAGATTACTCTACTCTACTTATAACAATGATTAATCCTACTTATTAATATAAAAGAACCTCTGCTCAGTTTTATACTGCTTAAACTTTGATAATAATATAGTCAGTGGAGAGTTATATCTCTCACTGGGACAATTTTCTCACCCCATGGGATCTACAATTTTAAGGTGGACGTGCACGAGGAGGTAGAGACATTACTGTAGAGGGAGAACAATAGCTAGGACAGCAGTAACAACTCAAGTTGAGTGTGCTATTTGTCATTTATTATAGATAGAAGTCCTATGTGTTGTCTCTATATTCTTAGGTCCTTGGAGTCAGTACGTAGTGGTTTTATGAACAATCTGAGATTTTGACTTGTGTATATCAAGGTTTTATGTTGTCTTCGAAATGAGATGATATAGTGAATGCACTATGTGAATTATGATATATATAAGAATTGGATCTCTCAGTAAGAGTTTCCTAGTATTGGATATCCTTGCAAAATGGCTTTAATTCTGAGTGATTTTTGTTAATTTGCTATTTATGGTTATTCTACAATTATTACTGGTGATGGCTTGATTTGTTTTTGGGTTGTCACATTTAAACTTCACCCTTTCTTCTATATACGTAGAAGTCACTATAGGGTATACTGGAGGACACTAGAACAGACTCAACACCTTAGTCCTATGTCTCTGTAGACTCAGCAAACCTTAAGCTCTAATACCAAAACTTTGTGATGACCCAACATCAAATCAAGCCATCACCAGTAAATAATCGTGGAATAATCATAAGAAGCGGATTAAAAAAATCACTAAATATTAAAACCATTTTGCAAAGAGATCCATTACCAAGAAACTCTTAAGGAAAGAACCAAAACTTTATACATGTCATGGTTCACATTGTACATACACAATATCATCTCATCTCGAGGGTAACATATAACAGTTGCTTTGCCAAAACCTATAAATAAGCAATGTAAAACCTCGAGGCATACAAGCCAAAATCTTAGATCATTCATAAAACCATTACGTACTGACTCCAAGGACCTGAGAGTACAAATATGACACATAGGACTTCTATCTACAAGACACAACAAAAAGTACACTCAACCTGAGCTGTTACTGCTACCCCTGTTGTTATTGTTCTTCCTCTGCAGTACGTTCTCTACCCGCTCGTGCATGTCTACCTAAAAAAATGTGGATCCCACGGGGTTTGACAATTTTCCCAGTGAGAGATATAACTCTCTGCCAACAATATTATTATCACAGATAAATAACATAAAACTGAGCATAGGATTATTTTACATTAATAAGTAGGATTAATCACTATTATAAGTAGAACCGAGTAATCTCTTCTCTTTAAAGTAATGCAGTTGTCTATGATAAAGAAATAAATCATCTATTCACTTTACAAGGAATATAAAGAACATGTATAACATCTATCTAATTAAGATGTATAAAAGAAGTGTACATCAACCAATGTCTTCCATATTTGATCCTTAAGTAAATACGCTACACAGATGATTACATATTACAATCACACTTATGCCCTGAGGAGATCAATTATACCGTTCATACTCCAACCGACCATGATTAAGTTCAAATCGGTACCAAACAAGGTCAATGGCAGAGCCGGCTGTCAAGACCTCAACCGTCTCAGTCAGTACAAGACAACTTAGCAGGACATATCATGTTAGCTACTAGTTGGACATATTATGTCAACTACAAATAGCATGTTGGGGCATAGTAACATCTTCTCTATAGAGTTATAGCCGCATCATGTACTCTCATTGGGAGAAGACCACGTACCTTTCCCAGATTATAAGGAAAAGGAAGATTATACATCAATTCCTTACCTAGTCAGGAGATTATCATCAATCCCAACAACACATAATAATAATGAAGAAGGATTTACACATCAATTCCTTATTTGATTGAGAGATTCACATCATCTCATGATAAATAAGGAAGGTGCTACATCAGTTCTTCATTAGGACATATGGATATACTTCATCCTTCACCCCCACATATTCAAAAATATGCTCTCCGAGTTAAACTTGTTTCACCATCAGCAATTTCTGACACTGAATGGATCTATGGTCAGGGCAACTACATTATGAGATTTCACTTGATTAATTAGGTTCATTGCAATATCTTTTAGCATCAACCAAGTTTCATACATGAATTATAACAGATTCTATAAAGAAGGGTGTAGTTCTTTTAAGATCTTTGGAACATTTTGAAATGCATAACACTAGGGATCTCAGTCCCTTATCACAATACTGGGAATTCTCATCCCTTCACATCATCATCATCATGATTACTAGATCTGGGTATTCAAACCCTTAGATCATCACTGAACATTGTTACCTCTATAATAGGTAACTATTACCTCTAGGTCCTTAGACTAAGGTATTCATCACACTTGTTGCACATGTATTTCACATGGCTCACAAGGCCCATTTAAACATCTTGTCACCTCTCACTAGGCAACAACTATCTTTTAGGTCATCAGACCACATAAACATTATACTTGTTATACAAGTATTTAACATGTTTCACAAGGCATATGCAATAAGAGAAATACAACCTTCCGATTATTAGGGTTAGGGTTTCCCTTTATAGCCGAATAGGGTTTCAAGTTCATATTATCAATCCAAACCCTAATTCATTGCTCCACAGATCTAGGAGCATACATTAATATCATAAGTATTCAATCATACTTATTTATTCTCATCATTTATCATTAAATGATTATTAACACAAAGTACGAGTTTCTTTCTCATCCTCACTAGGATATTGATTACATCATAATTTATTATCTTGGATTAACCCTTTCTCAAGGTACGTTAGCCTACACTTATCAAAGTGAATTAAACTCATTACATCTTAATGTAACAATTTACATGACATACTTCATGGGTTACTCATCCAAGTATATTGGATTTAAGGTGCACCAAGGTGTATCAACCTTGAGGTGTTGGATGTGATATTTATCATGCCTTGGTGTATCACTGCCCTCATCACTTTTAACTTACTTAAGTTCATCAACTTATCTTCTATTAGGGTATTTCCCATCCTAATACTTTATGTACTAACTCATCAAATTTATCCTGTAGTGTATTGGCCATAAGTCACACACTTTGAATTACCCAACTATCATCAAGTGATATGGACTCATCTCGGGTTAAGGCATTGTTGATATAGGGTTGACCATTATCAACCACTTTAGGTATTTCACCTATCAAGGTATTAGCCACACCATTACTTGGTGTTACACTCATCACTCAGTGTTTTGCCCTCACCTTTACAATGTGTATCGGGTTGAATCATGTATGTCAAGTTGAACACATGTATTGGGTTAGGTGTATATCGAGATAGGCATCATCATATCCCTAATACCCTTACCCATCAAGGTATCAACCTTACCAATCTTATGGTGTATCACCTTCACCCTACAAGGGTGTAACATCCTCACCTCACTTGAAGATATTGGCCACACCATACATTAGTGTATTGGCCATCACATGTTCTAAAGTATTAACCACCTTACCACTTTTGTCATCTAGTGTATTGGGTTACCCACCATATTGTTTTAGAGATGTTTTCTCAACACCATATTGTCCAAGAGGTATATACTTAACCCAATATCGATTTAGAGGTGTATGCTTGCTACCCATATCACCTTAGAGGTGTATGTGTGCCTACCATATCGGGTAAGAGGTGTGTGTGTGCTTCACACCATATCGGGCAAAGAGGTGTGTGCGCGCTTCACACCATATAGGGAAAAGAGGTGTGTGTATGCTTCACACCATATTGGGAAAATAGGTGTGTGTGTGCTTCACACCATATCAGGCAAAGAGGTGTGTGTGTGCTTCACACCATATCGGGAAAAGAGGTGTGTGTATGCTTCACACCATATCGGGAAAAGACGTGTTTGATTGACCTCATATTGTGCAAGGGGTGTATACCACATCACCATATCGTGCATGAAGTGAATATTCATCACCATATCATTCATGAGGTGTGTGTATGTGTCACCCATATCGGGTTGCTAAAAATTAGGGTTTAGCATATCAATTAGAGTTGTGTACTTGACACTATATCATGCATGCAGTCTTTGCTTGACCTCATATCATGCAAAAGGTATATGGTTGACACCATATTGTGTTCAAGATGTAAAATTCATTACCATAGCATGCAAAGAGGTATAAATTCATAAGCATATCGTGCTAGTAATGTATGTACATGACCATATTAGGTTAGATGTGCTTGCTTGTGTGCTTGAAACCGATATCACTTTGTATCATGATACCATTATCTTCAAGCTCTAGACCTTCGTTATAACTGTTCTAGTACATGAATAACAAATCTAGGCAACTATTAGAACTCATAGATTCATCAAGTATTCAAGACAAACTCAGAATTGAAAGTAGACCATCTAGTATAGCAAGATAGGTGGTGAATAATAACATGATTGGCTTCAAGTTATATAACCCACCTCAAGAACAACTTCAAAGCTCCAAGCTCCAAAGATTCAAGTTCCTAAGGTAGAAGATGAACTATCACAGGTTCAAGACTCATTCACAACTCCTCTATAAGCAAAGAATCACCATAGATAATAACTTAGTGAAGAAGAAAAGAAAGGAAAGAATCACAACCGAGATCCATGCTTGAACCAAGGTTGAAGATGACCATGGCTTCATCTAAGCTTAATGGCTTGAGTTCATCCTTTATCCTTGCTTCGTAGCACGATATAAAAGAGTAAGAGAGTGATAGGGGTCGAAAAGATTCACTAGTAGGTTAAAGGAAGGGTATATATCCTTGAGGTTCATGGAAGAGAGTATAAGAGGTGTCATCTTCTTACTACTACTAGGTGCCACATGGCCATGCATGGATTGAAACATGTATTTGCATGCATTACATCTTTATCTTTTCATGAAAAATAAAAACTTGAGGATAATGAAAGGGATAAGGGTCAGCCCCTTTGGTTATCATCTACGGTAAGCCACTTCCACTCACATTATTATTATATTCACAATTCAATACAACCTTTCCAAAGAAAAGTTGCAAGCTGATATCTATTGATTTATTGAGGTGCTTAGCTCATAATGGCCTTTTATAGGAGTCTACAAACCGATATGGGATCCACTCTATGGCTCCTTGGCTAATTGGCACTCCCATATCAAGTTTACAACTCGATACAACTCAAGTTAGGGTTTCACATTCAACCCCTTTCTTGGTCTTTTCATCACCAAGGATGTTATCACTCAAAGGTGATTCACCATGGTGTATCCTTATTTATATCTCCTCTAAATGATACATAGAAGGATTAGGGACACTATAGAGGTGATAATTTGCATATCAACCCTGTATTTTGGGCAAATTACAAAGTGCACCAAAATTGGTACACAAGGCACTCACATTATTCAAACAAGCTCAAACTTGGAATTTTAGGCTTTCCACAAGCCACCACTTAGCATCATTGTCTATCTTATGATGATAAATCACTTAAGGCACGTTAAACATGTGACATATTGCAATATAACCCCTCATCTTGGGTAAATTGCATTTTGGTCCAAAATAAGAGAACATTGCTCAAACATCATTCAAACAAGACCAAACTTGAAACATAAGTTTGTCACATGATAACAAAACACTTTAGAGAATTATATTAAAGTTCTAAGAAACTGATTTAAGCCAAACAAATAGGGTTAACTCATAACCCAAGTCAGGGTCATTACATCTAGAGAATTATATTACTCAATGACGTATGTTGTCAAGTTACTATCCTTGTGGATGAGATCATATGGATGTCAAGAGTACATATACATATTCTCATTATGTCCCTGATCAGTTGTTATTGTAGAAGTGTTAATAGACAATAATAACACATAAGATCATAGTGTGAGTTGGTTGATGACTAAATCTCATTAGTCATGATATGGCAATATCAAACCAAGCACACAGATACATGTTAGAGAACAATGTATTAGATAGACCCAATGTGAGACTGACACATGGAAGCCATCATCATGAAAATCATAGTCAGCTCTCACAGTGATGGCGGTGGTTGTGGTTCTTAGACCTGAAATCATTACACTCATCACATGTCGTTGGGTATACTTTGACATCATCAAAGGAAGTCCTAAAACATGGGTTGTTATAACGGTGATGATTGGGTGACTTTGATACATGGGACTGACTGTGAGTGATAGATATGGGATTTTTCCCTCTGACATGAGTATGATATTCAAGGCCTCTTGATTAGCGAGACTGCAAAAAGTATGGCCACACACATGTGAGTCAATATGTGATATTGAGCTAACATATATCTCATGCAGTCTGCTCTAGTTCAAGGAACAAGATTGAATAATAATGAGGATGACTTCTCCATGCCTCTAGTTCAATCTGGATATTAGTGAAAAAAGAACTATACAAACATTATAACACCATATGTAACGACCGCCACCAAACCGATAGCCATATCGTTACTAATTATGTGGAATAATCATAAACAATGGATTAAAAAAATCACTAAAAATTAAAACCATTTTGCAAAGAGATCCATTTTATAGAAAACTATTTAAATAAAGAACCATACTTTATATACATCATGGTTCACATTGTACATACTTTGTACCGTCTCATCTCAAGGATAACATATAACAGTTGTTTTGCCAAAACCTATACATAAGCAACATGAAACCCTCGAGACATTCAAGCCAAAATCCTAGATCATTCATAAATCCATCACGTACTAAATCTGAGGACCTGAGAGTACAAAGACGACACATATGACTTCTATATACAAGACACGACAGACAGTACACTCAACCTGAGCTGTTACTGTTGTCCCTGCTGTTGTTGTTCTCCCTCTATAGTACGGTCTCTACCCCCTCGTGCATGTCCACATAAAAAATGTGGTTCCACGGGGTGAGAGAATTGTCCCAGCGAGAGATATAACTCTCTTCCAACAATGTTATTATCATAGGTAAATAGTATAAAACTGAGCATGGGTTCTTTTTATATTAATAAACAAGATTAATCACTGTGGGTAAGCATATTAGAACATTCTCATCTTTTTAAAGCATTGCAACTGTCTATGATAGAGCAGTAAATCATCTATTCACTTTATAAGGAATATGAAAAACATGTGTATCATTTACCCATCATATTATACCAACATCTCAAGCTTAACCTGTGACAATATATTATCATGGTAGGATATCCATCAATCATTCTCATTTCTAGTTATTGGGTACAACCACTCTGCTAGCCCAATATTGATTTCTACCAATCTGGTGAATATGCATCATCATGTTCCATCTTTAAACAAATCTTGTAAGAGTACACCAGGTATTGGATTGTACCAATCTTGTGATATTACAGCCATGTATTGTATTATACCAATCCTATTATATTACAACCAGGTATTGGATTGTACCAATCCTGTGATATTATAGTCAGGTATTGGGTTGTACTAATATTGTGAGATTATGACCAAGTATTGGATTGTACCAATCCTGTGATATTATAGCTAGGTATTGGATTGTACCAATCCTGTGATATTACATCCAGGTATTAGATTGTACCAATCCTGTGATATTACAACCGTGTATTGAATTGTACCAATCATGTGATATTACATCAATGTATTGGGTTGTACCAATCCTGTGAAATTTCAACCATGTATTGGATTGTACCAATCCTATGAGATTACAACCAGGTATTAGACTATGGCAATCCTGTGAGATCATGGCCATATTGCTAAGGATTCCATAAGAGTTGGAATACCTTTATGTTTCCCTTTCACTTTCATTATGTTATATCAATCCCTTAAACTCATCACTGAATACCACATCACCTTTACTAGGAATTATACCTCGGTCGAACCATCATACACATTCACATCCTTTATGTGATACAAGTATTCCTAATATCTCATTTTAGCATATTAAAAACACTATAACCCTTATTTGTCTATAACCATAATGCATGTATGACCAAGATTTCATTATTATCTTTGTAACCATTTATTATTATTATTATTATTATTAAGTTACGGGTTTCCCAGTTCCCTGGTTTATTTTGAACATTACCATCTCTTACATTTATCTCTAGGTCATGAGACTTTAATAAACATCTTCTCACCTCTCACTAGGCAACAACTATTCACATGGCTTATAAGGCCTTGAAACATCTTGTCACCTCTCACTAGGCAACAATTATTCACATGGCTCACAAGGCCATTAAATATCTTATCACCTCTCACTAGGCAACAACCATCTCTAGGTCATAAGACCTATATAAATAGTATACTTGTTGTACAAGTATTTCACATATCTCACAAGGCTTTTGCAATAAGAGAAATACAACCTTTCCATTATTAGGGTTAGGGTTTCCACTTTATAGCCGAGGGTTTCAAGTTCATATTATCAATCCAAACCCTAATTCATTGCTCCACACGTCTAGGAGCATACATTGATATCATACGTATTCAATCATACTTATTTATTCTCATCATTTATCATTAAATGATTATCAACACAAAGTATGAGTTTCTCTCTCATCCTCACTAGGATATTTATTGCATCATACTTTATTAACTTGGCTTAATCCTTTCTCAAAGGTATGTTAGCCTACACTTATCAAAGTTCATTAAACTCTTGATGTCTTAATGTATCATTTGACATAACACACTACATGTGTCACTCAATCAAGTATATTGAATTGAGGTGCTTCCACCCTATCGAGCAAAGAGGTGTGTGCTTGCTTCCATATCAGGCAAAGAGGTGTGTGTGTGCTTCATACCATATCAGGCAAAGAGGTGTGTGTATGCTTCACACCATATCGGGCAAAGAGGTGTGTGAATGCTTCACACCATATCGGGCAAAGAGATGTGTGTATGCTTCACACCATATCAGGAAAAGAGGTGTGTGTATTCTTCACACAATATCGGGTTAAGAGGTGTGTGTATGCTTCACACTATATCGAGCAAAGAGGTGTATGTATGCTTCACACCATATCAGGCAAAGAGGTGTATGTATGCTTCACACCATATCGGGAAAAGAGGTGTGTGTATGCTTCACACCATATAGGGTTAAGAGGTGTGTGTGCTTCACACCATATTAGGTTAAGAGGTGTGTGTGTGCTTCACACCATATCGGGTTAAGAGGTGCTTCAACCCAATATCGGGTTGAGCCATGTTGATGTCATCATCATCAACATCTAGACTCTTGTTCTTACTATTATAGTTCTTGGAAAGTAGTCCCAGGTCACTAATAGATCTCATGGATTCATTAATTATGCAAGAAAATTTTGATTGAAAGTAAATCATTTAACTAAGGCAAGATTGATGGCAAATAATAACATAGTTGAGTTCAAGTTATATAACCTGCCTCAAGAGAAAACTCAAAGCTCCAAGATCCAAAGCTTCATGTTCCCAAGGTTGTAGATGATCTTATCAAAGGTCCAAGACTTGAGATCCTCAACACTATGCATGATACCCCACCACTTGTGGTCGATATCCCTCTCTTATGGCCGATATCCTTCACTTGTCTGATATCACTTTGCTATGGGTGATATCTCTTTGATATGGCCAATTCCAGGGCTCTATGCACGATACTCGTTCACCTATGCATGATACCAAGACTCTATGAATGATATCTAAGAGCAAGGGGGTGGTAAGATTTGAAAATTTTTCACTTATAGGTGAAAGGAAGGGTATATATACTTGAGGTTCATGAAAAGTGTGTACATGAGGTGACATCATTTTAAGCTACTAGGTGCCACGTGTCCATGCATGGTTGACACTTGTCCTTGAATTCACTCCTATTTATCTTGACATGCAAAACACTTGAGGATAATCTAGAGATGATATTTTGTCCATCACTTATCTTGTTGGATAAGATATCTCAACTCAATCACCACTTTATTGACAACCCAATACAACTTTTCCAAGGAAGTTGAAAACTGATACACTTCACCTCCTTGAGGTTATTAGCTCGTCATGGGCAAATCCAAGAGTTCACAAAATTGATATGAGACCCCCCTATGTCTCTTTGGCCGATAGGCACTCTCATATGAACTCTACAACCCGATACAAGCTCAAATTAGGGTTTCACATTCAACCCTTTCTTGGTCTTTCTATCACCAAGAATACTATCACTTATACATGATTCAAACATGGTGTATCCTTATTTATCTCTCTTATAAAAGATACTAGGAGGGAGTTGTTGGTATATGTATGCCCGTAGAGCCATCCCAAGCGATTGCATGGAGTCGGATATTAATTAATCAATTAATGCAATTATTTGGTTAATTAATGAATTCTAGAATATTCTAATTAATCCACGAGCGTTTGAATTAACACAACGCTTCTGTTTACCGATGGGTTTAGGAAATCCTATTTCCCTTCGTATCCTGTTTAAAGGAGGATTGATGGCCGAAATCTATATAAGATAGAGAGAGGCTTTTCCGTTTACGCTCATGCACGTAAACCCTAGCCGTCATCGTCCTTAGGAGAGAAAGGAGAGAAACACGCCACTAGCACGCCGCCGTAGAGACACGACTCCTTCCCACTGGCTTGGGAAGCGTGACGTGGAGTTTCGTCCATCCGCGTGGACGAAGTAGAGATGCAGACGCCTTGACGCCTGCATTCAGAGGACGTCGACGACCACCACCTGTACGCACTACGAGCGGCGTACATCACTGTCACAAAGGAGCTCTGCCGGATCAACCTACGACAGCAAACGGGAGAGAAGTTCTGTCCGTGTAGGTTAGCAGTGTTGCACCATCGTGCAACGAGATATCGCCAAACTTTCTCCGCGATAAGGTATATCCTGCAAACCTATTTCCGAATACGTTGTTGTCGACGAGATCCTATTTCAGGTTGTGTGGATTTTATTGCTTCCTCTGCACATGTTTTCTCCACAAAACCCAACAGTGGTATCAGAGCCAGGTTGATCTACGGTGTATTTGGATTAGTTTTGATATGATTGAATCGCTGTATACTGTTTTTATGTTGCATACGATGCGAATTAAACCTGCTAATGTGCAAATCTAAACCTAATTCCACATACACCGCAGGCTTCTATTTTTGACGTTTTGGACGGGGTCGACTATGGAAAATATTGATTTTCCTAAGTGCACGGAAGTGAAATTCCGTAGACCTTTCAGGGGCTCTGCCCGTGTGTACCCCGCATTGTCTGCGTGGGAGTCAAATTTTTTTTAATGGGGAATGTCACACATTACAAGTAATGCAATTTTAAATATGTATATACATATATGTAGATATACCTATGATAGCATACACGTCGCCTTTAAAATCTATTTTATGTGGTGAGTGCATGCACAGTTATGACCTAATATCCCCTTTTGTGAATGTTGTGAATGGATGTGGATGTCAATCTTGTGGATATCTTTGTTTGTGAATTCTTTGGATGTATAATGGTTACATATGGATCCTTTGTATAAAGTATTCAACTTGCAGGCCGAGCCTCATCTCTTATTTCAAAGTGTAATTAATTCTTTCCTTTTATATTTGTACTCACATGATGTAATAGAGATAGGATTAGTGTTAGTTTTTGTAAACTTGATGTAAGGAGGCCCTTTGAAGATCCAACTCCAAGGAGTGTCCATGGAGAAGCACCATGAAGATCTAATTCCAAGAAGCAACAAGAAGATCCCATTCCAAGAAGCAACTTGAAGTTCCAACCTCACGAAGCATCCATGAAGTTGTTCATTGTAATGTTGATCATTACAGGCTTACAGGTTGATTCACAGGTGTTGCATGAGATGCATAAGACCATAGGTGGACCGTAATCCTTTGTTGCTCCAAAGGATTACAATAGCATGGCCATAACCGATGTATTTGTGTTTGTGATTGTATGTCTATCGTTTGTGGTTGTGGATATAGTAGTATATGATACATACTATAAGTATGTGGTGTTTGGATATGTATATGTATTAATAAAACCCCTCAATTAATAATATTAAGTTTTAGTTGCCTTCCATAAAGCAACACACATGAAAAGCTTGATCGACTATGTGTGGGCACGCCTCCGCGTGGTACACTGTCTATCTCGTGGAAGTGTGATGGTGGGTGTGTGGGTCTGCCTCCGCAGGGTGCACACTCATTGTATTGGCTTATGGGTTGGACTTAACTAGGGAACCTTGATAGGATCAAGTACCTAGAGGCACACAGATGCATCATGGCAAGGAGTTGTGCATCATCATCTATCCAAGAGTTGCATATGATGCAATTGGCAAAAGTTTCCTACCTTAGTATTTGGTCTTTGACGCCGGCGCTGGCTGGGCATTGATCCAATTATTTTGGATCTTGGCTCACTAGAAGGTTGTGCGTTGCAATATTCTGAGTTGATAGTGAGGGCTATCAATTTGAATAAAATAGTGGGAGCATAATTAATTAAAGGCCTAATCAATCTCATTTATCAAATCTTTACAAGTCAAAATGTTTTGGACTAAATGCAAATTTTTCTTTTGTAGCAATCAAATGGCAACCAACACTCACACTTTCTCGTTGCGATCGGTCCTTGAGAAGGACAAACTTACCGGAACCAACTTTCAAAACTGGTTTAGGACGTTGAGAATTGTTCTCACACATGAGCGTAAGCTCTATGTCCTTGAAACACCAGAGCCAGAGGAGCCCACCGTAAATGCGCCCAAGGCTGAAAAGGATGCTTACAAGAAGCACCTTGATGATGCCGTGGATGTCAAGTGCCTGATGTTGTGCTCAATGAACTATGAGTTGCAAGAGCAGCATGAGAACATGAATGTCATGGAGATGGTAACACATCTCAAGAACATGTATCAACATCAAGCAAGACATGAGAGATATGATGTCTCAAAGGCTTTATTCAAAAGCAAGATGAAAGTGGGAGACGCAGTTGGCACCCATATACTCATATTGATTGGGTACGTGGAAAGCCTATCCAAGCTGGGATTTCCCTTAGGTCAAGAGTTGGCCACGGATGTGATTCTACAATCGTTGCCTGAATCATATAATCATTTTGTCATGAACTACAACATGAACAATTTTGACAAGCCGTTGTCAGAATTGTTAGTCATGTTGAGGACAGCTGAAGCACAGATGAAGAAAGACAAGCCCAAGTCTGTGATGGTGATCAGAAAGGCAAAGGGAAAGTCAAAAGGCAAAAGTAAGGCTAAGAAAAGTTCTAAAGCCGGGCAGAAGCCAAAGTCATCCGCGCTCAAAGCTAAAGGTGGGATCTCCAAAGAAGGCAGTTGTCACCATTGTCACCAGCCTGGAGTTGTTGGTATATGTATGCCCGTAGAGCCATCCCAAGCGATTGCATGGAGTTGAATATTAATTAATCAATTAATGCGATTATTTGGTTAATTAATGAATTCCAGAATATTCTAATTAATCCACGAGCATTTTAATTAACACCACGTTTCTGTTTACCGATGGATTTAGGAAACCATATTTCCCTTCATATCATGTTTAAAGGAGGATTGACGACCGATATCTATATAAGATAGAGAGAGGCTTTTCCATTTACGCTCACGCATGTAAACCCTAGCTGTCATCGTCCTTAGGAGAGAAAGGAGAGAAACACGTCGCTAGCACGCCGCCGCAGAGACACAACTCCTTCCCGCCGGCTTGGGAAGCGTGACGTGGAGTTTCGTCCATCCGCATGGACGAAGTAGAGACACAAACGCCTTGACGCCTGCGTTCGGAGGACGTCGATGACCACCACCTGTACGCACTACGAGCGGAGTACATCACTTCTGCAAAGGAGCGCCGCCAGATCAACCTGAGACAGCGAATGGGAGAGAAGTTCCGTCCGTGTAGGTTAGTAGTGTTGTACCATCGTGCAACGAGATATCGCCGGACTTGCTCCACGATAAGGTATATCCCGCAAACCTGTTTCCGAATACGTTGTTGTCGACGAGATCCTATTTCGGGTTGTGTGGATTTTATTGCTTCCGCCGTGCATGTTTTCTCCACAAAACCCAACAGGAGTATGGGCACTCTAGAGGTGGTAATTTTCATATCAGCCCTTCATTTTGGGTAAATTACAATTTGTACCAAAATTGATACACAAGGTAATAGAATTATTGAAACAAGTTCAAATTTGGAATTTAGGCTTTCTACAAGCCACCACCTTGCATCATTCTCTCTATTATGATGCTAAAAACATGAGGTATGTTCAACATATGACATATTGCAATATAACCCCTTATTTTGGGTAAATTGCATTTTGGTCCAAAATAAGAGAACATTGCTCAAACATTATTCAAACAGGACCAAACTCAAAACATAAGTTTGTCACCTGATATCAAAACACTTTAGATGATTATATTAAAGTTATAAGAAACTATGCTATAATATGTAACTAGACTAATCTCAAAGTTGGCCCTTCTAGGTAACCAAACATTATTCATCTTATCAGGAGTCATGTTTCATTTTCTCATATCATTGAAAGTTCTTGGATACTAGGATTATTTACCTTGGTATCCATTTTATGTGCTAAAAACACATCACATCCTCATTATTTCCATACACTATAATTATTACCAAAACTAAACATATAATAGGACCTTTCTTATCACATATAGCTTTGTCTTGGAACCAGAATCCCAAACCAACTGATACTTTTCAAAGTATCCTATTATAGATTACTTCTAATCTATGCATATCAAGTGTCATAAGACTTACTTGATTATCATGTCTTTGAAAAGAAATAACACAAGGAAACATATTCCTTCACATCACACCATCATTATCTAAGTTGTTTATCAAAGAAAAGATATTATCACTACATGAGCTTTCAACTGTTCATGTGTCATTCAATTCTTATTTCATCTTAGGTTCCTTTTCATCAAAATAGGAATTATAAAGATGATTACATGTCATCATTCTTTTCTTTGTTATTGTCTAGCATGTTCATGAACATTTTCTGATTATATACATATATTCACATTATGGAAAAGATCTTTACTCTTCACATGTTCCTTAAAACACATCTAATGCATATATCTAAGTTCCTTATCACATTACTAGGGATTCTCATCCCTTAACATCATCATCTTCATGATTACTAGATCTGGGTATTCAAACCCTTAATCATCTTCATGATTACAAGATCTTCACATTACTAGGGATTCTAATCTATACATATCAAGTGTCATAAGACTTACTTGATTATCATGTCCTTGAAAAGAAAGAACACAAGGAAACATATTCCTTCACATCACACCATCATTATCTAAGTTGTTTATCAAAGAAAAGATATTATCACTACATGAGCTTTCAACTGTTCATGTGTCATTCAATTCTTATTTCATCTTAGGTTCCTTGTCATCAAAATAGGAATTATAAAGATGATTACATGTCATCATTCTTTTCTTTGTTATTGTCTAGCATGTTCATGAACATTTTCTGATTATATACATATATTCACATTATGGAAAAGATCTTTACTCTTGACATGTTCCTTAGAACACATGTAATGCATATATCTAAGTTCCTTATCACATTACTAGGGATTCTCATCCCTTAACATCATCATCTTCATGATTACTAGATCTGGGTATTCAAACCCTTAGTTCATCACTGAACACTATTACCACTTATCAGGTAACCATTTCCTCTGGGTCCTCAGACCAAGGTATACATTATACTAAACATCTTCTTTTTATTTATAAGTTGATTTGTAATTAACTCAGATTCCTTCTTATAGCAATTAGGATGTGGTAGAAATATATGTTCCACATCTCCTATTTTGTTATGCTCTTTAGATTTTCTCAAAATGACTACTTAATCACAGTAATTAGAAAGATAGCAATCTAAGAGTTCCATACTTACCTTGACTTCAATAGATGAATACCTAGACAGGGTATGCAAGAACTGAAGTTTAGGTAGTATGCATTTGTTTTATATTATGTTTCTTACTTTTAACATCTCTTTAAATTTTACTACTTAATATCTCTGATTTTCTCTAGTATTTCTTTTACATATCTTCCCCTTCTACATGAAGAGGGAAATTTCAAAACATATAAGAGAATATTGGACTGAATATAGGTTCTCATCCTTTTTATCTCTTCCTCATGTCCTCATAGGACTAATCAAAGGAAGCTCAACCATAACTACTTTCTTATAATCAGTAGGAAAAGAGAAGAAAAAGGAAAGATAATTCAGAATGAAAAGTTCTGTCTGACGTGTTACCTTTTATAGGTTATCTAGTGTCTTGGCTATCGGGTCACCTTATTATTTCTTTTTTGACACTACCACCTCAAATGTCATATCTGTCCACATTTATGGTAAGCTCATACCCCACTTGGTGACTACTGCATTGGTGTACTATATTGTGGTTGAATCGGTGATACTGAAGATTTTGGCTGTTTAGTACCACTAATCAACTGTTCCTATGACTATGTAAAATTTCTTTTGAGGTTTGTCTCATGTTTCTTTGTCACAGACCTTTCTATCCTCCAGACATATTCCACAAATGTGGCAAATCTCTCTCTACTTTCTAATGCAGATGCCAAGATAGACACATCAACATTCAATCTTTTCTCAAAATGTTGGATCTTCTCATGTTCAGCAGGAGCCATTTGAGGACAAAACCACAAAAGTTCCATGAACCTAGCTTCATATTCATTAATTGACATGGTTCCCTATCGAACCTTCTCAAACTGTGAGATCTTTTCGTCTAAGTATGTTCGTGGAAAATACTTATTGACGAATTCTCGATGAAATTTCTTCCCAACCAACCTCTTCATCATTCCTTTTTACCTCATCTATGGCCCACCAATGGCCAACACTGCCCTTCAAAAGGTATTCAACATGTTTGACTTTGTTAACATCTGTGATACTAAGGATCTTAAAAGCCTTATCTAACTTAGTGAGCCACAAATAAGCATCTGTTGGGTCAGTTGTTTCAGCATATTCTATAGCTCCTACACGGCATAGTTGTTCAAACGTCTTACTAGACCTATGTCCCTCATTGGGAATTGGTGCCCTAGGTGTTGGTGCTAGCATACGATCTGCCACATGCATCATTGTGGTCATGACTTGCCCAAAATGAGCACGAAAGGCTGGGTTTTCTATCATAGCTTCATCAAAATGGGGGTTCTCAAGCACTGATTCCTCTCTTACCTGACCCCTTACACCTCCTACCAGTGCAACAACATTGCTCTCAGCAACGTGATCCTCGTGTTCTTCAGACATCTTTAAGCTATATCCCTCCTTCTACATAAGCAGAAGTCACTATAAGATATACTGGAGAATACTAGAACAAACTCAACACCTTAGTCCTATGTCTCTATAGACTCAGCAAACCTTAAGCCCTGATACAAACTTGTAATGACCACCACCAAACTGACCGGCCTAAATCGCGCGTCCAAAAGTGGATGCGGATTTGAGGTAGTCGAGCTTTTACATTTATAAACCTGAATCCTTATAGGCCCCCACAACTTTGTTTATGGGGTCGAAGTAGATATACAGGGTCGAACACAGGGACAAGGGGGGTACTGTTGAGAACCCAGAATCGACACGCTACACTCCGGTAGGTATAAAGAGATAATAAATTCCCCAAAAGGGAAACAACAAGATGTCACAAACAAAACAAGAAAACTATCTCCAACTAGAGCTACTAGAGAGATTTAAGGTTTTTAGTCATTTATGAGTTTTTAGGGGGTTTCATGCAACAGAAACAGAAAGATAAAACTAGAGCTAGAGCGAGGTATGAAGGATAAGACTACAGTAAAACAAGCGGCAATAGTAACATCATGCACCCCTCCTCTCAGAGCGGGTACCTCTAACCAAGTGTTAACACCCCTCTCGAGGTTGTCAGACTTAAGCTAGAGTGGAATGTTACTGAAACAACTCCGTTCCAGACACTCTCGTACTCCAGAATCGGACCAAACACTAGAGCCACAGCACAACTCTCGAAGTTGTTGCGACGTGAAAACACGGTTCGGTACCTAAGAGAAACACGATCCAAACATGCAAGCTAGAGTTCGGATATCAAACATAGCAGCCATCCAACACATGTACCAAGCATAGAGCAACAAGTAATTAAGCTATTCTATTTCCATAAACATTAAAGGTCTTAATTACAATGCGTAAATAAAGAATTAAGTAACAGAATTAAAGATAGATGTCACCTTCTTGATGTAGAAGGTCGACAGGCTACTGCGTCTCTCCAGCCCGATATCGGTAAGGAGCCTAGCCCGATACAGTAGTGTCGAGTGGCACACCCTCTCAGGCGGTACGCTTGAAGGCCGACTGTATCGCTCAAGGACCCTGGCCGATACGCTCATGTCGGGCGGCACACCCTCTCCGGCGGCACGCATGACGGGCGAAGCGTATCGGGTTAGATATCTTGTCGGGCATGGAGCGACACGTTCTACTATCGGACTCTTGTGTCGGGTGCTTGTGTTGCTTATTAATGTTGGCCTATATCGGCCCGCAGTATCACCCGGGACGGTCCTAAGTGAACCATCCCCTCCCTCTCGGGATGAGGAAGAGCTCACCTAGAGTTGCCCGACATGAGCACTGGGGCACGATATTCTCACAGTTCTCCCTCGAAGATTGCTCAAAGTGCCCGACTGTCTGAACCTATCTTTTCGACTTCCTGTAGCTGCTATTTATAGGCAGCGGTTGGGGGAAGTTATGGTGCTCGAAGTGCCACGTGTCCTCCTTATTCGCAGGTCGGTGGACGGCTGATACGGGTATCGCTCGGCGCAGGGGTGTCGGCTATCGATCACGTGACGGGTGGCGTGCCTGCCGGTGGGTGGCTGTGTCGCCCGACAAGCTGGGTTGTCGTGGTGAGCTTGGCTCCCTGTTGGGTAGAAGGTGTGTCATCCGTCGACTTCTTCTTGTGCGACATCCCTTTGTCATGCGTCATTGTGTCGCTCCATCCTGTCGGGCAGAGGTTGTATCGGGCGTCAGGTCAGGAAGGCCGAAACAGACTTGGACTTATTTGTGGGCTGGGACGGGACGGCCTTATTGCACCAAAATGAGGAAAAACTCTGCAAAAGATGGAAAAATTGGATTAAGAGCATTGCTTGGCCAATTGTTGCGAAAGTGCTAATAAAAGAGAGGAAAATAGCAGAAAAGGGCAGTTTTGATAACAGAATAAAGGGCAAAAACATCACAAAAATAGGTGTTATCAACTCCCCCAAACTTAGCATTTTGATTGTCCTCAATCAATATTTAAACTATATTTAGTGATGCTTCTTCTGCTCGGGATAGCTCTCTGTTCAAAAGGTGAAACAAGAATCATAATGCCTTAAAGATAATGTTGTCTCATTACGAACAAAAGACTTAGTTTTTCCTACTTATTGTTTAAGTAAGATTCTTTTCTACAGCTTCGGCGAGACTTTGTTGTATGATTCCGAAGTTAGCTTACACACCAAACAGCGTTATTTTTGGGACAAAAAGTTGTGTAAAGGGCAGGCTAAGGCTTTTTAGGGTTTTTCTTGCTTCCCATCGGTCCATCCAGGTAAGGGTCCGTTAGCGGGCAAGTGGTCCCTGCAGTCCAAGCCAGTTGGCTTTAGAGTAGTGATTTCACATCCTACGTACCACTGCCCCGGATCTACCATGCCTAAAGATGGGTACTTTTGGAAAACAAGTGTGTGTATATATATATATATATATATATATATATATATATATATATATTTCTTTTCTTTTTTTGGGCACAACTCTCATGCTTTTATTCACACTCATAAGGCTTCTTTCTCTTTTTGGGATTTTTGTTGGGTGAGGGAAAACAAAGAGATTTCTGCTGTTTGGGTAGCTTTTTCCTTCTCCATACTTATCTCTTAGCTGTTTGCGAGATTATTATATTTTTCGAAATTTTTGACATGGCAAAACATACTCTTTTGTTCGTTTGAAGCAGCATTATCAAAAAGACATAACAGAACTTGCATCTCGTTAAGCACAAAGAAAACTAACTTTGCAAGAAGTCGCAATAGGTTTTTACTAAAATAGCAACTTTGTACATGATTTACGAGAATGATATAAACAAAATTTTCAAAATTTTTATATGAGCATGGAATTTCGTACTAGAAAGGATACATACACATAATATAAGAGAAGACCGAAGTGAAGAAGGAGATTTTTTTACCTCCCTCACTGGTACATGGGTACCCCCCCAAACTTACTCCACACTCTGTCCTAGAGTAGTGAAAAAGACAGGGTGAGGTCATGTTAGCCCAGTGAAGGTTAGCTAGTGGGTTCGCTTGTGCCTTGGAGAAGCTACAATATGCTCTTATTACAGTCGGGACAAGCGCAATCCCTCAAAATTGTTTGGCCCCCTTTACTCCTGGTACTTCCATTGTGAACATGAACAAAAGGACTGATCATCAATCCCAGTTCAGTCCATCTGAGTCCATTTTTGTTCCCAGGAGTGTGTAGTCAGAGAGCCTCTCTCTTTTTATTGTCTTCCTCTTTTGGAGATGGCCCTAAGCCACCGCAGAAGACAGACTATGATTAGGAAATGTGTTTCCCTTGCTTTCTTTTCGGCGGATGGTGGCCTAGCTGTCTTGGGATTCTGGCATTTCTGTCTGACTGTTGTTGCTTTAGCCATGACGTCGATTCTTCTGCGATGTTTGCCAACTCTTCCGGAGGTTTGTTGTGGACGATTCATACATGTTATCAAGTTCAAGGATTATTTAAATGTTAGGCAGGAAAACTAAAAACTCGATAAAACCTATCTCGGGAAAAAGCCCGGGTATCGTTCAAAGAAAATCCAAGGCGATACGGGATCAGACGATACGGGTTGATCCACGGGACACAACCCGCTGCCCGACACAGGTATGTCGGGCGACAAGGTCGCATGCAGCAACTGCCCGACAGGACGTCATGACAGAAAAACGTGCCGCCTGATATGGCGTATCAGGCAAACGTTAACGACCGATGAATCATGCTTTGTACGCGTCAGGCGATACAAGAGAAGTCGGCTGAGCTCGTAAACCCGATAGGCAGCGCGTGATATGAAAACCCCGTGTCGGGCGACAGACTGTCGGGCTATACCTTTGCTCATTGGAGCCATCGCCCGATACAAGCGTGAAGGCAAGATGGCTGACACACGAGCAAAACGAGCGGATTACTGCATGTGTTACAGGTGGCGGAAAAGAGTAAGTGTAGCAGCCCGACACGTTGAATCCACCTTACTATATATAGTAAACTCGGTTGGGGGTAAATCGGGAATTTTGGGGCGCGCATCGACCGTTTGAGACATGCCGTTCCTGAGACGACGGTCCCATCAGTCTAATTAAAGGCATTTATCCCCATCCACGATACGATTGTCGCTCGGGAATACCGTTCATCACGGCTCTTGCAGTGCCCAAGAAACTACAACTCGATACAAGCGTGACTATGCTTCAACTGAGATGTTTCCCGATACGGTTAAGGCAGGCGGCCAAAACTAAAACTAGAAAAAGTGATTAAAGGGTAAAACATCATCGGCTAAGGGTTAAGCCCTTGACCTCAGGGGATATTACTCTTCAAAGCCTTGCAGAACACCGCGGTGGACCATAAAATAGAAGAGTCGGTACGCTCGGCGCGTGCACTGACTCGAGCCTTATTACAGTCCATAAAGTTTGTTTTTACAAGTAATTAGAAAAATCCATCCTACTCTATGAAAGAAAGACAAACTCGGGCTGCCTCCCGCGAAGCACTGAAGTTTTCATCTCCAGCTTGACGGCTCCAGCCTTTTCACTCCTTATCCGCTAACATCATCCATCCATCTCTTGCAACCCGATCTCCACCTTCTCTCGATCACATCCCTGCCTTCTTTGCAGTTTCGGTGTTGGACGGTATTTTGCTTGAGGGATTCTTCATTAATTCGGCCATTTGAGCTAATTGCTGATCCATCTGGCGTTGGTGCGTCTGCATATCCTCCATTTGAACCTGCAATGAGTTCAAAACACCTGAACTTGATAACGCACTCTGTGCCAACTGGTTGTTAATTGTGTCATGCCTTTTCACAAAATCAAACAACTGTCCCACCACATCTGCTTGGTTTGAAGCCTTGTCCTGTCCTTGCTCTCTGGCTGATCCTTGATACTTAGCTTGCCCCTGGAAACCTCCTTTGTTCAGTTGGAAGGGGGTGTTTTTGATGTATTGACTTGGCCCTCCCCTCTTCTCAAAAGCTTGGGGCGGCCTAGTGGAGTTATGCAGCTGATGAGAATTCTCAGCTGCCTCCTTGTTGCCATAGCTGAAACCAGGGTGGTCTGGTCTTTTGAAATTTACAAAAGAGACTTTTTTAGTCTCTTCGACCTCAGACTCAGTGTCGCTTGATGCTTCCGGTCGGGTGTAGATGCAATTATCTACCCCATGGCCGCCTTCTTCACATGTTACACATTTCATTACTTTTTCCACCTTCTTCTTCCCTTTCGTGCCAGATTCCCTTAGTTGCTTTACATCCGTGGCTATTTTCTGAATTTGAGAAGTGATGGTCTCTAGAGCCTTAGACTCAAGAGAGGACCCTTCACCGACCTTTTTCGCCTGTCCTCTGTCAGATCTATCATATTCAGCGTCAGCTTGCAGCTCGGCCATATTTTTGATGATCCTTTCAGACTTGCTCGACTTTTTCCCTAAGAAGTCACTTCCTGCTGCTGCATTCAGTGACACCTGTTCATCGGGAGTCATGCCATTGTAGAAGGTGGTGACAAGGAAGCCCTTCTTGTAATTATGATGGGGGCAATCCCTCAGGTACTCTTGAAACCGCTCCCAGGCGTCGTAGAGGCTTTCGTTTGGCTTTTGCATGAAGGAGGTTATTTTCTGCCGGGTTCTGACCGTTCTCTCGGTGGGGTAAAACTTATTTACAAAGGCTTCAACTAACGCTCCCCACCCGTTCAAGGACCGGTGGGGTAACCCGAGGTACCAGGACAGTGCTTTGTCCTCTAGTGAAAAGATGAAGCCTTTGCAATATATAACCTCCCGGGGAACCCCCCACATCTTTATTGTGTTGCAAATGTTCTTGAAGGCATCGAGGTGGTGGTAGGGGTTGTCATTTTTCAAACTTCCCCTGAAGCTTTTGTTCTAGATCATAGAGATCACAGAAGGCTTAAGCTCAAAATTGGCTACGTTGAATCGCAGGGTGATGACGGGACATCTGGAGTTGTTGGCTTTTGTTGATGCCAACTCTCTCAACATCTTTTCTTCCTCATCAGAGTCGTCACTATCGTCGTCTCGTCGGTTATGTCCCTGATCTTGATTTCTCCAGTTTCGGTGGCGGTGGCAACACCTAGCTTGAGGGTGTTCTTCCTCAGAGTGTTCTGATTCCTGATCTTCGAGCTGGTTATTGCCGTCATAGCGGTCGTTGCCATTTGGTGGAGGTGATGCATGCCCAGATCTTCCTTGTCGTTCCCCTTCAGAGTGTTGTGGGTTGACTCGGGGAGGCATAGGGTTGATGATTGTGCTTGATTGGACCGTTGAGTGGCTTCGGAACTTGGGGAAACAGACTACTGTTCTTCAGGGTTCCTGAAATGGCACGAAAAATCGAGTTTAAGAAATTGAATTTTTACTTTTTAAAAGAATAACAATAAGAAGAAAAAGAAAAAGAGTGCTGTCAAACTCATTCCTGAGCTTGAGGCACAGGAGTGTAGTTAGTGGATTCAAATTCGTCTACAGTACCATTTTTGCCTTGTCCTCGGCAACGGCGCCAAAAAGTTGACCGGCCTAAATCGTGCGTCCAAAAGTGGAGGCGGATTTGAGGTAGTCGAGCTTTTACATTTATAAACCCGAATCCTTCTAGGCCCCCGCAACTTTGTTTATGGGGTCGAAGTAGATATACGGGGTCGAACACATGGACAAGGAGGGTAGTGTTGAGAACTCATAATCGACACGCTACACTCCGGCAGGTATAAAGAGATAATAAATTCCCCAAAAGGGAAACAACAAGATGTCACAAACAAAACAAGAAAACTATCTCCAACTGGAGCTACTAGAGAGATTTAAGGTTTTTAGTCATTTAGCAGTTTTTAGGGGGTTTCATGCAACAGAAACAGAAAGATAAAACTAGAGCTAGAGCGAGGTACGAAGGATAAGACTATAGTAAAACAAACGGTAGTAGTAACATCCTGCACCCCTCCTCTTAGAGCGGGTACCTCTAACCAAGCGTCAACACCCCTCTCGAGGTTGTCAGACTTAAGCTAGAGTGGAATGTTACTGAAACAACTCCGTTCCAGGCACTCTCGTACTCCAGAATTAGACCAAACACTAGAGCCACAACACAACTCTCGAAGTTGTTGTGACGGGAAAACACGGTTCGGTAGCTAAGCGAAACGCGATCCAAACATGCAAGCTAGAGTTCGGATATCAAACATAGCAGCCATCTAACACATGTACCAAGCATAGAGCAACAAGTAATTAAGCAATTCTATTTCCATAAACATTAAAGGTCTTAATTACAATGCGTAAATAAAGAATTAAGTAACATAATTAAAGATAGATGTCGCCTTCTTGATGTAGAAGGTCGACAGGCTACTGTGGCTCTCCAACCCGATATCCGTCAGGAGCCTAGCCCGATACAGTAGTGTCGGGCGGTACGCTTGATGGCCGACTGTATCGCTCAAGGACCCTGGCCGATACGCTCATGTCGGGCGGCACACATGATGGGCAAAGCGTATCGGGTTTGATATCTTATCGGGCATGGAGCGACGCGTTCTACTGTCGGGCACTTGTGTCGGGTGCTTGTGTCGCTTATCAACGTTGGCCTATAGCGGCCCGCAGTGTCACCCGGGACGGTCCTAAGTGAACCATCCCCTCCCTCTCGGGATGAGGAAGAGCTCACCTAAAGTTTCCCGACACGAGCACTGGGGCACGATGTTCTCGCAATTCTCCCTCAAAGATCGCTCAAAGTTCCCGACTGTCTGAACCTGTCTTTTTGACTTCCTGCAGCTGCTATTTATAGGCAGCGGTTGGGGGAAGTTATGGTGCTCGAAGCGCCACGTGTCCTCCTTATTCGCGGGTCGGTGGACAGCTGATACGGGTATCCCTCGGCATAGGGGTGTCGGCTATCGGTCACGTGACGGGCGGCGTGCCTTCCGGTGGGTAGCTGTGTCGCCCGACAAGCTGGGTTGTTGTGGCGAGCTTGGCTCCCTGTCGGGTTGAAGGTGTGTCGTCCGTCGGCTTCTTCTTGTGCGACATCCCTTTGTCGTGCGTCATTGTGTCGCTCCACCCTGTCAGGCAGAGGTTGTATCGGGTATCAAGTCAGGAAGGCCGAAACAGACTTGGACTTATTTGTGGGCCGGGACGGGACGACCTTATTGCACCAAAATGAGGAAAAACTCTGCAAAAGATGGAAAAATTGGATTAAGAGCATTGCTTGGCCAATTATTGCAAAAGTACTAATAAAATAGAGGAAAATAGCAGAAAAGGGCAGTTTAGATAACAGAATAAAGGGCAAAAAATCACAAAAATAGGTGTTATCACAAACCAACAACCAAATCATTACTAATTATGCAAAATAATCATAAATAGTGGATTAAAAAATCATTAAAATTAAAACCATTTTGCAAAGAGATCCATTTCCTAGAAAACTCTTTAAAGAAAGAACGAAACTTTATGTACATCATGGTTAACATTGTACATACTTTGTACCATCTCATCTCGAGGATAACATATAACAGTTGTTTTTCCAAAACCTATACATAAGCAACATGAATCCCTCGAGGCATTCAAGCCAAAATCCTAGATTGTTCATAAAACCATCACGTACTAAATCCGAGGACCTGAGAGTACACAGACGACACATAGGACTTCTATCTACAAGACATGACAGATAGTACACTCAACCTGAGTTGTTACTGTTGTCCCTACTGCTGTTGTTCTCCCTCTACAGTACGATCTCTACCCCCTTGTTCATGTCCACCTAAAAAAATGTGGATCGAGACAATTGTCCCAGTGAGAGATATAACTCTCCACCAACAATTCTATTATCACAGGTAAACAATATACAACTGAGCAGGGGTTCTTTGTATATTAATAAACAAGGTTAATCACTATGGGTAAGCATATTAGAACATTCTCATCTTTTTAAAGCATTGCAACCGTCTATGATAGAGTAGTAAATCATCTATTCACTTTATAAGGAATATGAAGAACATGTGTATCATTTACCCATCATATTATACCAACATCCCAAGCTTAACCTGTGACAATATTATCATGGTATGATATCTATCAATCATTCTCATTTCTAGTTGTTGGCCACAACCAATCAGCTAGCCCAATATTGATTTCAACCAATCTGGTGAATATACATCATCATGTTCCAACTTTATACCAATCTTATAAGAGTACACTAGGTATTAGATTGTACCAATCCTGTGATATTACAGCCATGTATTGGATTGTACCAATCCTATGATATTACATCCAAGTATTGGATTGTACCAATCCTGTGAGATTACAGCCAAGTATTGGATTGTACCAATCCTGTGATATTATAGCCAGGTATTGGATTGTACCAATCCTATGATATTATAGCTAGGTATTGGGTTGTACCAATCCTGTGAAATTTCAGCCCGGTATTGGATTGTACAAACCTGTGAGATTACAGCCAGGTATTGGACTATGCCAATCCTGTGAGATCATAGCCATATTGCTAAGGATTCCATAGGAGTTGGAATACCTTTATGTTTCCCTTTCACTTTCATTATGGGATGTCAATCCGTTAAACTCATCATTGAATACCAAATCACTTTTACTAGGCATCATACCTCGGTCGAACCATCATACACATTCACATCCTTTATGTGATACAAGTATTCCTCATGTCTCATTTTAGCATATTAAAAACAGTATAGCCCTTATTTGGCTATAACCATAATGCATGTATGACAAAGATTTCATTATTATCTTTGTAACCATTTATTATTATTATTATGTTATGGGTTTCCCAGTTCCCTGGTTTATTTTGAACATTACCATCTCTTACATTAATCTCTAGGTCATGAGACTTTTATAAACATCTTTTCACCTCTCACTAGGCAACAACTATTCACATGGCTCACAAGGCCCATTAAATATCTTATCACCTCTCACTAGGCAGCAACTATTCACATGGCTTACAAGGACTTTAAACATTTTTTCACCTCTCACTAGGCAACAATTATTCACATGGCTCACAAGGCCATTAAACATCTTGCCACCTCTCACTAGGCAACAACCATCTCTAGGTCATAAGACCTATATAAATATTATACTTGTTGTACATGTATTTCACATATCTCTCAAGGCTTATGCAATAAGAGAAACACAACCTTCCCATTATTAGGGTTAGGGTTTCCCCTTTATAGCCAAATAGGGTTTCCATTTTATATTATCAATCCAAACCCTAATTCATTGCTCCACACATCTAGGAGAATACATTGATATCATAAGTAGTCAATCATACTTATTTATTCTCATCATTATCATTAAATGATTATCAACGCAAAGTATGAGTTTCTCTCTCATCCTCACTAGGATATTGATTACATCATACTTTATTAACTTGGCTTAACCCTTTCTCAAAGGTATGTTTGACTATACTAATCAAAGTGCATTAAAATATTTATGTCTTAATGTATCATTTGAAATAACACACTGCATGTGTCACTTAATCAACTATATTGAATTGAGGTGCTTCCACCCTATCGGGCAAAAGGTGTGTGCTTGCTTTCAGGTAAAGAGGTGTGTTTGCTCCACACCAAATCGGGCAAATAGGTGTGTGTGTGCTTCACACCATATCAGGAAAAGATGTGTGTCTATTCTTCACACCATATCGGGCAAAGAGGTGTGTGTATGCTTCACACCATATCGGGTTGAGGTGTGTGTATGCTTCACACTATATCGGGCAAAAAGGTGTATGTATGCTTCACACCATATTGGGCAAAGAGGTGTATGTATGCTTCATACCATATCTGGGAAAGAAGTGTGTGTATGCTTCACACCATATCGGGTTAAGAGGTGTGTGTGTGCTTCACACCATATTGGGTTAAGAGGTGTGTGTGTGCTTCACACACCATATCGTGTTAAGAGGTGCTTCAACCCAATATCGGGTTGAGCCATGTTGATGTAATCATCATCAACCTCAAGACTCTTGTTCTTACTGTTATAGTTAATGGAAAATAGTCCGAGGTCACTAATAGATCTCATGGATTCATCAATTATGCAAGAAAATTCGGATTGAAAGTTAATCAATTAACTAAGGCAAGATTGATGGTAAATAATAACATAGTTGAGTTCAAGTTATATAACCCACCTCAAGAGAAACTTCAAAGCTTCAAGCTCCAAAGATTCATGTTCCCAAGGTTGCAGATGATCTTATCAAAGGTCCAAGACTTGAGCTCCTCAACACTATGCATGATACCCTACCACTTGTGGTTGATATCCCTCTCTTATGGTCGATATCCTTCACTTGGCCAGTATCACTTTGCTATGGGTGATATCTCTTTGATATGGCCGATACCAGGGCCCTATGCACGATACTCCTTCACTTATGCCTGATACCAAGACTCTATGCATGATATTTAAGAGCAAGGGGGTGCTACGATTCGAAAATTTTCACTTATAGGTGAATGGAAGGGTATATATACTTGAGGTTCATGAAAAAGTGTGTATATGAGGTGTCCTCATTTTAAGCTACTAGGTGCCACATGTCCATGCATGGTTGACACTTGTCCTTGCATGCACTCCTATTTATCTTGACATGAAAAACACTTGAGGATAATCTAGAGATAATATTTCGGCCATCACTTATCTTGTTGGATAAGATATCTCAACTCAATCACCACTTTATTCACAACCCGATACAACTTTTCCAAGGAAGTTGAAAACCGATACACTTCACCTCATTGAGGTGCTTGGATAGTCATGGACAAATCCAACAATTCACAATACCGATATGAGACTCCCCCTATGGCTCCTTGGCCGATAAGCACTCTCATATGAACTCTACAACCTGATATAAGCTCAAATTAGGGTTTCACATTCAACCCTTTCTTGGTCTTTCTATCACCAAGAATACTATCACTTATACATGATTCAAACATGGTGTCTCCTTCTTTATCTCTCTTCTAAAAGATACTAGGAGGGAGTAGGGACACTCTATAGGTAGTAATTTGCATATCAACCCTTCATTTTGGGTAAATTACAATTTGTACCAAAATTGATACACAAGGAACTAGCATTATTGAAACAAGTTCAAATTTGGAATTTAGGCTTTCTACAAGCCACCACCCTACATCATTCTATCTATTATGATTCTAAAACACATGAGGTATGTTCAACATATGACATATTGCAATATAACCCCTTATTTTGGGTAAATTGCATTTTGGTCCAAAATAAGAGAACATTGCTGAAACATTATTCAAACAGGAGCAAACTCAAAACATAAGTTTGTCACTGATAACAAAATACTTTAGAGGATTATATTAAAGTTCTAAGAAACTTATTTAGGCTAAACAAATAGGGTTAGCCCTAAACCCAGGTCAGGGATGTTACACCATACATAGATTGTAGGTTGAAGTTGCTCCCCAACTTTCCATTCACTTGGGTAGCAATGATGTGTGACTAAGCACCACTCTTTGTTTGTGATGTCATAAGCTAGTTATGGACATTCACTATCAATGTGATATGAGACCTATAGGGTCACACACATAGGAACTCATATAGAAGAGGAGTTTGATCTTGAATGATAATTGAATTAAGTACTAAAGTGTTTAGATACTCCATTCACACAATAGATCGACAGATTAGCTGACTGAACTGGAAAACGACCATCTCACTGGGTGAAATGGTCGTTTGGGTAGCTAGATGGGCATCTCAAGTGTTGATATGACTGTTTGGATTGTCAAATAGATCAGAAATTGAATTGCCTTAGTTCTGCCCTATGAACTGGCCGGTTCAAGCTGTTGAACCAATCAACTCGACTCAAACTCACCAGACGGCCGTCTAGGTGAGTAAGACGAGCGTCTCGCTTGTGTGAGATGGTCCGGTTGGGACGAACGAAAGTTTTGGGGTTTTTCCAAACTCGTTTCAATTACACATACTTGGGGTGCAAGTAAATTAATGTATGACATTAATTAAGAAATGATTTGCCAATTCATAATTGCTGGGAAAGAACGAAATGACTATCTCACTTAATGAGATGACTGTATCATATCCCAGACGATCGTTTTGCTTAGCAAAACGACCATCTCACGTGTGAGATGACTGCCTCACTTGGCGAGATGATCGTTTCATCATACACAGGTTGTGAAACTTGTAGAAAAATTGCTAAAATTCAAGATCTACTTGTCATTTCCACTCACGCTTTAGTCCCGCATTGGTTGGGGACTGGGAACTTTGACCCTAACCCCTCCTATATATAGAGGGGTACTTGAGGCTTCCCAATGCACAACTACTACACAAACAATTGAGAATCAGTTATTCTAACAATTGTTGTCCTCACTAGTTGTGGTAACCATGAGAGCCCAAGCAAGTCCTACCCGACTAGGGAGGGATAGCCATAGGAGAGAAATACGTGAGGATCATTTTTGTGGGAGAGTATGTTGGAGACTAGTCCACCAACGGAAGGGACAACTCCTTCTTGTCCGTTCTTGCAGGACGACAGGAGTTCTAGTTGGTCCATGTGGACTACTCTAGAGGCAGGAGTTTGTTGGCTGCTGCTAAGAGGGAAACATCAACTCACAGTCCGTGGCAAAATTTGAGGAGCTGCTGTAGTAGTTTTCCGAGTCTGCTGTCTATGGAGGAGCAGTCAAAAAAGTCTGAGTGTGACTAGGAGCTGCTCAACCACCTTCCAAGATAGTGTGCACATCTACTTCAATGAGGATTGTCACTGAACTTGCTCAAAGACCATGTAGGTCTTTGTAAAACCATCCTTTGTATTGCAAAGTTATTGACGCGATCTGTTGGTTAATGGGAAATATGTCAGTAATTTTTTTTTCCACTGCCTACCTGATGTCGTATTTTCCTACATTGCCCATTTAAGTGTCAATAGGAAACCGACGTTATATGGTCATTTTAACCGATGCTAGAGGTAACTTTTGTACTAGTGGTGGCACTAAATTCTTTTGATGCTTCTTTTTCTTTCTTTTGATTCTTCTTCTTTTTTTGTTGGGTTCCTTTCTTTCCATATTGGTGCTACCGACCTGTCGATGACACCAAATTTCTTTGGTTTGTGTTTGATTTAATCTATAATAAAGCATAAACATATTAGGCAAATAATAAAATGATGTAATTTCAAACCAAATATATAAAAACTTGATAAAATTGATGCACAAGAAGTATTTTAGAAAATTTAAGCAAAATCTACATAAACACGTGAATATGAGAGAAATCTTCTTGAAAATATACATAAATTAGCCCAAATTTTGAAAGAGAAATTGTGTTCATGAGACATCAATAAGCCTTGTAGTTGAATAATGACACCCCCACATTTGAATATGGGCATGCCCCCTCTTGAATAATGGAATGCCCCGCATGTGAATACCGAAATGCTCTTGTACAATGTAATGACCCCTTTTGAATATTGGCGTGTCCACTATTTGAATATCTTACCACATTAATTAGAAATTATTATTTCTTGTAGCTAGGTCAAAACTTGAAGCCAAACACGTTTACCACTGCATCACCATGACATCTTTTTTGTACTATGTTAAAAAAATATTTACAATATAATCAACGTGTTGCAACTGTTCGGTTGCATTCTAGATATGCTACTCTGCGCTACAACTAAAAAGCACTTTCTTTATTTCCCAAAATATCCCCATCACTTTCCTTATTTCCAAAAATACCCCGTCATAGATCTAAACCAGACATTCATAAAAGTCCTAAAAATACCCAAAGGATGTCATTCTATGCTAATATTTTGTTCAACGTTGCTAACAGAAAGATTTTTTTGTCAGCGCTGGATTTTTTTGCTGGCCCACAAGGAAAACCAAATTACATGAGTAAAGATTGTTTGACAGTAGGAGAAGTTTCTCTCTAGGCCGGGGAAGGAGGTGCTCATTAAGGCGGTCATCCAAGCTATTCTCACATATCTTATGAGTGTCTTCAAGATTCCGGATGGTTTGGTTGACGAGATTCAGGCGATGATGGCTCGGTTTTGGTGGGGGTCGACGGAAGGGGATAGGAAGATACACTGGATGAGTTGGGAGAGGCTTTGCAAGCCTAAGGAGAGTGGAGGGATGGGATTTAGAGATATGAAGGTCTTCAACCAAGCCTTGTTAGCCAAACAGGGATGGAGATTGGCGGTCCATGGTGAGTCTTTGGCAGCCCGGATTTTGAAGGCAAAATACTACAGGTCCTCTTCTGTTTTGCATACAAGGATGGGAGGTAGTCCTAGCTACACTTGGAGGAGCATTTGGGGGGCGCTGCAGCTGGTCAAGGAGGGAATGAGATGGAGAGTGGGAGATGGGAAGGACATCCACATCTATAGGGATAGGTGGATCCCTCACTTGGGAGGCACGGTACATAGGTATTTGGTGAGTGGCCCGGAAGAGTACAACTGGGTGAGTGATTTGATTTGCCCAGTGACGAAAGGTTGGAGGAGGGAGGCGGTAGAAGAGTGCTTTCCCAGTCATCTTGCGAGGGCTGTCCTAAACATTCCACTTCCACAGTGGCGTGTGGCGGATAGCCTTTTTTGGGACAAGGAAAGCAATGGGATTTTTTCGGTCAGGAGTGCTTACCAGCTCCTAAGGTCGGGGGAGGACATGTGGGAAGGGGAGCAAGAGGAAAGATGGAGAAGGCTGTGGAAAGAAAGATGGCCACCGAAATTAAAACATTTCATCTGGAGAGTTTTGAGGAATATCCTTCCTACTATGACGGAGCTGCAGAGGAAGCAGGTGACGGTAGATGAGGGCTGCCACCACTGCGGGCAGCGGGAGGACTCGACGCACGTCCTGCTCCAGTGCGAGATAGCTAGGAGAATCTGGGCTACAGGTGAGTTTGACTGGTTGGGACAGATGGACCTTCATGACGTGGGGAGCTTTGTGGACAGTCTTCTGGATGAGGAGAACGACAGACGCAAAGAGGAGGGCGCGGCGCTTCTATGGGTTACGTGGACAACAAGGAACAAATACGTCTTTGATGAGCATCCTCCTTTTCTCCCGGGCTTAGCAGCGAGCTTCATCGACATTGTTAGGAGATACACACAGTACCATGCAGCCGTCAGCAGAGGAGTCGAATCCCCGATTGCTTCAGCGCCTTCTTCTGACAGTGTAGCTTGGCGTCGCCCCCCATTGGGCTGCGTTAAGATCAACACGGATGCCTCCTTTTCTCCGACGGGTGATGGTGGTTGTGGTGCAGCTATACGGGATGACCGTGGATGCCTGTTGTGGACTTCCCAGTGTCGTTTAGTACAGCCATACTCGGTGCTTAGTGCGGAGGGTGTGGCTGTCCTGAAAGGCATGCAGCTTGCGCTTGGGAAAGGATATACGGACGTCATTGTGGAGATAGACTGCCTTACTCTGGTAGAGGTTGTGAAGAAGGGATATGGAGGACGTGGTTATGAGCACTTCATCGTCAAGGACATCTCCGAGCTCTCTTCTCTTTTCTTGTCTTTCAATTTATGTTTTGTTAGGAGGCAAGGTAATAGGGTAGCTTATGCCTTGGCCTCACCCGCTTGTCATTTTGTTAACCCCATCTCTCGTGGAGAGGGGTTTGAGGATCAGATCCGTGCACTTGTTGTAAATGATTTGATCACGTAATAAAATGGCAGGCGCCCTTTATAAAAAAAAAAAGATTGTTTGACAGTTGGTAGTACAGCCGACAGATTCCAAGATTTAAGAGTCGACGTTGGACCACATTTATTACATCCAACCAAATAAAAGTTTATAAAGCAAAAAGAATATTTAAATTTAGTGAGTATCAATTATTCCTCATCAGACAGACCTTAAGGGATGTGGTAGTGCTGAAATTTTCTCCCAACGGTCAGAACATTTACCTTGGCAATCTTTTTGACTTAGGTCATTTCAATTAGACTGTAGACTATTTCGTGTGTGATTTGTATGCGTGAAAGAGATTGTAGGTTCTAGAGATAGAGGTAGGTGGGGCTCTAAGATTTGCGAGTCTTGTGTGAGTACGGAATAGTCTACATCTCCTACCAAAGTAAGGTCACTGTGTCACGATCATTTAATCTAAATGAACAGAATTGAATTAAGGATAAAAAACCAAAATAGTACACTTTGATAAAAATATGTACTGAAATAGCACCAAACCCATCTTAATTCCCGAAATAGCCCACTTTCAAGAGAAAGCGCCAACACTTTTGGCGTTTTACTGTTTCCAGGACCAAGAACCAAAAGCGCCAAAAAAATGACGTTTTCAATTGAAAGCGTCAAAAAAATGGCGTTTTCACCTGAAAACGCCAAAAGCTAGACGTTTTTCATGTAAAACCGTTAAAAAAAAACGCCTACTTTTTGGTGTTTTTCAACAGAAAACGCCATATTTTTGGCGCTTTTAGTTGAAAACGCCATTTTTTTGGCGCTTTTGCTCTTGGAAATAGTAAAACGCCATTTTTTGGCGTTTTTGGTCCTGGAAACAGTAAAACGCCAAAAGTATTGGCGCTTTCTCTTGAAAGTTGGCTATTTCGGGAATTAAGATGTGTTTGGTGCTATTTCAGTACATATTTTTATCAAAGTGTGCTATTTTGATTTTTTATCCCAGAATTAATTGCATTTACACATCTGCACACGGTGTTCACACTGGAAGTAACAAATCTGAACTCGTAGACGGGACGTTTGAGACGGAATGGACCGGGAAAATCTTTTTTATCTTTCGAAATAATTCAAGGGTAACAGTAGATAGAAGCTGTGCAGAAATTCATCGGCACTAGCAGTGATATATGACATGATTTCTCCTCCTTTCCGATGCACACCGGCCCACACTGGGAAATCAGCAACCAGCTACACTTCATGAGGACAGCGAAATGATGGAGCTTGTCTCAACCGGGGTGAACTATTGTTAGCCGACTCCGGTCACACAACGCCAGAACCAGTGAAGGGGTTCATTTCTAGACAGACACGTATAGTTGGAAATGGAGGGCTCCTTCCATCTTTCAACAGATTTCACCACGACGTTGATATCTCACAACAGTCACCATCCTCTCCTTGAGCAAGAGAAGTGTTATTCCTCTCCGTTATTCGTCGCACCAATCGTATAGCATTCCGTGGCAAGAAACACAACCAATCCGTACTACCTGGTAACCATTTTCTCTCAATGCAAGGAAATTTGGTTCAGTAGCTTACTCGACCAAGGGATCTTGTTTACGAGAACTTTGAACACTCTTCAAATGTGGTCGCGCCTACCCATGTGACGGCAACAGCTGCCTTGCAGTTCCCGGCACCCTGAAGGGGAATTAATTATTCTCCTTCATGGAGGTTGTCGGTACGGGAGGATGGGAATCTCTTATCACAGTTCCCGGCACCCTGAAGGGGAATTAATTATTCTACTCTACTAAACACTAATACTCGTTTCCGTCCTCTACGTAATGCTGCAATTAGTTGAACTCTTCATTTACCACCGTCATCATTATCTGCACCTCGTTATTAGGATTCTTCATTTAGTTGGACTCTTCATCAGCCATCCTTACTATTTATCTACACATGCACACCAAACCCCTGAATAGTCGAATTTCTCGTTTAGCGATGGGTTGTTAAAGATCGGGTACGTACAAGGGGATAGTCAGTCGGCACTAAGATACATTGGTTGTTAACGGTACTGTATACCACGTCGGCGGGAGAATAGTGTGGCTAGCCACATGAGAAGGACCGTCATCGTGTTGGTACATCAGCCAATCAGCGAGGCTCTGGCCTGTTCAAGAACATGTGTCCTCTCGCCTACTGGAAGACAAACGTACTTCGGAGTGCCAAGCATAACAAGTAAAGTATAATTAATTCACCACATAAGGATTCTGAATGCCGGTTTCTGACTATCTATTCACTGCGGCAACTCTCATCATGTCGGCGTTCACGCTGCCATGAGCAACGAAACACTGGCAGATACGGACTGATCACCCACAGGCATGCATAAAGAAACCGTTAAATCTTTCATCTCTTGGTCTCTCTAATGGTAACCACAAAGATCCACAATTCTTTATATCTTATAATTCTACCCTCAATTCGTCCTTCGTTTTCATCTTAATTACTAACTGTGTGGCCACCACGCTACAGAAGAAACACAAAATTCAGTTCAGGCTGTACCAACTTCACGGTTGTGTGTTAAGAAGTGCCTCCTTAAAACTGGGGTGTCAAAATTAGAGAAAGAAGATAATATTTATGCCTTCTCTGTTGTTGTTTGGTTGGAGTGACATAGTGAAAAGTTCATGGAGACACATGATCGCGGTTTGGGAAGCCAATAAGAAGCCATATATCATGTGTGAGATGGTGACACGAGACCAGACCGCTCTTTTGCTTTACCTTGATCAGTTGGAAATTGCAGGCACAAATGAACTGATGTAGTGATTGCATGTTTATTGGTTATTATCTATATCATACTAACTATCTATCTAACCTGGAATTGTTATCTCTCTCTTTGAATATGCATCCAGTTCTTTATCATATCATGAACGGCTGCTGCGCAATAACAATCCCATCCGACTACTTCTGGACCATCAACAAGGTATTTGACAAGGTAAAAGACTACATAATTTATGTTTTTATTTTTCTGGTTCCACATTGTATTACTTGCTAAATGAAGAAATTTAGATTTAGCTTATGATGTTGGTTGCTAGCTCAAGACCTTGAGATACTTGACTAGCACTCTGACACTCATGCCCACGTCAAGAACACAATTTTTAAGGATATGCAATAAGGAGGGTGTCTTGGTGAATCCGAGGAACTGGTCGGATTCCAAACACAATGGTTGATCTTACCTCGGTTAGTAATGATGAATTTCATTTTACATCATGCTCTGCCTCTGCCTACTGTTAGGGTCATTAAGATTGCTCCTTTATAATCATTGAATGAAAGAAGCTGAAGTCATTGATGTACCTCTGCCTATTGTTAGGGTCATTAAGATTGCTCCTTTATAATCATTGAATGAAAGAAGTTGAAGTCATTGATGTACCTCTGCCTTCTGTTAGGGTCATTAAGATTGCTCCTTCATTATCATTGCATGAAAGAAGAAGTTGAAGTCTTTGATAAGGTGGATGATGGACTCCGATTTGATCAGACAAGAAGTATGGCATCTCATCGATCAGACAAGAAGTATGGCATCTCATAGATGAGCAACTACAAACATCACTGTAAAAATTTTCATGGGTAGTGATCACATGACCTACTCTTGATGCATCTAAAGTTTAGATACAATTGTTCAACGCAGTGAACCCATTATTAAGTTTTTGGATTTATGAGGGTATGTTTTTGCACTCTACTTCTGGTTGAATTTTCTTGTGCAATTTATATTATCACTATTTATTATTACAGTTCATCCAAACTGGTAGGCTTCCACCTATAGCTCCTATTTTGAGTGCTCAACATGAAAGTATGTGTCAAAATTGATTTTCTGAAGTTAGTATTTGTTCGCTTAATATCAAAATAAACATGTAGAGTGATGGTAATGTTCCTCTAGAAAACATATAATTTGATAACAAAAAAGTAGCAGAGTTAAAAAATAAGAAGGCACATAATTTGAGGGACTATATATCATTTTAAGTAATGACACAAATATATCCTAGCATACTCTTGTGTTTTTAATTCAATACAAGAACATGAAAATATACAATGCATTATTTTATTTGACTGACATCGATATTTTACTTGAGCTCAGGTGTGATCGATCATATTATTGAATCAGGAGAAAAAATAATTAGATCGTATTATATAAACTTCATAGTGAGCACATGTGCGGTCGTTCAGAATGAATTAAATGAAATGATTGATGGGGAAAAAGAATAAAATCGAATAAAAGATATATACATTTCAATCCTAATGCTTGAGAAAATTTCTCTTTAATTAACTTTTTCTCAAGTGTTACTATTGGCATAAACTTTATGTGAAGTAAATATTACAAATGAATAAAAAAATTGTTCAAGTGTTCACAATGGCATGCATAATTACAATCATATAAAAATAAATGTGAAGTAAATCTCTTAGATTTTTCTCTTACATTGTTTATTAATATATACATATGTGTGGGAAGTTCTTTTGGCAAGCTTTGTATTATTTTTCACATATAACATTGAATTTTTGGACTAGATCTTGAAATGGGTGCAAACTCAACATAGATACAATAACTTTCATCTGAGCTATCTCATATCTTAGATAATAATCATAGTATGTAAAATTCACTTGGAATCATTGAAGTTGATAGTTGTTGAAAACATGAAGATAACATACTACCCTATATATTGGCCACACAAAAAAAGTTATACTACATCCTTGGCATCAACAAATGGCAGTTCAAACGATGAACGTAACATTGGCTTTTGCAACTGGAACATCCAACTCATCTAAAATGAAATAAAAATTAATGACATGGTAACACTTTAATCTATGGATTTTTGGAGCAAATAACACAATGTTAATAAGAACTCTAATGCTCCTAAACACATTGGTTTTTGAAGTGTGATGTACAAGGACAATGATTAGAATATTCACATATGCATATACAACTTCATCCAAAAAACGTATAACCAACAATAACAAAAAATAATGTTGTCAAGCATGAAATAACCCCAGGTATCACTTAGTTATATCTTGTATTTTTGTATGCAATAAATATTACTAAATGCAATACATCTAAACTAAAATTGTGATCATTGTGAAATATGTTATAACAAATATGGTATGATCATATATATGTAATAGATTTATATGAATTTCATATCCAAGTTAAAATATGAAATTATAAACTCTCTAAATTTTGATATGAGGTTAGAAAATGAAGATGATGCATGAGTTGAATCTATTTGATATTTCAATGTCATTTTTTGAATATAGCTCAATGAGATTTACATTATATATGTTAACATCAACTATAATACCTTATATGTGTCTACATTAACTATGACACTAATTCAATTTTAGAAACCTTTATACCCATTTATATTTCTTTTTTAAACTAAGGATTTTGTAAACTAAGGAGGTATGGAAAATACCCTATTTGTATGGCTTTTATGAATGCCTTATTACCTCACAAACGTCTTATTAAATAACTAGTATATATGTTAACAACTTCACTTTCCAACATATGGAAATAAATCATTATTTTCCTCTACATTAGAGGGCTAACAAAAGATAAGTATAATGGTTTTTAGTCTTGAATTTAATTTTTAGTCAAAATTACTCAATATGGTGGTCATGTTAATTTATTCTCTCATTTGATTTTTGTATAGAAATTCAATATATATACTTAAATAAAATGTAGATGTTGACAAAAATATCCTTTGAGGCGTTGGATATTGTTTTTAATGAGTTTTTAATAGTATTTTTATTAAGCAACTAAAAATGTTATATCAAAGTGCATCACACAATTAGGCATATAATACAAAATTCAAATTTATTCTTGCACAAAATTTGTGAAAAAGTTGAACTTTATAAATAGTATTACATTGGAAAGGGAAGGGATCATCACAACTTAGTACAACATGGCATTGACATGTCAGAATGAGTAATTGTATCCAATTTTCAACTTTTCTTGTGGTGATTGTCTTTTTTTGAATCATTTATTATATTTCTTTTAGTATATATCAAAACATTATAAATATACTTTAATTAAGTTTAATTTTAACACAAACATGACGATATTTCTGTTGAGATTTCCAAAACATTCACATTAAATCTTTTACAAAATCTAAGTTCATAACATATCTAAATCATATAAAAATAAATAGTTTCACATTATGATAAGTATCTACATCCAAATGCTATGTTAAAAAGAAAATTTCATGGTAAGACAACTTCTAAAAGTTGTATCTACTATTCAATTAGTTGAAAATATATGATGGCAAAATCATATGTTGTAATAACTATATACATTTGATAGCTAAGGAAGCCATTATCTTAAATGTACACTATATTACATTATATATACTATACATACATATACATGTATAAATAAAAATAAATATGTATCTAAGAAGTTTTACATATAATTTTCATTTTTATTATAATATTTTATTTGATTTTATAAAATGTCCATGCATTATTGTTATATTAATTTATCCTATAGAGTATCAAAATACATATTTTATAAGCATATACCTTGATCTCAACTTTGACATGTAATAGCATTGTGTTTCATTGAAATATGAGCTCTCAAAATGAGGATCAAGTGTAGATATCTAGATTACATATGAAAGTATAGATAGTTTGACATTCTAATGTGAATTGGTTGCTTCATAATATAAACTATAAATATAATTTAGGAGGAAAGAATCTATAAATTGAATCATGCATCCAATCCACAAATCGTTACTGACTATGGATATCATTGTGTTTTAAGAACACATACATCTTTTCTTTTAATGTAATATCAAGACATAGATAATAAATAATAAGGAATTATTGAGAAATATCTAAATATGAATCTAAAGGTTAATAAATGATAACAATGTTGCTCTAAATTTTCTTAGTTTAGGTTCGTTCAAATAATGTGTAACATTTGAACCATTTATATATTTATATTCAATATATTCAAAATCATGTAGTAACTGTGAGCATATTGTATGTGTAAATCTAACATTTTTTGTTCATTATAAGAAATATTGAGAAAGGGAATATATATGAAGCATATCAACAAGGAATTCAATTATGTACCAACTGCTTTAAGTTCACCATCATAAAAAATGTAATGTCCATCTAATGTGATAAGATCACAATATAGATATCATTTTCAACAATATTGAATGGAGAGCTATGAAAAAATTGAAGATGATTTTGTAAATGTAGAGCAACATAGAATTTGTGATAGGTGAAGAAATCCATCACAACTTCATTCAAGAAATATGAAATAAGAAACATAATAATTTTATTAGGTGAAATAAGAAAAAATAGTCAAATCATAAGAAACTAAGAGATCCATAAATAACTTGAATAGTATGCCCTCAACATTTGTGTATACAATTTTTATTGAGATGAACAATATAATTTAAAGGTTCTAGAATATGTTTTTTTGTCTGAAGCTCTTTTAATGGAGTGTTGCATATATTATATTTTCTTTCTAATGTCAAAGCATTTTTATTTCATCAAAAGACATTACTATACTACTTTTTAAAATATATGTAGACAATATTAATTATTGTCATGATTTTTAGATTTTTTTTAGGATCATGTGCATTAGCACGTGCATTTACTAGTACCTTAATATGGACTAAGGAGGTTTTTAGGGTCCATCCATTTGTCTGCTTTGCACACAACACCAAGAAATCATACCTCATCCTTTTTTTTCGACCGTCCCATATCCATCACGTTAAGAGAATACTACTTCTAGACCAACCATGATACCTATATAGAAATAACAAGATATACAACATATGTTCTCAAAATCCAAGCCAATACATCATGTCAATTATCAACATAAAATGTTCATTGTCTCATTGATTTGAATTATATAGACTAAAAAAATTGCAAAAAAATCAGTATTGACAAACATGGCATCATGGGAAATAATAGAGGCATTCATAGTACATATCACATGTTTTTACTTTACAAATAAACATGGTATTGAGGCTCTCACTAAGAAAAATAAGAATCATCATTCTCACTTTGGTGAGGTGATATATCATAGAGAACCTACACTCTTAAGGAGATTTTATAGGAAACCAACAAAGTTTGAAGATCATTATTGTTATTGAGTCCTATTGTCGGGTGTCTCCCATTGTATTACCATATACATTGTCTTTTCATATATTTTGTACAATTGAATTCTGATCACTGGATCTATGACACTATGGGTGCGTCTATGGTTTTATGATATATTATTATTAACATCTTTGTACTTCAATTAGCATGTGGGTGTATGCTAATATATATTAATGTATGCAAATAAACTTTATATCAAAGAAATAGTTAAAGAAAGTATTTATAGTATCCATTAGCTTACACATATGACATTATAATCATGAATTGTTATATAGCTCTTGAATCTTATCCTATTTTGTGATTAGAATCTAGTAGGATTGGTTTCCTAGATTTGACTAAACAAGGACAAAAATTAATGCACTTTTACACTATGACTTAATTATATACCAACATGTAAATAAAATCATAAAATATGTTACATATATTTTCTTTACTAACATAATGACGAAATAAAAGGAATAATATGCTTTGGATTAATAATTGGGTAATTCTTCCTATAATTTGAATAAATATGAAATTAATGGACTAAATATGTAAATAAGTAAAATATAGAATTTCATACATAATAATAATATATAGCTCTTTTTGTAACAATGTGAAATAATAGGAATCAATTAAGAGAGTGTTGATAATAAATATATATATGTTTGATAAATATAATGTGACATGACTTTACCGTGCGTATAATGCAAGTGTACGTGTCAATGTAATATAGGCCTTGTGAGGCCCGAGTCAAACACATGGAAACATAATTATCAGTAGAATACTACTAACTACTCACGATCAGCTAAACCGATTATAAAAGTTTGAAAGTTGTTTTGAAAAAGAAAAATAAAAGCAAAAGAAAACAAAACAATCGATTAAATGGTTAGCTTAATCAATTCAAAAGAAATCTCTAGATTGTGGTTTCACCGCGGGTTCTTATTGTACTAATTCCTTCACAATTATCACAACTCATCTCCCTTTTTGGATAGTGTCCTGTAGTCAGAATTGCTCGCTTCCGCGATACAATTCACTATCTTAATCTAGGTCGGTTCCATGCCAGTAGTAACCTATGCCCTAGACTAGGTGCATGAAAAACATGTCTCTAGGTTCCCACCATTAATCGTACATCACCTTTTCCAAAGGATTTATTAGTTAATGTAATTACCGCCTCTTTTCAACCATTAATTCTTCATCAAAAGCAATTAAAGGTATTAGATTACCATTATGGTGATCAAGCACAATGATAGTAATGGAGAAAACGATATCATACCACGGATTTGAGGGACAATTTATGATAAACTATGTAAAAAGAGTCATACAACGATTGTCTGGGCTACTCATGGTCCTATAGACAAAGGGGATTAGCCCCACATGCTCATCTCAATGCAAAACACCATGAAGGAATGAGAAAATATGGAGAAAATGTGGATGGAGATGGTGTAACCCCTAAACGGAGAAGAACCGGGTGATCCTCGACGCGGGGTGAGTGTTCTGCAGCCTTCCAGCAATGAAAAACTCAGTCTGCATCTCTAGAATCTCCCGGGGCGTAGCTCTCGGCTCCATTCTTTGCTCTCTCCTCCTTCGGGACTTGTGCAATGCAATCCAACATCCATGACAGCTTTGGGCCATATTTTCCTAGGTATAGGTACCACTTACGGTCGCCAAAAGAACTCAGCCGTCTGATTGAAGTTGTACTGGATAAAACTCTAATGTGACGGTGTCGATACCATCGACGGGGTGTCGATGGTATCAACACCTTAGGGTACCAATGCTTTCTTCAATTTCTGGAAGCCGCCTGATGGCATCTCGATACCATCGACCGTTCCCGTCGATGGTATCGATGGGGTGACTTTCGGCACGCTGTTGCACTTTCGAGACCATCACATTGGGACGATGGTATCGAACTATCTGCTTCCTCTCCGGCTCTGTCATTGTTGCTCTGTCGATGCTATCGACAGACCGTCAATGGTATCGACGGGTCCAGAATTGAGAATTGCCTAAAAATGAGATTAAAATACAAATCAAATCCGAGAAATATGATAATCTATACAAAACAATATAAAACAAGATGAATTTGATGTTAGCAAAGATAATAGGCTAAAAGAATTGAATCATGTGATATTAACCACAAATATGACCAATAAGCGCATAAAATGAGTGTAAAACTAGCCTATAAAAGCGACTCAAAACCCCTACATCAAACTCCCCCAAGCTTGAACTTTGCTCGTCCTCGAGAAACCAAACTATAGAATAAAATTGTGAGGGTCAACTAAAGAACATAACCACATAAAAGACATCACAGTATGATTCCCACATGCAAGGCACATACTGACTCTCACTAACCACAGAATGATAACTACCCTAAAGGTGACAATGATCATCCATGAGAGATGTCCACCCCATAATCAATGAACACAATCAAATAAAGTAGATAATATAATAATTTCCTTTAGTTCATGTGTGGTGCATCTTGTGATCTCCTATCTATGTTGCTCAAATCCTAACTACCATCTACAATGGAAGCAGATCTCCTGATTATACAAGAATAAGGAGATAATCATGGGTGGCGCCTACCATTTTGAGCAACGGGTGGATGGAATGGGAGGATGTGAAAGAACAAAGCACAATACAGTTTAATATACAAAAACAACAAAAATGACTTAAATGATGCATATGCATATGAAAATGACCTAATGCCTACATTTTAGGTGGAATGATGCATGCTCTACTATTCCGTCTCAATGTGAGATAGAATGTCTACGAAACTACATCATGTGCTTATTCTTCCTATTATGCAGGTGAAACAAGTTCCTTTCTCCCTCTGATTTCTACTTATCTCTTTTTTTTAAAGCCCCAATTTTCTCAATTGACTACGGAAATATTTACAAAACATAATAATTTTTTTGGGGGCTTATTTTCACATAACTACAACAATTGATGTATTACAATCTACTTTTTAGAGAGTATAGAACAAGTTACCCGCTTTTCTTATTTTGTAGAAAAAATAAGGCACATAATGTCCTATATGCTCAAAAATATGCAAAGTGCAACTACATGAAAGTAATTATGCAACTACAATGGCATTCACTCTAGAGTGTGTGCATGCATAACTGATCTACAATTTTTTTTCTTCATTTTTAATGCAAAATCTAGCTACAATGCAATCCTATCTAAATGACATGCAATCAAGAGATGAAAAACTGTATTGTGCTCCCAGTTCTTATGGTGGAGTGTGAATGAAGTAAGGTGGATAGATCACAAGACTAAATGACAGAACCATTAGAAAATACTATATGTCCCTCCTTACTAACATGTACACAGGGTAATGAAGAGGTTTTTCTCTTCTCACTTCAAATTAAAGTCCCATTACCGTATGGTCAGTTTAAGCTCAACATCCATATATGTGTCCTCATTTCTTGAACCATAAGGATATACAGTTATGATCATATATTTTAAAGTTGACCTACCCAATTATTTTCATAAGTTATGTGCTCAATTTCAAACAATTCACACATCAGCCCCATATGAAAAACATTGAGATGACACACTTACATTAGACACCCACAGATTACACTAGATAGAAAGTGGGTCCTAAAAAGCCATAAATAAAACAAATTACAAAACTAGAAGAAAAATTGCAAAAAGCTAAGAAAAATGCTCAAACAGAAGAAAAATAAAATAAAACTAAGACCGAAATTGTTCCATCTCCCCCCCAAGCTTGAATTTGACTATGGCCTCATAGTCAAGAACAAACTCAGAAGGTGGAACAGTGATACCCTGTTACTGCTGAGGTGGTGGGTGTGGCGGGTACTGGTGGGTATGGGGGTTCCACTCTAGATATTGCCTCTGAAAGTTGGGATCATAGGGTGGCATGAGAAGTGGATGTGGATATCCCCCAAAGTAGTCTCTGCTCCAGTAATGATTGTAGAAAGGCTACTACTACTTCTCTATCCTTCCCAACCTGTCGTAGACCTACTGCTGGTTGGCGAAGAGCTGGCGCTCATTCTCAAAGATCCCTTACTGATTTTCATAGAGCCTATTCTGTGTATCCTGGATCCCTGCAAAAGTTGCCTGATGTGACTGCTGCATCGTCTGCTGGGACTCCTGGATCGACTGGAGCATGGTATACATCCCCTACATAGAATAGGGGTCATCTCCATCATGGGAGGGCTGTGGTGGCTGTGGCTGGGAAGAAGAGGATGCTCCATAGTTTCATGAATGCTTTCACGGAGCAACTTGCCGTCGAAGAGGAATAGTGGCTTCCTCCTCCCCTTCTTCATCATTGTCTCCCTCTGGAGCTTCCACCTCTTGAGCTTCTTCTTCCTCCTCATCATTAACATCAATGATCAACCATTTGTAGCTTTGGCCTAGTCTGATGTTGAAAGCAGGGTTGGGCAATTGCGCCCTTTGAAACACACCTCGCACATGACATGTGGCATAGGCGATGCCATGTCGGACTTCAAGGAGGTCGGAGTTGACAAAGTGAGAGAGGTTGAGCATGTTTCAACTCTCTATCTTATCGAGCCCAGAAAGATCAAGCCCCAAGTGTGTGGCAAGATGAGTAATAAGGCCCCCAAAGTAGATTGGAGCCCGGCGAGAAACATTCTTCTTAACCGCCATCATGCGCGTGAGAAGAAAGGCTCCAAAATTGATCGGTGTCCTCTCTAACAGACAATAGAGGAAGAAGAGATCTGTCTCCTAGAACTTGCTCTGAGACAATTTGGACCTTGCAAAGAATGACTTGGAAATTATTCGGTGAAGAATCTGGACAAAAGGATGCTCAAAATCAGCTACAACAGTGTGGTGCTAGCTGATAGAATACCCCTCAGGTATGGTGACCATCTTTGCATACATCGCATCATAATCAGCATTATGTGGTGGTTGACGCAGATCACCATGGAACCACCCATATATCCTATTGAACTCACAGAGGGTAAGATTGTAGTCCCTATTGTAGAGGTGGAAAGACACACGACCCTCCTTCCATGTTGTTCACGCCGGCAGTAGTTCATTGGGAACTACACATATATCGAGTGACGCCAAGAACTCGATTACAATTTCCTTGTAGGTATGTCATCCACCGAAGAATGGATGCCCATCCTCATGGTCATGGAAGAGCATGGGGGACTCTTGCCATTGTCCCTGAAGAACATAGGTGAGATTGTCCTAATAACCCAGATCCTTGATAAGCTCGTGGTCACCATACTGGGTTGGCTCAATCGACCGCTTCCATAACTCTTCATAAACCTTCTTTATCTCCGCCGATGGGTGGACTAGCCTCGACCGAGAGACTAATCCTTGTTGTAGGGCGGGTAGTACAGGTGGTGCATCCCTAGATGATGATGCTCCTGATCTCACCATGGTTTCACGACAACGAGTGAGGAAAAGAAAAGAGAATGGAGCTCGGAGAAGATGATCGGCGCACTCGGAGAAGATTGAGATCCACAAAGCTGAAGAAGATGCTCGGAGACGATCGTCGACGGTGATCTTGGTTGCTCTTGGGTGCTAAGGGATGCTAAGCCTCAGATGTGGAGGGTAGGCAATGAGATTGTGTGAGTAGAATGAAGACTTTCCCTCCTTTTTATAAGGGATGATCGGGTCTGCTGTCGGTGCGTCGGTACCATCGACGGCCCCATCGATGGTTGACGTGTATTTTACTACGCGCTTAAACGCAAGTATACGCGTCGAGTAATATAGGCCTTGTGAGGCCCGAGTCGAACTCAGGGATACGTGAATTATTGGAGACTTCTACTAACTAATCGCAATCAGCTAGGCTGATTAACAAAGTAGGGTTTTGTTGTTGAACTTAAAAGAAAATAAAAATCAAATAAATAAAACAATCGATTAAAGGTTAATTTAATCAATTCAAAGGGATATCTTTAGGATGGCGGTTTCACCGCGGGTCAACATTGTATTCGGTTTTATATAATTCCTCACTCTTCTCTCTCTATCCGGGTAGTGGCCTCAAAACAGAATTACCCACTGTCGTGGTGTAATTCACTACTTAGGTTTAGGTTGATTCCACCGTCGTAGTGATCATTCCCCTAAACTAAGTGCATTATAAATGATCTCTCAGTTCCCACCATTAATTTTACAACTCCTTTGTCAAGGGTTTTATTGATTAATGTAGATTTCGTCTCTTTTCAACCGTTAATCCTTCTGTCGAAGTGATTAAGGGCATTAAGTTATTATTATGGTGATCAAGCATAACAATATATATGGAGAAAACGAATCTATACCACAGATTTAAGAGAGAAAATATGAATTATCAATATAAAATTGTCATACAATGCATTCCCCAGGCTACTCCCGGTCCTAAAGACAAAGGGGATTAGCCCCGCATGGTCATCTCAATGAAAGACAGAGGAGTAGAGAAGAAAAACATGGGAAACATGGAGCAAACTCGTGTAACCCCTGATACAAAGGTGTTCCTGGAGATCCTCCTCGAGAAACGTGCGTTTTGCAGTCTTCCGGCAGCAAAATCGCCCGTCGAAGGTGCCCGGATCGCTCGGTTGACGGCCTTCGTCTCTCATCTCCTATCTCTCTCTCTCCTTCTTGGATGTTGTGCAACACAATGTCCTTTCCCCCTCGGGCCGTCCGTGCTCTTCTTAGGTCATAGGACCACTTTACGGCTCCGAAAAAGCTCAACCGTCGGATTAAAACGCTCCGTTTTAGTGCTGAAAATCGCCAGATCCCGACGCTGTCGATGGTATCGACCCCAAGGTCGATGGTATCGACCATGGCACAGGTTGTTCCTTCCAAGATCGCGTTTTGGGGTTGCTTTTTGATGAAATGTCGATACTATCGACCTGGGGGTCGATAGTATCTACTCCGGACAATGCAAAAGTGCCTGAAAAAGTGCCGAAACATGTGTATAAGTCCGGGGATTATATAAAATCATATAAATATGATAAAAGAAGTATAATTTGATGCAAAAAGAGTTTAAGGGCCAACTATAGTGAATTATGCAAATATAATCAAGAAAATGACAAATACATGCATAAAACAGATATAAAATAAGCCTATAAAAGTGACTCAAAACCCATGCATCAAACTCCCCTAAGCTTAAACCTTGCTCGTCCTCGAGCAACAAAACTTTGGATTTGGTTGAGATAAGTCAGCAACAGGACATAAATACATGAAATGAATCTACATCATCCCCACTTTCTTTCCACAAACCGGCCCTCATTGACCACTGAACACTAACTGCCATCCAGGCGACCAAAGACCTATGTAAAAGATGTCCGTCCCCCAATCAATGAAACACTATCAATTAAAGCAGTTAATATGATAAACTCATTTGGTCCATACTTGATTCATCTTGTGATCTCCTATCTATGTTGCTCATTTCCTAACTACCATCTAAATGGAAGCAGATCTCCTGATATTAATGAATGAGGAGAATATCATGGGTGGCCTACCGATTAGAGCAATGGGTGGATGGGATAGGTGGTTGTGGAAGATATGGAAGCACATAATAGTCAATCATGCAATACAAAAATTAATGACCTATCATGATGCAAAATGCAAGTGAAAATGTCCTACTGTTACATTTTTGGTGGAATGATGCATGCACTATCATTCCGTCTCAAGGTGATATGGAATATCTAAGAAAACTACACCATGTGCTTATTCTTCTTAGTATGTAAGTGAGAACATGTTCCTTTCTCCCTCTCATTCCTACTTCTCAATTCTTTTTTTTTCTCTCTTTTTTTTCTTCTCTTTTTTTTCAATTATTTTTTCAAAAAAAAAATTTCAAGCCCTTATTTTCATAGATGACAATGAATTATTTGTCGGGCTCACTTCTTGTTACATACGTGTGCATCTGAAGCATTCTATTTGGAGGGTATGGAACAAGTTCATCACCTTTAATGTTTTCAGAGTAACATAAGATACATGGTGTACAATATGCTCAAAAGATGTAAATGCAACTACATAATGACAGTTATGCAACTACTATGACATGCACCTAAGGATAATGTGCATGTATAACTACTCTATCTTTTTTTTTCATTCTCATGCAAAAAATGTGAAAATAGTTGTAATGCAAGACCTCTCTACATGGTATGCAATCAAAGAGTGAAAGACAGTAATGTGCTCCCATTTCTTATGGTGGAGTGTGAATGAAATTGCGGTGGATCAGATCACAAGACTAATTGACAGAACCTTTCGAAAATATCATATGTCCCTCTCTAAAGACCTGTGTACATGGTAACTGAAGGATTTCTCTCTTAAACTTTAGTCTAAGGTCACGTTAGCGTTTGGTCGGTTTGGGCTCAAACATCCTTGTCAATCACTTTTCCTTAGACAATAAAGATGGTCATTCATGTCCCCGTGTCCTGAAGCTGACTCACCCAAGCACTTCCTCAGTTATGCAACTCAATTACTCACAAGAATAAGCTCAAAAAGTTTTCAATATGCTCATATTTTCATGTGCACACAACCCAAGAGTAAAACTTGCAATTGAAACCATGCATTTATTGCTCCACAGATTACACTAGATAGATGTGGATCCTACAAAAGCGGTAAACCTAAAAATAAAAACAACTAATATCTCAAAAGTAAAATCAACATGAATAAGTAAGTAAAAACTAAGATAGAGGGTTGTTCCAACACCCCCCTAAGCTTGAATATGACTATGGCCTCATAGTCAACATTCTCACTTAAGAGGTGGAACAACGGTACCGTTCGCTTTGAAGTGTGGTGAAGAAGGATGGTCATATGCTCAAGTAGACCAAGTGATGCTTGCTATCTCCCTCCTTTTTGTGGCCCATTTTTGTGCCTTAGTGGTTCTAAGACGTGACTTGCTTCATCCATCTTTCCTCTGCAAAAAACGGTTCGAAAAAATCTCATTTCGATACCTTTTAAGGCCTGTTTTATGTAGCTGTCCTGCAGGTGTCGATACCATCGACCAAGGTCGATGATATCGACCCAAACTCAGCGATTTTGTTGAATCGACGCATCTAAAAGCCTGGAAACTCAAAAGTGTTGATACTATCGACCCTAGGGTCGATGGTATCGACTTTACTGGCACCAATTTTTCTGTAAATCTTCAGGAATCTCGATACTATCGACCCTAGGGTCGATGGTATCGACTTTTCTTCAGCGTTTACTTCTCCAAACTTGATACTATCAACATGGGTGTCGATAGTATCGACCTTAACATTCTGCACACTTCAAAACACGAGTTAGGGTACCATTTTTACAAAAATTATCAAAACCTAAGCAAAAACTAAGTACATAAACATAAAAGAACATAACCAAACATAAAATTGAACCTAAAGTTGGGTTGCCTCCCAACAAGCACCCTTGTTTAATGTCCTAGGCTTGACATAAAGATACCTTTAACCTCTCCCAATGGCAACGATGACATCAGCCGTATCTTGGAACGGCCTTCCCAATAGCATCTCGCAACTTTGGAGCTGTGGCATGTCCATGACAACAAAATCTACCGGGAAGATGAACCTGTCTACCTTGATGAGTACATCCTCGCACACTCCATATGGCCTTACAATGGACCCATCTGCCAATTCAATTGTCGCGGCCGACTTCTTGATTTCTTTTAACCCCAACTTTTGAAATGAAGCCAAAGGCATGAGATTTATGCTAGCGCCAGAATCACATTGCACTTTAGGAAAATGTTGACCACCTATTGAGCACGGTATGTAAAAACCTCCTGGGTCCTTTCTCTTCTTTGGTGAACTCCCTTGAATCATAGAGCTCACTGTCTCATTCATCCAATAAATGTCATCGTCTTTTATGCGCCTCTTCTTATTGATGATTTCTTTAATGAACCTCCCATAGGAGGGTACTTTCTCGATCATCTCCACTAACAGAACGTTGATGTGGAGTTTTCGGAATATCTCCAGGAATTTTTTAAAGTGACGATGCTCTTTCTTTGACTTAGGATTAACCACATTTGAAACATCTGCTGCCTCAACACGCCTATGAGGTGGCACATAAGAGCTTTTTGGGGGTACCTCCCCTAAGCTTGCTTCAATCATTCCCTCGGACGTGGGCTTTGGCGAGACATCATCAATAGTAGCAGCTTGTTGTGGTTCCTCTCTCGCCTCAGATGTCTCCACATGTACACAAACAACCTGCACCTGCTCCTCCTGCCTAGATGGAGATACCATACTCACAACTCTCTCTGATTTTATGAAGAAATGGTTTCCGCCCGGAAATCTATAGTAAGTGTGTGGATACGGTATCTCCGGTGTTGCATTCATATTGAAAGTCATTTTTCTTTCTTCTACAGCTTCTTGCACCTGAGATTCCTCATTTCTTACCACCGATATGTACTTAACCTGATGATGTGCTTGGGCCACATTCGCACTCTCAGCTGGTTTCTGTTGATTGGCGTGCTTGATGGCCGCCACTTCACTTGAAATCTGAGCCACGGTGGTCTCTAATGCCCGCATTTGCGCTCCATGGCTTTGCAGCGTCTGCCCAAATTTGGTTAGAATGTCACCTTGAGATTGCAATTGTTTTCCAAACATGGCCATCATCTCTTAGTTTTGCTGGACCATTTGAGTTATTAATTCAGTGTTCTTGTCCTCGGCTTTCTGCTGTGGCTTGGCATCCGGATCCTGTAAAAAATTGTTCGGATCCTTCCATGAAAACTTTTTATCTTTCCTCCATGCATAGTCATTGTTTCTATAGCCCTGTTGTTGCATGTACTTTACTTGGGCTTCCTCATCCTTAGATGCATCCTCCTTAGTTAACACCTTCTTGGCTAGAAGATCTAACTTATCATTCAGCTCCCTCACTATTCTGGATTCACCAGCAGCCTTGACATGTTCCACGGCACCTCTGTCACCCCATGACTGCTTCCTAGCCATGTTTTTCAGTATCTCCCAACATCTGGTATCGGTGTTATTTAAGAAAAATCCAGAACCAGCCGAGTCCAGGTTGCTTCTATCATGCTCGAAGAGAGCAAAGTAGAAGATCTTCACTTGGGTTTCCTTGTCTAGTCCATGGTGTGGACATCTCCTCAACATGACCTGGAATCGCTCCCAAGTCTCAGAATAAGTTTCACCCGCCTGTTGGGTGAAATTGCGAGTCTTCCTGATCATATCATTGGTCTTCTCAGGAGGGAAGAACCTCTCGAAGAAAACCTCCACCATGTGATCCCATGATTCAACAAACTCGTCGTCGAGGTTATGAATCCACTCTCTTGCCACTCCAGCCAAGGAACTCGGGAATAACTTGAGGTAGAGCACATCCTGTGGAAATCGATCTATCTTTACCATATCACAGTTCTCCACGAACTGGCTGATGTGGGCCACTGGATCTTCATTTTTTAATCCGTGAAATGCGTTTGATTTAACCAGGTTAATCAATGCTGGATCGATCTTGTAGGTTGGAATGTTTAGCCCCTGTTTCTTTATAGGCCCCTTTGATGCCGAGGAAGAAGACGCCTTGATCTTCTCCCATATTGTCTGTGCTTCAGCCATTGCTTCTTCTTGTTCTTTTTCAGATTCAGAATTTAGATCACTTTGGTGTTCCTCCTCGTAGTAGTCCTCATCCTCTGGTCCCGCAGATGGAACCTCAGGTGTGCGATTCACGTAGTCTCGACTACGTGTGTGCACCATGCAAAGTACCTGAAATATGGAAATAGGGGTTCAGTACAATGCTTTGAACGAGTCAACACAATTATAGAGAAATAAAGGAATTTTTGAAATTGTTTTAAAATAAATAAAAAAAATGTGGCCTAGAGTGGCCGCTCTTAGCACTCAAAGTGCCAATAATTCGCCGTATCCCCAGCAACGGCACCAAAAACTTGACGTGTATTTTACTACACGCTTAAATGCAAGTATACGCGTCGAGTAATATAGGCCTTGTGAGGCCCGAGTCGAACTCAGGGATACGTGAATTATTGGAGACTTCTACTAACTAATCGCAATCAGCTAGGCCGATTAACAAAGTAGGGTTTTGTTGTTGAACTTAAAAGAAAATAAAAATCAAACAAAGAAAACAATCGATTAAAGGTTAATTTAATCAATTCAAAGGGATATCTTTAGGATGGCGGTTTCACCACGGGTCAACATTGTATTCGGTTTTATATAATTCCTCACTCTTCTCTCTCTATCCGGGTAGTGGCCTGAAAACAAAATTACCCACTGTCGTGGTGTAATTCATTACTTAGTTTTAGGTTGATTCCACCGTCGTAGTGATCATTCCCCTAAACTAAGCGCATTATAAACGATCTCTCAGTTCCCACCATTAATTTTACAACTCCTTTGTCAAGGGTTTTATTGATTAATGTAGATTTCGTCTCTTTTCAACCGTTAATCCTTCTGTCGAAGTGATTAAGGGCATTAAGTTATTATTATGGTGATCAAGTATAACAATATATATGGAGAAAACGAATCTATACCACGGATTTAAGAGAGAAAATATGAATTATCAATATAAAATTGTCATACAATGCATTCCCCGGGCTACTCCCGGTCCTAAAGACAAAGGGGATTAGCCCCGCATGGTCATCTCAATGAAAGATAGAGGAGTAGAGAAGAAAAACATGGGAAACATGGAGCAAACTCGTGTAACCCCTGATACAAAGGTGTTCCTGGAGATCCTCCTCGAGAAACGTGCGTTTTGCAGTCTTCCGGCAGCAAAATCGCCCGTCGAAGGTGCCCGGATCGCTCGGTTGACGGCCTTCGTCTCTCGTCTCCTATCTCTCTCTCTCCTTCTTGGATGTTGTGCAACACAATGTCCTTTCCCCCTCGGGCCGTCCGTGCTCTTCTTAGGTCATAGGACCACTTTACGGCTTCGAAAAAGCTCAACCGTCGGATTAAAACGCTCCGTTTTAGTACTGAAAATCGCCAGATCCCGACGCTGTCGATGGTATCGACCCCAAGGTCGATGGTATCGACCATGACACAGGTTGTTCCTTCCAAGATCGCGTTTTGGGGTTGCTTTTTGATGAAATGTCGATACTATCGACCTGGGGGTCGATAGTATCGACTCCGGACAATGCAAAAGTGCCTGAAAAAGTGCCGAAACATGTGTATAAGTCTGGGGATTATATAAAATCATATAAATATGATAAAAGAAGTATAATTTGATGCAAAAAGAGTTTACGGGCCAACTATAGTGAATTATGCAAATATAATCAAGAAAATGACAAATACATGCATAAAACAGATATAAAATAAGCCTATAAAAGTGACTCAAAACCCATGCATCAATGGTATTGACGGTTGTTGGAATCTACCCCTCACTACAATCGACGGTTGTTGACAGCTCAATGTGGGGACCTGGATCGGCCTTGTGTCAATGGTAGTGATAGGGTGTCGATACCATCGACACAATCCACAGATTAGCGTTGTGGACCGCGCGATGAAGACCTCAGATCACTGACATTTCATCGATACTATCGACCCATGTATCGATAGTATTGACACCTATATGTTCCTTTGATCCCCATGAAGTCTGACCAATTCAATGTTGTCGTAGACATGTTGATACCATTGACCAGTGTGTCGATGGTATCGAAATCACTAAGAAAATCCATCTGAAAATCTCCAGAAAACTTGCTACCATCGACGACGAGTCGATACAATCAACACCCGATCCTTTTTTGACCCGTTCCAGTTTCGATACCATCGACAAGGCCGTTGATGGTATCGACGGAATGAAATTTCAGTACAATTGTCTATTGTTCCAAATTTGACACCATCGACCCAAATTTCGATGGTATCGACCGTTCCCCAGCCTGCACACTCAACAAACACATAAGGGTATCATTTTTAGAGACTAAGTGCTAAATTAATGAAAACTACCTAGGAAAATGAAAAACAAAGCAAATGTACATGTAATCTACCAAGGTTGGGTTGCCTCCCAACAAGTGCCATTCTTTAACGTCTTAGGCTATACGATATGGATACCTTAACCTGGGTTGTCAAAGGATGTCTCTGATAATTCATTTGGCAATTTGAATTCCACTCTATCATTACCAATCCCCAGCATCAAGTAGCCTCGCCCAATGGTAGTAATTACATCAGTCGTAGCTTGGAACGACCTTCCCAATAACATCTCACATCCTTCCAGCTCATTCATGTCCATTACTATGAAGTCAACAAGGAAGATGAATTTGTCAACTTTGACTAGCACATCCTCACATATACCTTGTGGCTTCACAATGGATCCATCTGCCAACTCGATTGTCATGGAAGTTGGTGTTGGCTTCTTCAATCCAAGTTTTTGAAAAGTGGCAAGTGGCATAAGATTAATGTATGCTCCTAAGTCACATTGTGCTTTTGGAAAATGTTGACCACCTATGGAACATGGGATGTAGAAACATCCTGGATCTTTCCTCTTCTTTGGCAGCCTTCCTTGGATTATAGAACTCACTGTTCCATCAACACACACAATATTTGTATCTTTGATCTACCTTTTCTTGTTGATGATGTCTTTCATGAATCTTCCATATGAAGGAATTTTCTCTATAGACTCCACTAATGGAATGTTGATGTGGAGCTTCTGAAAGATCTCAAGAAATTTCTTGAAGTGCCTTTGCTCTTTCCTCGGCTTCAGACTATCCAGGAATGGCACGCTTGGCTCCTTTATACACTTGTGTGGTGGTATATATGGAACTTTAGGGGTCTCCTCCCCTAATCTTGCTTCAACGCCACCGTTCAGGATCGGATTTAGTACATCATCTATGGATGGCATGACTTGTGGCTGCTTCTCTGTATTGCCAATGGCTGCTCCACTACAAAGTATAGCTTTCACCTGCTCCTCTGGCCTAGGAATCTCCTCAGAAATCTGAGATATGGGCACGGTAGTGGTGGAATCTTGGAGTGAACTGAATGATGTCCCACATCTTCCTGACAATCTATACAAACTGTGAGGGTATAGAACTTTGGGTTTGTCCTCCAAATCTATACGCATGTTACACTACTCCTGCACCTCCTCAACAGGAAGCTCTGGCCCTTTGCTGACTGAAATATATTTAACATGTTGATGTGGCTGAGCAGAGTCTGCATTCCCGGCTGGTTTTTGTTGAATGATTTGCTTCATTGCATCCACCTCATTCGCAAGTTGGGTCATGGTTGTCTCTAGAGTCCTCAGTTGTGCACCATGGCTCTGTAGAGTCAGGCCGAACTAATTCATAAACTCTCCTTGTGATTTAATTTGCTTGCTAAATGTGCTCATCAACTCTTAATTTTGCTTTATTACTTGGTTGAGCAACTCATTGCTCTTGTCCTCTGCACTCGGCTGTGATGTTTGCTCTGGGTCTTATAGAAAATTATTTGGATCCTTCCATGAAAATTTCTTATCCTTTCTCTAAGAGTAGTCATTGCTCCTATAGCCCTGTTGATGCATATATTTTACATATTCTTCCTCCTCAGACCCACTGCTCTCCTTCTCTAAGAGCTTCTTGGCCAGTAGGTCCATCTTCTCATTCAATGCTTGAATGGCCTTTGCATCACCTACAACTCTATTTTGTTTCAGTGCATCTCTATTACCCAACGACTGCTTCTTGGCCATGTTCTTCAAGATATCCCAACACCTTGTACCTGTGTTATTCAAGAAGAAGCCCAAGCCCGCTGAATCTAAGTTACTTCTGTCGTGCTCATTGAGAGCAAAGTAGAAAATTTTAACTTGCTTGGCATTGTCTAGCCCATGATGTGGGCACTTCCTTAGCACGATCTGAAAGCACTCCCATGTCTCTGAATAAGTCTCGCCGACCTTTTGACTGAAGTTATGGATCTTTCTCATGAGGTCATTCATCTTCTCGGGCAGAAAGAATCTCTCGAAGAAGACCTCTACCATATGGTACCAAGTCTTGACGCACTCATCATCGAGATTGTGTAGCCATTCACGTGCATTTCCCTCTAGAGAACTGGGAAAAAGCTTTAAGTAGAGTGCTTCTTGCGGGAACCTGTCAATCTTTATCATATCATAGTTTTCCACAAATGTGCTGATGTGCGCCACTGGATCTTCATTGTTCATCCCATAAAATGCATTATACTTGACCAGATTTATCAGTGCCAGATCAATCTTGTATGTAGAAATGTTGATGCCTACTTTTTGATCGGCCCCTTATACGCGGATGAGGAAGAAGCCTTGATCTTCTCCCATATTGTCTGTTCCTCATCCATCACTTCAGGTTCAAAATCTGTGTCTAAGTCTTTGGGTTGCTTGTGGATATGCTCCTCTTCGTCACCCGATCCTGAAGGTGGAATCTCAGGTGTCGATTGTGCGTAGTCCGTACTATGCGTCTTCACCATGCACTAGTACCTGAAATGTGAAAAATTTATTAAGTACAGTGCTAGACGAATAAAGAATTCGAAATATAGAGAATTTACTCTCAATTATTAAAATTATTAAAAGTGGCCTAGAGTGGCTGCTTGTAGCACTCGTAGTGTCAAAAATTGCCATTTCCCCAGCAACGATGCCAAAAACTTGACATGACTTTACCGTACGTATAACGCAAATGTACGCGTCAATGTAATATAGGCCTTGTGAGGTTCGAGTCAAACACATGGAAACATAATTATCAGTAGACTACTACTAACTATTCGCGATCATCTAAACCAATTATAAAAGTTTGGAAGTTGTTTTGAAAAAGAAAAATAAAAGCAAAAGAAAACAAAACAAAACAATCGATTAAATGGTTAGTTTAATCAATTCAAAAGTAATCTCTAGGATTGTGGTTTCACCATGGGTTCTCATTGTACTAATTCCTTCACAATTATCACAACTCATCTCCCTTTCCGGATAGTGGTCTGTAACCAGAATTGATTGCTTCTGCGATACAATTCACTACCTTAATCTAGGTCGGTTCCATGCTAGTTGTAACCTATGCCCTAGACTAGGTGCATGAAAAACATGTCTATAGGTTCCCAACATTATCCGTACATCACCTTTTCCAAAGGATTTATTGGTTAATGTGACTATTGCCTCTTTTCAACCATTAATTCTTCGTCAAAAGCAATTAAAGGTATTAGATTACCATTATGGTGATCAAGTACAATGATAGCAATGGAGAAAATGATATCATACCGTAGATTTCAAGGACAAATTATGAATAACTATGTAAAAAGAGTCATACAATGATTGCCTGGGCTACTCCCGGTGCTAGAGACAAAGGGGATTAGCCCCGCATGTTCATCTCAATGCAAAACATCATGAAGGAATGAGAAAACATAGAGAAAATGTGGATGGATATGGTATGACCCCTGAACGGAGAAGAACTGGGTGATCCTCGATGCGGGGTGAGCGTTCTGCAGCCTTCCAGCGGTGAAAAACTCTGTTTGCATCTCTAGAATCTCCTGGGGCATAGCTCTCGGCTCCGTTCTTTGCTCTCTCCTCCTTCGGGACTTGTGTAATGCAATCCAACATCCATGATGGCTTTGGGCTGTCTTTTCCTGGGTATAGGTACCACTTACGACACCAAAAGAACTCAGCCGTCTGATTGAAGTCGTACTGGACAAAATTTTGATCTGACGGCGTCGATACAATCGACGGGGTGTCGATGGTATTGACACCTTAGGGTACCGATGCTTTCTTCAATTTCTGGAAGCCGCCTGATGGCATCTCGATACCATAGACCGTTCCCTTTGATGGTATCGACGGGGTGACTTTCGGCACGTTGTTGCACTTCCGAGACCATCAAAATTGGGTCGATGGTATCGACGGGTCTAGAATTATGAATTGCCTGAAAATGAGAGAAAAACACAAATCAAATCCGAGAAATATGATAATCTATACAAAACAATGTAAAACAAGATGAATTTGATGCAGGCAAAGATAATAGGCTAATGAAATTGAATCATGCGATATTAACCACAAATATGACCAATAAGCACATAAAATGGGTGTAAAACTAGCCTATAAAAGCGACTCAAAACCCCTGCATCATAATGCTAATGAGCCAAAAGTCCAAATGGTACTAAAACTCATAAAAAGAAATCTCAAAATCAAAATCTAATGATAATAATGTGTTTCTTGGGTCCCAATTATCTTAGATGTCAAGTTCACATTATATGAATGATAATAACTATCTTAATTTCATTTAGAAAGGTAAATGTGAGCTTTACTCCAAAATATTAGATAATATATTGAATGACTTTAAAAGTGGAAACAAATTTCAAATTCAAATTCTACACATCTAACTTAGTATATGTGTCAATTTTCACATTATTTGAACAAACTTATATATCCTAAGTAGTATAGGAGAGAGAATATGACTTAAAGACCAAAATATTAAATAAAATACTAAACATTCCCAACATGGAAAATTAATAATAAAATCAAAATACTCACATTTTAGTTTGCTTTTAGCCAAATTTCACTTATTTTTAGTGTTCCTATATGCCTCAGACTCATTAAGAAAAGAAAACAAAAGATAAGACCAAAAATATTAAATTTATTATTCAGTATAAAATACCTAATATAATAAATTAATAATGCAAACCAACTTTTATGGGTTACATGTATATAATTTATGTGATTTTATAATAAATAAAATATGGTATAAAACAAAGGAAAATAATGTTGTGCATGCATGTTAAATCTATGCAAAATGTATCATGGTGGAAAATCTAATAATGTATTGAGTTTCCCAAATATAATGTGACCAAGGTAACTGAAACAATGTGGAATATATGAGATATTTCAATAATTTAGAATAATCTTTAAAACTAAAGTCTCTCTAATTAATGTTTTAACGCAACAAATAAATGAAAAAGATCATGTTAACATATCATAAAGGAAACAAATATTTTAACTCAATTATATATTTGTTCAAAAACCAAAAAAATTACAAAATTTGTATTAACTCAAAAAGAAATAATAATAATAATAATAATAATAGAAATATTGAGAAAATGATTTCCTTAGTAAACCTCACTATTACCTCCTAAAATCATTAACAACAAGAAAATAAAAGAAAAATGGTTCTATGGATAATGTTTACACCTTTTTTATTTGTAATTCATGTGATAACTAGTTTTGGATATATAAATTTATCAACACATATCTACACCAAAAATAATTACCTTTGGAAATATAATGATTGGTTTTGGATATATAAATTCCTATCTACTCCAAAAATAATTAATGTAACATATAATATCAATATATATGGTTGCCTCATATTTCGAAATTTGGATCTAACTTAATATTCATGAAATAGATGCCTTTTGTTGAAATAAAATCATTATAAATGTTTTCAATGCAATCTGAGATGTCAGGCATGCAACAACATGAGCTTCTGAGATAATAGCGTTCACAGCGGAGGAGAAAGACTCATCCTCTGGCAAAAGCTTGAGCTTGACTTTATTACTTTGACTTCCTTCGCCCCTTTATCCCTTTAAAGTAAGAAGAGAAATGTTTTCAGAAAGTTATTTTGTTATGGGATTAATATTATAAATGAGAGGTTGATAAATGGAATCATAAAAAAGGAATTTAGATATGAATATCCTACAAAACTGTACATTAAATTATTATACATGTTTACATTGAGTAAATAATTACACATCAAGAAATTTATAAGTCTTATAATTATAAATTTAGTAATCAATACGTATGTGATGAAGGTGTTAAAAAAAGGGAAGTATATGATAAAAATAGACATAAATACATGGAAGTAATGTGGTATTTTTATGTTAATTCTTTCATAAATAATTCTTAATATTTCTCCTTCAACAATATATGTTACATATTTTCTCTAGTAAACAAAAATGTTAAGTTTCTTTCTACCCAAGATGAATAGTTCTATATATAGACCCCTCCCCATGGTCTTTACACACATATAAATCACTTGACCAATAGGACATGACTCATAACCTTCTTCCTTATCATCCTATTCATGTCCCTTGGATGAGTGGTCAAGGACTTGTAGTCTCATGGTGATCTTTTCTCAACCATCAGTGTTATAAACCATGGAACCATTTCTAACCCTGACTTGGATCTAAGATTTGTATTTTGACAAGTTGACAAATACCTCGAGGTATGATTCCATTCCCTGTTATTCTATATTGAGTAATTAACCTAATTGTATCCTTTTTTAAAGTATGTTACATCTTTGTGAGTCATATTGAGCAATTATTTTCTTTCTCTCTCTCTCTTAGACCTCTTTGAGGTATCTTATTATTGAAATTTCTTTTTCTTTACTTGATGACCTATTTGGGTCTGATTTTAATGGCCTTGAAACTCCCTGGTCTATGTTGTACTCTTAAATTATACTTTTCTTCTTAATGAAACTCTATTTGAGATATTTTAATCAAGCTGGTTCTTATTGTGAGATGGAACCCTAATTTTACCCACTTTTGTGGATGATTATATTATCCATTTTTGTTATGGCAACTTCATTTATTCAATAAAAGACTAAACTTTATACTTGCCTCTACATTATGCATGCTTTGTGATTCAGTAGCCCTAGAGTAGTGCAAGCACTTTGGTTTTTAGGTTGTGTGTCCATGTTATATTTTTGGGATGGAGGTTGTGTTCCCCATACCCAGTTTGTGTGCCCACTTTTATTTATATTGGGAGTTTGGTAGTATGTCATTCTCTATCAAGTTTCAAGGTTGTGAGCCTTAGGCACAATTGTTATTTATATTATTCTAGTGCTATGCTTATCTCACATGCATGCATGTTGATATTATTGTGAAGGGTTTTGTGCCCAAGATCTATATGTGCTTGTGTGGCACAACTTTTATGTTGGTTTAATGTCAAGTATTTTTATTGTTTATTGTATTTTGAAATTCATATTCTTATGATACCCACTTGGGTAATCCTTTCCTTTTCTATGAGAAACCTTGTTTATTTGGCATCCTTTATTCCTTATAATGCTCAAATCCCAATTTAATATGATCGTACCATCATTTGCATTGATTCGTCTACTTTTCTCTCCTTTTTGAGGTATGATTCTAACCCTAGATGTAGGTCAAGGAGAAGTTAACCAAGTTGGACATCATCAAGAGTAGTTAAACCATTTTGAGAGACAGTTTCAAAGTGGTTCGATGACCCTTTGTTGATCCTATGTTTAGTTTAGTTTTCATATGTATCACCCTGTGTGGTGTGGGATAGTGATAATATCAAGCATTGTAATAGTTAGATATTTTATATTTTGATGTTACATTTGATATCTTGAAGTATACTTTTGAATAAATAGGAAAATCATACCTTTGTGAAAAATTTAGTTGTGTGTTTGACATATGGGTTATTTTCTTTTATTTGATTTAGTAGGGAGTGGATATCCACTCAAATCCCAGTCCTTACAATATGCTATCAGAGCAATTAGCAATCATTAGTCTAATTATTTCAATCTTTTCTCCCTTAGTATGTCTACCCTAGGAAGATATGGCGTGTACAAAAAAAAGTTTAGTGGATCTACACTCCTCAACCGTCTAATATGTGGAAAGTTGAACTAGGTGAAACTTTAGTTGTGAGATGTGAACCTTAGGGTTGCTAGGTTAGAATCATAAGGACCTAAAATTTAACCCTAGGTGTATATGATATGTTAGTTGGATGCATGATAAACAACAACAAAAATTTTATAACTAAAAGATGTAACAGTAACCAGAATATTTATAAGAGTTGTCTTATTAGGTTAAACTTTTTAAAGGGTGTATAGTAATTGGATGATAATATATGCATGTTTATATTTTGAGGATGAAATCCTTTTAAGGGGTGAAGTGTTGTAATAAACCAAAACTTAGAATCTGACCATATTCCATGACTAGAAATCTAGGAAGATTGGTTTCTTAGATTTAACCAAACAAGGATAAAAATTAAAACAGATGTACATAATGACTTAATTATGTGCCAACATGTAAATAAAACCATAAAATATGTTACATATATTTTATTTACTAACATAATGTCTAAATAAAAGGAATCTGAGCTTTGAAGTAACAATTGGTAATTCCTCTTATAATTTGAATAAATATGGTATTAATGAACCAAATATTTAAAATAAGTAAAATTTAGAATATTGATCATAATAATAATATATAACTCTTTTTTTACAGTGTGAAATTAATAAGATTCAATTAAGTAAGTGTTGACAATATATATATATATATTGATAAATATAATGGTAATGAGGCAAAAGTCCTAATGGTACTATAAGTCATAAAAAGAAATCTCTAAATCAATATATAATGGTAAAGATGTGTTCCTTGGGCCCTAATTATCTTGGGTGTCAAATTCACATTGTTTGAACGATAATAACTATCTAAATTTCATTTATAAAAGAAAATATGAGTTTTACTCCAAAATATTAATACTATGTTTAATGGCATCAAAAGTGGAAACAAACTCCAAATTCAAATTTTACATATCAAAATTAGTATATGTGTCAATTTTCACATTATCTAGACAAACTTATCTATCCTAGTGTAGTTTTGGAGAGAGATGTGACTTAAAGTCTAAAATATTAAATAAATAGTAAACATTCCCAACATGGAAAATTAATGACAAAATTTAGACTACTCACATTCTAGTTTGTTTGTAGGCCATGTTTCACATCTTTTGAGTGTTTGTATATGCCTCATATTCATTAAGAAAAGAAAATGAAAGATAAGACCAAATATATTAAATTTATTATTAAAAGAAAACATCTAATATATTAAATGAATAACATAAATCAACTTGTATGGATGAAATAAAATTGTGGTGTAAAATAAAGGGAAATATTGTTGTTCATGCATGTTAAATCTATGGAAAATTTATCATGGAGGAAAAAATAAAAATATATTTAGTTTCCATATACAGTGTGACCGAGGTAGTTGCAAAAATGTAGAATATGTGAGATATTTTAATAGTTTAGAAAAAATTTAAAGAACTAAAGTTTCTCTACTTAATATTTTAAAAGAAATAAATAAATGAAAACAGTCTTGTTAATATATCATAAAGGAAACAAATATTTTAATTCAATTATATATTTGTTTGGAAAAAAATAAACATTACCAAATTTATATTAACTCGAATAAGAAATATTAATAATGTTGACAAAATGATTTTCCTTAGTAAACCTCACTATTACCTCCTCAAATCGTTAACAACAAGAAAATAAAAGGGAAATGGTTTGATGGATAATGTTTACACCCTTTTGATTTGAAATTATGTGTCTATAATACTTAGTTTTGGATATAGATAAATTTGTTGGCACCTACCTTCTCCAAAAATAAATAATGTAAAATATATTGGAAATATATATATGTCTGCCTCAAATTTATAAATTTGAATCTAATTTAATATTAATCAAATAAATGCCTTTTATTGAAATAAAATTATTAAACATGCTTTCAATGAATCTTTAAAATGAGAAGAAAAACATTTTGAGAAAGTTATTTTATTATGGGATTAATAATTATATATAAGAGGTTGATGGATGGAATTACAAAAAAAGGAATAAAAATATGAATATCCTACAAAATTGTAGATTAAATTAATACACATGTTTACATTGAGTAAATAATTACATAATGAGAAATTGTTAAGTCTCATAATTTCAAATATAGTAGTCAATACTTATGTAATAAAGTAGTTAAAAAAGGATAAATATATGATAAAACATAGACATGAATAAATGGAAGGAAAATGACATTTTTATGTTTATTCTTACCTAAAGAATTCTTAACTTTTCTCCTTTTACAATATATGTTACATATTTTCCTTAGTAAACAAAAATAGATAAGTTTCTTGGTACCTAAGATGAATAGTTCTATATATAGATCCCTCCCTATGGCCTTCACACACATAGAAATCACTTGACCAATAGGACATGACTCCTAATGTGGCAACACATCCCACTATCACACAGACAGCGAGGTGTTACGCGAAAACATGCGGAAATCACCATAAACCACGAATTACCAAAAATATGGGTTAATTAAATCCGATTGTGAAAAGCTGATAAACTGAGAAATTATTACATTCAAGTCCTCATCCTGCAAGGAAACATGTTATATAAGTATATACAAAATATGATCTGTGTTCACAGCTTAGAGGAACAGTTGTCTAACCAGCACATAAGTTCATCACCTGTTTATACATACATAAAGGCCCACATCCGGCCAGCAGCAGGATATACAAAACATCAACGATTATACATCGTGAAACAACGTCAAAACACCTCCAAGAACCTGAGAGTACAGGGATGACTCTAAGAATCTACTACAAACCATCCAAAACAGCAGCATATCCATCGCTTGCCTTCTACTGCTCGTCTCGCTGCTCGGCCGCAACTCCGTGACCACCACCACACCTAGCTCGACCACCTAAAAAGGGTGTAAACCAGCGGGGTGAGACACACAGTCCTAGAGAGAAACATAACTCCTTGCCGAAACTACAGAACCTCAGAAAGATAAGGCAACAGCAGCAGATAACTGATAAGGAGTATAACAAAGCAGTTTATAAAGTAAAGCTATTCATACCGTCAAGCTTACCAGATGTACGGAAGGCATATATCCACTTATTCCTCTATGGAACATGATTAACAAGATAAGATTTATAAGGTATTACCACATAACATGAGGGACATGTAAATAACTACAAGATATAACAAGATTAGCTACACAAGCAAGGCCTCAACCAATGTTCCGTGTTTTGCATTACGCAGTAAATACTATTCGGCTGGATTACATATTATTATGCCCTGAGTAAGTGAGCTGTACCGCTCAAATCCAACCTTCGGTTGCGAAACCCAAAGTCGGTGCCATATAAGGTCAATGGAAGAGCCGGACTCCACGACCTTCCCCCTCTTGGTCAGTGCACGAGAACCAAAGCAGGACCGTAGTCTTGTGCTTAAGTGGCCTCAGCCACAGGGTCAGCTCCATAGGCTACCCTTCCTCTAGCCTGCCTCGGTACAGGTCACGGCGCTAGTATATCTGAGCCACGGGCCTGTTCACCGTGCTCTGAGCCATGAACGCATTCATGCTCCTCATATCACATATCCGGAGCCATGGGCCTATTCACCATGCTCATCACATATTCCGAGTCTGCAACCGTAGCTGCACTCGATTCCCTCTCTATTAGAGGCCAGGAGAAACCTCGCATATTCAATAATATGCGCTCCGGGTTAGCCCGCAGGAGAACCCGTTTCACCATCACCAACTTCTGATGATGATGGATCTATGGCCAGGGCAACTACATGATATATTTCATTGTGATTAATTAGTGTCTTTTATATGGATTGCAAGATTCAACCAAGTTGTATAACATGCAAGCTATAACAGGAAAATAACCAACATAAAACTCAATGTTATGCTTTTATTGTAATCACATCATCCTGATCCGTCACAAGGATCCAACATTACATGTTATCACTTGGCCTCTTGCCAATCATCCAGATCCATCTCAAGGATCATCACATACCATGAGATCTCAATCCCTCATCACATTGTGCCACTGCCTCTCAAGGCTTACATCATCATCATGGGATAGCAATCCCAAGTACTGTAGCCAACCCCATCATACATGTTATGTCATCATCAAAAGTAACTATCAAAGCAATGTTACTCATCATATATATACCTCATAGCCTTCTTACTTTGCTATATATCACCTGCATGGTTAGTGTACACAATAATCATAGGCTTTAACAGAAAGACCATGCTATCAATTTAATGATTATATACTTTATCAATCATGCATCAACTTATGATCATATGCATAAGGCACATCATTAAGCATACCATATTACATGCTTATTATTTTCCTTAGCATTATACAAACAATCAAGATGGTCACGTTCATGTGTATAGTCATGTTAAGCTAAATGGACAAGCTTTATCATAACATCTATCATTGAACATATCGATTTCTATGAGGGAAGGACCCTCACTAAAAGCACCAAAAACCCTCACTATAAGTTGTAACGGGCAGGGCTCACCCTATCGCCCAACCATAACGGCCGGCACCAACGTGCAGTCATGCAACGCGGTGTCAGGTCGTGCCATGCAACATGGTTTCTTGCAACACAGCATTACCACCAAAGCCAACAGCAACAAGGTGTGCAGCTAAGCAACGACATAAAGTGCAACGACGCGTCAGGTGTCGTGCACTTAGGTCTATCGGGCCACGGCCAAGGGCCTGCCGTGCAGCTGGGTATGATGGGCGACAGTGGTGTCGCGCAACGCCCGTTAGGGTTGTCGGTCGACACACAAAAAGGCTAATCGTGACGCCCGTCATAGAACCACTAACAACATCCAGAGATGTAGCTCAACCAACCAACAGGGGACCTATCATCAACCGACCACCCAAGGCCTATCGGCCGTCACAATGCAGGGTGGTGGTGTGATGCCCGTCACAGAGACCAGGGGTATCGTCCATCACCATCACCACATGTGTCGTCCAAGGTTCTAGGTCAAGGGGTATCGGGCAGTACCTCCCAAGCTCATAACGACCAAGGTGCAACTCACAAGATCGTCATCCACCTCAAGCACAAGGGCACTCAAAACCCTAATGGGTCAAGAAGATGGCTCACCTCAATTGACTAAGAAAGAGGGGTCTTGCACATCATCTATCACCAAACGAGCAACACAAGGATCAACCCTAGCAAGGTTCACAACTATCACCAAGCTCACCCTTCTAGTCCATGGTGAGAGGAGGGTGTTGCTCAAGCAACTAGAACACAAGCTCACCTCTCAACTTAAATGAGAGAGGGGTATTGCCCATGCTACTAGAATCTCAAACTCACTCCTCTAGACCAAGGAGAGAAAGGAGTATTGCTTACCAAGAAACCCTAGATCATAGGTTCGGCCAACAAGGTGCAACTAAGCAAGGAAACCAAACTAACAACAACATAGCCGATCATAAATAACAAGAACATAGAGATGGTAATGTAGTTAGGGTTAGGAGTTATGTAACCCGCCTTAAGCAAGCTCCAAGCTCCAAGCTCCTAGCTCCAAGCAAGGAAGAAGAAGACTCCAAGGGTATCGACCACCAACTCGCAAGAAAGGGAGTGTGGCATGCACCAAGGTGGAAAAGAAACTAAGGAACCAAAGGAATCCTTAGCAAGGGAAAGGAATCGCATATATAGAAGGGAAAGGAGGAGAAACCAAAGCAAATCAAGGCAAGGTGTCGCCCACCTAGGGACACTTGTCCAAGTGCACAAGCCACCACTCTAGCAAGCCCTAAACACATGTCCAAGGCCATGGCTACATGCAAGCATCAAGCACCAAGTGTCCACTAGTGGTGACACAAACGAGGTCAAATATGGTTAAAGGTCTACGGGAGACACACCTCCAATATGGGCGATACACCCCTGGGCAACACAGCCCTGGGCGACACAAGCACCTCTTGCCCGACACAAGGTTCAAAAGGAAACAAAGGCAAGGAACCACACAACCCAACAAGCTCAACCAAGCCCAAAGGAAATCAAGCAATGATCCCAAGCCTTCCCCTCAACACTAGAGGAAGCAAGGAGAGAGAGGAACACCTCACAAGGTGGCAAACTTGCTCACAAACCCTAATCACTACTAAAGGTGATTAGCAAGCAACAAAGCATCAATGTTAAACAAAGCAAACAGGGTAAACCCTAATCAAAGGTCAGGGTCCTTACAAACTAACCCTCTACAAAGGGATTTTGTCCCCGAAATCCGAAGAGAAAAGCAAGGGATACTTCCTCCTCAACTCTTCCTCAAGCTCCCATGTGGCTTCATCAATGCCACGGTGATGCCAAAGAACCTTCACAAGAACCAGGTCCTTCCTCTTCAGCTTCTTAACCCTTCGTTCAAGGATCGCCACAGGACCTTCCTCATAGGTCACATCTTCATCAAGCTCAACTTCAACTGGTTGTATCACTGTTCCAGAATCTGGGTGACTTTTCTTCAGCATACTGACATGGAACAGTGGATGTAACCTATGCAACTCTGGAGGCAACTCTAACTTGTAAGCTACCTTGCCAACACGTGCTATGACTGGGTAAGGCTCCATGTATCTGGGTGCTAGCTTACCCTTCCGACCAAATCTTAGCACACCTTTCCATCACGAGACTTTAAGATACACTTTATCTCCTACATGGAATTCCAAAGGTCGTCGTCGATTGTCTGTATAAGACTTCTGCCTGTCATGTGCCACTTTCAACTATTGTTGTATTACTTTGATCTTTTTTGTTGTCTGTTGCACTAACTCAGGACCCAAAAGCTGATACTCACCAGACTCATACCAACACAAAGGAGATCTACACTTCCTTCCATACAAAGCCTCATAAGGAGCCATGTCAATGCTCCGCTGATAACTGTTGTTGTAGGCGAACTCTATCAAACTGAGATGTACATCCCAACTGCCTAAGAACTGCAAAACACAAGTTCAAAGGAGGTCTTCTAAAGTCTGAATAGTCCTCTCAGACTAACCATCTGTCTGTGGGTGGAAGGTGGTACTGAACCTCAACTGTGTTCCCAACGCCTTGTGCAACGGTTCCCCGAAACGACTTGTGAACTGAGGACCTCTGTTAGAAACTATCGTCGCTGGCACACCGTGCAAACGTACTATCTCATCCATGTATACTTGAGCGATCTTCTCAGTTGTATACGTCATCTTCACTGGTAGGAAATGGGCAAACTTCGTCAATCTATCCACTATTACCCAAATGGAATCATGATTCCTAGTTGTCCTGGGTAGACCAACTACGAAATCCATGGTTATATGATCCCATTTCCACTACGGTATCGGCAAGGGTTGCAACGTACCTGCCAGTTTATGATGTTCAGCCTTGACTTGCTGACAAACCGCACACCTAGTCACGAACTCAACTACATCTTTCTTCAAGCTGGGCCACCAATACAAGTCCTTCAGACTATGATACATCTTGGTGATACCTAGATGCATAGCATACATCGACGTGTGTGCTTCCTCGAGCACTAACTTCCTCAGATCATAAGCATCGGGAACCACCATCCTATTATGATAGCAAACCAGCCCATCCTCAAACCCATGGAACCCATCACACTTTTCACTGCCAAACTCTGACCTGATCAACTGTACCACATCATATGTCTGATGTGCATCTTTGATTTGCTGTCTCTGCGTAGGCTTGACTTGCATCTGTGCTAAAAGTCCAGCTAACAAGGAAACTTCCATCTGTACATTCATCTGTCGCAAAGAGACAAACATATCTCATCTATGGCATACCAGAGAACTCAACTGTGCCTTCTTTGAAGAAAAAGAAGAAGACTTTCGGCTGAGCGCATCAGCTACCATATTAGCCTTACCAGGATGATACTCGATGGTGCAGTCATAATCATTGATTAACTCCATCCATCGACGTTGTCGCATGTTTAACTCATGTTGCAAAAAGATGTACTTCAGATTCTTATGATCCGTAAAGATTTGACACACCTCCCCATACAGGTAGTGTCTCCAGATCTTTAACACATGAACCACTATAGCCAGCTCCAAATCATGTGTTGGGTAGTTCTCCTCGTGTTTCTTAAGCTGTCATGAAGCAAACGAAACCACATGATCTTCCTGCATCAGCACACAACCTAAACCTTTCTTGGAAGCATCGCAGAAAACAACATAGCCTTTTCCAGGCTCTGGCAGGATTAACACTGGAGCACTGGTCAGCTTCTCCTTCAAACCTTGGAAATCTTGCTGACATCGATCATCCCAGACAAAAGGTACATCCTTTCTAGTCAACTTCGTCATCGGCAATGCAATCACACTGAAGTCCTTGATAAACCTCCGGTAGTATCCTGCTAAACCCAAGAAACTACGAACTTCTATCAGCGTCTTCGACTGTTCCCAATCTGCAACGGACTCCACCTTCTTCGGATCTACTTTGACTCCTTCAGTAGATATCACATGACCCAAGAAAGTCACTTCTTCCAACCATAACTCACACTTACTAAACTTGGCATACAACTGACGTTGGCGAAGAAGAGTCAACGCTAGTCGAAGATGTCGCTCATGGTCTTACTTGTCCCGACTATAGATCAAGATGTCATCTATAAAGACTACAACAAACTGATCTAAGTACGGACGGAACACTCTATTCATCAGGCCCATGAAAGCAGTAGGTGCATTGGTTAGCCCAAATGGCATAACCATGAACTCGAAGTGACCATACCTTGTCCTAAAAGCTGACTTTGGTATGTCATCCACCTTAATCCTCAACTGATGATATCCAAACCATAGATCGATCTTTGAGAACACTGTAGCGCCATGCAACTGATCAAACAGATCATCTATCCTTGGTAATGGGTACTTGTTCTTGATCGTGACCTTGTTTAACTGTCGGTAATCTATACACAACCGCATCAATCCGTCCTTCTTCTTGACGAACAACACTGGAGCACCCCAAGGCGACGTACTTGGTCAGATGAAACCTTTCTCCAACAACTCTTGCAACTGCTTCTTCAGCTCTTCCATCTCTACTGGAGCCATCCTATACAACGTCTGTGCAACTGGCTGCGTTCCTGGCACCAGGTTGATCTCGAAATCAATCTCTCGGGGTAGAGGAACACCAGGAAACTCATCTAGAAACACATCCGCAAACTCTTGGACAACTGACACCTCCTCGAGACTAGGACCTTTCGCCTTGGTAGCTACAATGGTATCCACCACGTGTGCTAAGAACGCCTCACATCCTTGCCGTAGCAACTTCTCTGTCACCATAGCTGATACTAAGCACGTCAGAAGAATCTTCCTATCTCCCTAGAAGATCCACTTCTCTCCACCATCGCCAAACACTGCCTGCTTGGAACCACAGTCCAAAACAACATTGTACTTCTCTAAGGTATCCATCCCCAGGATAACATCGAAACCATGCATATGAAGTGGTATAAGATCCACTTGAATGTTGTGTCCTGAGAAAGATAAGACACAAGAGGGACACTCCTCTCGAAGCATCGAGGAACCATCAAGAAGGGTTTCTAACAACAAACTATCCTTCTTACAGCTAATAGGTAAATGATAGTTTTCAAGCATACTATATGCGATAAAAGAGTGTGTAGCACCCGGGTCAACCAGAACAGATATAAAGCAAGAAGAAGACATATCAGAATGAAATAACTCCATCTGAACTGTCACTACTCACGAGTTGACTATCGCCTCCGGCTGACTCATAGCATAGAATCGAGCCATTGCTTGTTGTCCACGTCCTCTGCTTCCCTGAGCAGACGATCCAGTTGGTGACGCTTGATCGCATCCTCGCCCTCTGCTACCACTGGGATGTTGTCTATCTGACCCTTGAAGATTCTGCCTCGGCTGTTGCGTCACTTCATCATCTCTGTTTGGGCAATTCGACTTGATGTACCCTATCTGACCGTAGGTATAGCACGTCCTAACGTCGAACCGTGGCCTAGATGGCCCTGTCACTGCCACTGATGTTGTACTATGTGCCTTAGATGGAGAAGAAACATAACCTCTTCCCTTACTCGGAGACCACTACGACGGTACACCAGAACCTCTCATCACTGACGGCAATGAAAACCTGGGCTTTTTGAAGCCACCAAACCTCTATCCATGAAACTGAGCAGGCCTTTTGTGAGACATGGACTCTCTTTTCTCCCTTACTGACCTTTCAATCCTCCGGACAGATTCCACAAACATAGCAAACCGCTCTCTATTCTCCAACACAAAAACCTTTGTTGTTAGCTCAGCACTCATACCTTTCTCAAAGCGTCTGATCTGGTCTTCATCTGTCGCTACCATATGAGGAAAAAACCTCAACAGGTCCATGAACTTAGCCTCATACTTAGTGATGTTCATTGTTCCTTGTCGCAAGCTCTCAAACTGACTGATCTTCTCATCCAGATATGTCTTCGGAAAGTATCTGCTGACGAACTCGCACCGGAAAACTTCCCAACCGATCACCTCACCAGGTCGCTTCTCTTCCTCGATGGTCCACCAGTGACCAGCACTACCTTTCAGAAGGTAGACAGTGTGCTTTACTTTGTCTTCTTTGGGGATGTTGAGGATCCGGAAAGCCTTCTCAAGACTTGTCAGCCACAGATCTGCATCCTCTGGATCATCCGTTCCAGCATAATCTGAAGCTCTGACTCGGCGAAGCCTCTCAAAGGTCTTCCCAATACCCGATGTTTCACCATGGGGAGCATGTGCTCTCGGCGGAGGCACTGGCAATATTTCAACCATGAGATTCATCATAGCCATCATCTGCCCCATAAGTTGTTGGTAAGTAGTGTGTTCAAGAATGGCTGGGTCAGGTTGGGGGACCTCAGGCACCCGATCTTCATGTGCCTGTCCTATAGCTCCATCAACTGATGCAGCATCGCTATGCTCAGGAGCATGTTCTTCATGGTTTCTGGACATCTTGGCTTTTCTTCCGCTGAGGGCAGAAGATGATTGTAAGAAAATCTGGAAGACTCACACGGACAGACTCAACCTAGTCCTAAATCCATGTAGACTCAGTGAACCTAGAGCTCTGATACCAAAACTTGTGGCAACACATCCCACTATCACACAGACAGCGAGGTGTTACGCGAAAACGTGCGGAAATCACCATAAACCACGGATTACCAAAAATATGGGTTAATTAAAACCGATTGCGGAAAGCTGATAAACTGAGAAACTATTACATTCAAGTCCTCATCCTGCAAGGAAACAGGTTATATAAGTATATACAAAATCTGATCTGTGTTCACAGCTTAGAGGAACAGTTGTCCAACCAGCACATAAGTTCATCACCTGTTTATACATACATAAAGGCCCACATCCGGCCAGCAACAGGATATACAAAACATCAACGATTATACGTTGTGAAACAACGTCAAAACACCTCCAAGGACTTGAGAGTACAGGGATGACTCTAAGACTCTACTACAAAACATCCAAAATAGTAGCATATCAATCGCTTGCCTTCTACTGCTCGTCTCGCTGCTCGGCCGCAACTCTGCGACCACCACCATGCCTAGCTCGACCACCTAAAAAGGGTGTAAACCAGCGGGGTGAGACACACAGTCCCAACGAGAAACATAACTCCCCGCTGAAACTACAGAACCTCAGAAAGATAAGGCAACAACAACAGATAACTGATAAGGAGTATAACAGAGAAGTTTATAAAGTAAAGCTATTCATATTGTCAAGCTTACCAGATGTACGGAAGGCATATATCCACTTATTCCTCTATGGAACATGATTAACAAGATAAGATTTATAAGGTATTACCACATAACATGAGGGACATGTAAATAACTGCAAGATATAACAAGATTAGCTACACAAGCAAGGCCTCAACCAATGTTCCATGTTTTGCCTTACGCAGTAAATACTATTCGTTTGGATTACATATTATTATGCCCTGAGGAAGTGAGCCGTACCGCTCAAATCCAACCTTCGGTTGCGAAACCCAAAGACGGTGCCATATAAGGTCAATGGAAGAGCCGGACTCCACGACCTTACCCTTCGTGGTCAGTGCTCGAGAACCAAAGCAGGACCGTAGTCTTGTGCTTAAGTGGCCTCAGCCACATGGTCAACTCCATAGGCTACCCTTCCTCTAACCCACCTCGGTACAAGTCACGACGCTAGTATATCTGAGCCACAGGCCTGTTCACCGTGCTCTGAGCCATGAACGCATTCATGCTCCTCATATCACATATCCGGAGCCATGGGCCTGTTCACCATGCTCATCACATATTCTGAGTTTGCAACCACAGCTGCACTCGATTCCCTCTCTATTTGAGGCTAGGAGAAACTTCGCATATTCAATAATATGGGCTCTGGGTTAACCCGCAAGAGAACCCATTTCACCATCACCAACTTCTGACAATGATGGATCTATGGCCAGAGCAACTACATGATATATTTCACTATGATTAATTAGTGTCTTTTATATGGATTGCAAGATTCAACCAAGTTGTATAACATGCAAGCTATAACAGGAAAATAACCAACATAAAACTCAATGTTATGCTTTTATTGTAATCACATCATCCTGGTCCGTTACAAGGATCCAACATTACATGTTATCACTTGGCCTCTTGCCAATCATCTAGATCCATCTCAAGGATCATCACATACCATGAGATTTCAATCCCTCATCACATTATGCCACTACGTCTCAAGGCTTACATCATCATCATGGGATAGCAATCCCAAGTACTGTAGCCAACCCCATCATACATGTTATCTCATCATCAAAAGTAACTATCAAAGCAATGTTACTCATCATATATATACCTCATAACCATCTTACTTGGCTATGTATCACTTGCATGGTTAGTGTACACAATAATCATAGGCTTTAACAGAAAGACCATGCTATCAATTTAATGATTATATACTTTATCAATCATGCATCAACTTATGATCATATGCATAAGGCACATCATTAAGCATACCATATTACATGCTTATTATTTTCCTTAGCATTATACAGACAATCAAGATGATCATGTTCATGTGTATAGTCATGTTAAGCTAAATGGACAAGCTTTATCATAACATCTATCATTGAACATATCGATTTCTATGAGGGCAGGACCCTCACTAAAAGCACCAAAAACCCTCACTATAAGTTGTAACGGGCAGGGCTCAACCTATTGCCCAACCATAACGGCCGGCACCAACGTGCAGTCATGCAACGCGGGGTCAGGTCGTGCCATGCAACATGGTTTCTTGCAACACAACGTTACCACCAAAGGCAACAGCAACAAGGTGTGTAGCTAAGGGCTAATTTGGTAGGGTGTAGTTGGGTGTGGTTTCATGATTTAGAAAGTAAATCATAGATAACCGCAGCTTTTGAGCTGCATAGTTCATATTTGGTAGAGTGTTGTTCATGTTCCGTATTTTAGCTTGTAATTATTTGGTAAAAAGGATCAGCAGCAGCAGAAGAGTCGTTCTTTTAGGTAGGCATTGCTGTAAATAAGAGACCACGTGACTCGGACGTAGAAATCAGTGCATGGAACAGACCGGGAGTCACGAGAACAGAGCAAACCAGCCATATGAGTGGGCCCGGTGGCATACTTATGTAATAATCACAACAGTACCAAAGTTTGACAAATGGACCGCGCCGTGAAGGGCCGCAGTACGTTTTCCAGGAATTGCCAACCAAAAGTGAAGTTGCAAATCAACCAACTGCACTCCAATACACCCTACCAAACAAAAAACCAAATTGAAAAGCTGACATTTAAATTCATGAAAACGAACAACATCCTACCAAACAGGCCCTAAGCAACGACATAAAGTGCAACGGCGCATCAGGTGTCGTGCACTTAGGTCTATCGGGCCACGGCCAAGGGCCTGCCGTGTAGCTGGGTATGATGGGCGACAGTGGTGTCGCACAACGCCCGTTAGGGCTGTCGGTCGACACTCAAAAAGGCTAATCGTGATGCCCGTCATAGAACCACTAACAACGTCCAGAGATGTAGCTCAACCAACCAACATGGGACCTATCGTCAACCGACCACCCAAGGCCTATCGGCCGTCATAAGGTAGGGTGGTGGTGTGACACCCGTCATAGAGACTAGGGGTATCGTCCATCACCATCACCACATGTGTCGTCCAAGGTTCTAGGTCAAGGGGTATTGGGCAGTACCTCCCAAGCTCATAATGACCAAGGTGCAACTCACAAGATCGTCATCCACCTCAAGCACAAGGGCACTCAAAACCCTAATGGGTCAAGAAGATGGCTCACCTGAATCAACTAAGAAAGAGGGGTCTTGCACATCATCTATCACCAAACAGGCAACACAAGGATCAACCCTAGCAAGGTTCACAACTATCACCAAGCTCACCCTTCTAGTCCATGGTGAGAGGAGGGTGTTGCTCAACCAACTAGAACACAAGCTCACCTCTCAAGTTAAACGAGAGAGGGGTATTGCCCATGCTATTAGAAGCTCAAACTCACTCCTCTAGACCAAGGAGAGAAAGGAGTATTGCTTACCAAGAAACCCTAGATCATAGGTTCGACCAACAAGGTGCAACTAAGCAAGGAAACCAAACTAACAACAACATAGCCGATCATAAATAACAAGAACATAGAGATGGTAATGTAGTTAGGGTTAGGAGTTATGTAACCCGCCTTAAGCAAGCTCCAAGCTCCTAGCTCCAAGCAATGAAGAAGAAGACTCCAAGGGTATCGACCACCAACTCGCAAGAAAGGGAGTGTGTCGTGCACCAAGGTGGAGAAGAAAATAAGGAACCAAAGGAATCCTTAGCAAGGGAAAGGAACCACATATATAGAAGGGAAAGGAGGAGAAACCAATGAAAACCAAGGCAAGGTGTCGCCCACCTAGGGACACTTGTCCAAGTACACAAGCCACCACTCTAGCAAGCCCTAAACACATGTCCAAGGCCATGGCTACATGCAAGCATCAAGCACCAAGTGTCCACTAGTGGTGACACAAACGAGGTCAAAGATGGTCAGAGGTCTACAGGCGACACACCTCCAACATGGGAGATACACCCCTGGGCGACACATCCCTGGGCGACACAAGGTTCAAAAGGAAACAAAGGCAAGGCACCACACAACCCAACAAGCTCAACCAAGCCCAAAGGAAATCAAGCAATGAGCCCAAGCCTTCCCCTCAACACTAGAGGAAGCAAGGAGAGAGAGGAACACCTCACAAGGTGGCAAACTTGCTCACAAAGCCTAATCACTACTAAAGGTGATTAGCAAGCAACAAACATCAAGGTTAAACAAAGCAAACAAGGTAAAGCCTAATCGAAGGTCAGGGTCCTTACACCTAATCTTCTCCCGGGACTGCCAGGGTTGACAGCTATCCTCCGAGCAGCAGAAGTCTCCCGCCTCTATAGTAGTCCACATGGACCACCTGGAAATCCGATCTCCTTGTCCTACAAGGAATTAGAAGGAGTCGCACCCTCCTGTCAGCGTATGAGTCACCGATACACTCTCCTGCAACCAATCGCTTTTCTACAGTTGTCTTTCCCTTGTTGTGCCTCCCATATCGGGTAGCACTTGCTCGGGCTCTCTCGATTACCACAACCAGAGAGAATGACAACTTTGCAGAGCAACTGGTGTTCTTAGTTATTGTACCTGAGAAGCCCCCAGTACCCCTATATATATAGGAGGGTCATGGGACAAGGTTCTCTACCCCAGGAAATGTGGGATTAAAGCAGGAGTAGAAGGGTTTGATATTTTCCACAAAACAACCAACTGTGTCAGCTGAACCGATTGTTTCAAGCATGAAATGGTCGGTTGGGGACCTGAGCCGATCGGTTCACACCTCAACTGATCAGTTGGGGCACCTGAGCCGATTGGTTAACTTCTGAGCCAATCAGTTTGTGGTCCTGGTCCAACTCAAATTGACTTTCATATTTGTTTCCAACTAATCAAATATTAATCCTTATCCAAATCGAATTTGTACAACTGAAACAAATTGTATTTGCAAAATAGTCTTCTGACTTTCCAAACAATCTCGGTTGGTCCACAAATCAACCAGTTCAACAATTGATCCAATCGTTTCATTAACACATGAGCCGACCGAATCACCAATTTGAGTCGATCGGTTCATCAACTTGAGCCGATCGGTTCGACCCTATGAGCCGATCGGTTGGAGCAGTAGATTGTACAAATCAGTCAATTGCAGTTCCAATCAATCTGATACTCTTAATCATCTGGTCCAATACCTTGAACATTATGATTTTGAGCTATCAATCAACTGAGTGTTTAATTAAACTACTAAACTCCTTTAGTAATCAATCTAAACATTGTTTGTGTATAAACTCCTCTTCCACATTAAATCCTATGTGTGTGACTCTGCAGGTCCATTTCACATTGGCAGTGAAAGTCCATAACATTTATGACTTCACAAGCAAAGAGTGGTTCCTAGTCGCACATTAGTGCTACCCAAGTGAAAAGGAAAGTTGGAGAACAACTTTCAATCCTACAATCTGTGAATGGTGTTACAGTGAATGTATAATTCCTTTGTCACTGATATCCTGAATGAACTCGAGGCATGGAACAGTCATCCTATCAATGTTCATTCACTTTCTTTATCTCAGAGTAGATTGGAGATATGTATGACATCAATATCATATACTAATTCACACAGGCGTGCACGCCTATCTCAATCCTACTCATCAAGTGGCCATGGATATCAAACTCCCTCAGGAGGGACAAATCACATATCTATCACTCACCCCTCAAAATCCCCATGTGTCAAAGCCACCCAATCATCACCTTTATAACAACCCATGTTTCAGGACTGTGTTTGATGATGTCAAAGTGTACCCAACGACATGTGTTGAGTTTAGTGATTTCAGGTCAAAGAATCACACTCACCACCATCACTGTGAGAACTGATTGTGACTACCATGTCATCGTTCCATGTGTCAAACTCACAGTGGGTCTGTCCGGTACGCTTGTTCTCTAACAAGTACCTATGTGTTTGGTTTGATATCTCCATATCATGACTAATGAGATTTTGTCATCAACCAACACCACAATCTAGTCTTCTGTGTCATTGTTGTCTATCTATCTTCCACAATGACATCCGACTAGGGACATAATAAGAACATACAAACTCTTAGCATCTATATGATCTCATCATTCAGGTCCTGAACTTGAAAGCATACGTCATTGAGTATTGTCATTCTCTAGACATTCAATATGTTCTATCATTATCTCATATGACTAAACCAGAAAGAATTGGAAGCTTGCCTTTGATGTTTATCAAATCAATCTTAATGTATCCCACCAATCATCCCATGATTGGCTCTCAGGGCATACATACCAACAGACTCCCACTTGCACTGTGAGCCAATCCCCATTGAATTATATTCATAGTGATCTTCAAACATGTCCCACATGTTACTGTACTCTAGTGCTAACATAGTGAGTTATGGAAACACCTTGCCAATGTCGGTATTAACTGCATGTCTCTCATCTCTTCATTGTACGTCACACGTATGAGATGGAGTTGTCGTAATATGCGATCTGGTATTCCTTTTCTAACCTTTAGCCACATTGCATGACCAAGTACTCCTTACTTGTCATCAAAGATCGGAATATCTATAAGTTCATCTCATGAACTTCCAGATCCATATAATATCCACTAATGTTCTCTAACACATAGATACTCGACTTTTTCCTTTTAAACGGCTTTCTTGGAACGTTTCCATTAACAAACATTCACTTATATATATATATATATATATATATATATATTGCGATTAAGTTTCTATCCTTTTTGGAAGTCCGCATCAATGTAACTCTTTACAGTGAACCCTTCCTTATTTCCATAGAACTAGTAGTTATCAAGTTCTTATGGTAATCCAGTAACCCTTACTGGAACTAGACAGACATCCACTCGTCATGTCCCACATATAAGTTATCAGGATGAGCACATCATATTGTCATGTCCTACACACAAGATGATGAATGCACTTTATTTTGCTATGTCCATACATGCAAGATAATGGGATGATTACATACATGATAGATCCATATATATTCTTAGTGTTCCCATTCTTCATAAGAATTGGACACTTGGCCTTGGGATACCAACTCCATGTAACATGGACAAGTTTTCTCCCATTGAATCTATGCACACTGAACCCTTCAGTGTAGATTGCCAATGTATGCTCTCTCTTTTTCAGGTCAAGAGGTTTTTTAGAACTATCTCTATAGATCTCTATTCCTATCTCATAGGAAACGTCTCTATCTTCCTCAAAGATAATTTCCACAAATAATTCCATTCTTAGAACATCTCATTCCTCATCAGCATGTGGAATGCAAATACGCTCCCACTAAATCACAGATCCCTTCTTTATCTTTGACATATCAGTCAAAACCTTTGACTATACCATCAAAGTAAAGATCCTGCTCTGAGTTTCTTATACTTAATCAATCACATTGATTAGTCCATTGTAACTTATAGACTTCATTTGCATTAATGGATTCATAAACCTTATAGGTTGTGTCACGTACACATCCTTGTCTTATTCCTCATTGGAATGCGGTTTTAGTATCCATATGCCAAATCTCTTAGTCATTAATTTGCAATTAACAAGCATCATCCTTCTCAAAATGTTATCCATGTGTCTTAATGCTTAAGACTCATTCGCACTTATGGATTTCATCCCAATGGGTGCTACTATCAAGGTCATGCCTTATGGTTCACATGGAAGTCATTTAGGATGTAATGATCATAAACCATAACTCAAAATCCGGTTCCTCATATTCATCTAGATAGTTGACTCATCACATGACTAACTTATCACATAGATAATCGAGGTGTATCTGTCAAGGATGCAAGAACTCACAACTCTTTTTTATTCTTAATGTCCTTTATTAGTGTAGGGTATTCTTTATTTAAGAAGAACTTAGTTATTTGATAATCATCCTCTAACTCCTTAGAGTATGACTCCTTTTGATTTAGACATCATCATGCCTTAATCATGAATTCATTATGATACACTATCATAATCACTCATAAGGATCTCAAACATTTGGTTCAAGTATTTCATTCATTGATCTAATCAAGAATTAACACTTTACCAAATTTGTACTTCATCTATGATATTCTTGAACACTTCAAGATATTCATATTGGTATTTCTCTAAACACCATTTGAAGTACTAGCATTAAGTCCAATAGGTATGTAAATACATTACATGTATTATACCTAATAGAATAATCATTCTCCCACTACCACTAGTGAAGATTGATTAATCATGTCTAAGAGATTCATGTCTCTTACTGGTTCTCTAACCAAAAGAGTCTAGATTTATCCATCATATGGAAACTAGAAATGAATTTCTCATGATTTATGCTAATTTGATTCTTTGAATTATCAATAACTTTTAGGTATCATTTTATCTTATGTATACCAAGTACCACAAGATAAACAAGGCATTGCCATAAAGATCATATCTTTGAAATTGAAACATCAACTTTATTAATTGCTATCATTGTCATACAATATTAAAAAATAATGTGTTTCTATCCATTGACAAATATGAAATAGCAGTTCATAACTCCATTACATGCCTTCAAGGCTGAAAATAAACTAAAGTACTCCTATTTATGGTGGCAACACTTGCCCCGTGTTTTGGGTGCTTTACACTTTATATCTTGGTATCATATACCTTAAAAGTGTTATAAGTTTATTTCATGACACCTTCAGGTGGAGACGTTTGTCGCCTCCTTCTTCTTTAGTTCTTCCATATAGAGTGGACAATTCCTTTTCCAATGTCCTGGTTTTTGACAATGGTGGCAATTGCCTCTCTTGGTCATGTCTCCCTTAGCCTTGAGAGTTGAAGACAACTTGGGTTGCTGGCTAGCATCAGAACCTTTCTTAGCTTTTCCCTTGCCCTTGCGCTTGGACTTGCCTTTCTTGTTGTTGATCATCATCATAGACTTAGGCTTGTCCTTCTTCATCTGTGCCTCATCTATCCTCAACATGCCCAACAACTCTGTCAATGACTTATCAAAGTTGTTCATGTTGTAGTTCATCACAAACTGACTGTAGGATTCTGGCAACGATTGTAGTATCACATCAGTAGACAACTCTTGGCTCAGGGGAAATCACAGTCTTGTCAGGTTCTCCACATACCCAATCATTTTGAGTGTGTGAGGACCAACTGGATCTCCTTCTGTCATGACGCACTTGAACAATGCCCTGGAGACATCATACCTCTCTTGTCGTGCTTGATCTTCATACATGTTCTTGAGATGTTGAATCATCTCAATGACACCCATGTTCTCATGTTGTCTCTGCAACTCGTGGTTCATAGAGCACAACATCAAGCACTTTGCATAAATGGCATCTTCAGAATGCTTCTTATAAGCATCCCTTTCTGGCTTTGGTGCGGTAGGATCAAGTTCCTCTAGAGCTGGAGTATCCAGGACATAGAGCTTTTGCTCTTGAGTGAGAACACTTCTCAATGTCCTAAACCAGTCGTGGAAGTTAGACCCATTCAACTTGTCCTTTTCAAGGACCGATCACAATGAAAAGTGATCTTATTTGTTGTCATTTGTACTACAAAAGGAAATATATGAAATTTAGTCCAAAACTCAATTTTGACTTATTTTATTGATTTGAAAGATTGACGATATAATTAGGACTTTAATTAATTATCGCTCCCACTATTTTTTGTTCAAATTGATAGCCATCACCATCAATTCGGAAGATTGTAGCGTACAATCTTCTAGTGGGTCAAGATCTTGAAATCCTCTGAGTCATGGACCAGCGAGGGCTGTCACCCACAACTTAGATCTTCTAGGTAGGCAACTTTTGCCAATTACATCATATGCAACTCTTGAAAGATGTCACATGCAACTCCTTGCCATGATCACCTCCATGCCTCAAGGTGCTAGATCCTATCTAGGTCACCTTGTTAAGTCTGACCCAAAGCCAACACAATGAATATGCACCCTACTAGGGCAGACCCACATATCCATCCTTCACGCTTCCACGAGATAGACAGTGCACCACGCTAGGGCATGCCCACACTTGGCCGATCAAGCTTTTCACGTGTGTTGCATTTGGAAGGCATCTAAAAATTTAATATTTAATGAGGGATTTGGTTTTATAGGTACATATACATATCCAATCACCTCAATACATAGTATGTATCATATACATGCTATAACCCATAGAAAACATGTGAAACGATAAAGGCGATGATTATGGCCATCCTAATGTGATTTCTCGAGCCAAAAGGAATCACAGTCATCTAGGTCCACATCACATGCAACCTGTACAAGATGAACTTTGTCCTTTGCCATTCTGGGATTGATCAACTCATCTCAATGATTGATCGGCTCTCCATCAGGTCGGTCGGGTGGGTGCCACCAGCCGATCGACTGATGCCTCCAGTTGATCGGTTCACTGGTCATCGTACATCTCCTTAGGGGCGCAACTCGCTTGTCTTGTTCCTCAAACTGGTCGTCTGGAATGCCAACCGATCAGTTCACTCCTTGAACTGATCGTCTCAGTTGTTGTCAGATTGTCGTATGCTCTTTGACATAACAGGAAATATAAAAAGATCTATCCTATTTACATTTGAATTGGGAAACCCCGAGTTACATTCGGGGGGAGCAAAGGTAGGAAAGAAATCTCGAGTTATCTCAAGTTACATCAGGAATAAGGAGGTAGGGAATCGATGTGCAGACTGAGATGTAAGCAACCACATTCAACCAAGCACGCATACATAGGGTTTATTGCCCATAAACACGCTATACATCCACCACAAAACTCATTTAAGGGCGACGCATATCGAGTGCACTCATATTACATATCATATATGCATATTGGAATTTGTGGATTTAGGATCGGACATGCATAAAGCCATTATTATTCACATCGTATGTAATAATTAAAGGTGACAAACCAAAATTGATCATATCGATAATCCTAAAGTATAGATCAGTTGACGTGGCTCTGATACCACTGTTGGGTTTTGAGGGAGATAGAGAAGGCAACGGAAACAAAAAATGTCTTCTCCCAAACCCAGAATAAAGGAATCACGTCAACGTCTATACAATAGGAAGGATGGTTTGTAGAGACATACCTTGTCCTGAGGCTTTCTCGGCGATGTTACCTCGCGGCTTACGCGGTCTTCACCTCCAGTCTTGGACGGTGTCTGTGCAGCTCCTGGTCTCACCGGGACTTTCGGGGTTAACAACTGTCCTCTGAGCGGCAGAAGTCTCCCGCCTCTGTAGTAGTCCACACGGACCACTTGGAACTATGATCTCCTTGTCCCACAAGGAATTGGAAGGAGTCGCACCCTCCTGTCGGCGTACTAGTCACCGACACACTCTCCTGCAACCAATCACTTTTCTATAGTTGTCTTTCCCTTATTGTACCTCCATTATCAGGTAGCACTTGCTCGGGCTCTCTCGATTACCACAACCAGAGAGAACGACAACTTTACAGAGCAACTGGTATTCTGAGTTGTTGTACCTGAGAAGCCCCCAGTACCCCTATATATATAGGAGGGTCATGGGACAGGGTTCTCTACCCCAGGCAATGCGGGATTAAAGCAGGAGTAGAAGGGTTTGAGATTTTCCACAAAACAACCAACTACGCCAGCTGAACCGATTGTTTCAAGCATGAAATGGTCGGTTGGGGACCTGAGCCGATCGGTTCACACCTCAATTGATCGGTTGGGGCACCTGAGATGATCGGTTCACTTCTAAGCCGATCAGTTTGTGGTCCTGGTCCAACTCAAATTGACTTTCATATTTGTTTCCAACTAATCAAATATTAATCCTTGTCCAAATTGAATTTGTATAAGTGAAACAAATTGTATTTGCAAAATAGTCTTATGACTTTCCAAACGATCTTAGTTGGTCCATGAATCGACTGGTTCAACAATTGAGTCGATCGTTTCATTGACACATGAGTCGATTGACTCACCAATTGAGCCGATCGGTTCATCAACCTGAGCCGATCGATTCAACCCTATGAGCTGATAGGTTGGAGCAGTAGACTATGCAAATCAGTCAATTGTAGTTCCAATCAATCTGATACTCTTAATCATCTGGTCCAACACCTTGAACACTATGATTTTGAGCTATCAATCAACTGAGTGTTTAATTGAACTACTAAACTCCTTTAGTAATCAATCTAAACATTGTTTGTGGATAAACTCTTCTTCCAAGTTAAATCCTATGTGTGTGACCATGCAGGTCCATTTCACGTTGGCAGTGAAAGTCCATAACATTTATGACTTCACAAGCAAACAGTGGTGACTAGTCACACATCAGTGCTACCCAAGTGAAAAGGAAAGTTGGAGAACAACTTTCAATCCTACAATCCGTGAATGGTGTTATAGTGAATGTATAATTCCTTTTTCACTGATATCCTGAATGAACTCGAGGCATGGAACAATCATCCTATCAATGTTCATTCACTTTCTTGATCTCAGAGTAGATTGGAGGAGATATGTATGACATCAATATCATATACGGATTCACACATTCGTGCATTTCTATCTCAATCCTACTCATCAAGTGGCCATGGATATCAAACTCCCTCAGGAGGGACAAATCACATATCTATCACTCACCCCTCAAAAGCCCCATGTGTCAAAGCCACCCAATCATGACCTTTATAACAACCCATGTTTCAGGACTGTGTTTGATGATGTCAAAGTGTACCCAACGACATGTGTTGAGTGTAATGATTTTAGGTCAAAGAATCACACTCACCGCCATCATTGTGAGAGATGATTGTGACTACCATGTCATGGTTCCATGTCTCAAACTCACGGTGGGTCTGTCTGGTATGCTTGTTCTCTAACAAGTACCTATGTGTTTGGTTTGATATCTCCATATCATGACTAATGAGATTTTGTCATCAACCAACACCACAATCTAGTCTTGTGTGTCATTGTTGTCTATCTATCTTCCACAATGACATCTGACTAGGGACATAATAAGAATGTACAAACTCTTAGCATCCATATGATCTCATCGTTCAGGTCCTGAACCTGAAAGCATACGTCATTGAGTACTGTCATTCTCTAGACATTCAATATGTTCTATCATTATCTCATATGATTGAAACAGAAAGAATGGGAAGCTTGCCTTTGATGTTTATCAAATCAATCTTAATGTATCCCACCAATCATCCCATGATTGGCTCTGAGGGCATACAAACCAACATCATCTGACTACTGTGCCTCTTGGTCTGCACCATAGACTACAGCCACAAACTTCATCTTCTTCAACAACTCCTCATGTCACAGATTGCTGGTTGATGTTGTCCTACTAGCAGAAAACAACCACCTCCCCCCTCTAGAGAATTCCACATGGACCGCCTAGAACTCTTTTCATCCTACTAGAACAATTAGGAAGGAGTCATCCCTCTCATTGGTGCACTGGTCACGAACTTGCTCTCCCACAACAATGATCTCAATTTCTCTCTCCCTTGTTGTTCCTCCCTAGTCAGGTAAAACTTGCTTGGGCTCTCATGGTTACCACAACCAGAGAGGATAACATTTGTTAGAGCAATAATTTCTCAATTTTTGTGTTTTTTTGCTCTCGGAAGCCCCAGTACCCCCTCTAGTTATAGGCGGGGTTTGGGTCCAGGTTTTCAATCGATGTGGGAGTGGAAGGGGAGGGAAGATTTCAAATTTTCATAACAATTCTAGAAATCTCACAACCTGTGACAACCTAGATGGTGGTCTGGAAACCTAGACGGTCGTTTGGCACAACCCAAACAGCCATTGGATGTTTCCCAATTGTACACGATAATGATAATTCAATCCCCATCAATGTTGGACATTGATTTCCTTGCACAACAAGTAATGTACAAGAGAAACAAATAGGAAAATGTCTACAACCTTCCTTCGACAGAACTAGACCATCTTGCCCATGTGAGACGGTCGTCTCGGTCATCCAAACGGTCATCTAGTGACCCAAGTCAAGCCATCCAGTTGAGTCGGTTTGCTTCTTAGCCAATTTCAACTCAAAATAGGCCTGACTCCTTAGACACCCATATCAACACTTGAGACAATCATTAGGCACTTCCAAACGGCTGTCTCAATAATTGAGATGGGCATTTGGCAGTGTTGTCATCCTATTTGTTGTGTGAATCAAATACCTAAACACTTTAGTACTTAATTCAATTGTCATTCAAGATCTGAACTCCTCTTCTAGGTCGAGACCTTTGTGTGTGACCCTATAGGTCCCATATTATGTTGGCATTGAATGTCCATAACAACTTATGACATCACAAGCAATGAATGGTGCCTAGTCGCACATCAATTCTACCCAAGTAGATGGAAAGTTGGGAAACAACTTCAACCTACAATCTGTTTATGGTGTTGCAGTGCTTGTATAGTTCCTTTGTCATTGATGTCCATATTGAACTAGAGGCATGGAGAAGTCACCCTCATCATTATTCAATTTAGTTTCTTGAACCAAGAGCAGACTGTATGAGATATATGTAAGCTCAATATCACATATTGACTCACATGTGCATGGCCATGCATTTCTTTGTCTCTCTAATCAAGAGGGCTAGGAGATCACGTTCCAGTAGGAGGGACAAATCCCATATTTTTTACTCACATTCAATCCCCATGTGTCAAAGTCACTCAATCATCATCATTATAACAATCCATGTTTCAAGATTGTGTTTGATGATGTCAAATTATACCCAATGACATGTCATGAGTGCAATGATTTCTGGTCTAAGAACCACAATCACCACCATCACTGTGAGAGTTGGCTATGACTTCCATGATGATGGCTTCCATATGTTAGTCTCGCATTGGGTCTATCTGATATACTATTCTCTAACATGTATATGTGTACTTGGTTTGATATATACATATCATGACTAATGAGACTCTGTCATCAACTAACTCACAATCTGATCTTATGTGTTATTATTGTCTATCAACCTTCCACAATAACAACCGATCAGGGACATAATGAGAATATGTATATGTATTCTTAACATTCGTATGATATCATTTCCCCAAGTCACATACTTGAAGACATATGTCATCAAGTAATATATTTATCTAAACATTTATAATGTTACATCATTATGTCATAATTGAATTAAATAGAATAAATTTGAAGCTTGCCTTCAGTTATTAATCAAATCAATTACAAGTTATGCCATTACAATCATCACATTATTGGCTCTCTGGGCATACATACCAACAGACTCCCACTTGCACTTAGAGCCAATCGCCCAGGAATTGTGTTCCAAGTCATCTTACCTATCCATCATGCTTCTGCTGTTAAAGTGCATTTGTAAAGGGGTCAGCAAAATTGCTCTCAGTTGGTACATTGCAAATTTTTACATCTCCACATTATACGATCTCTCGTATGAAATGGAATTGCCTTTGTATATGTTTTAAGCGTTGATGTGATCTGAGTTCCTTAGCTTGTGAAATAGCTCCATTATTGTCACAATACATCTCAATTTCCTCACTGATGCTTGGAATGACCCCAAGTTCTGTGATGAACTTCTTGATCCATACAGCCTCCTTTGCTGCACTTGATGCAACAATATACTCAACCTCTATTGTAGAATTTGCAACTATTTCTTGCTTGGAACTCTTCCAACTCACAGCTCCATTGTTGAGGCGGAACATGAATCCTAATTATGATTTGTAATCATCTTGATCAGTCTAGAATCTTGCATCGGCATAACCCTTTACCACCAACTCTTCCTCTTTGCCGTAGACCAAGAACTGATCCTTAATACTTCTCAAGTACTTGAGGATGTTCTTCACAGATAACCAGTGAGAATCACCTGGATCTGAATGATATCTGCTCGTCATGCTCAAGGCGAACGAGATGTCTGGACGGGTACACAACATTGCATACATTATTGATCCAGTTGTTGAGGCATATGGAACTAGACTCATGCATTCCCTTTCTTTACAAGAACGGGTACATTGAGATCTCGAGATGGGGACACCATGACATGCATGCATGTTTCCTCTCTTTGAGTTCTACATGCTAAACTAATTCAACACTTTGTCAATGTATGTGCTCTGACTTAGTCCAAGAAGCCTTCTAGATCTATCTCTATAGATCTTTATCCCCAAGATGTAGGATGCTTCTCCCAAGTCTTTCATTGATAACATATTTCCAAGCCATGTCTTTACCTTTTGTAAAGTAGGAATGTTGTTCCCCATCAATAATATGTCATATACATATAATATGAAGAATGCCACTATGCTCCCACTAACCTTCTTGTACACACAAGGTTCATCTTCATTTTGAATAAAGCCAAACTCTTTTATTGTCTCATCAAAATGAAGATTCCAACTTCTAGATACTTGCTTCAATCTGTAGATTTTCCTTTATAGCTTACAAACTTTATTTGCATCCTTCAGATTGATAAAACCTTTAGGATGTGTCATGTACACATCCTTGAGTAAATCCCTATTAAGGAATGTTGTTTTAATATCCATCTGCCAAATTTCATAGTCATGATAAGTTGTAATAGAAAACATGATCCTAATGGACTTAACCATGGCCACTGGAGAAAAGGTTTCATCATTGTTAATACCTTAAACTTGTCTAAAACCCTTTGAAACCAATCTGCCCTTATAGGTTTGAACTTTTCCATCCATGTAGGTCTTGTTCTTGAAGACCCACTTGCACTCTATGGGTTTTACCCCATCAGGTGGATCCACCAAAGTCCATACTTTGTTGGTATACATGGATACCATCTCAAATCTCATGTCCTCAAGCCATTTCTTAGACTTTGATCCCTCAATATCATCTTTATAGGATATTGTCTCATCATCTATGACCAATTCATTGCCTTCTTGAGTAACAAGATATCCAAATCTTTTAGGCTCAAGGCGTGTCCTACTTGATCTACGAAGCTCATGTGTTACCTAAGGAAGTTGAGATTCCACAACACCTTGTGATTCTCTTTATTCCTATGGCTCATCTATCAGTTCAATGTTCTCTTATTAGTCTTGAACCACTTCAAAATCTACTTTCCTCCCATTGATTCCTTTAGAAATGAAATACATCTCAAGGAATGTAGCATCTATGGAAACAAAAGCTTTGTTGTCAGATTGGGAATAAAAGTAATATCCTCTTGTTTCTTTAGGATATCCAACAAAATAACATTTATCAGATGTAGGACCAAGCTTATCAGAAAACATTATTTTAACATAAGCTTCACATCCCCAAATCCTCATAAAAGACATATTGGGATGCTTCCCATTCCATATCTCATATGGTGTCTTTTGAACCGATTTAGATGGTTCTCAATTTAGTGTAATGTGGCGATTTCTAGAGCATACCCCAAGAAGGTATTCAGAAGCTCAGCTAAACTCATCATTGATCACACCATATCTAGCAATGTGTGATTCCTTCTTTCTGATACACCATTATGTTGTGGTGTTCTAGGTGGATTCCAATGGGATGCAATCCCATGGGCTCTAATAAGGTCCTCAAACTCTTGGTTTAAGTATTCTCCACCTCAATCGTAATGAAGTGCCTTCTTAAACTCCTTGAACTTTTTAAGAGTTTTTGACATATGTTTCATTAACTACACATAGACATACCTACTGAAGTCATCAGTGAAGGTTATGACGTATTGTTACCCACCTCTAGTAGTTGATCTAAAAGGTCCACACACATCATTATGTATGAGTCCTAATAGATCACTAGCCCTCTCATTGTTACTAGTGAAAGGGGTCTTAGCCATCTTTCCCAACAAACAAGATTCACATGTCTCTATTGATTCAAGATCAAAAGAGTCTAGATAACCATCTTTATGGAGCCTAGATATGCAATTCTCATTTATGTGCCCTAGACGACAATGCTAAAGGTATGTTTTTTTTTAGATGTTGAGTTTTAGTCTTTTGGTAATAATGTTATATACATCTGTCTGAAGATCTAACAAGTAAAGACCATAAGACATTGGGGCATGCCATAAAAGATCCCATCTTTTGAAATAGAACATAGACCATTTTTATTATGGATTAAAATGCATCCTTGTCCATACAAGATATAGAAATGATGTTTCTACTTACAGTAAGTACTTAATAGTAGTTCTTTAACTATATTACAATCCTTGTAGGCAAAAATATACTATAGGTTCTAACTGTGTTGGCCGCAACTTTTGCAACATTAGCAACTCACTGTTCCACCTCGCCTTTCCCTAAAGGCCTACTTCCTTTCAAATCTTGCATATGAGAATATATGCGAGATCCACATTCGATAACTAGTACCCATGATGATGAAGAAGATAGATTTATCTCAATAGCATATATACCTGAAGTGAAGATCACCATCCCCATCTTCTACTTCCTGAAAGCCTTCAAGTACAAAGGATAAACTCCTCTTATACTTTTCTTTCTCCTTATCATAAGTGTTGAAGATTTGGATTTAGGCTTGACCCCAGAACACTTCTCGATCTTGATTTGATCCTTGGAATCAGCTCCACTGATCACCATCATGGGCTTGTCCTCCTTCAATTTTTCTTCAACATGGCAAGCAAGTCTAACATTTGTCTAGCCAAATTACTTAAATGATAACATGCAATAAAATGGCTATATGATTCTAGCATTGTCTTTAGAATCATATCAGTGACCTACTCTTGGCTCAAGGTGAATCCCAGTTCTTCAAGACATATTGAGCACATGTTCTTCGACTGAGGTTCCCTCTGTCAGCTTTGACTCAAGTAGCACCTTCATGATACCGTCCCTTTCTTACTCTATGACACTGAGTGTCACCTTCGTGAGATGTGTTACCATCTCAAGAACACTCATGTCTTAACATTGCTCATAAAATGCATAGTTCATGCAGCTGATCATAAGGTAATTTATTTCTAAGGCATCATTGGCATGCTTCCAGTAAGCATCCACTTGTTCCCTAGGTGTATCAGGAGGAGGTATTTCTAGCACTGGTTTGTCAAGGATGTATATATTGCACTCTTCATTGAGAACCCTTCTCAAAGTCCAAAACCAGTCATGGAAATTTGTCCCATAAAGTTTTTTGACCTTCTTCAAGACCAATCTCAAATCATATTTGTTTGTCATTGATTCTACAAGAGAAATAATTAGTTTTTGTAATTATTACCGCTCCCACTATTTTATTCGAATTGATTGCCCTCAATATTAATTCAGAATATTGCAACTGTAAGGAGTGGGATCCCAAAGGAGAACCACTCCCTACTAGAAATAAAAAGGCAACATCCCTTGAACCAAACACCACATAAAAAATTTCACCAAAGGGATGAAGACCAATTCATTCAACATTTATGTATCATAACACAATGAGTAGCAGCAGAAAAGAAATATATCCAACTATTACAAAGCTTGATATCTTTTACATCACTACACCACACATGGGTGAGTTACAAAAGAAACTATGAGGATCTAGCTGAGGATCATCTAACCACCTCTTTCAAGTCTACCAAAAACTCAGCTACAAAGGTTGTTGTCCAAGTCCACCTTGCTTAACCTCTCCTTGATCTAAACCTAGGGATGGAAGCATACCCCACAAAAGGAGAAGAAAAGGAAACATCAGCAACAGTTGGTATGTGCATACGAAATAGGAGAATTGAGCAATATTATGAAAATAAGGAACAACAAATATAAAAGGCTTCCTATAGAAAAGATAAGGACTACCCAAATAGGGCATAAAAGGAAATTTGACCCTTCAAATTATGACTCACTCTCTGCATATTCCCATTCCAGAAGTTTCGTTCGAATTTTAACTAGTAAAAACTTTAAATTGTGCCTGAAAATATATTTTTCCTGTATGCCTTTGAATTTCCTTTCCAACTCGTATTTAAACATTAAATTCTACCTTCGGATGTGAGAGTTATGTCTATTTTGGTACAAGGTTTATATTAAAATCAGGCACTGTGGGAAAATAAAGTGGCACGTTCACTGGTTGGTTGGACAGTCAAATGACTATCAAAATCATCGGAAAATATAATTTTCTTGTAGAAATTGAAATTATATTTTTAAAACATATCTAAATTATAAATTTGGAATTTTTATGTGTGAGTTATGACTATTTTGGTGTTGTCTATACATGAATTTTAGGAACTGTGAGAATTGTGTAAAACATCTTCTAAGAGAATTTAATAATTGGAGTGATGAGGCCATTTTCCTAAAAAAATAAAACCAAATATAAATAAAACTCCAAATAAATAGAGAAAATCTAAACTAATACAATTAATTAAAAAATTAAGAAAAAAATAACAAAACAATCCTAAAAAGATATCTAAAAGATTAAATTAAAAAGGATAAATACACATTTAGCAAAATACCCCGGACTTGAATCTTTGTTTGTCCTCAAATAAAATCACAAATAATTCCAATGTATACTAACAACATGTCTATCATCACCCTTGTAACATCACTCTATTCCTTACCTCCGAATTTGAACAAGTAACCCAATATCCTAAAACCACAAAATACAAAATTTTATATTCCTTTTCAAAAACAAATATCATATCTTGTTTCTAAGTCAAGACTTTGTAGAAAACATGCTTCATCTTACTTTTTCTTTGAAACTCTCATTTTTATACTTATATTTTTATGTGAGTTGTTTCACAAGAACATGATGAAATTGGGGGTGTGAAAACAAAGAAGTGATAATTTTTTTATCCATCCTCTATTCAACTCGGAATTTGAATTTGTAGAGTTATTGATACATTGGTCACAATTTTTTCATGTACACTTTTGGCATCTTTTGATGGTACACCTCTTTGTGGGATATCGAATTTTTGATATGGGAAGCATGCCACCCCGGACTTGATTTTTGTCCAGTGGTGATTCTTTGCTTATCTTTTTAGAAAGAAAATAAGGGTGGAAAGGTGTCCTTGTGCTTATAACTTCACACATTTATTTTATCTTTTTTTTCAAAAGTGTAATTACATCAGAATGAATATTCATGTCAATCACATTATAAAATATTTATATCAAGTTAATCTATAGTTTAAAAATAGAGAAAAATTGTGTTTGATTTTGATTGAGTCCATACGACTCGCCAACTTTTCCAAGGAGTGATGCTATTTTGGGGTCCTAGGTGACATGATATTTTCAAACATGGCAATTTGTGAAAACTTTTGCAAATGATTTACTAAATTCAAGGGGTACAATGATAAACATCTATTTATATTTGTCGACTAGATAAAGACAATTTTTCATCAAAAGAAATAAAACATGGTCGACTAGATAATGATCATGAACAAAGCAACAATTTGCAAAACAAATAAAAAGGAATAAATAATGCAAGAATAAAAAAGATAAGGAGTGGAATAGAAACATACCACCCACCTCCATCCCAGACTTAAATTTTTACTCACCCCGAGCGAAACCCAAACCCAAGATGGAGGGAAGAAAATTGTTGGGTTCACTAGGAGGCCTTGGTAGCTCAAAGAACGTCTAACTAAAGGGGATGTGTATGAGGGTTGGGACCTTCATCAGAGGAGCTTCATAGTGTACCCAATGATAAGGCAGTCATGGAAGCTTGGTGGGGTGTTTATATTTTCTTTCACCTTGCATTCCCTCCAATAAGATCCACAAATCTTCCTTCGATAGCAAGGAAAGTGTTATAGGTGGATGTGGATTGGGGGAGGTTGGCGGGTACCCAGTCAGTAATGTCGATAGAGCAGGATCTACAGAGTTAGGTGGAGGATCTGGCTCAGGTTTTCCACCATCACAATGACCTACATATGGAAGAATTGGTGTTGATACAAAAGATTTCAAATTATTTACAAAAGTGTTTTGCTTCTCCTAAAAAATAAGGCCATGGACATTTAGTTTGGTAAGTTTCATTGTTGATATAACATATGTCTCTATTTCTTTTGTACGAGGGGTCCCCAAAGATTTAGGAGGGATGAGGACGTCTTCCTTGTAAACAATAGAATGGGGTGTATGGGCTTCTTATAAGGGTGATATCTCCCCTTCTACATTAGTCTTAAGTGGAATGAGAACTGGCTGTGTTAAAAGGAGGATTAGATTCTCATTATCCAAAATAGACTCAAAAAAGGGTATTGGTCTATGGTATCATTCAGATTTATGGTAAGGATGGAAGGGCTTGTTAGGTCTTTAGAATGACTCTCCTACTTCAACTTTTCATAATCAAGTAATAGAGTCTCTAAAGGAAAGATAGGGATACCAACGTCCTCATCACATGCAAAATATGGCTCCATAGTTTGTGCTATTTCTTGTGGATCCAACATATATGACACAAAATAGGATCGTCATCATAATTGTCAGAAAGAACTATCTTGTGTTGCTCAATCTCTATAGGGGGAGTTTGTGATTGAGCCTCTAGTAAGCTAGGTAACATGGCTTAATTGGATTTAAGTTTTGCATGTCCTTCTACTACCATCATTTCTAGGGCCTTAAGTCTCTCTTCCAGTTCAGGATTAAATTGAGTTTCACCATAAGATTTATACACCTCAAAAATTTTCATACTCACCATACCCCTCATGGTATTCTTGTGCCTTGTGCTCCTTATATTGATTATGGCATTGCTCCTCATAATAATTTTCAGAAGATGGTAAATTGTAATTTCCATTGCATCCATCTTTGTGGGAATATTCAATACTACAAGGTGTCACTGGAATCATGGGGAAACATATTTGAAACATCTGGGTTCTTTTTATTTGGCTTCCAACAGAGCAGTTAACTAGGCTTGGCTAGTTTTTAGTTTCGCTGCCATCTTCTCTAGGGCCCTAAGTTTCTCTTCTTGCTGAGGATTATAATGGGTATCATAAATAGGTCTATTTCCTCTAAAGTTCCGTTGGGTATACCCTCCAAAATTATGTTGATTCAAAAAATGGATAACAAGGTTCCCCATAATGGTTCTCAGAAAAATATGGATTTACATTGTGCCCACTAGGATGAAAAGGCTCATAAAGAGGGGTGCTATAGGATAAAGTCAGACAGGCAAGAGATGCATGGTGGCAAAGACCATAATAATAACATTCTGGGGGATATTGGGATGCCCAATCTATTTGAAAAGTTTCTGAAAGATATGTTAATCAACACATGAGAGAAGAGAGATTACATGATAATGGGTTATTCAAAATAACTAATAGAACTAAAAAATTATAAAGCTAAAAAATTATAGAATAAACTAAATTTACAAAACAAATCACTAGAAAGCGGTATTTTTGGAATGAAATCTCAGCAGAAAGAGGAGATACACTTCCAGAATTATGCTTGGAAGGCAAAAATAAATTACAAAAAAAATCTAAGAAAGAAATTATAGAAAAAGGCTAAAAATTATTGAACATGCTAAAAAATTATGAAAAATAAATAAATTATGGAGTAAGATTAAAACTTACAAAAAGAATAAACTAAAAAGCGGTACTGTTGGAATAGAAACTCGACAGAAGGAGGAGATACACTACTGAAATGTTACTCGGTAGGTAAAAAAAATTACAAAAATTTAAATAAGAAATTATGAAATAGAAGATATAAAACTAGACTAAAGTTATACAAGTTAGTGAAATATGAACAAAATTATACAAGATATACACGCAATCAAATCTGAAAAACAACCTTGTCATCCCCGACTATGGCACCAAATTGATGTGGGTCGTTTAGCACACCAATCACTAGAAAAATTATCCTATACTTTATCCTTTTTCTACTTTCTAATAAAGGCTAGTATAGAAGGGTCGATCCATAGAGACGACGATGAAGATGGTTGAGTTTCAAATCTGATTGTGAGAACAAGAATGTAAAATCCATTTTAAGAGTTTGTTGAAACTAAAACAAAACAAAATAAAGATGTTGAATTATAGATCAACTAATCAAAAGAAAGAAATACCAAAACTAAAGGATTCCACCACCCTAGATGATGTGAAATGAGACTGAAATAATTACATGATAAGAAAGATAAAGGAAGGTAAGTGAAACATTTGTAAATTATTCACAAAAGACGAAATCCTCGTGAACCCATTAGTCATGGCATTCAAGGATCCTAGTTCAATCATCCTAATGGGGACTTTTCTGAGGTCTCATCCAAATTTCCATGAAATCAATTTGGTTGTTCTAAATCTTGGGTTCCACGGTCGCATCTGCCATGATTAACAAGCGATGAAAATGAGAGATCACTTCGTTAAAATCGTCGAGATCCAAAACAAAAACCATTTATCTAAAAGATTGTGTAAAACTTTGAGTTAATCATCACATGGATAAGGGGTTGCTCCCCTCACCTTGGTAAGAAGACTACTCACTAGCCATAAGAGGGAAAGAAAAAGGAAGAAGGAAAGAAGTCATAGACCACAGGAAGAAGAATCTCCAAGGAGATCTAGGTGGTGCCAGTTAAACGGCTTGATCCCTTAATCCTTTGTTCCAAGAGAAAAGAACGAGAAGTAAAGAACAAGAATAACCAAGATCCAAAGATGAAGAATCAAATTTATATTGTAAAAGTAAAAGATTACAACTATGAAAGAAAATATGAATACAAAATTGAGGACTACAAACTAAGACTCCATTACAAGTAAGATTCGATTTACAACTAAGACTCCATGATTTTTCTTATGGAGTCCCCCCTCCTTTTATAAGAGAATGAGGGGTGGAAATCCTAAAAGGGAAGGAGAAGGAATGGAAGAGGTGACTGTTGTTTGTCTTGATCAAGAAAAATCTCTTCCTCAATAGGCAATAAAAAAAAAATCATTGATTGTCTTTTTTTTACCCTTCAAATTCAGACTTTCTCTCTGTAGATTCATATTCCCAAAGCTTCGTGCGAATTTTGGATAGTAAGAAGCTTTAAAGTACACTTATAATATATTTTTCCTGTAGGTCTTTGAATTTCCTTTCCAACTCCTATTTAAACATTAAATTCCACCTTCGGATGTGAGAGTTATGTCTATTTTGGTACAAGGTATATATTTAAAGCAGGCATTGTGGGAAAGCAAATAGGCACGTTTACTGGTTGGTTGTACAGTCAAATGACTATCAAAATTATCGAGAAATATAATTTTCTTGTAGAAATTGAAATTATCTTTTCAAAACATATCTAAACTCTAAATTGGAAATTTGTATCTGGGAGTTATGACTGTTTTGGTGTTTCTTATACATGAATTTCAGGAACTACGGGAATTGTGCAAAATATTTTTAAGAGAAATTAATAATTGGAGTGATGAGACCATTTTCCTACAAAAATAAAATCAAATATAATTAAAATCCAAATAAATAGAAAAAATCTAATTTAATACAATTAATTACAAAACTAAGAAAATAAATAACAAAACAATCCTAAAAAGATATCTAAAAGATTAAATTAAAAAGGATAATACACATTTGTCATGACCAGAATGAGCCACTTCTCTCTATGTCTGATGTGTGATAAGGTAAATCATTAGGACCCCTTCTATTTAGTGGCTCTCCTTCCTCTTATTTTGTAGAAAGGATGAATTTTTCCCAAACCTTCTTACTTTCTATCTTTGTAATGGTTCTCTTATTGATGACACGGGAGAGGTTTCTATGGCCTTATCTCTTATTCGAGATCAAGGCCCATCCTTTGGCTTTTTATCTCAATATTAAGAAGACACTACTTTTTTGTCCTTATGATGTGTTGGTATGTATGCCCTGAGAGCAAATTATGGGATGATTGGTGGGATACATTCAGATTGATTTGATAAACATCAAAGGCAAGCTTCCAATTCTTTCTGGTTTAGTCATATGAGATAATGATAGAATAGATTGAATGCCTAGAGAGTTACAGTACTCAATGACGTATGCTTTCAGGTTAAGGACATGAACAATGAGATCATACAGATGCTAAGAGTTTGTACATTCTTATTATGTCTCTAACGACAGTCGCTAAATTGACAAACAAATCGTTACTAATTAAGCGGAATAAACATAAATAGTGGATTAACAAAAATCACTAAAATTTAAAACCATTTTGCAAGGACATCCTTGTATAGAAAACTTTTACTGAAAGATTCAAAACTCATACATATCATGATTGACATTGTACAACATTGTTTCATCTCATCTCGAGGACAACATATAACAGTTGATCTATCAAAACACATATTGGAGCAACATAAAACCTCGAGGCATTCAAACCAAAATATCATATTTTTCATGAAACCAGTACGAACCAACTCCAAGGACCTGAGAGTACAGAGATGACACATAGGACTCATATCTACAAGACAGGACAGACAGTACACTCAACTTGAGCTGCCACTGCTGCCTCAGCTGTTGTTCTTCCTCTGCAAAAAGATCTTCACCTCCTCGTGCACGTCCACCTAAAAATTTGGATCCCACGGGGGTGAGACAATTGTAAATTGCCCCAGCGAGATATATAACTCTCTGCCAACAATATTATTATCACAGATTAAATGGTATAAAACTGAGTAGAAGATAAGCAGTTTAGAATATTCTCATCTTTTAAAGCATTGCAACTATCTGTGATAGAGCAGTAAGTCATTTATTCTATTTATAAGGAATGGGAAGAACATGTATATCATTTACTCATCATACTATATCAACGTCTCAAGCTTATCTAGTGAAACTCATTATCATGGTATGTCATCCATGAATCATTCTCATTTCTATTTATTGGCCTCAGCCAATCTGCTAACCAGATAATTAATTGTACCAGTCATGTGAGTATACATCATCATATTATATTCAGGCATTGGACTATGCCAATCCTGTACAACTATTTCAGGCATTGGACTATGCCAATCCTTTGCAAACATCACGGAATACCACATCACTTTTACTAGGCATTATACCTTGGCCAAGCCATCATACTTATTCACATCCTTTCTATAAACAAGTATCCCTCTCATATATTTCAAACACTATAGCCCTTATTTGGCTATAAGCATAAAGCCTGTATGATCAAGATTTCATTATTATTATTGTACCCATTTATTATTATCATTATATTACTAAGTTTCCATTTCTTAGTTTATTTTGAACATTATCATTTCTTACATGAGACTTTTATAAACACCTTGTTACCTCTCACTAAGCAACAACTATCCTCATGGCTCACAAGGTCCATTAAGTATCTTGTCACCTCTCACTAGGCAACAAATTATCACATGGCTCACAAGGCCATAACACATCTTGTCAACTCTCACTAGGCAACAAATTATCACATGGATCACAAGGCCGTAACACATCTTGTCACCTCTCACTAGGCAACAACTTATTCTCATGGCTCACAAAGCCCATAACACATTTTGTCACCTCTCACTAGGCAACAAATTATCACATGGCTCACAAGGCCATAACACATCTTGTCACCTCTCACTAGGCAACAACTTATTCTCATGGCTCACAAGGCCATAACACATCTTGTCACCTCTCACTAGGCAACAACTTATCACATGGCTCACAAGGCCATAACACATATTGTCACCTCTCACTAGGCAACAACTTATCACATGGCTCACAAGGCCATAACACATCTTGTCACCTCTCACTAGGAAACAACTTATAACATGGCTCACAAAGCCATAACACATCTTGTCACCTCTCACTAGGCAACAACTTATTCTCATGGCTCACAAAGCCATAACACATTATACTTGTTATACAAGTATTTAGCATGCCTTTCAAGGCTTATGCAATAAAAGAATTACAACCATCACATCATTGGGATTAGGGTTTCCCCTTTATGACCGATTAGGGTTTCATGTTTATTTTATTGATCCAAACCCTAATTCATTGCTCCACACATCTAGGAGCATACATTGCTATCATAAGTATCCAATCATACTTATTTATTCTCAACATTTATCATTAAATGATTACCAACACAAGGTACGAGTTTCTCTCTCATCCTCTCTAGGATATTGATTACATTACACTTTATTGTTTTGGCTTAACCCTTTCTCAAGGTATGTTAGCCTACACTTATCAAAGTGCATTAAACTCATTACATTTCAATGTAACAATTGGCATGACACACTTCATGTGTTACTCATCCATACATATTGGATTTAAGATGCATCAAGGTGTAGCAACCTTAAAGTGTTGGATGTGATATTTACCATACCTCACTTTTAACTTAGTTAAGTTCATCAACTTATATTGTATTAGGGTATTTCCCATCCTAATACTTTATCCACTATCCCATCATATTAATCTTGTAAAGTATTGACCATAACTCATACACTTGAATCACCCAGATATCATCAATAATATGGATTCATCTCGGATTAAGGCACTGTTGATATAAGGTTGTCCATTATCAACCACTCTAGGTGTTTCACTTATAAAGGTATTAGCCACACCATAACTTGGTGTTACTCTTATCACTCCTAAGAGTGTCTTTCCCTCACCTTTACAAGGTATCTCGGATTAGAAGTGTGCATATGTTCATCATATTTGGTTGTAAGTATATGAGCACTCACCATATCGGGCTAGAAGTATATACACACCATTTATATCGGGCTCAATATGTTTGTATGTGTTACCCATGTCGTGCATGAGGTATTAAGCCATCACCATGTTGGTCTAGACATCAACTAGGGTTGTGTATCGGGCTACCATATTGTGCAGTAGCACTTGGTATTCTTTACTTATATTTGGTTGCCCAAATTAGGGTTTCACATCAACTTATAAGTATTCATTTAATCTTGTATCATGCATGGAGTCTATACTTGACTCCCTATCATGAAAGAGGTGTATACTACACCTCCATATAGTGCAACAATGTATTCATTCATATCCTTATCGTTCAAGTGAAGAAGGTGCATCATCATATCGGGTTAAAGGTGCTTACTTGTGTGCTTGCACCTGATATCACTTTTATAAGGTAATATCATCGTCTTCAAGCTCTAGACCTTTGCTCTAACTATTATAGTTCATTTCAACAGGTCTAAGAAACTACTAGAACTCATAATTGCATCAACTATTTCAGGAAATTTTGGAATTAAAAGTAGATCATTAAATACAGCAATTTAGGTGACGAATAATAACATGGTTGAGTTCAAGTTATATAACCCGCCTTAAGAACAACTTCAAAGCTCCAAGATCCAAAGCTCCACGTTCCTAAGGTTTAAGATGAACTTCACAACTCCTCTATATGCAAAGAATCACCATGGATAAGCAATTGGTGAAGAAGAAAAGAAAAGAAGATCAAAACCCTAAATTCATGCTTCAAACCAATGTTGAAGATGATCTTATCCTCACCTTAGGGTTAAGTTTTGAGTTTCTTATCTCCTTGGCAGACACCCCACCACTCTTGGGCGATATGGACTTCCTCTTGGCCGACACAACCTTGCTTTTGGACGATACCCCCCTCACTTGTGGCCAAAATCACTTCAATTGGCCGATATCAACTTGCTATGGACAATATCAATATGGTATGGCCGATACACTTGCTATGGCCGATACCCAAGGCCTATGCACGATAACCTTGTGACCTTGCACGATATGTCAACCCTCTTGCATGATATGGCACTCACTTGCATGATATGGCACTCACTTTCATGATATGGCACTCAACTCCTCACCCTATTGGCCGATATCACCTTATATGGCCAATTTCACCTACTTGACCGATATGCTTTTGCTATGGGCGATATCCAAGAGCATATGCACGATATGATTGCTATATTGCATGATACAAGAGCCCCATACACAATACCACAAGGTAGGATGGTGGTAAGGGTCGCAAAATTGCACCAAGGGGTGAAGCTAGGGGTATATATACTTGTTGTTCATGAAGGAAGGCAAAAATGAGGTGTCAACATTTTGAGCTAGTAGGTGCCACGTGTCATGCATGGGTGACACGTGTACATGCATGCATCAACATTTATCTTATCTTGAAAAACATTTTAGAATCATTTAGTGATAAAGATTCGTCCATTACATATCTCTTTGAATAAGATATATCAACAAAATCACCACTTTATTCACAACTCATCACAACTTTGCTAAGGAAGTTGTAACCCGAAACACCCCACCTCCTTGAGGTGTTTTGCATGATATGGACTTTGGAAAGAGTCCAAAAAACGATATGGGACACCTCCTTGGGCTCCATGGCCGATAGGCACTCATATATAAGCTTTTCAACTTGATACAACTCAAGTTAAGCTTTCAAATTCAACCCTTTTCTTGGTCATTTCTTCACCAAGATTACCATCATTCATAATGGAATCAAGTATGGTGTATCCTCCTTTCTCTCTCTTCTAAATTATGATAGGAGGGAGTAGGAACACTCTAGATGTGGTAATTTGCATATTAATCCCACATTTAGGGTAAATTGCAATTTGTACCAAAATTGGTGCACAATGCTCCAACATTGTTCAAACAAGTTCAAACTTGGAATTTAGGCATTGCACGAGCCACCACTTAACATCATTCACTCTCTTATGATTTTAAAACACATGTGGTACATTCAACATGTGACATTTTTCATTATAACCCCTCAACTTGGGTAAATTGCACTTTGGTCCAAAACAAAGGAAAATTGCTCAAACAGCATTCAATCGGGACCAAACTTGAAACATGAGTGTGTCACATGATAACAAAACACCTTAGAGGATTATATTAAAGTTCTAAGCAACTTTATTAGTCAAAACAAATAGGGTTACCTCATAACCCAGGTCAGGGTCGTTACAAGTTCTAAACCCCTAACAAGGATTTCGTCCCCGAAATCCCAGGAAAAGGGAGGGAAATATTATTCATTAATCATACCCTCAAGTCTCCACATAACTTCTTAATGTTATGGAGATACCTTAGATCTATAGTTAACACAAAGTTCCTTTCACTAATTCAACCTTATCAGTGTTTATGTTTATGCAGAGCATAAACCCCTAACATATGATGCCCATATTATTAAAAGGAAGAAGCATAAAAGATCATACTTCTATCCTCACCCAAGAATATTTATCAAAAGGGAAACATATATATCTAATAGAGATAATTCACTCAGCAATCTTTTATTTTTTTGGAAAAGTCACTTAGCAAAACTCTATTTAATTGGGAATGCTCACTTAGCTTTTCCTTTATATTGGGAATGTTCACACAGCTCTTCCCATTTAGGAATGATCATACAACTTTTCCTATTTAATTGGGAATGTTCACACAGCTCTTCCCATTTAGGAATGATCACACAGCTTTTCCTATTTAATTGGGAATGTTCACACAGCTTTTCCCATTTAGGAATGATCACACAGCTTTTCCTATTTAATTGGGAATGTTCACACAACTCTTCCCATTTAGGAATGATCACACAGCTTTTCCTATTTAATTGGGAATGTTCACACAACTCTTCCCATTTAGGAATGATCACACAACTTTTCCTATTTAATTGGGAATGTCCACACAGCTCTTCCCATTTAGGAATGATCACACAGCTTTTCCTATTTAATTGGGAATGTTCACACAGCTCTTCCCATTTAGGAATGATCACACAACTTTTCCTATTTAATTGGGAATGTTCACACAGCTCTTCCCATTTAGGAATGATCACACAGCTTTTCCTATTTAATTGGGAATGTTCACATAGCTCTTCCCATTTAGGAATGATCACACATCTTTTCCTATTTAATTGGGAATGTTCACACATCTCTTCCCATTTAGGAATGATCACACAACTTTTCCTATTTAATTGGGAATGTTCACACATCTCTTCCCATTTAGGAATGATCACACAACTTTTCCTATTTAATTGGGAATGTTCACATAGCTCTTCCCATTTAGGAATGATCACACAGCTTTTCCTATTTAATTGGGAATGTTCACACAACTCTTCCCATTTAGGAATGATCACACAACTTTTCCTATTTAATTGGGAATTTTCACACAGCTCTTCCCATTTAGGAATGATCACACAACTTTTCCTATTTAATTGGGAATGTTCACACAGGTTTTCCCATTTAGGAATGATCACACAACTTTTCCTATTTAATTGGGAATGTTCACACAGCTTTTCCTATTTAATTGGATTATACTCTCTAGATTGTTTCAGAATGACTACTTGATCAGAGTAATAAAAAAGACAACAATCTAAGAGTTTCATACTTTCCTTATCTTCAATAATCATATACCTGGCCAGGGTATACAAGTATTGAGATTAGGTAGTATGTACTTTATTTACTATCATATTCCTCACTTCTCATCTCCTTATATACACATGGTTTTTCATTTCTAAATTTTCTTCAGATATTGCTTCAATATCTCATCTTTTATTACACAGATAAGAGAGATTATAAAGTATTTTAAGGAGCACTGAGTAAAATGTAAGTTCTCTTCTTCCTTGTGTCCTTATAGGACTGGTTAAAGGAAGTTCAAAAATAACTACTTTCTTATTTTTAACACATAGAATTAGGAAATGAAATATCAGAATGAATCTATTCCATCTGACTATTACCCCTTGCGGTCATCTACTGCTTTAGGTTGACTTAACACATAGAGTCTAGTTGTTTCATTATGTTGCTTTTGCCTTTTTACATTATTGGACTGTAACTTTCATAAGCCTTGTCAAGTCTACCTCGGTTGTTGAGTCATTTCCTCCCTTCTTTTCAAAGAAAAGAGTTTAGTATGCTCAACAAGTCCATATCCATAACATGTCTTGTGCTCATACCATGGTCTTATCGGTCTCATTACTGATGTATAATCTATGCCATGAGTTCTTACAGGTGAAAATTAGGACCTTTGCCCTTACGTCATGACTACTTCCCTGGTGCACTAGGCATTTATTGCACTGGTGGTACCAAAAACTTTAGCTTTTCCGATCAACTAGGAAAATGTCTCTAAAATTATAGAGACCTTACCTTAAATCTCAACTTATTTACCCTCCTTGGGTACTACCATCACAGATTTACTATCTGTCTAAACTTATGGCAGAGTCTACTTTCTCGCCATATGTTAATCTTTCCCACATTTCCACTGTTCTGACATGACCATGTCATTCAGGAACCCCTTCAAAGCCTAAAGTTTCTGCATTAAGGACTGGTAACCTAGGTTGTAATGCTAGTATCCAGTATTCTATATGCATCACTATTGTCCTAACCTACTCTTCAAGAGCATAAACATAGGATTCTCTATCCTGATCAGGTCAAGATGGGAATTCTCAGGCACTTGTTCTTCTCTTGCCTGATCCCATGCACCCTCTCCTAGTGCAACAATATTGCCCTTAGCAATGTGTTCCTTGTGTTCCCCAGTCATTTATAAATTTTACCCTTTATTCTGCATAAGCAGAAATCACTATAGGGTATACTGGAGGACACTAACACAGACTCCGCACCTTAGTCCTATGTCTCTGTAGACTCAGCAAACCTTAAGCTCTGATACCAAACTTGTAACGACAGTCGCCAAACTGACAAACAAATCGTTACTAATTAAGCAGAATAAACATAAACAGCGGATTAACAAAAATCACTAAAATTTAAAACCATTTTGCAAGGAGATCCTTGTATAGAAAACTTTTACTGAAAGATTCAAAACTCATACATATCATGATTGACATTGTACAACATTGTTTCTTCTCATCTCGAGGACAACATATAACAGTTGATCTATCAAAACACATATTGGAGTAACATAAAACCTCGAGGCATTCAAGCCAAAATCTCATATTTTTCATGAAACCAGTACGAACCAACTCCAAGGACCTGAGAGTACAGAGACGACACATAGGACTCATATCTACAAGATAGGACAGATAGTACACTCAACCTGAGCTGTCACTGCTGCCTCAGTTGTTGTTCTTCCTCTACAAAAAGGTCTTCACCTCCTCGTGCACGTCCACCTAAAAATTTGGATCCCACGGGGGTGAGACAATTGTAAATTGCCCCAGCGAGAGATATAACTCTCCGCCAACAATATTATTATCACAGATTAAATGGTATAAAACTGAGCAGAAGATAAGAAGTTTAGAATATTCTCATCTTTTAAAGCATTGCAACTATCTGTGATAGTGCAGTAAGTCATTTATTCTATTTATAAGGAATGGGAAGAACATGTATATCATTTACTCATCATACTATATCAACGTCTCAAACTTATCTAGTGAAACTCATTATCATGGTATGTCATCCATGAATCATTCTCATTTCTATTTATTGGCCTCAGCCAATCTTCTAACCAGATATTTAATTTTACCAGTCATGTGAGTATACATCATCATATTATATTCAGGCATTGGACTATGCCAATCCTGTGCAACTATTTCAGGCATTGGACTATGCCAATCCTGTGCAAACATCACGGAATACCACATCACTTTTACTAGGAATTATACCTTGGCCAAGCCATCATACTTATTCACATCCTTTCTATAAACAAGTATCCCTCTCATATATTTCAAACACTATAGCCCTTATTTGGCTATAATCATAAAGCATGTATGATCAAGATTTCATTATTATTATTGTATCCATTTATTATTATCATTATATTACTAAGTTTCCATTTCTTAGTTTATTTTTAACATTATCATTTCTTACATGAGACTTTTATAAACACCTTGTTACCTCTCACTAGGCAACAACTATCCTCATGCCTCACAAGGCCCATTAAGTATCTTGTCACCTCTCACTAGGCAACAAATTATCACATGGCTCACAAGGCCATAACACATCTTGTCAAATCTTACTAGGCAACAAATTATCACATGGATCACAAGGCCATAACACATCTTGTCACCTCTCACTAGGAAACAACTTATTCTCATGGATCACAAAGCCCATAACACATTTTGTCACCTATCACTAGGCAATAAATTATCACATGGCTCACAAGGCCATAACACATCTTGTCACCTCTTACTAGGCAACAACTTATTCTCATGACTCACAAAGCCATAACACATCTTGTCACCTCTCACTAGGCAACAACTTATCACATGGCTCACAAGGCCATAACACATCTTGTCACCTCTCACTAGGCAACAACTTATCACATGGCTCACAAGGCAATAACACATCTTGTCACCTCTCACTAGGCAACAACTTATCACATGGCTCACAAGGCCATAACACATCTTGTCACCTCTCACTAGGCAACAACTTATTCTCATGGCTCACAAAGCCATAACACATTATACTTGTTATACAAGTATTTAGCATGCCTTTCAAGGCTTATGCAATAAGAGAATTACAACCATCCCATCATTGGGATTAGGGTTTCCCCTTAATGACCGATTAGGGTTTCATGTTTATTTTATTGATCCAAACCCTAATTCATTGCTCCACACATCTAGGAGCATACATTGCTATCATAAGTATCCAATCATACTTATTTATTCTCAACATTTATCATTAAATTATTACCAATACAAGGTACGAGTTTCTCTCTCATCCTCTCTAGGATATTGATTACATCACACTTTATTATTTTGGCTTAACACTTTCTCAAGGTATGTTAGCCTACACTTATCAAAGTGCATTAAACTCATTACATTTCAATGTAACAATTGGCATGACACACTTCATGTGTTACTCATCCATACATATTGGATTTAAGATGCATCAAGGTGTAGCAACCTTAAAGTGTTGGATGTGATATTTACCATACCTTGATGTATCACTTCCCTCATCACTTTTAACTTAGTTAAGTTCATCAAATTATATTGTATTAGGGTATTTCCCATCCTAATACTTTATCCCCTATCCCATCATATTAATCTTGTAAAGTATTGACCATAAGTCATACACTTGAATCACCCAGCTATCATCAATGATATGGACTCATCTCGGATTAAGGCACTGTTGATATAAGGTTGTCCATTATCAACCACTCTAGGTGTTTCACTTATAAAGGTATTAGCCACACCATAACTTGGTGTTAATCTTATCACTCCTAAGAGTGTCTTGCGCTCACCTTTACATGGTATCTCGGATTAGAAGTGTGCATATGTTCATCATATCGGGTTGTAAGTATATGAGCACTCACCATATCGGGCTAGAAGTATATACACACCATTTATATCGGGCTCAAGATGTTTGTGTCTGTTACCCATGTCATTCATGAGGTATTAAGCCATCACCATGTTGGGCTAGACATCAACTAGGGTTGTGTATCAGGCTACCATATAGTGCAATAGCACTTGGTATTCTTTACTTATATTTGGTTGCCCAAATTAGGGTTTCACATCAACTTATAAGTATTCATTTAATCTTGTATCATGCATGGAGTCTATACTTGACTCCCTATCGTGCAAGAGGTGTATACTACACCTCCATATAGTGCAACAATGTATTCATTCATATCCTTATCGTTCAAGTGAATAAGGTGCATCATCATATCGGGTTAAAGGTGCTTACTTGTGTGCTTGCACCCGATATCACTTTTACAAGGTAATATCATCGTCTTCAAGCTCTATACCTTTGTTCTAACTATTATAGTTCATGTCAACAGGTCTAAGAAACTACTAGAACTTATAATTTCATCAGCTATTTCAGGAAATTTTGGAATTAAAAGTAGATCATTAAATACAGCAATTTAGGTGACGAATAATAACATGGTTGAGTTCAAGTTATATAACCCGCCTTAAGAACAACTTCAAAGCTCCAAGATCCAAATATCCACGTTCCTAAGGTTGAAGATGAACTTCACAACTCCTCTATATGCAAAGAATCACCATGGATAAGCAATTGGTGAAGAAGAAAAGAAAAGAAGATCAAAACCCTAAATTCATGCTTCAAACCAATGTTGAAGATGATCTTATCCTCACCTTAGGGTTAAGTTTTGAGTTCCTTAGCTCTTGGCCGACACCCCACCACTCTTGGGAGATATGGACTTCCTCTTGGCCGACACAACCTTGCTTCTGGCCGATACCTCCCTCACTTGTGGCCAAAATCACTTCAATTGGCTGATATCAACTTGCTATGGACAATATCAACATGGTATGGCCGATACACTTGCTATGGCCGATACCCAAGGCCTATGCATGATACCCTTGTGACCTTGCACGATATGCCAACCCTCTTGCACGATATGGCACTCACTTGCACGATATGTCACTCACTTGCACGATATGGCACTCAACTCTTCACCCTATTGGCCGACATCACCTTATATGGCCAATTTCACCTACTTGGCCGATATGCTTTTGCTATGGGCGATATCCAAGGGCCTATGCATGATATGCTTGATATACTGCACGATAAAAGATCCCCATGCACGATACCACAAGGTAGTAGGGTGGTAAGGGTCGAAAAATTGCACCAAGGGGTGAAACTAGGGGTATATATACTTGTTGTTCATGAAGGAAGGCAAAAATGAGGTGTAAACATTTTGAGCTAGTAGGTGCCACGTGTCATGCATGGGTGACACGTTTACATGCATGCATAAACATTTATATTGTCTTGAAAAACAGTTGATAATCATTTAGGGATAAAGATTCTTCCGTTACATATCTCTTTGAATAAGATATATCAACAAAATCACCACTTTATTCACAACTCATCACAACTTTTCTAAGGAAGTTGTAACCCGACACACCCCACCTCCTTGAGGTTATTTGCACGATATGGACTTTGGAAAGAGTCCAAAAAACGATATGGGACACCTCCTTGGGCTCCATGGCCGATAGGCACTCATATATAAGCTTTTCAACTTGATACAACTCAAGTTAAGCTTTCAAATTCAACCCTTTTCTTGGTCATTTCTTCACCAAGATTACCATCATTCATAATGGAATCAAGTATGGCATATCCTCCTTTCTCTCTATTCTAAATGATTCTAGGAGGGAGTAGGAACACTCTATATGTGTTAATTTGCATATTAATCCCACATTTTGGGTAAATTGCAATTTGTACCAAAATTGGTGCACAATGCTCCAACATTGTTCAAACAAGTTCAAACTTGGAATTTAGGCATTACACGAGCCACCACTTAACATCATTCTCTCTCTTATGATTTTAAAACACATTTGGTACATTCAACATGTGACATTTTGCATTATAACCCCTCAACTTGGGTAAATTGCACTTTGGTCCAAAACAAAGGAGAATTTCTCAAACGGAATTCAATCGGGACCAAACTTGAAACATGAGTGTGTCACATGATAACAAAACACCTTAGAGGATTATATTAAAGTTCTAAGCAACTATATTAGTAAAAACAAATAGGGTTACCTCATAACCCAGGTCAGGGTCGTTACAATGTCCCTAGTCGGATGTCGTTGTGGAAGGTAGATAGACAACAATGACACACAAGACTAGATTGTGGTGTTGGTTGATGACAAAATCTCATTAGTCATGATATGGAGATATAAAACCAAACACATAGGTACTTGTTAGAGAACAAGTGTATCAGACAGACCCACCGTGAGTTTGACACATGGAACCATGACTTGGTAGTCACAGTCAGTTCTCACAGTGATGGTGGTGAGTGTGATTCTTTGACCTAAAATCACTACACTCAACACATGTCGTTGGGTACACTTTAACATCATAAAATGCAGTCTTGAAACATGGGTTTTTATAAAGGTGATGATTGGGTGGCTTTGACGCATGGGGCTTTGAAGGGGTGAGTGATAGATATGGGATTTGTCCCTCCTGAGGGAATTTGATATCCATGGCCACTTGATGAGTAGGATTGAGATAGGCGTGCACTTGTGTGAATCATTATGTGATATTGATGTCATACATATCTCCTTCAATCTACTCTGAGATCAAGAAAGTGAATGAACTTTGATAGGATGAATGTTCCATGCCTTGAGTTCATTCGGGATATCAGTGAAAAAGGAATTATACATTCACTGTAACACCATTCACGGATTGTAGGATTGAAAGTTGTTCTCCAACTTTCCTTTTCACTTGGGTAGCACTGATGTGTGACTAGGAACCGCTCTTTTCTTATGAATTCATAAGTGTTATGGACTTTCACTGCCAACATGAAATGGACCTGCAGGGTCACACACATAGGATTTAACCTAAAAGAGGAGTTTATCCACAAATGATGTTTAGATTGATTGCTAAAGGAGTTTAGTAGTTTAATTAAACACTCAATCAATTAATAGCTCAATATCATAGTATTCAAGGTGTTGGACCAATTGATTAGAGTATCGGATTGATTGAAACTGCAATTGACTGATTTTACACAGTCTGCACTCCCAACCGATCAGCTCATATGATGAACCGATCGGCTCAGCTTGGTGAACCGATCGGCTCAGCTTGGTGAACTGATCTGTAATGACCCTGACCTGGGTTATGAGGTAACCCTATTTGTTTTGGCTAATAAAGTTTCTTATAACTTTAATATAATCCTCTAAGGTGTTTTGTTATCATGTGACACACTTATGTTTCAAGTTTGGTCCCGATTGAATGTTGTTTGAGCAATTTTCCTTTATTTTGGACCAAAGTGCAATTTACCCATATTGAGGGGCTATAATGCAAAATGTCACATTTTGAATATACCCCATGTGTTTTGGAATCATAAGAGAGAGAAGTATGATAAGTGGTGTCTTGTGGAAAGCCCAAATTCTAAGTTTGAACTTGTTTGAACAATGCCGGTACCTTGTGCACCAATTTTGGTACAAATTGTAATTTACCCAAAATGTGGAGTTAATATGCAAATTACCACCTCTAGAGTGTTCCTAAGTCCTCTATGTATCATTTATAGGATATATAATGAATGAGACACCATGTTTGAATCAATTATGAATTATGGTAATCTTGGTGATGAAATGACCAAGAAAAGGGTTGAATATGAAAGCTTAACTTGAGTTGTATCAAGTTGAAAAGCTTATATATGAGTGCCTATCGGCCAAGGAGCCCAAGGAGGTGTCCCATATCGTTTTTTGAACTCTTGGCAAAGTCCATATCGTGAAAATCACCTCAAGGAGGTGAGGTGTGATGGCCAACAAGTTTCCTTAGAAAAAGTGTATGGGTTTGACTTAAAATAGTGATTAAACCTAGATGACTTATCCAAATGGATAAGCAATGGACGAATTTGCATCTCTAGATGATCCTCAATCTTTTTTAATGTCAATATAAATGTTGATGCATGCATGTACACGTGTCACCCATGCATGACACGTGGCACCTACTAGCTCAAAATGTTGACACCTCATTGTTTTTCCCTCCTTCATGAACAACAAGTATATATACCCCTAGTTTCACCCCTTGGTGCAATTATGCGACCCTTACCACCATCCTACCCTAAGGTATCGTGCATATAGCTGCCATATCGTGAAGGGATGTTGTGGTATCGTGCATGGGCCTTGGGATATCGCCCATGGCAAGAGCATATCGCCCAAGTAGGTGATATTGGCCATATAGGGTGATATCGGCCATAGAGTGAAGTTTTGACTCCAAGTGAGTATCATATCGTGCAAGTGAGTGCCATATTGTGAAAGAGGGGTGGCATATAGTGCAGGGACACTAGTGTATCGTGCAAAGGTGTTAAGTAGCAAGAAGGAGCTCATACTTAACCCTAAGGTGAGCATAAGATCATCTTCAACCTTGGATTGAAGCATGAATTTAGGGTTTTGATCTTCCTTTCTTTTCTTCTTCACCAATTGCTTATCCATGGTTATTCTTTGAATATATAGGAGTTGTGAAGTCCATATTCAACCTTAGGAACATGGAGATTTGGAGCTTGGAGATTTGAAGTCGTTCTTAAGGCGGGTTATATAACTTGAACTCAACCATGTTATTATTCTTCACCTGAATTTCTATAATTAGTGAAATACTTTTAATTCCGAAATTTCCTGAAATATTTGATGAGATTATGAGTTCTAGTAGTTGCTTAGACCTGTTGACATGAACTATAATAGTTATAACTAAGGTCTAGAGCTTAGAGATGGTGGTATCACTTTAGAAAAGTGATATCGGGTGCAAGCACACAAGAAAGTACCTTTAACTCGATATGATGATGAACCTACTTCACTTGAATGATATGGATATGAATGAATACAATGTTGCACGATATGGGGGGTGTAGTATACACCTCTTGCACGATAGGGAGTCAAGTATAGACTCCATGCATGATACAAGGTCAATTGTATACTTGTAAGTTGACAAGAAACCCTAATTTGGGTAACCCGATATAAGTGAAGTGTAACAAGTGCTATGGCACGACATGGTTACATGACATAGTTGCACGACATGGTTGCACGACATGGTTACAGGACATGGTTGCATGATAGGGTTGCACAATACACAACCCTAGACGATATGGTAACCCTAACCCATCATGGCTAACCCTAGATGGTGACTAGCCCGATAGGGTGATTGAATGTACTTCTAGCCCGATATGGTGATGGGTTGATACCTCATAAGTATCATGGGTGACACATACGTATACCTTGTGCCTGATATGAGGTCAAGAAGATACCTCATGCCCGATATGGAGACAAGTGCAAATCCTAATCCGATATGGTGAGTGTTCATACACCTCCATCCCAAGACACCTTGTAAAGGTGAGAGTAAGACACTCTTAGGAGTAATGAGTGTAACACCAAGTAATGGTATGGCTAATACCTTGATAGGTGAAACCCCTAAAGTGGTTGATAATGGTTAATCCTATATCAACAATGTCTCAACCTGAGATGATTTCATATCATTTGTTGATGGTTGGACAATTCAAATGTATGACTTATGATCAATACACTACAGAATGAATGTGATGGACTAGTTCATAAAGTATTAGGATGGGAAATACCCTAATACAAGATAAGTTGATGAACTTAAGCAAGTTAAAAGTGATGAGGGAAGTGATACATCAAGACATGATAGATATCACATCCAGCATTTTAAGGTTGATGTACCTTGATGCACCTTAAATCCAATATACTTGGATGAGTAACACATGAAGTGTGTTATGTCAATTGTTACATTGAGATGTAATAAGTTTAATGCACTTTGATAAGTGTGGGATAACATACCTTGAGACAGGGTTAAGCCAAGTTAATAAAGTATGATGTAATCATACCCTGGTAAGGATGAGAGACGGACTCATACCTTGTGTTGATGATTTAGTTAATGATAAATGATGAGAATAAATAAGTATAATTGAATACTTATGATATCAATGTATGCTCTTAGATGTGTGGAGAAATGAATTAGGGTTTGAATTAATAATATGAACTTGAAACCCTATCCGGTAATAAAGGGAAACTCTAACCCTAATAGTTGTTGCCTAGTGAGAGGTGACAAGATGTTTAATGGCCTTGTGAGCCATGTGAATAGTTGTTGCCTAGTGAGAGGTGACAAGATATTTAATGGCCTTGTGAGCCATGTGAATAGTTGTTCCCTAGTGAGAGGTGACAAAATGTTTAATGGGCCTTATGAGTCATGTGATTAGTTGTTGCCTAATAAGAGGTGACAAGATATTGATCTAGAGATTGATGTAAGAATTGGTAATGTTTAAAATAAACCAGGTAAATGGGAACCCTGTAACATAATAATAATAATAAATGGTTACAATGATAATAATGAAATCTTGGTCATACATGCATTATAGGCATAGCCAAAATAAGGGCTATGGTGCTTTGAATATGTTAAAATGAGACATGAGGAATACTTGTATTATATAAAGAATGTGGATGAGTATGATGGCTTGACCAAGGTAATGCCAAGTAATAGTGAAATGTAATCAGGAGTGGTTAGAGTCTACTACCTGGCTATGTAATCAGGATTGGTTAAAGTCCAATACCTGGCAGAGGCATGAAGCCTATAATAATATCACAGGATTGTCATAGATCAATACCTGGAATGCACAGGATTGGTAATAACCCAATACTTGGAATAATATCACAGGATTGACATAGATCAATACCTTGAATGCATAGGATTGGTAATAACCCAATACCTGGAATAATATCACAGGATTGACATATATCAATACCTAGAATGCACATGATTGGTAATAACCCAATACCTGTAATAATATCACAGGATTGACATAGATCAACACCTGGAATGCACAGGATTGGTAATAACCCAATACCTGGAATAATATCACAGGATTGGTCATAACCCAATACCTGGAATGCACAGGATTGGTAATAACCCAATACCTGGAATAATATCACAGGATTGGTCATAACCCAATACCTGGAATGCACAGGATTGGTAATAACCCAATACATGGAATAATATCACATGATTGACATAGATCAATACTTGGAATGCACAGGATTGGCAATAACCTAATACCTGGAACAATATAACAGGATTGGTCATAACCCAATACTTGGAATGCACAGGATTGGTAATAACCAATACCTGGAATAATATCACAGGATTGACATAGATCAATACATGGAATGCACAGGATTGGTCATAACCCAATGCCTGGAATAATATCACAGGATTGGTCATAACCCAATGCATGGAATAATATCACAGGATTGGTCATAACCCAATGCCTGGAATAATATCACAGGATTGGTCATAACCCAATACCTAGAATAATTGCACAGGATTGACATAGTTCAATACCTGGAATAATGTCACAGGATTGACATAGTTCAATACCTGGAATAATTGCACAGAATTGGTAATAACCCAATGCCTAGAATAATGTCACAGGATTGGTATAGTCCAATACCTAGAATGGTTGCACATGATTGGTATAGTCCAAATGCCTAGACAGAATATGATGATGTATACTCACATGACTGGTAAAATTCGATATCTGGTAAGCATATTGGCTGAGGCCAACAGATAGAAATGAGAATGATTCATGGATGACATGCCATGATAATGAGTATCACAGGATAAGCTTGGGATGTTGATATAGTATGATGGGTAAATGATATACATGTTCTTCCTATTCTTTATAAAGAGAATGGATGATTTACTGCTCTATCATAGATAGATGCAATGTTTTAAAACATGAGAATATTCTAAACTGCTCATCATCTGCTTAGTTTAATACTATTTAACTGTGATAATAACATTATTGGCGAAGACTTATATCTCTCGCTGGGAAAATTACAATTGTCTCACCCCCGTGGGATCCAAATTTTTAGGTGGACGTGCACGAGGAGGTGAAGACCTTTCTGCAGAGAAAGAACAACATCAGCAGGGACAGCAGTGACATCTCTGGTTGATTGTACTGTCTGTCAAGTCTTGTAGATAGAATTCCTATGTGTCGTCTCTGTACTCTCAGGTCCTTGGAGTTGGTTTGTTATGGTTTTATGAACGATCTGAGGTTTTGGCTTGAATGCCTCGAGGTTTTATGTTGCTCCAGTATGTGTTTTGATAGAGCAACTATTATATGTTGTCCTCGAGATGAGATGAAACAATGTTGTACAATGTAAATCATGATATGTATGATTTTGGGATCTTTCAGTAAAAGTTTTCTGTACAAGGATCTCCCTGCAAAATGGTTTTAAATTTTAGTGATTTTTGTTAATCTGTTGTTTATGTTTATTCCGCTTAATTAGTAACGATTTGTTTGTCAGTTTGGCGATTGTCGTTACAAATTTGGTATCATAGCTTAAGGTTCGCTGAGTCTACAGAGACATAGGACTAAGGTGTTGAGTCTGTGTTAGTGTCCTCCTGTATGCCCTATAGTGACTTCTTCTTATGTAGAAGAAAGGGTGAAGTTTAAAAATGACTGGAGAACACGAGGAACATGTTGCTGAGAGCAATGTTGTTGCACCAAGAGAGGGTGCAAGGGATCAGGAAAGAGAAGAACGAGTGCCTAAGAATTTCCATCATGACCCGATCAGGATAGAGAATCCTATGTTTATGCTCTTGTTGGACATGTTAGGACAACAGTGATGCATATAGTAGACTGGATACTAGCATTACAACCTAGGTTACCAGTCCTCAATGTAGAAACTTTGGGTTCTGAAAGGGTTCCTGATTGACATAGTCATGTTGGAACAGTGGAAAATGTGGGAAGGATTAGCATATGGCAAGAAAATAGACTCTGCCATAAGTATAGACAGATAGTATATCTGTGATGGTAATGCCCAAGATGGGGCAATAAGTTGAGAAATAAGGAAAGGTCTCTACAATTCTAGAGGCATGTACCTAGTTGTTATAAAAAGACAAAGTTTTTGGTGCCACCAGTGCAATAAATGCCTAGTGTACCAGGGCAGTAGCCACTAAGTAAAGGCAAGGGTCCTAACTTTCCACCTGTAAGAATCCATGGCTTAGTTTCTACATCGGTAATGAGACCGATAAGACTATGGTATGAGGATAAGACATGGACATGTTAAGCATACTAAACCCTTCTATTCAAAAACAAAGGGAGTAAATGACCCAACAATTGAGGTAGACTCGGTAGGGCTTATGAAAGTTACAACCTAATAGTATAAAAAGGCAAAAGAAACAACATGAAACAGCTAGACTCTATGTTTGAGTCAACCAAAAGTAGTGGATGACTATGAGGGATGGAAGTCAGATAGAGTTTTCTCATTCTGATATGTTTTCTCTAGATTTTATCTGATAATCATAAGAAGGTAGTTGTTGTTGAGATTCCTGTAATTAGTCCTATAAGGACATGAGGAAGAGATAAGAAGGATAAGAGCCTATATTCGGTCCAATATTCTCTTATATGTTTTGGAATTTCTCTCTTCATGTAGAAAAGGAAGATATGTAAAAGAAACACCCAGAGAAAATCTGAGATACTAAGTAGTAAATTTAAAGAGATGTTAAAAGTATGAAACATAATATAAAACAAATGCATACTACCTAATTTCAATTCTTGAATACCCTGTCTAGGTATTCATCTATTGAATGCAAGGTAAGTATGGAACTCTTAGATTGTTATCTTTCTGATTACTCTAATCAAGCAGTCATTCTGAGACAATCTAAAGAGCATAATGAAGTCAAATATGTGGCATGGATATTTCTACCACATCCTAATTGATATATGGATAAATCTGAGTTAATCATAGATCAACTGATAAACAAAAGAAGATGTTTAGTATAATGTATACCCTGGTCCTCAGACCTAGAGGTAACAGTTACAGATGAGAAGTAACAATGTTCAGTGATGGACTGAGGGATTGAATACCCAGATCTAGTAATCATGACGATGATGTGATGTGTTTATGGCACATATAATGGGTACCAAGGTAAAGAATCCTATTATCTAAGAACTTTCAATGATATGAGAAAATGGGAACATGACTCCTGATAAGAAGTAATGTTTGGTTACCTAGAGGGGCCAACTCTGAAATTTGTCCAGTTACATACTGTAGTATGGATACCATTTGTTAGGGGTTTATGCCCCACATAAACATGACAACATCAAAGATGTTATGTGGAGACTTGATGATATGATGAATGAATGATATTTGTCTCCCTTTACCTGGGATTTCGGGGACGAAATCCTTGTTAGGGGTTTATAACTTGTAATGACCCTGACTTGGGTTATAAGGCAACCCTATTTGTTTTGGCTAATAAATTTTCTTATAACTTTAATATAATCCTCTAAGGTGCTTTGTTATCATGTGACACACTTATGTTTCAAGTTTGGTCCCGATTGAATGTTGTTTGAGCAATTTTCCTTTGTTTTGGACCAAAGTGCAATTTACCCAAATTGAGGGGCTATAATGCAAAATGTCACATTTTGAATATACCCCATGTGTTTTAGCATCATAATAGAGAGAATGATGCTAAGTGGTGGCTTGTGGAAAGCCCAAATTCTAAGTTTGAACAATGTTGGTACCTTGTGCACCAATTTTGGTACAAATTGTAATTTACCCAAAATGTGGGGTTAATATGCAACTTACCACCTCTAGAGTGTTCCTACTTCCTTTATGTATCATTTAGAGGAGATAGAATGAATGATACACCATGTTTGAATCAATTATGAATGATGGTAATCTTAGTGATGAAATGACCAAGAAAAGGGTTGAATATGAAAGCTTAACTTGAGTTGTATCAAGTTGAAAAGCTTATATATGAGTGCCTATCGGCCAAGGAGCCCAAGGAGGTGTCCCATATCATTTTGTGAACTCTTGGAAAAGTCCATATCATGCAAAGAACCTCAAGTAGGTGAGGTGTGACGGCCAACAAGTTTCTTTAGAAAAAGTGTATCGGCTTGACTTAAAATAGTGATTAAACCTAGATGACTTATCCAAATGGATAAGTAATGGACGAATTTCCATCTCTAGATGATCCTCAATCTTTTTGAATGTCAAGATAAATTTTGATGCATGCATGTACACGTGTCACCCATGCATGACACGTGTCACCTACTAGCTCAAAATGTTGACACCTCATTTTTTGCCCTCCTTCATGAACAACAAGTATATATACCCCTAGTTTCACCCCTTGGTGCAATTTTGCGACCCTTACCACCCTCCTACCCTAAGGTATCATGCATAGAGATCCCATATCGTTAAGGGATGCTGTGTTATCGTGCATGGGCCTTGGTATATCGCCCATGGCAAGAGCATATCGCCCAAGTAGGTGATATTGGCCATATAGGGTGATATCGGCCATAGAGTGAAGTTTTGACTCCAAGTGAGTATCATATCATGCAAGTGAGTTCCATATCGTGCAAGAGGGGTGGCATATCGTGCAAGGACACTAGTGTATCGTGCAAAGGTGTTAAGGAGCAAGAAGGAGCTCATACTTAACCCTAAGGTGAGGATAAGATCATCTTCAACCTTGGATTGAAGCATGAATTTAGGGTTTTGATCTTCCTTTCTTTTCCTTTTCACCAATTGCTTATCCATGTTGATTCTTTGAATATATAGGAGTTTTGAAGTCCATCTTCAACCTTAGGAACGTGGATATTTGGAGCTTGGATCTTTTAAGTCGTTCTTAAGGCGGGTTATATAACTTAAACTCAACCATGTTATTATTCTTCACCTGAATTGCTATAATTAGTGAAATACTTTTAATCCCGAAATTTCCTGAAATAGTTGATGAGATTATGAGTTCTAGTAGTTTATTAGACCTGTTGACATGAACTATAAAAGTTATAACTAAGGCATAGAGCTTGAATATGGTGGTATCACTTTATAAAAGTGATATCAGGTGCAAGCACACAAGAAAGTACCTTTAACTCGATATGATGATGAACCTACTTCACTTGAACGATATGGATATGAATGAATACATTGTTGCACGATATGGGGGGTGTAGTATACACCTCTTGCACGATAGGGAGTCAAGTGTAGACTCCATGCACGATACAAGGTCAATTGTATACTTGTAAGTTGACAAGAAACCCTAATTTGGGTAACCCGATATAAGTGAAGTGTAACAAGTGCTATGGAATGACATGGTTACATGACATAGTTGCACGACATGGTTGCACGACATGGTTACACGACATGGTTGCACGATAGGGTTGCACAATACACAACCCTTGACGATATGGTAACCCTAACCCATCATGGCTAACCCTAGATGGTGACTAGCCCGATAGGGTGATTGAATGTACTTCTAGCCTGATATGGTGATGGGTTGATACCTCATAAGTATCATGGGTGACACATACTTATACCTTGTGCCCGATATGAGGTCAAGAAGATACATCATGCCCGATATGGAGACAAGTGCAAATCCTAATCCGATATGGTGAGTGTTCATACACCTCCAACCCAAGACACCTTGTAAAGGTGAGAGTAAGACACTCTTAGGAGTAATGAGTGTAACACCAAGTAATGGTATGGCTAATACCTTGATAGGTGAAACCCCTAAAGTGGTTGATAATGGTTAATCCTATATCAACAACGTCTCAACCTGAGATGAGTCCATATCATTTGCTGATGGTTAGACAATTCAAATTTATGACTTATGATCAATACACTACAGAATGAATGTGATGGACTAGTGCATAAAGTATTAGGATGGGAAATACCCTAATACAAGATAAGTTGATGAACTTAAGCAAGTTAAAAGTGATGAGGGAAGTGATACATCAAGACATGATAGATATCACATCCAGCATTTCAAGGTTGATGTACCTTGATGCACCTTAAATCCAATATACTTGGATGAGTAACACATGAAGTGTGTTATGTCAATTGTTACATTGAGATGTAATAAGTTTAATGCACTTTGATAAGTGTGGGATAATATACCTTGAGAAAGGGTTAATCCAAGTTAATAAAGTATGATGTAATCATACCCTGGTAAGGATGAGAGATGAACTCATACCTTGTGTTGATGATTCAGTTAATGATAAATGATGAGAATAAATAAGTATAATTGAATACTTATGATATCAATGTATGCTCTTAGATGTGTGGAGAAATGAATTAGGGTTTGAATTAATAATATGAACTTGAAACCCTATCCGGCAATAAAGGGAAACCCTAACCCTAATAGTTGTTGCCAAGTGAGAGGTGACAAGATGTTTAATGGCCTTGTGAGCCATGTGAATAGTTGTTGCCTAGTGAGAGGTGACAAGATATTTAATGGCCTTGTGAGCCATGTGAATAGTTGTTGCCTAGTGAGAGGTGACAAGATGTTTAATGGGCCTTATGAGTCATGTGATTAGTTGTTGCCTAATGAGAGGTGACAAGATATTGATCTAGAGATTGATGTAAGAATTGGTAATGTTTAAAATAAACCAGGTAAATGGGAACCCTGAAACATAATAATAATAATAAATGGTTACAATGATAATAATGAAATCTTGGTCATACATGCATTATAGTCATATCTAAAATAAGGGATATGGTGCTTTGAATATGTTAAAATGAGACATGAGGAATACTTGTATTATATAAAGAATGTGGATGAGTATGATGGCTTGACCAAGGTAATGCCAAGTAATAGTGAAATGTAATTAGGAGTGGTTAGAGTCCATTGCCTGGTTGTGTAATCAGGATTGGTTAAAGTCCAATACCTGGCAGAGGCATAAAGCCTATAATAATATCACAGGATTGACATAGATCAATACTTGGAATGCACAGGATTGGTAATAACCCAATACCTGGAATAATATCACAGGATTGACATAGATCAATACCTGGAATGCACAGGATTGGTAATAACCCAATACCTGGAATAATATCACAGGATTGACATAGATCAATACCTGGAATGCACAGGATTGGTAATAACCCAATAATTGGAATAATATCACAGGATTGACATAGATCAATACCTGGAATGCACAGGATTGGTAATAACCCAATACCTGGAATAATATCACAGGATTGGTCATAACCCAATACCTGGAATGCACAGGATTGGTAATAACCCAATACCTGGAATAATATCATAGGATTGGTCATAACCCAATACCTGGAATGCACAGGATTGGTTATAACCCAATACCTGGAATAATATCATAGGATTGACATAGATCAATACCTGGAATGCACAGGATTGGTAATAACCCAATACCTGGAACAATATCACAGGATTGGTCATAACCCAATACCTGGAATGCACAAGATTGGTAATAACCCAATACCTGGAATAATATCACAGGATTGACATAGATCAATACCTGGAATGCACATGATTGGTCATAACCCAATGCCTGGAATAATATCACAGGATTGGTCATATAACCCAATGCTCGGAATAATATCACAGGATTGGTCATAACCCAATGCCTGGAATAATATCATAGGATTGGTCATAAGCCAATGCCTGGAATAATATCACAGGATTGGTCATAACCCAATGCCTGGAATAATATCACAGGATTGGTCATAACCCAATGCCTGGAATAATATCACAGGATTGGTCACATAACCCAATACCTAGAATAATTGCACAGGATTGACATAGTTCAATACCTGGAATAATGTCACAGGATTGACATAGTTCAATACCTGGAATAATTGCATAGGATTGGTAATAACCCAATGCCTGGAATAATGTCACGGGATTGGTATAGTCCAATGCCTGGAATGGTTGCACATGATTGGCATAGTCCAAATGCCTGGACAGAATATGATGATGTATACTCACATGACTGGTACAATTCGATATCTGGTTAGTATATTGGCTGAGGCCAACAGATAGAAATGAGAACGATTCATGGATGGCATGCCATGATAATGAGTATCACAGGATAAGCTTGGGATGTTGATATATTATGAAGGGTAAATGATATACATGTTCTTCCTATTCCTTATAAAGAGAATGGATGATTTACTGCTCTATCATAGATAGATGCAATGTTTTAAAATATGAGAATATTCTAAACTGCTTATCCTCTGCTCAGTTTAATACTATTTAACTGTGATAATAACATTGTTGGCAAAGAGTCATATCTATCACTCGGACAATTACAATTGTCTCACCCCCGTGGGATCCAAATTTTTAGGTGGATGTGCACAAGGAGGTGAAGACCTTTCTGCGGAGAAAGAACAACATCAGCAGGGACAGCAGTGACAGCTCAGGTTGAGTGTACTGTCTGTCAAGTCTTGTAGATAGAATTCCTATGTGTCATCTCTGTACTCTCAGGTCCTTGGAGTTGGTTCGTTATGGTTTTATGAACGATCTGAGGTTTTGGCTTGAATGCCTCGAGGTTTTATGTTGCTCCAGTATGTGTTTTGATAGAGCAACTATTATATGTTGTCCTCAAGATGAGATGAAATAATGTTGTACAATGTAAAGCATGATATGTATGAGTTTTGGATCTTTCAGTAAAAGTTTTTTGTGCAAGGATCTCCTTGCAAAATGGTTTTAAATTTTAGTGATTTTTGTTAATCCGCTGTTTATGTTTATTCTGCTTAATTAGTAACGATTTGTTTGTCAGTTTGGCGACTATCGTTACATGATCGGCTCATGAGATGAATCGATCGTCTCAGGATAGGATGAACTGAACAGTTCAAGGGTTGAATCGATTAGCTCAACTGGTCCAACCGAGCAAGTTTGGAAAGTCAAAAGACTATTTTGCAAATACAATTTGTTTCACTTGTACAAATTCGATTTGAACAAGGATTAATATTTGATTAATTAGAAATAAATATGAAAATCAATTTGAGTTGGACCAGGACCACGAACCGATCAGCTCATAAGTGAACCGATCGGTTGAGGTGTCAACCGATCGGTTGAGGTGTCAACCGATCGGCTCAACTCTCCAACTGACCATTTCATGTATGAAATGATCAGTTCAGGTGGCGCAATTAGTTGTTTTGTGGAAAATCTCGAACCCTTCTACTCCTGCTTTAATCCTGCATTGCCCGGGGTAGAGAACCTTATCCCATGACCCTCCTATATATATAGGGGTAGTGGGGGCTTTTCAGGTACAACAACTCTGAATACGAGTTGCTCTGCAAAGTTGTCGTTCTCTCTGGTTGTGGTAACTGAGAGAGCCCGAGCAAGTGTTACCCGATAAGGGAGGCACAGCAAGGGAAAGATAACTGCAGAAAGGAAACTGGTTGTAGGAGAGTGTGTTGATGACTAGTACGCTGACAGGAGGGTGTGACTCCTTCCGATTCCTTATGGGACAAGGATATCAGAGTTCCAGGTAGTATGTGTGGACTACTTCATAGGTGGGAGACTTCTACCGCTCAGAGGACAGTTGTCAATCCTGAGAGTCTCAGTGAGACCAGGAGCTGCACAGACACCGTCCAAGACCGGAGGTGAAGACCGCACAAGCCACGAGGTAACGTCGCCGAGCAAGCCTCAGGACAAGGTACACCTCTACAAACCATCCTTCCTATTGTATAGACGTTGACATGATTCCTTTATTCTAGGTTTGAGAGAAGACAATTTTTGTTTCCACTGCCTTCTCTGTCTCCCCTAAAACCCAACAATGGTATCAGAGCCACAACAAATGCTCTATACTTTAGGATTATTGATATGAACAATTTTGGTTTGTCGCCTTTATTTATTGCATAAGATGAGAATAAAATTGGATTTGTGCATGTCCAATCCTAAATCCACAAATCCCTATATACATATATGATATGTAATATGAATGCACTCGATACGCATCAACCTTAAACAAGTTTTGTGGTGGATGTATAGCGTGGTTATGGCCAATTAACCCTATATTTGTGTGATTGGTTGTATGTGGTTTCTTGCATCTCAGTCTGCACACCGATTCCCTATCTCTTATTCCTGATGTAACTCGAGATAACTCAAGATTTCTTTCCTACCTTTTCTCCCCCCAAATGTAACTCGGGGTTTCTCTATTCAAATGTAAAATAAGATAGATCTTTTATTTCCTGTTATGTCAAAGAACGGCAGACAACCTGACGCAACTGAGACGATCGGTTCAAGGTGTGAACCGATCGGTTGGCGTTCAAGACAACCAGTTTGAGGAACGAGACGAGCGAGTGGCAGCCATGAGGAGATGCATGACGACCAGGCGAACCGATCGATTGGAGGAGCCAACCGATCGGCTGGTGGCACCCAGACGACCGGTCAGGGCGAGCAGGTCATTCATGTGATGAGTTGATCAACTCGGACGACTATAACACTTCATCATGGACATGTTGCATGTGATTTAGACCTAGATGACTGTGATTCCTCTTGGCTCGAGGAATCACATTAGGATGCCTATAATCATCGCTTTTATCATTTCGCATGTTTTCTGTGGGATATAGCATGTATATGATATGTACTATGTATTGTGGTGATTGGATATGTATATGTACCTATAAAACCAAATCCCTCATCTAAAATATTAAGTCTTTCACACCTTCCATTAGCGGCACACATGAAAAACTTGATCAACCAAGCGTAGGTTACGCCAAAGTGTTGTGCGTCGTCTATCTCGTAGAAGTGTGAAGGGTAAACATGTAGGTTCTGCCAAAGCAGGGTGCATGTTTACCGTGTCGGATTTTGGGTTAGACTTAACTGGTGATTATTAAAGCGTCTAGGCCCAGAGGCACGAAATGTTCATGGCAAGGTGTTGTGAATGTTCATTCATGAAGAGTTGCATATGATGCAATTGGCATGATGGCCTACCTAAATAGTCAAGATTGTGGGCGATCAGCCAAAGCTGACTCATGACTTGATGAAATATGGATCTTGACCCACTAGAAGATTGTACGCTGCAATCTTCCAAATTGATGGTGAGGGCTATCAATTTGAACGAAAATAGTGGGAGTGATATTTCATTAAAGTCCTAATTATATCGTCAACCTTTCAAATCAATCAAGTCAAAATTGAGTTTTGGACTAAATTGCATATATTTCCTTTTGTACAATAAATGGCTAATCAACAATAATCACTTTATTTGCGATCGGTCTTTGATACCAACAAATTAAATGGTAATAATTCCACAACTAGTTAGAATGTTGAGAAGTGTTCTCAATCAAAGAGTGAAAGCTCTAAGTCCTAATTATACCAGAACCAGATGAACTCAATCCCACCACACCAATGGCTGAAAGTATGCTTATGGAAGCATACCGAGGATGCCATTGATGTGGAGTGCTTGATGTTTTGTTCTCTGAACTATGAGTTGCAGAGACAACATGAGACATATGATGTTTCCAAGACACTGTCCTAGTATGTCATGATAAAAGGATATCCAATAAGGTATTCACACACTCAATGTGATTGGATATGTAAAAAAACCTGACTAAGAAGGATTCCCTCTGAGCCAAGAGTTGGCTATTGGTATGATATTACAAATGTTGCAAGAATCATGCAATTCATGATGAACTATGACATGAACAACTTTGACAAGCATTGACAAAGTTGTTGCACATGTTGAGGACAGTAGAGGCAAAGATGAAGAAAGACAATACCCTAATCTTTGATCGATGAGGGGTAAGTCTTAAAGGCAAGTCCAAGGGCAAGGGCAAGGGTAAATCTAAGAAGGGTTTTGATGCTAGCCAGTAGCCTAAGTCATCTTCAGCCTCAAGGCACATGGGAGGGTGAATGAGGGAATTGCCCTCTATATCTGGAAGAATAAATGAAGAATGGGGGATGGAGATCTCCACCTAAGGTATCATGAAATGAACCGCTTCTACGGTATATGATACCAAGATGAAGATTTGACATATTTGATATGTAAGATCTACAAAGAAGTGATGGCCTTTACAAAAGGAACAAGAAAGGAGTACCCATCATTGGAGCAAGTGTTGCTGCCATAGATTGGAAGTACCTTTCAGTTTATTTCAGCCTAAAGGGCATGAAATAGAGTTGAGAACTACTATTTCAATTCGCCAATAGAAACACTTTATTGTTGCATCTTGTAGTGACAAGATGACTATCAATATAGTTGATGTTTCAAAGATATGATTTTATGGCAATGCCTTGTTTATCTTGTGGTATTTGGTATGCATGAGATAAAATGATACCTAAAATTATTGATAACTCAAACAATCAAATTAGAATAAATCATGAGAAATTCATTTCTAGTTTCCATATGATGGATAAGCTAGACTCTTTTGGTTAGAGAATCAGTAAGAGACATGAAGCTCTTGGACATGATTAATCAATCTTCACTAGTGGTAGTGGGAGAATGATTATCCTATTAGGTATAATACATGTGATGTATTTACATACCTATTAGAGTTAATGTTGGTACTTCAAATGGTGTTTAGAGAAATACCAATAAGAATATCATAGATGAAGTATGAATTTGGTAAAGTGTTAATTCTTGATGAGATCAATGATTGAAATACTTGAACCAAATGCTTGAGATCCTTATGAGTGATTATGATAGTGTATCATAGTGAGCTCATGATTAAGGAATGGTGATGTCTAAATCAAAAGGAGTCATACTCTAAGGAGTAAGAGGATGATTATCAAATAACTAATGTCTTCTTAAATAAAGGATACCCACATTAATAAAAGACATTAAGAATCACAAGGAGTTGTGAGTTCTTATATCCTTGACAGATACGCCTCAATTATCTATGTGATGAGTTGGTCATGTGATGAGTCAACTATCTAGATGAATATGAGGAATTGGATTTTGAGTTATGGTTTATGGCCATTACATTCTAAATGACTTCCATATGAACCATAAGGTATGACCTTGATGGTAGCACCCATTGGGATGAAATCCATAAGTGTGAATGAGTCTTAAGCATTAAGACACATGGATAACATGTTGAGAAGGATGATGCTTGTTGATTACAGCTTAATGACTAAGACATTTGGCATACGGATACTAAAACCGCATTCCTATGAGGAATAAAACAAGGATGTGTATGTGACACAACCTATAAGGTTTATGAATCCATTAATGCAAATGAAGTCTATAAGTTACAATGGAATGATCAATGTGATTGATTGAGTACAAGCAACTCATAACTGTAATCTTTACTTTGATGATATAGTCAAAAGGTTTGATGGATGTGTCAAAGATAAAGAGAGATCTGTGATTTAGTGGGAGCGTACTCACATTCCACATGTTGATGTGAAATGGAAATGTTCTAGAATGGGAATCCAAAGTGGAAATTATCTTTAGGGAAAAAGAGATGTTTCCTATGTGATAGGAATAGAGATCTATAGAGATAGTTCTCGAAAACCTCTTGACCTGAAAAGAGAGAGCATACATTGGCAATCTATACTGAAGGGTTCAGTATGCACAGATTCAGTGGGAGAAAAATTGGAGTTAGTATCCCAGAGCCAAGTGTCTCAATTCTTATGAAGAATGGGAACACTAAGAATAGATATGGATCTATCATGTATGTGATCATCCCATTATCTTGCATGTATGGACATGTCAAGAATAAAAGGAATTCATCTTGTATGTAGGACATGACAATATGATGTTCTCATCCTGATAACTCGTATGTGGGACATGACAAGTGGATGTCTGTCTAGTTGTAGTAAGGGTTATTGGAATATCATGAGAACTTGATAAGTACTTGAGAAGTACTAGTTCTATGGAAATAAATAAGGGTTCATTATAAAGAGTTACACTGATGCGAACTTCTGAAAAGGACAGAGAATTAAATCGCAATATATATGGGATATATATATAAAAGTGAATCTTTGATAAATGGAAATGTTCCAATAAAGCCGTTTAAAAGGAAAAGTCGAGTATCTGTGTGTTAGATAACATTAGTGGATACTATATGGATCTGGAAGTTCATGAGATGAACTTATAGATATTCCGATCTTTGATGACAAGTAAGGAGTACTTGGTCATGTAATGTGGCTAAAGGTTAGCAAAGGAATACTAGATCGCATATTACGGCAACTCCATCTCATACGTGTGACGTATAGTGAAGAGATGAGAGACATTTAGTTAATACCGACTTTGGAAAGGTGTTGCCATAACTCACTATGTTAGCACTAGAGCACAGTAACATGTGGGACATGTTTGAAGATCACTATGAATATGATTCAAGGGTGATTGGCTCACAGTGCAAGTGGGAGTCTGTTGGTATGTATGCCCTGAGAGACAATCAAGGGATGATTGGTGGGATACATTAAGATTGATTTGATAAACATCAAAGGCAAGCTTCCAATTCTTTCTGGTTCAGTCACATGAGATAATGATAGAACAGATTGAATGTCTAGAGAATTACAGTACTCAATGACGTATGCTTTCAGGTTAAGGACCTGAATGTTTAGATCATATGAATGCTAAGAGTTTGTACATTCTTATTATGTCCCTAGTCAGATGTCGTTGTGGAAGGTAGATAGACAACAATGACACACAAGACTAGATCGTGGTGTTGGTTGATGACAGAATCTCATTAGTCATGATATGGAGATATCAAACCAAACACATAGGTACTTGTTAGAGAACAAGTGTATCGGACAGACCCACTGTGAGTTTGACACATGGAACCATGACTTGGTAGTCACAGTCAGTTCTCACAGTGATGGTGGTGAGTGTGATTGTAACGACCCTGACCTGGGTTATGAGGTAACCCTATTTGTTTTGACTAATAAATTTTCTTATAACTTTAATATAATCCTCTAAGGTGTTTTGTTATCATGTGACACACTCATGTTTCAAGTTTGGTCCCGGTTGAATGTTGTTTGAGCAATTTTCCTTTCTTTTGGACCAAAGTGCAATTTACCCAAGTTGAGGTGTTATAATGCAAAATGTCACATGTTGAATGTACTGCATGTGTTTTACAATCATAATAGAGAGAATGATGTTAACTGGTGGTTCGTGCAATGCCTAAATTCCAAGTTTGAACTTGTTTGAACAATGTTGGAGCATTGTGCACCAATTTTGGTACAAATTGCAATTTACCCAAAATGTGGGATTAATATGAAAATTACCACATCTAGATTGTTCCAAATCCCTCCTAGAATCATTTAGAAGAGATATAAAGGAGGATACACCATACTTGATTCCATTATGAATGGTGGTGATCTTGGTGAAGAAATGACCAAGAAAAGGGTTGAATTTGAAAGCTTAACTTGAGTTGTATCAAGTTGAAAAGCTTATATATGAGTGCCTATCGGCCATGGAGCTCAAGGAGGTGTCCCATATCGTTTTTTGGACTCTTATAAAAGTCCATATCGTGCAAAGCACCTCAAGGAGGTGAGGTGTGTCGGGTTACAACTTCCTTAGCAAAGTTGTGATGAGTTGTGAATAAAGTGGTGATTTTGTTGATATATCTTATTCAAAGAGATATGTAATGGACTAATATTTATCCCTAAATGATTCTCAACTGTTTTTCAAGACAAGATAAATTTTTATGCATGCATGTACACGTGTCACCCATGCATGACATGTGGCACCTACTAGCTCAAAATGTTGACACCTCATTTTTGCCTTCCTTCATGAATAACAAGTATATATACCCCTAGTTTCACCCCTTGGTGCAATTTTGCGACCCTTACCGCCCTCCTACCTTGTGGTATAGTGCATGGGGCTCTTGTATCGTGTATTAGAGCAAGCATATCGTGCATAGGCCCTTGGATATCGCCCATAGCAAAAGCATATCGGCCAAGTAGGTGAAATTGGCCATATAAGGTGATATCGGCCAATAGGGTGAAGTGTTGAGTGCCATATCGTGCAAGTGAGTGCCATATCGTGCAAGTGAGTTCCATATCGTGCAAGAGGGTTGGCATATAGTGCAAGGGCACAAGGGTATCATGCATAGGCCTTGGGTATCGGCCATAGCAAGTGTATCGGCTATACCATGTTGATATTGTCCATAGCAAGTTGATATCGGCCAATTGAAGTGATTTTGGCCACAAGTGAGGGGGGTATCGGCCAAAAGCAAGGTTGTGTCGGCCAAGAGGAAGTCCATATCGCCCAAGAGTGGTGGGGTTTTGGCCAAGGAGCTAAGGAACTCAAAACTTAACCCTAAGGTGAGGATAAGATCATCTTCAACATTGGTTTGAAGCATGAATTTAGGGTTTTGATCTTCTTTTCTTTTCTTCTTCACCAATTGCTTATCCATGGTGATTCTTTGCATATAGAGGAGTTGTGAAGTTCATATTCAACCTTAGGAACGTGGAGCTTTGGAGCTTGGAGCTTTGAAGTTGTTCTTAATGCGGGTTATATAACTTGAACTCAACCATGTTATTATTCATCACCTAAATTGTTGTATTTAATGATCTACTTTTAATTCAAAAATTTCCTGAAATAGTTGATGAAATTATGAGTTCTAGTAGTTTCTTAGACCTGTTGACATGAACTATAATAGTTATAATAAAGGTCTAGAGCTTAGATATGATGATATTACCTTATAAAAGTGATATCGGGTGCAAGCACACAAGTAAGCACCTTTAACCCGATATGATGATGCACCTTTTTCACTTGAACGATATGGATATGAATGAATACATTGTTGCACGATATGGAGGTGTAGTATACACCTATTGCACGATAGGGAGTCAAGTATAGACTCCATGCATGATACAAGGTTAAATGAATACTTATAAGTTGATGTGAAACCCTAATTTGGGCAACCAAATATGAGTAAAGAATAGCAAGTGCTATTGCACGATATGGTAGCCTGATACACAACCCTAGTTGATGTCTAGCCCGACATGGTGATGGCTTAATACCTCATGCATGACATGGGTAACACATACAAACACCTTTAGTCCGATATGAATGCTGTGTATATACGTCTAGCCTGACATGATGAGTGCCCATATACTTACAACCTGATATGATGAACATATGCACACTTCTAACCCGAGATACTTTGTAAAGGTGAGGGAAAGACACTCTTAGGAGTGATAAGAGTAACACCAAGTTATGGTATGGCTAATACCTTTATAGGTAAAACACCTAAAGTGGTTGATAATGGACAACCTTATATCAACAGTGCCTTAATCCGAGATGAGTCCATATCATTGATGATAGTTGGGTGATTCAAGTGTATGACTTATGGTAAATACTTTACAAGATTAATATGATGGGATAGTGGATAAAGTATTAGGATGGGAAACACCCTAATACAATATAATTTTATGAACTTAACTAAGTTAAAAGTGATGAGGGAAGTGATACACCAAGGTATGGTAAATATCACATCCAACACTTTAAGGTTGCTACACCTTGATGCATCTTAAATCCAATATGTATGGATGAGTAATACATGAAGTGTGTCATGCCAATTGTTACATTGAAATGTAATGAGTTTAATGCACTTTGATAAGTGTAGGCTAACATACCTTGAGAAAGGGTTAAGCCAAAACAATAAAGTATTATGTAATCAATATCCTAGAGAGGATGAGAGAGAAACTTGTACCTTGTGTTGGTAATCATTTAATGATAAATGTTGAGAATAAATAAGTATGATTGGATACTTATGATAGCAATGTATGCTCCTAGATGTGTGAGGCAATGAGTTAGGGTTTGGATCAATAAAATAAACATGAAACCCTAATCGGTCATAAAGGGGAAACCCTAATCCCAATGATGGGATGGTTGTAATTCTCTTATTGCATAAGCCTTGTAAGGCATGTTAAATACTTGTATAAAAGTATGAAGATGTTATGGCCTTGTGAGGCATGTGATAATTTTTTGCCTAGTGAGAGGTGACAAGATGTTAATGGACTTATGAGCCATGTGATAATTTGTTTCCTAGTGAGAGGTGACAAGATGTGTTATGGCCTTGTGAGCCATGTGATAATTTGTTGCCTAGTGAGAGGTGACAAGATGTTTTATGGCCTTGTGAGCCATGTGATAATTTGTTGCCTAGTGAGAGGTGACAAGATGTGTTATGGCCTTGTGAGCCATGTGATAATTTGTTGCCTAGTGAGAGGTGACAAGATGTGTTATGGCCTTGTGAGCCATGTGAGAATAGTTGTTGCCTACTGAGAGGTGACAAGATGTGTTATGGCCTTGTGAGCCATGTGATAATTTGTTGCCTAGTGAGAGTTGACAAGATGTGTTATGGTCTTGTGAGCCATGTGATAATTTGTTGCCTAGTGAGAGGTGACAAGATACTTAATGGGCCTTGTGAGCCATGAGTATAGTTGTTTCCTAGTGAGAGGTAACAAGGTGTTTATAAAAGTCTCATGTAAGAAATGATAATGTTTGAAATAAACTAAGAAATAGAAACTTAGTAATATAATGATAGTAATAAATGGATACAATAATAATAATAATGAAATCTTGATCATACATTCTTTATGATTATAGCCAAATAAGGGCTATAGTGTTTGAAATATATGAGAGGGATACTTGTTTATAGAAAGGATGTGAATAAGTATGATGGCTTGGCCAAGGTATAATGCCTAGTAAAAGTGATGTGGTATTCAGTGATGTTTGCATAGGATTGGCATAGTCCAATGCCTGAAATAGTTGCACAGGATTAGCATAGTCCAATGCCTGAATATAATATGATGATGTATACTCACATGAATGGTACAATTAAATATCTGGTTAGCAGATTGGCTGAGGCCAATAAATAGAAATGAGAATGATTCATGGATGACATACCATGATAATGAGTTTCACTAGATAAGCTTGATATGTTGATATAGTATGATGAGTAAATGATATACATGGTCTTCCCATTCCTTATAAAGAGAATAAATAACTTACTTCTCTATCACAGATAGTTGCAATGCTTTAAAAGATGAGAATATTCTTAACTGCTTATCTTCTGCTCAGTTTTATACCATTTAAACTGTGATAATAATATTGTTGGCTGAGAGTTATATCTCTCGCTGGGGAAATTTACAATTGTCTCACCCCCTGTGGGATCCAAATTTTTAGGTGGACGTGCACGAGGAGGTGAAGATCTTTTTGCAGAGGAAGAACAACAGCTGAGGCAGCAGTGACAGCTCAGGTTGAGTGTATTGTCTGTCCTGTCTTGTAGATATGAGTCCTATGTGTCGTCTCTGTACTCTCGGGTCCTTGGAGTTGGTTCGTACTGGTTTCATGAAAAAATATGAGATTTTGGCTTGAATGCCTCGAGGTTTTATGTTGCTCCAGTATGTGTTTTGATAGAGCAACTGTTATATGTTGTCCTCGAGATGAGATGAAACAATGTTGTACAATGTCAATCATGATATGTATGAGTTTTGAATCTATCAGTAAAAGTTTTCTATACAAGGATCTCCTTGCAAAATGGTTTTAAATTTTAGTGATTTTTGTTAATCCGCTGTTTATGTTTATTCCGCTTAATTAGTAACGATTTGTTTGTCAGTTTGGCAACTGTTGTTACAAGTTTGGTATCAGATCTTAAGGTTCGCTGAGTCTACAGAGACATAGGACTAAGGTGTTGAGTCTATGTTAGTGTCCTCCACTATACCCTATAGTGATTTCTGCTTATGCAGAATAAAGGGTAAAGTTTATAAATGACTGGGGAACACGAGGAATACATTGCTAAGGGCAATGTTGTTGCACCAGGAGAGGGTGCATGGGATCAGGCAAGAGAAGAACAAGTGCCTGAGAATTCCCATCTTGACCTGATCAAGATAGAGAATCTTATGTTTATGCTCTTGAAGAGCAGGTTAGGACAACAGTGATGCATATAGAATATTGGATACTAGCATTACAACCTAGGTTACCAATCCTTATTGCAGAAACTTTAGGCTTTGAAGGGGTTCCTGAATGACATGGTCATGTCAGAACAGTGGAAATGTGGGAAAGATTAACATATGGCAAGAAAGTAGACTCTGCCATAAGTTTTGACATATAGTACACCTGTGATGTAGTGCCCAAGGAGGGGAAATAAGCTGGAATTTAAGGTAAGGTCTCTATAATTTTAGAGACATTTTCCTAGTTGTTCTGAAAAGCCAAAGTTTTTGGTACCACCAGTGCAATAATTGCCTAGTGCACCAGGGCAGTAGTCATTATGTAAGGGCAAAGGTCCTAACTTTTCACCTATAAGAACTCATGGCATAGCTTATATATCGGTAATGAGACCGATAAGACCATGGTATGAGGACAAGACATGTTATGGATATGGACTTATTGAGCATACTAAACTCTTCTCTTTGAAAACAAGGGAGGAAATGACTCAACAACAGAGGTAGACTCGGCAAGGCTTATGAAAGTTACATCCCAATAAAGTGAAAAGGCAAAAGAAACAACATGAAACAACTAGACTCTATGTGTTGAGTCAAGCTAAAGCGGTAGATGACCGTGAGGGATAACAGTTATATAGAGCTTTTCATTTTGATATGCCTTATCTTGATGATTATATGATAAACATAAAAAGGATTGTTGTTATGGATTTCCCTATTGATTGTCCTATGGGGAGATAGGGAAGAAATATGAGAACTAGAATTTATATTCTGTTTAGTATTCTTTTAAATGCTTTATAATCTCTCTTATCTGTGTAATAAAAGATGAGGTATTGAAGCAATATCTGAAGAAAAATCAGAAATAAAAAAATCATGTGTGTATAAGGATATGAGAAGTGAGTAATATGATAGTAAATAAAGTACATACTACCTAATCTCAATACTTGTATACCCTGGCCAGGTATATGATTATTGAAGATAAGGCAAGTATGAAACTCTTAGATTGTTGTCTTTTTTATTACTCTGATCAAGTAGTCATTCTGAAACAATCTAGAGAGTATAATCCAATTAAATAGGAAAAGTTGTGTGATCATTCCTAAATGGAAAAAGTTGTGTGAACATTCCCAATTAAATAGGAAAAGTTGTGTGATCATTCCTAAATGGGAAAAGCTGTGTGAACATTCCCAATTAAATAGGAAAAGCTATGTGATCATTCCTAAATGGGAAGAGTTGTGTGAACATTCCCAATTAAATAGGAAAAGTTGTGTGATCATTCCTAAATGGGAAAAGTGGTGTGAACATTCCCAATTAAATAGGAAAAGATGTGTGAACATTCCTAAATGGGAAGAGTTGTGTGAACATTCCCAATATAAAGGAAAAGCTAAGTGAGCATTCCCAATTAAATAGAGTTTTGCTAAGTGAACTTTTCCAAAAAAATAAAAGATTGCTGAGTGAATTATCTCTATTAGATATATGTGTTTCCCTTTTGATAAATATTCTTGGGTGAGGATAGAAGTATGCACTTTTATGCTTCTTCCTTTCAATAATATGGACATCATATGTTAGGGGTTTATGCTCTGCATAAACATAAACATTGATAAGGTTGAATTAGTGAAAGGAACTTTGGGTGAACTACAGATCTATGGTATCTCCATAACATTAAGAAGTTAGTTGGAGACTTGAGGGCATGATTAATGAATAATCTGTCCCTCCCTTTTCGTGGGATTTCGGGGACGAAATCCTTGTTAGGGATTTATAACTTGTAACGACCCTGACCTGGGTTATGAGGTACCCTATTTGTTTTGACAAATAAAGTTGCTTATAACTTTAATATAATCCTCTAAGGTGTTTTGTTATCATGTGACACACTCATGTTTCAAGTTTGGTCCCGATTGAATGTTGTTTGAGCAATTTTCCTTTGTTTTGGACCAAAGTGCAATTTACCCAAGTTGAGGGGTTATAATTCAAAATGTCACATGCTGAATGTACGACATGTGTTTTACAATCATAAGAGATATAATGATGTTAAGTGGTGGCTCGTCCAATGCCTAAATTCCAAGTTTGAACTTGTTTGAACAATGTTGGAGCATTGTGCACCAATTTTGGTACAAATTGCAATTTACCCAAAATGTGGGATTAATATACAAATTACCACATCTAGCATGTTCCTACTCCCTCCTAGAATCATTTAGAAGAGAGATAAAGGAGGATACACCATACTTGATTCCATTATGAATGATGGTGGTCTTGGTGAAAAAATGACCAAGAAAAGGGTTGAATTTGAAAGCTTAACTTGAGTTGTATCAAGTTGAAAAGCTTATATATGATTGCCTATCGGCCATGGAGCCCAAGGAGGTGTCCCATATCGTTTTGTGGACTCTTGGAAAAGTCCATATCGTGCAAAGCACCTCAAGGAGGTGAGGTGTGTCGGGTTACAACTTCCTTAGCAAAGTTGTGATGAGTTGTGAATAAAGTGGTGATTTTGTTGATATATCTTATTCAAAGAGATATGTAATGGACTAATATTTATCCCTAAATGATTCTCAACTGTTTTGCAAGACAAGATAATTTTTTATGCATGCATGTACACGTGTCACCCATGCATGACATGTGGCACCTACTAGCTCAAAATGTTGACACCTCATTTTTGCCTTCCTTCATGAACAACAAGTATATATACCCCTAGTTTCACCCCTTGGTGCAATTTGCGACCCTTACCGCCCTCCTACCTTGTGGTATCGTGCATGGGGCTCTTGTATCGTGTAGGATAGCAAGAATATCATGCATAGGCCCTTGGATATCGCCCATAGCAAAAGCATATCGGCCAAGTAGGTGAAATTGGCCATATAAGGTGATATCGGCCAATAGGGTGAAGAGTTGAGTGCCATATCGTGCAAGTGAGTGCCATATCGTGCAAGTGAGTGACATATCGTGCAAGTGAGTGACATATCGTGCAAGTGAGTGCCATATCGTGCAAGTGAGTGACATATCGTGCAAGTGAGTGCCATATCGTGCAAGAGGGTTGGCATATCGTGCAAGGGCACAAGGGTATCATGCATAGGCCATGGGTATCGGCCATAGCAAGTGTATCGGCTATACCATGTTGATATTGTCCATAGCAAGTTGATATCGGCCAATTGAAGTGATTTTGGCCACAAGTGAGGGGGGTATCGGCCACAAGCAAGGTTGTGTCGGCCAAGAGGAAGTCCATATCGCCCAAGAGTGGTGGGATTTCGGCCAAGGAGCTAAGGAACTCAAAACTTAACCCTAAGGTGAGGATAAGATCATCTTCAACATTGGTTTGAAGCATGAATTTAGGGTTTTGATCTTCTTTTCTTTTCTTCTTCACCAATTGCTTATCCATGGTGATTCTTTGCATATAGAGGAGTTGTGAAGTTCATCTTCAACCTTAGGAACGTGTATCTTTGGATCTTGGAGCTTTGAAGTTGTTCTTAATGCGGGTTATATAACTTGAACTCAACCATGTTATTATTCATCACCTAAATTGTTGTATTTAATGATCTACTTCTAATTCCAAAATTTCCTGAAATAGTTGATGAAATTATGAGTTCTAGTAGTTTCTTAGACCTGTTTACATGAACTATAATAGTTATAACAAATGTCTAGAGCTTGAATATGATGATATTACCTTATAAAAGTGATATCGGGTGCAAGCACACAAGTAAGCACCTTTAACCCTATATGATGATGCACCTTCTTCACTTGAACGATATGGATATGAATGAATACATTGTTGCACGATATGGAGGTGTAGTATACACCTATTGCACGATAGGGAGTCAAGTATAGACTCCATGCATGATACAAGGTTAAATGAATACTTATAAGTTGATGTGAAACCCTAATTTGGGCAACCAAATATGAGTAAAGAATAGCAAGTGCTATTGCACGATATGGTAGCCTGATACACAACCCTAGTGATGTCTAGCCCGACATGGTGATGGCTTAATACCTCATGCATGACATGGGTAACACATACAAACACCTTTAGTCCGATATGAAAGGTGTGTATATACTTCTAGCCCGACATGATGAGTGCCCATATACTTACAACCTGATATGATGAACATATGCACACTTCTAACCCGAGATACCTTGTAAAGGTGAGGGAAAGACACTCTTAGGAGTGATAAGAGTAACACCAAGTTATGGTGTGGCTAATACCTTTATAGGTGAAACACCTAAAGTGGTTGATAATGGACAACCTTATATCAACAGTGCCTTAATCCGAGATGAGTCCATATCATTGATGATAGCTGGGTGATTCAAGTGTATGACTTATGGTAAATACTTTACAAGATTAATATGATGGGTTAGTGGATAAATTATTAGGATGGGAAACACCCTAATACAATATAAGTTGATGAACTTAACTAAGTTAAAAGTGATGAGGGAAGTGATACACCAAGGTATGGTAAATATCACATCCAACACTTTAAGGTTGCTACACCTTGATGCATCTTAAATCCAATATGTATGGATGAGTAACACATGAAGTGTGTCATGCCAATTGTTACATTGAAATGTAATGAGTTTAATGCACTTTGATAAGTGTAGGCTAACATACCTTGAGAAAGGGTTAAGCCAAAACAATAAAGTATGATGTAATCAATATCCTAGAGAGGATGAGAGAGAAACGTGTACCTTGTGTTGGTAATCATTTAATGATAAATGTTGAGAATAAATAAGTATGATTGGATACTTATGATATCAATGCATGCTCCTAGATGTGTGGAGCAATGAGTTAGGCATGAAACCTTAATCGGTCATAAAGGGGAAACCCTAATCCCAATGTTGGGATGGTTGTAATTCTCTTATTGCATAAGCCTTGTAAGGCATGTTAAATACTTGTATAAAAGTATAAAGATGTTATGGCCTTGTGAGCCATGTGATAATTTGTTGCCTAGTGAGAGGTGACAAGATGTTTTATGGCCTTGTGAGCCATGTGATAATTTATTGCCTAGTGAGAGGTGACAAGATGTGGTATGGCCTTGTGAGCCATGTGATAATTTGTTGCCTAGTGAGAGGTGACAAGATGTTTTATGGCCTTGTGAGCCATGTGATAATTTGTTGCCTAGTGAGAGGTGACAAGATGTGTTATGGCCTTGTGATCCATGTGATAATTTGTTGCCTAGTGAGAGGTGACAAGATGTGTTATGGCCTTGTGAGCCATGTGAGAATAGTTATTGCCTAGTGAGAGGTGACAAGATGTGTTATGGCCTTGTGAGCCATGTGATAATTTGTTGCCTAGTGAGAGTTGACAAGATGTGTTATGGCCTTGTGAGCCATGTGATAATTTGTTGCCTAGTGAGAGGTGACAAGATACTTAATGGGCCTTGTGAGTCATGAGTATAGTTTTTGCCTAGTGAGAGGTAACAAGGTGTTTATAAAAGTCTAATGTAAGAAATGATAATGTTTAAAATAAACTAAGAAATGGAAACTTAGTAATATAATGATAATAATAAATGGATACAATAATAATAATGAAATCTTGATCATACATTCTTTATGCTTATAGCCAAATAAGGGCTATAGTGTTTGAAATATATGAGAGGGATACTTGTTTATAGAAAGGATGTGAATAAGTATGATGGCTTGGCCAAGGTATAATGCCTAGTAAAAGTGATGTGGTATTCAGTGATGTTTGCATAGGATTGGCATAGTCCAATGCCTGAAATTGTTGCACAGGATTGGCATAGTCCAATGCCTGAATATAATATGATGATGTATACTCACATGACTGGTACAATTAAATATATGGTTAGCAGATTGGTTGAGGCCAATAAATAGAAATGAGAATGATTCATGGATGACATACCATGATAATGAGTTTCACTAGATAAGCTTGATATGTTGATATAGTATGATGAGTAAATGATATACATGTTCTTCCCATTCCTTATAAAGAGAATAAATGACTTACTGCTCTATCACAGATAGTTGCAATGCTTTAAAAGATGAGAATATTCTAAATTGCTTATCTTCTGCTCAGTTTTATACCATTTAAACTGTGATAATAATATTGTTGGCGGAGAGTTATATCTCTCGCTGGGGCAATTTACAATTGTCTCACCCCCGTGGGATCCAAATTTTTAGGTGGACATGCACGAGGAGGTGAAGACCTTTTTGCAGAGGAAGAACAACAGCTGAGGCAGCAGTGACAGCTCAGGTTGAGTGTACTATCTGTCATGTCTTGTAGATATGAGTCTTATGAGTCGTCTCTGTACTCTTAGGTCCTTGGAGTTGGTTCGTACTAGTTTCATGAAAAAATATGAGATTTTGGCTTGAATGCCTCAAGGTTTTATGTTGCTCCAGTATGTGTTTTGATAGAGCAACTGTTATATGTTGTCCTCGAGATGAGATGAAACAATGTTGTACAATGTCAATCATGATATGTATGAGTTTTGAATCTTTTAGTAAAAGTTTTATATACAAGGATCTCCTTGCAAAATGGTTTTAAATTTTAGTGATTTTTGTTAATCTGTTGTTTATGTTTATTTCGCTTAATTAGTAACGATTTGTTTGTCAGTTTGGCAACTGTCGTTACAGTGATTCTTTGACCTAAAATCGCTACACTCAACACATGTCGTTGGGTACACTTTGACATCATCAAACACAGTCCTGAAACATGGTTTGTTATAAAGGTGATGATTGGGTGGCTTTGACACATGGGGCTTTTGAGGGGTGAGTGATAGATATGGGATTTGTCCCTCATGAGGGAGTTTGATATCCATGGCCACTTGATGAGTAGGATTGAGATAGGCATGCGCACGCATGTGTGAATTAGTATGTGATATTGATGTCATACATATCTCCTTCAATCTACTCTGAGATCAAGAAAGTGAATGAGCGTTGATAGGATGACTGTTCCATGCCTTGAGTTCATTCGAGATATCAGTAACAAAGGAATTATACATTCACTTTAACACCATTCACAGATTGTAGGATTGAAAGTTGTTCTCCAACTTTCCTTTTCACTTGGGTAGCACTGTTGTGCGACTAGGCACCGCTCTTTGCTTGTGAAGTCATAAGTGTTATGGACTTTCACTGCCAATGTGAAATGGACCTACAGGGTCACACACATAGGATTTAACCTGGAAGAGGACTTTATCCACAAATGATGTTTAGATTGATTGTTAAAGGAGTTTAGTAGTTCAATTAAACACTCAATCAATTGATAGATTAGTATCATAGTGTTCAAGGTGTTAGACCAATTGATTAGAGTATCAGATTGATTGAAACTACAATTGACTAATTTTGCACAGTCTGCACTCCCAACCGATCGGCTCAGCTTGGGGAACTGATTGGCTCATGAGATGAACCGATCGTCTCTATATAGGATGAACCGACTGGTTCAAGGGTTGAATTGATCGGCTCAACTGGTCCAACCGAGCTAGTTTGGAAAGTCAGAAGACTATTTTGCAAATACAATTTGTTTCACTTGTACAAATTTGATTTGAACAAGGATTAATATTTGATTAATTGAAAACAAATACGAAAGTCAATTTGAGTTGGACCAGGACCACGAACCGATCAGCTTAGGTGCCCCAACTGATCGGTTGAGGTGTCAACCGATCGGATCAACTCCCCAACCGACCGTTTCATGTATGAAACTATCAGTTCAGGTGGTGCAGTTGGTTGTTTTGTGGAAAATCTTGAACCCTTCTACTCCTGCTTTAATCCTGCATTGCTCGGGGTAGAGAACATTGTCCCATGACCCTACTATATATATAGGGGTAGTGGGGGCTTCTCAGGTACAATGACTCATAACACCAATTGCTCTACAAAGTTATCGTTCTCTCTGGTTGTGGTAACCGAGAGAGCCCGAGCAAGTGCTTCCCAATAAGGGAGGCACAGTAAGGGAAAGACAACTGCAGAAAGGCAATTGGTTGTAGGAGAGTGTGTTGGTGACTAGTATGCTGACAGGAGGGTGTGAATCCTTCTGATTCCTTGTGGGACAAGGATATAAGAGTTCCAGGTGGTCCATGTGGACTACTTCAGAGGCGGGAGACTTCTTCCGCTTGGAGGACAATTGTCAATCCTGACAGTCTCGGTGAGACCAGGAGCTGCACAGACATCATCCAAGACTAGAGGTGAAGATCATGTAAGCCATGAGGTAACATCACCTAGCAAGCCTCAGGACAAGGTACGCCTCTACAAACCATCCTTCCTATTGTATAGACATTGATGTGATTCCTTTATTCTGGGTTTAGAAGAAGAAAATGTTTGTTTCCGCTTCCTTCCCTATCACCCCTAAAACCCAACATGATGATCCTAGGTGAGGCCATCCTTAGGCATGTTCCCAGCTAATATTTCTTTGTGTGCGGGTACAATGAAGATTCTAGGTGATCCTATTTCCACATATGCATATTTTTTAGGGGTCTTTTCAATAAATGTGTGGTCAAAACTATTTTCATGATGGATCATTTGGCCTCATCCTAGGACCCACATTGTGTACTTCTTCTTCTCGAATCATTTCATGGGATTCCTACTATGTAATTTTCACTCCAAACGTTACCTCAACTTTTATATCTTCTACGGTAAATGATATTTTATAGTGGGCTTCCCCAAGGCTTGAACCTATTATGGTTGGTGACGGTACAAGATGTATAGTGGTGCTTGGACACTCTTCCTATGCATCTCATGGGGTTAAGCATGAAGTTTTATCATGATGTTTCCAACTTTGCTTATGTTTCCTCTATGATTCACACACAAATAATTTCAGATCAAATCTTGTATTATGTTAGGGATGCGCGTGTGGGTATCTCCTTTGTTACTACACATGCAACCAAAAAAAATACCTTGTCGTTTTTTTCTAGTCTAAACTATCACATAATACTTTTTTCACCCCAAAGACCGAGTCCATTTTGGCTGACTTCTTACACAAAATATCCATCCAAAAGTTTACCACAAGTGACATATACCTACGAAAAAGAGTTATTCTTATTTCTCTACAATCTAACAATGTACATGATTTCTTACTTTTTGTTCGCATTAATGGCATTGTCTTTTCGATGTCTCTAGCTGAATATCGATCTATCTTTTGATACTTCCTCATGACCTCCTTGTACCCTGGTGATGAATGTTTTCACTCTATAATATCATATGCAATGACACATTTAATGATCATGTTGTCATTGTCGTACATGACTTGAAGATAAGATTCTCCATGATGTTATTCATGATCACCTTTTTGACCTTGTCTCACTTGCTCGGATAAAAGCATTGAATGAATCCCTTGTTTCCTTCATTAGCACACATTTTGATGGTATTCATTCACAATGACTAGTTGATATCTTGTAATTTTCTTGGATGGATGGTAAACACACTTGTGTTGACATAAGTGATGTTTCCCCTCATTGACTGGTACCCTTTCAAATAACTTTAAAGAAGTCCAAGAAACATCTGATGTTGATGTACATAAGGTCCATAAACACAGAGCGGCTTGTGAAGAAAATTATCATCAATCTCTATCTTTCTATTTGATACATTTGGGGTGATTGGTAATTGCACAATTTCGCTTCATAGAGCTTATTTATTTTGTCCTCAAATGAAAACACACATTTTTAATTGTGTTTTCTTTTAAATTCATATGTTTGGTACATTGGAAATCCATTGTTGGAAATTCAATTGCATGCTAGTTTTGTTTCTTCACAAAAAATGGAAAAATGAACCATGTATGAATTGGGAGTAGTTCCTTTACCATAGGGTGAATAGATCTACTAGTATTGTCTCTTATATCACATTTATGTATTCCTCATGAATCTTATGTGTTGTTTTGTTTGTTTCACTACATCCCTAGAAGTAATTCCTTTCAACCAAACATTCCCTACTAAAAAATTGAGGTCTTTATTGCATTCAACCAAAGAACTACAAATGCATCCATTTTTCATGATTTTATTATTCAATTTTTAGAAGCATATCTTGCGCTGCAAATTCATATAATCAAGTGGGCCTTAGGAAAATTCAACTGGTATATAATAGAAACCTTTTGTTGTCTTCATCTACATCCAATAACTTTGTATTAGATCTATAAGTTATTCCATCCAGAAGAGGTTGGCAACCCAACTTTTTTCCCTACCCTTTGATAGAGACATTGTTTTAAATTAGCATTATCAATGTGTGAATTGTAACACCCCAAATTTCATACACATTCACATAAGAGGAAGCATCAACGCCTGACTCATAATATTGATTGGGTGTCATGCACATTAAATACAATGCATTAGAAAATAATTTAAAGTGTAACCATCTCAACTGCACAATGCATTTTTCATTCTCAATACTTTACATGCAAAGGGGACTTTATACAAACTTTGGACATTGTTCAAAATAAATTAAATAAACAAAGTAGACTCAAAGCATAAAAGAAAACTTAGGTGGATAAAGGCAACCTACTAGGATATACTTGTCTTTCACTGAGTCCTACTCATCCTTATATTGATGTCTTACTCCTCCTTTGCTCACCGCATGTGGATATCTCATCAATAGCCATGCAAATCAACATAAAACTTGCATGAGTTACACATAACATACACAAACTTTACAAAACTTGGAGTAAACATTAATCGTTGTTTTATGATTCTTTATCATTAGCATGATCGTGTTACTTGCCATTACTGGGTCAGCTAAGATGATTTCTCCACATGAATTACACCAAAGTGTTCATTTCTCCCAAGAGATCATTACACCTAAGTGCTAAATAACTTTGAGAATCACTTACTTAATATTAAATAACATAAATACTAATTTTGGAAAACTTCAATAGTTAGCATGATTATCATAATAACATGAAAAGTTGAAGTGAATTAACATGAGTAACATGATATAATGGATTTTAACTTGAGTTGGTATAGTCACTCTCTTGACTGCACCCACAATGTTCATAAGGTCATTTAAGGCTCGTATAATTCTCCCACAGTGCTAATAAGGTTGTTTGCGGCTCACATAGAGTCGTTTAAGGCTCACATAAGGCATGTTAATGCTCACATAACATGATTGAGAGTACTATATCAACATATCATGATTTCTTGATCTTAAACATAGTTTTCACGATCTCTTAATTTTATAGCATGAAAGTACTAATGTACTTGTACTTTACTTGAGCCATTATGAGTACATGAGAGAATAAAACAAATCTTGTGCATGACCACTCACCTTATTTTGAGAAGTGACACTAACAATATATTGAGTCCTGATCAATCCTAATTATTTTGTCCAACATAAAATACATTATTTATCATGATTAAACCTAGGGTTTTATGGTTTTCACTAAATCATCAAAAGTAGGTTGGTAATCTTGGTTTGAAACCATGACCATCCATATATATCTAAAAAAACTAATCAAAATTCATAAAAGGGTTGTCATCATCTGAGCCCTATAGAAACTTCTATGAATTTCTGAAGGTTGGGCATATACTAGCCAATCAGAATTGAGTAAAACATCTAAAGCATTACTGCAATCTGAGCTAAAAGTAAATGGTGGAAGGAGTGACATATCCTTATTGTTATTTTATGAGCATGGGCATACCATGGTTAAAATTTATCTATAAGAAATGTGTGATTGTTAACTAATTAAATGCATGAGACCCTGAGCATACCTATCTAGGTGTGACACATACATTAGGAAAGCATGGGAAGCATGGTAATTCTATCACCTATCATATTCTCCTATCCATGACGTCAAGCTACTCCCTGAGGCGTGAAGCTCCAGTTCAAACTCAAGAAGCAAGCCTTATTGTCAAGAACAAGGGTGCCATGTTGCTTGCACAGGCTAACATGAACTTGGAACCCTGGTCAAAGTTCTATGGGGCCCTAGAGCACCATTCTTAAAGCGATCAACATGGATAGATGAATTGAAGAAGAAGGAAGGAGTAAAACACCATAAAAATGAATGCAAAAGCATTAAACTAATTTGTGGGATCACCAAAAAGGAAAAGGATCAACCTATAAAAGAAAAAGACCAAGGGGACATTATCCACCATGGACAAAATGGAGCAGCAAGGCTCACATCATGAAAATTATACCCTAGTGTTGGAGACTCAAATATGAAGGTAGCATCATCTTAGGAATATCCCTACAAAGGTGGGCAAAGAAAAATAATACTTGAAACTCCAAACATTGGTTAAGTGCACTCTCCTATCTCTGACATGGCATTAGTAGTCAAACATCCAATTGGACTAAGAAGAATCACTATAATATGCTAGAAAAAGGGAGACAATGATGCTAGGGAACTTAGTGATAAGTTAAGTTGATATTGGTGGCGGCGTCAATTGTTTCCAACTCACCGTAATTGATGAAGGAGGTCTAGTCCATGTTGTTGACTTGGGACAAGTCCACTACAATTGATAGAGGAGATCTATCTAACCAATTTTGAGGTGCCTTTTGTGACTAGTTAACACCTTTTCTATGGTCAAGAATCACATCTACCACTTTCTCTGGAAAAGTGGGAGCACTAGTGGTTTGGTTGTTTCCTCTAGTAGGGAAGATATGGCTCAAGTGAATGGCTTTTGAACTCCTAGCAGGCTCGTAGATAGTGGCAAGAATGAGGGGATTCATTTAGGGTAGAGTGAGAGGGATTGAGGGAGGTTGTTGGGAATGTACACTCCACAAAGCATTTAGTGTGAGGTAGGAAACAAGTCTTCATATCAAGATCTTAATCTAATAGTTTGCAGTGAATTTGAGGAAATGAGAGATGTGTTATAGGGTAAACATAGTGAGCTTTTATGAACTTGGTCTATGTAGGTTAATAAGCCACATTAATGCAAAAACTGGCTCAATTAATATCTCATAATATCCTTTTTTCCTAATATCAATTGGCACAGTTAGGGTTATTTAGTTTAAACAAAATTTGATAGGATTTCTGAATCGATCACAAGGAAATTAAATATCTAACTAGATTTTATCTTTCAGCTAGGAAATCATGTGATCTATAATATTGTGTACTTAGCGTATGCAATATATTAATGTCATTAAGAGGAGTTACATTATCAAAATTTTATGAAAGATCTAATAGCCTATTAGGTACTCATATAATAATCAAGGGAACCTATTGTTCACATATGTGGGTTCATTTTCTATTTAGGCCATGATTATTCCTTATTACATTTTCAAGGCTAAGTTGTGTGTATTATTTGACCTTGATGCAAACCAAGATATAACTATCATATATGTGGGTTACTCTAGTGTTTACTGATATGTTGAAATGAAATCAAATCATATCAGGCATAACCAATGTATGTAACTTCAACTTGGATAAGTGAACATATGAAAATAAAACTACATCAACTTAAAGTTTCACCTTATTAAACATAAAGGTAATTTGGGACTAAATATTTTGAAACATGTGTATTTCTAGATTGAAATTTCAAGTTTGTTCATGAGAATCATTTAGATATTATGTGTTGGTGTAGAAATTAGACAGTCATTGATTAACATGCCTACAGTATTGTATATATTTATGTAGAGTTTGGGAAAGTGATTCCATTTGTCGTTGATTTCTCATTCCCGATCAGTCATAGAAAAAGGTTCTTAGGATGAGAAATGAAATATAGAGTTTTATGATCATTGTAGATAGGAAATACAATATAAAATATGAATTATTGGTAGAGACATATTTGGAAAAGAGATTGGTAGCTACTGACCAGATGTCCTTGATTTCTCATTGATGTTTGAGAAATCTACACCTCTTTACCAACATTAATGACACACTATCCCTTCCCTATTCTTGCACAGTGACTCAATGTCACACATTATCTGTACTTTATCCTGTAGCATACATATTATCTTCCACCTCATGGCTTTCTTGCATTTGGAGACCATGTTTTTTATTTTCCTTCTTAGCACTCTCTTTCCCTCATCTCTCAACCTATCCATTAGATTTCTTCTCTATTAGTTTTCACTGATATTTACAATTCCATACAACCCTAACTCATTCCCTTCTTTTTCCTATTAAGAAAATGCCCAATTAGGGCAGAGACCTCCTACCACCACGAAGTTACATAGCCCATGAATGAAATTCACACCTATATATAAGAGTTCCTAAAGCACTATCAACCCATGCACAAGCCTCCTCCACCCTCAAGTGAACCCAATTTTCCTCTGGGATGCTAGCGAAAATCCCATATGTGTTGTCGATCACCTCATCACCCCCAGAGAAGCTCATACCACATCATGTGCAATTGGCACTCCAAGGAGCACCCTTAGCACATGTATTTCCTTCTCCCAAGTTCTCATGTCATACCATTTAGTATTTCCAATGTTTCGATCATGGTGTTTCTAACATGTAGTCATGGTCATCAGATGACCAATCCAATAGTGGTCAAGCCAAAGAAACACTATTGATGGCCATACACAACCCCCACAGTTTTTCCTTCATTCATTTATTTGTCCCTCTCTATTTTATTGTTTTGACTATGAGATTTTCTCCCCTGCTTTCTGTGTTTTCTTAGTAGGTATTGTCTTCATCATAGTTGTGTCCTTGGTTTTATTGATGTCTAGAAAATTGAATTTAGACTGTGTGAAGTGTCATCTGATGGGTTTAGGAGTCTTCAACCTTGCTCTTTAACTAGCAACAAAAGTTGTGTGAAGTTTCACACCATAGCACCTTAGAGCCTCTCCCATGGCTCAGTTTGTTTGACATGATTCTGTAGAGGTAGCAAGTAAATCTAGTGTGCATTGAGGGATCACAAAATCCTATCCTTGATCAAGTCCTCGAAGCTCCAGTGCCACACATCATGCTAGAGTGAGGAACAAGAAGTCCATGGGCAGTTTGACTCTTCTACAAAGTGATAGTGATGAGAGCATAAGAGGCATTTGAATAACTATAAATGTATATCTTGGTTTCAGTATCCAACCCTATGGATGGTAAGAACATCATTGTATTTACCTTTATAAAAAAATCATTTCAATCAAATATTTTTTACATGTCTAAATGTACAATGTACACATTTTACAACCAATAGTCAACCTTAAACTCAATAATGAGCATTGAAAAGTATTTTCTTGTTGTGTATGCAATACAAGTCCTATGATGATGATAGTTTGTAGATAGGCAAATGATAATGTATATTTGCAATTCAAATGGCTAGATAATGAAAAATTGATCACTCTACAAAGTTGTTTGAATGGCTTTCATGCTCCTACCAAGATATGTCTCTAATTGGATCATTGTCATATATATATATATATATATATATATATATATATATGTATATGTATATGTATATGTATATATATACACACAGACATACATACATACATACATACATACATAGATACATACATACATGTATATATACTGGAGACGGTGAAAGAGATACATCCATCTACATCTCAAAAAAAAGGAAAGGAAAAAGAGAAGGTGCCAGGTAGGCACACAAGGAACTCCAAAAATTAGTTTTATGTCCATCCTAGTGTGGAACGTTAAGGGAGTCAATAAACCCTCAAAAAGAAAGGAGGTGAGGGATTGGATCACTGGTAGTGATGTTTCTATCTCTTCAATTATATAGACTAAAATAAAGAGATGCAACTCTAGTTGCGTCAGTTCTATTTTCCCTAAAGGATGGCTCTACATTTCTAATCATGATAAAGATGAGCTTGGAAGAATTTGCTTGGGTTACAACCCAAACGTATGGAACATTGATATCTACATGAAAACTGAGCAAATGATCACAGTTACTTGTAAGAACAATGGTGGACTCCTGATCTAGTTCACTGATGTATATGCCTATAATCTTCACAATCAATGCAAGGATCTCTGGAATGACATTGAACTCCTCTCAAACTCCATCAATGAGCCCTAGATACTGATGGGAGACTTCAACAACGTTAGGCTCCAAGAAGAAAAGAAAGGCGAACGTTTGGCTCATGAACCTACAATAAAGGCTTTCAATCACACAATTAACATGGTTGACCTATGCGAACTCCCTATGAATGGGGACATCATTTACATATGGAATAATGAAGGCAAACTAGACAAAAGGATTGCCAGTAAACTAGATAGAGCTCTAGTTAACAACCAATGGCTACAAACTCTTCCCAATGCACATATTAAAGTGGCGGGGGCAGACATAAGCGATCATGCACCTTTGATCATGCAAGTTCAGGAAAAGAAGAAGAAGAAAAGACCTTTTAGATTCAAAAACTTCTCGTCATCTTGGAATGGGTACACAGACCATCCGTGATGCCTGGAATGAAAGAGTTGAAGGAAATCCCATGTTCATTTTCACCAAAAAGCTTATGAAAGCCAAATACATGTTGAAGAAGTGGTCCAAAGAACATGTCAACATCCTTAAATTGCTAGCTGGAAGCAAGAAAGAACTTATTGCAATTAAAACGGGCCTCCTCACTGAACCACTCAATGCCCAACTCATTGAAGCCGAGCTGAATCTGAAATCACAAATTGAAGATCTCAAAAAGGACGAGGAAAGCTACGCCTGGAAACACAGCAGGCAGGCCTGGATTGCAGATGGTGACCACAATACCAGGCTCTACCACAATGCCATCAGGAAATGTGAAGCCCAAAACACTATTGCAGAGCTCATTAATGAAGATGGCATCATTGTGAATAGTCAAGAAGACTTGGAGATTCAAGCAGCCGATTTCTATAAAGCGCTATTCAACAAACAATAAGAGATGGACACCATTTCCCAGAATGAAGATCTCGACTGTAGGTATAAACTAACCAGTTATCATAACAACATCCTCTGCAGGGAAGTCAATATGGAAGAGGTTAAGGATGTTGTCTGGAGTATCGGGGTAAACAAGTCCCCAGGCCCCAATGAATTCAACGCCCACTTCTACAGAGAAGCCTGGCAAACAATCAAATACGATCTTCTGAACAACATCAACTGGATCATGAATGGAGGCAGCATGCTAAGGCAAGCCAATCATGCTTTCCTAATGCTCATCCCAAACAAGAAAACTACTGCTACTTTAGCCGACTTCAGGCACATCGCTTGCTACAATGTCCAATACAAAATGTTGGCCAAAATCCTTGTTGAACACCTCAAACTGGTTCTTCCTTATCTTATCTCTGAAGCCCAGGGCGCCTTCATCTCTGAAAGCATTTGATAGCATCCGTTGGGACAAACTTTGGCAAATCATAAAGGACATGGGCTTCTCAAACAAATGGATCTCGCTCATCCAACAATGTGTTACTACTGTCAGCTATTCGGTGCTTGTCAATGGCACCCCAAATGGCATTTTTCAAGCCTCAAACGAACTGAGACAGGGAGACCCCTTGTCCCCTCTTCTATTCACCATATTAATGGAATACTTCTCTCAACTGTTGAAGAAGGCAGAATCCAACAAGGAAATAGCTACCTATTCAGTGAGAGGGACAAAGACCATGAGCCATCTCATATTTGCAGACGATGTTCTAGTCTTCCTGGAAGCTAAACCTAAGTATCTTGTAAATCTCAAAGATATCCTACAAAGATTTGGAACACAAATTGGACTTCACATCAACGAGGCCAAAACCCAAGTGTTCACCTCCTCCAACTATGACTGCATCAAGCAAGAGATTGAGGATGCACTATGGATGAACATTAGCTCACTGCCCACCAAATACCTTGGCTTCCCGCTCACTGGTGGCAAACTCCAGGTGAAAGACTTCACAGAGTGCACTGACAAGCTAGAGAATATGATCAGCAGATGGCCACTTAATAAAACTTCCATGGCAGGACGTATCACCTTAACCAAATCTACCTTGGAAGGTTTGCTCATCTACTGGGTTCAATAAGGAGAAATCCCCTATGCAGTACTCGACCGTATCGAGATGACTCTGTCCAATTTTATCTGGGCAGGAGGCACCCATGCTATGAAATACTCAAGGCTAGCCTTACACAAAGACAAAGGAGGTATTGGTCTGAAAACCCCAGTGGTGATTGCCAACTGGGGCACTATCAAACGAATCATCAACTTCCATCAGGGGAAATCAACCTGGGCGCGTTGGATGAGAGTCTGATATGCAAAGGGTCTGGACTATGATCCTTCGACCAGAGAAGGCTTCTCTCGAGTCATCAACAGAATGACTTTGGTGTGGAAGCAAATCAAATACGCCTTCAGTCCCATTGCTCCGGCAACTGGCAACTCAACAGCAGCTTCAACCCCTGGGAGCTGGCCAAACTAAAAGATAACATCCCACCCGTGCCACCACACTTCACCAAGTACATTTGGAA